>OX595841.1:14692866-15892866 GCA_951392215.1 Epirrita christyi | reverse complement strand
ACATTTTCGTTCCTAGTTAGGAATGTCTGCAAAGAATAGCGAAGTATGGTTGATTTTACATACAATGCAACTGATCGACCTTACACTTCATTATCTTGTAAGCACTGCAGCGCCTACCGTACCTTTCGAAGGTATCTAATACATAATTCTTAGTTTTTTTTAATACCTGTTTTGCGAAAGACACAGATAACCTTTTTGTTGTTCAGTATTATAATACACTCGAGAGCAATGAATCCGGGTCACTTAAAGAATGTTAAAATCTCGGAAACTAAAAATGATAGATTAATGCAATAAATTGTATTTAATAGACAATGTAATACTCCTTAAATGAAGGTAAAAAAAAATATGAGTCACCATACATTTTATTAACACAAAATTACATAAAGAAAAAAACTGCTGATCTCTCCTTAAAACAAAAATAGGAAACATGAAATTTTTGAACTTTATTACGATTTTCTTGAATTTTAATACTTCGTATTGCCTCCTCGTGCTTTTTTAATTTAATTTAAATTTAAATTTTTTTATTATTAAATTTTAATTTTAAATTTTAAATTTTAATTTTAATTTTTTTTTAACTTAATTTCGTAGTTCCATCTTCGAAAGTGGCCCTTTTTCAAATTTGATTTTTTTATGATATAACTTTACAATAACTAAGAAGTTTTAATACCTTCATTTAAGGAGTATTACATTGTCTATTAAATACAATTTATTGCATTAACCTAGCATTTTTAGTTTCCGAGATTTTTAGGATTCTTTAAGTGACCCGGATTCATTGCTCTCGAGTGTATTTGAATGTTCGAACGTAAGCTTAAGAAAAGAGACAGGTACGATATGACAAATAATGTAATATCAGTCGAAGGAATAATTTTCTGGTTATCGAAAGGTACCTAATATATAATACCTATACATCTACCGATTTAATTTCGGAGTCCTAATGAATTTCCCAAACCTACATCATATAGAACGATAGCATCAAATATGTACCTGCATAATGAATTACCAATTATACAGATTTATATCTACTTAGCTTTCAGGTAAATGCAAAATGACAGTTTTCTAAGAAAACTGACCCGAAAAGTTACGAAATGCCAACTTTGGGCTTTACGTGGTATGATGCAATCAGCATTATTCAACTGACTTTACCTTGTTAATACTCGCGTGGTCTGTTACTTTATCGATAGCAAGGTTGCCCAGATAGAACATTGAACATCCCTATTGTCTACGTAGGAACCTATTAATAATTTGCGGGTGAAAAAGTTTATAAAAGTGTTTCGCCGTACCTCCGAGGGAGGGCCATTAATTACATGACCTCTTGCTGATGATAATGTTGCATTCTTCATGAGGGCTGGGGGAGAAGAATGTTTTTGAAATTGTTATGTTAACTGCAGATTTACAGGTTTTCGGCGTCATTGAATTTTAATGAACTTGGAAACGGATGTGATTTTGTTTTGTGAAATGATTTTAGAGATTGTTGAATTATTTAGATAAAGTAATATTATCTTGCTAACATATTAATCATTGTATAGCCTACTTCCCAGTTAAGATAATATAAACTTTATTAACTTTTATTTTGCATTCTAGCATATTAATAATTATTATAATTACGGTAGTACAAATAGGAACTCTAATAACATTTTATTTAAAAAACTGACTTCCGCCATTGTACACGACTTAAAAATTTTGGATGAAAAAAAAATTATGAAAGAACCATTGTGGTGAAAGGATTATGATACTTTCTGAATGCAAATGCTTGGTGTCTTGCTGAAAATATCAAAATCGCCATATGTATGCCTACAATATTTGAGGAGTTCCCTCAATTCCTCATGGATCCCATCATCAAAACTGGATTCTGAAAAAAATGGGACCAATCTGGAAGTATATTCAAATAAAAAAAGAATTTTCCATATCGTTTCATAAACGCCGGAGATATGAGGTAACAAACATACAAAAAAAAAACGAATTGAGAACCTCCTCCTTTTTTGGGAAGTCGGTTAAAAAAGAAGGGTGCCAACGGGGCCCTATTTCTAAGCCTAAGCCATCCATCTGTCTGTATTCTGCCTCAGGAGTATATTTCCCTATCACCACACCAAAATGTATTTAGCCTGATTGTTGTACCTTAGTTCAATGCAGAATTAAATATATGTCTACCTAATCATAGCACCAGGAATTTTTGCAGGCTGTACAACGTAAAGCAGCGACGGAAACAAAGATCTCCATATGCCTATAAACACTCCCTTGAGAGCTCATCAGAAGGTAGTCGCTAAAGTCAATCAGTGTGTGAAGCCACCACCAAGTCCACGGTCACGTTCGGTGTATGTTGTAATAAAGAGCTTGCTGTAACGTGCAATACAGTGAAAGTTATCTCGGATATCCTGTGATGTAGTTACGTAGTGAAAACAGTGACTTGAAAACGGACACTATGTCCTATACTGCTCAACTGTTCAACTAGGTATGTAGTTGAGCGATCTAGTTGAGCAGTGGGGAAGAATCGAACTCTGCACTATTATGTATTTTGACTATCAAGACATTAAACCTAATATAACACATCAAGTAGGTAGGCACATAAATGTAGATTATTTACACATGATAATATATGAAAAACATTTTAAGATTATGATAACGAATAAACCATCAAGTGCTTGTACCCATCAAACTACAGCTACGTGCTACTATAGGTCGTGAAGAAAGGTTGTTACTTGATGTCTCTAACTATTCACTCAGTTTATAACAATGTACTGCGAACAATTCACGAACGGTATCCAATATCGGTGTGTACACTAGTGCTGTAGCTATAAGTTATCGACAAGGTGCGCACCTCTAAGACGCCGTGCTCTTGCCGAGGCACGAACCGACTATCGACACCCGCCGATGTGTTCTCTAGTGAGGGGAAGGTGGTGCTATCAAAAATATTAGGTGCTGAAAATTTAAAGTATTCTGTTCTTTGGCCGATGTGGAAATAAAGAGCTGATATTTTGTCTATGGTTTGTGTTTTCAATCAGAGAGTTTTATACTTGTTTAAATTATAAAGCGGCAGTTTCGTTTAGCTCTTGTTTTTGTCTAAAAAATCCTCTGAGATGGTAACGCTAAAGTTTGCAGGCGCTAGTCATATCTATCGCAAGTTCTTTAAGCTCAAACCTATGATCACAGACCTCTACGAAAGCTCTACGCAATCGCTACGCGTGAATAAACATGTCAGGTTTTAAATAGAGTATAGATATCGATATAAACTGACCGCACAACACTAATCAGACACCTTGCGAATATATTACTCCGTGCCACTGAATCTAATCACAATCTGACGGATTAATATCTGCCGGTATCGCCGTGTGTACCGGCCTAAGCCTACCGGCCATTTTGAGCTCAATTACTCTAACCTACGCACTCCTTCGACTCTATTTTGAAAGCCATTAAGATGAGATTAGCTTGTTTGTGTTGTGAAATATGTTTGCAGGGAGAGTGGGTTAAAGCCGCCGGCAATCAAGAAGATTTATTGTAATACCTGAGTTGTTTAAATTGTTGTATAATGTTCGAAGTAACGAGATTATACGTTTAATGAGCAGATGATGGATGAGACGGATTAAACTCAAATTCGATGTGAAATCGCTTTATCAATGCTTTGTAATAAACCGTCTGGGAACTCAAATCTTAGCCGTTGTCTGGCTAAAATGTAGGTGTTTGAGTTACAAGGTTCGTGATGATACAAAAATTGCGTGTGAACCTGCCCATAAGTTCACTTTATAACTAAGTTGTGTAGTGCCATGTGTGCACTGGTGTGTCCGGCCTTAGAATATACCACTCCGTCTCCTACCGTGGATTTCGTAAAAGCTGACTAGGGGATTACACCAGGGGATGGGCAGCAGCATCCACCTGAGTACTCAACACCGATACTGCGATCACCAATCCGCCTGCCAAGCGTGATAATTATGGCCATCCCCCTATTGTATTTTATGGGGGAAGCCTCGTCCAGCGTTGGACGTCTAAAGGCTGCTGATGATGATGATGATGATTAAATAACCAGGCGTAAATAAGGGAAATGTTATTCAACATAACTATGATTGCTATTTCTGATTTTTGATGTTTTATACCATGAAATCAAGTCTTTTAACTGGATCAACCAAAATGACGCACCTCATTTTTCTTTTAACGAAAATCACCGTAAATATTATCAAAGCCTATTTCTACTGAGGATCAAAAAAAGGAATCTGTTACAACTTTCTGCAATTACAATCTGTAATCTCTTAAAACGGAGATTAGTCGACGATGAGGATAACCCTCGAAACAAGTCTCAAAACTTATCCTCATGAAAAGATTTAGGAACCGACAAAAGGTGGGGTTTTTTGCAAGCACCTGCTCTTCGAAACTTCTCGAACTTTCCTGAAACTTCAGCGGGAACTTCGAGCCGGATGTTGTTATCGGCCGGAAGCGCTTTAGGCAAGTTCCTGTTTTGACGGACGTGGAAAAAATTGAAGTTTTCGCATTATGTCTTCAAAGAGTGATGATTCTTAAGACAGGTGGAGTAAGTGGAAAAGTTGCTTTTAAGGTTTACTAACATCTTTCTTTCATCAGGTCGATATCCGTCCATAAAATGGTAAAGAATTTGTCTTTTTTCTATTTGAGTAAGCTAGTCAGCCCCATTCGACTTGGATTCGATTCGATTACCACCAACCTAAGCTATGTAACCTACCCTAGAAAACTGACCAAGATACGAGTTTCGACTATTGTTAACAATTTTGACGTAACGGTTTCCGTTAGTTGGTCGAATCGAGTGGTCTCGAATCGATTTGACTGAATCGAGGGCAGTTATCTAACAAGACATCACAGTGTGTATATATTTAGCTATATCATTTACGAGTATGGCGAAATTGCAAAAAACAAAACCTGTAATGGATGGTGATATCTACATATTATGCTATATAGTTTTAACCTACACAAGGAAACGTTCCAAATTATCGCGAATCACCTCTGCTAAACTTTTTAGTAATTTCCTATTATTTTCTTTAGGCTGCTATTATTTACTCTTTGCCTTAGTTATAATGTTATATAGTAGTCGCAAGAAACTATAGTAAATGTCAAATATTAACCAATCAAATTGCAAAGATTTCAAGGACCTATGTCATTGGCTAATATTCATGGAAGTAATAAGTACTAGTTGTACGTAGTACTTATTACTTCCATGCTAATATTAACATTTGCGGTTGTCTCACTCACTAGCGTCTTGGTAACGTTAGCCAGCCCTGCTAGCCGTACGTAGCCTGCGTATATACTTAGGTACCTACCTACAAATCCTAACTTAGCCACAATAATTTAGCTCCGCTTGTTGCAATTCAAAAGTCAGGAGGGCTTACTGAACAGCATCTAATTAAATGGTCATATTTACAAACTTACCCTTACCATCGAGGCAGAAGCGACGTAATCGGCTCAGAGTCGCAGACAGGTGGATTGTATTTTAATTTTAACTAATTTTGCCATTTTCGGCACTTTCCAAAGCGGATTGCGTTGCGATGGAAGTTGATAATTACTGAAAGTTGCGCGTCGACCCGAAGGGCTTAAATCGATAGGTATTTGCTAGGCTTTACTTTGGAGCTAATGGGGAACGAACAATTTAATTTAATATAAACGTAAAACCTTGCCATAACTAGAGCTCTGCTTCGGGGAATGAGCACGTAAAATATGTCTATAACATAACACCCAACAGTCACATACGTAGTCTTGATCCTACACTAGTATTCCCTGTGTCGTGGGCATAAGGAACAACGAGTACCATGGTACCATAACACCCAGACCCGGAACAAATATTTTGCAGATCATACAAACATTTGTCCCGCAGCGGGAATCGAACCCGCAGCCTCTTGCATCTCAGCCGGCTACACGCCCGCCGCACTAGTGAGGTCGTCTTCTAGCTAACAAGCATAACGCACTGTAGATTATCATCTTTTGGGATCCTTCGAAGGAAAATCATTCGAAGAATCTCTTTTCCTGAAAATTCAAACTATTCACATTCAGCACAACAAAACTAGTGGGACATTTAAAAGCCTACAAATCTGCCGTCAACCCTTACGTCCCACAGGGGTAGGTAGGAGTGATAAAAACTGATTGTAGGCCATTCCCGGCACCTGACAATGACACCTGCTTACTACGGCCCTCAAGGGCCCGTTTGTGTAAACATTGCCCTTTTAAGGGACTGTGAAGTAATATTGTTTGTTTTGCACTCTGTTCCCAGATGTTCGCGTAATATATCTTAGTGTTGTGTTGGGAATAAAGGTAAGCCGTAGTTCGTAGCGAGCCCTCGAATATTTCTTTGAACATTTGTTCGGTGTACTTATTAGTCTCAAAGCATCGAAAAAAATACTAAAGCAACCCAGCCAGCATCTAGATAGGTATCCTATGACCGATGATGAGACAACGAAGGCTACCTAAGGTTTGTAAGTAAGGCTTGGCTTGATTTGATGATCCTTCTTATTACTAGGTGGGAAGCGCCTGGGTGGTGCTTCGAGAACAAGAAGCTGATTCATAGAAAAAAAGAGTACCTACTGCGTAGGTAGATACTCTTTTTTTTTGTAATGTTTTTATGCCTTGTCTGCCATCATACCTATACAACGGGTGTAAAGACTACTCCCGAAAACTAAAACAGTGCACTCAGACCACGATTCTGAAAATATTTAAGCTGAAAAAAAGCGACATAAAAAATGCTCAACTTTTGAGCCGCTTTTTTCGTCTTTAAATATCAATAAAAGATCATAAAAGGAACACAAAAATCTAATTTCCATCAATAAAAACACGTTTATAAATAAAAACGTCAAAAAAAGCCATTAAAACCACCTAAGAAATATTAGCGCAGCGCGTCGATCAGCTGACCGGAAGCGTTGAACTCGCGCGGCTGGTACGTTCTGTGAACTCGCATATAGCTAGCTTTACCGGTACCTTCAGTATTCGGGAGTTGTCTTTTTAACCCTGTAGAGGCACATCTTCAACTTATCTGCAGGTACCTGAGTAAACTTACATATATTATATATTATAGAATTGCCTACATTTTTTTAAATCGTTTTGCCTCTAGCTAAAATTTGTATCATTTTGATATGCATCACAATGAGAGTACTATGACGCGGCCTATCAACCCCCTCTATACCTGTCCCACTAACCTACTAAACTGCACTAAGCTAGTGCTAAAAGGTGGCTAAGAGGTGGCACGTGCTCGATGGTCGTGTATCGACGTTTCAGGTCAATCGGCCACTTGCAAGGTGCTAGTGGTTGATGCGCTAGAGATGGCCGAAACTATCGATGTTTGCTTTGGGAATTTCTTATATACCAGCCCCGGCTCCAATTAATCGTTTACCGGCTCGATTTGATTTAATTGGAATGGGGTTTTAGTGTAAAATTGCTTACCAATCGGTGCTCTTCAAATCGGTGCTCTTAGTGGAAGGCTTCCAAGATTTGACTACATTATACCTAGGTTCTTAGGAACTTAACCACAAACAAAGGTTTTGAAAGCAAAAACAACAAAAACTTATAAAATCCAATTCCATAAACTCTGGAACTCTATCAACTATATAACTGAACCCATAAAACAAAACAGCTAGATAGTTACGTAGGTATATAAGTTCGTGGTATGTACTAAAGTGGCATTGCAAACGATATTTAACGAAACAGATGCTTTAGTTAGGGGATGTTTTCTGTGCCCTCGTTAGTACAAATAAATCATCGATTGTTTATATCGACACCACCCCATCCCTACCGCTCACACGTAAGAGGGTAGTCAGCGTTTTACAAACGGGGTGAGTAGCACAGGTGCTTAGCGCCTTCGATTATGGTTCACGAGAGCAGAAATATTATGTGGGCCAGGTCTTTGAAGCCATTGTGCTTTTGTAAAAAATGTAGGGTGAAGTCGAGGGCCGGTAGTGTAGGGCGCTAAAAAGCTTGCCACTTCACGAAACCTCTCATATAAGTGTTGAGTACAACTACCGTTCGTGTCACTAGTTTTTTCTTAGTCACCCTGCGTTTGGTTAATGGCCAAGTTGAGTCGTGGCTCTGAAGAGCCTTGAAAGGATTCAGTGCACCTTGCTTTACTCACATTTCTTCGGGGCCAGATTCACCGTCGAATGTTTTGCTTTAGGACACGTATTAATATACGAAACTCAGTTCTGAGAACAATCTTGAGTGGTACCAAATTCCAATAACCATACAATTTTTTTTTGTTTACCTACTCTAGATCATTCTCATAGTTGAGTTTGTTCTGTTAATACGGACCTTGGACACGCCGGCTTTCTTGCGACACCTACCTATGAATAGGGATATTACACCACAGCAAAAATTATCTCTACAAAAATATTACCTATTAGTTTCTTTCAAATTAGGTGTCACATGAATTTGTTATGAAATTATGAGTTTGGAAAGCTAATAAAACAATGATTCAATGTATTTGTGGAAAATTTATTCGTGATCAAAATACCTAGTCAAATAAAAACTACTATATTCAACACACTACGTGATTGTATCCTATGTGCCGCTATGGAAATACGAATAAGGCACGAAACCTTATGTTAATTAGTCCGAAACACTTCGAAAACCGTCAAATCGAGATTCACTACCTCATTTATTGGCATCACAAACATATGAATAAACATAAGTTAGTAGTTTTCGAGAGATGTCTTTTCACTCAACTTACAAAAGTATAAAAAGTACAGAAGATAATTTCACTCAATTATTTCAATGAAACATTCAAATGGAATTGACATCAATATATTAGCAATAATGTATCACTATACAACTTAAAACACGCCAAATTAAAATACGAAATAAAATTAAAATTACATCTCTAGTTATCTTAGTCAAAATATGATTTACTGCTATCATTTTACGGTTGAAAATAAAATGATCACATAATTGTTTAAGTAACTTAAGATCTCGTTTGGACGGAAAATAAAAACATACTATTTTAAAATAAATCACGTATAAACTAAATTCTAAATAAATCGGCAGTCTAAATAAACCTACAAAAGTATTGATAACTTAAAACTACCTTAGTGCTATGTTTAACCCGATCAATTTCGAATTAATTCACGTAATTGGAAATTGTTAGAAAAATATCCTTATTTTAGAAAAATAATGTATTTTTATTGTAATATTGCTGCCAGAGCCAATCACGTACAAACGTAAACAATAATATTTAATAAAAGTTATTGAAGTAAATATTTAAAACTATCAGCATTGAGATTCTTAATGTACAACATAAAACAATATAAAAAGAGATGTTAGAAAAATAAACAGATAATAAATGAAAAAGTAAGAAAAATAAAAAGTAGCCATCAATGAAGTAACAATTTAGAAAACAGAGATAATACCAATCACTAATTAGTGATTAACTTTAACTTTATGGAGTTGGGTTTCAAATTTTATCAGCACAGACAAATTCGCCAGCGAGTCATAAACTAGAAAATACAAGTCTGAATGATCTTGGAAAAAGAATTGGTAGTCAGTGGGCCTAGCCAAGTGGCATTCGTTTCGAAGCGATTCCATTTCTACATTCGTAATTCAATACAAATGACCACGTGACATATCGATAGCTAACGTCAATCCCATACATTTTGGACTTTGTCATCACAAGTTACAGTTGTAATAGGATAAAAACTGAATAGACGCGTTATTGTATTGCCCGCTAAGCAAAAAAGGTAAAAGGGGGGAACAGCAGCGCTCTCCAACCCCACGACGGATCTCTCGCTAAACAGACTCTAATTACTTTTTGTCCTACCTCGTATCAAGCCGTATGTAACTAGTTTGGTGAAGTACAAGCGATGGATATGCAACTTTTCATGATAATATCATTTGTACGCATGTTATAATATACTTTGTACATTGATTTAGAATTTTAATTTATTCAAGCACTTTTATGGACATGTAACGAACTAACAGACAGACGATTCTCAATATTTCAATATAATAGAAATAGATGCAAAACTGGCTTTATTATAAAAATTACATGTTATGATATAACTTTTCATTTAAAAAACCGACTTCCGCCATTGTATTCGACTAAATAATTTTGGATGATAAAAAAATTATGAAAGAACCATAGTGGTGAAAGGATTATTTTTATTACTTTCTGAATGCAAATGCTTGGTGTCTTGCTGAAAATATCAAAATCGCCATATGTATCCCTACAATATTTGAGGAGTTCTCTCAATTCCTCGTGGATCCCATCATCAGAACTGGATTCTGAAAAATTGGACCAATCTGGAAGTATAACTATTCAAATAAAAAAAGAATTTTCCAAATCGGTTCATAAACGCCGGAGATAAGCGGTAGAAACATAAAAAAAATACAACCGAATTGAGAACCTCCTCCTTTTTGGGAAGTCGGTTAGAAATGAAAGACATCAGGGGTGCGATTTTTGAAAGTCATCGGTTGGCTAAATATCAGCAATATCCCCGATATCCAGAAGATGAAGAGGAAGCACTTGTATTGATATCATAGGTATGAGATTTTTGTCATCAATGAGTACCAAAACTAACTTGAAAATCAGTTTACAAGCAATTTTAAGTCACTCGATGACACAAAAAAATCGTACCCCTCTGTACCTGTCCCAAATATAAAGCAATACGTGTCAGATTAAATTTAAATAGAGTTTAATTTTAGGCATAACCTGAAGTCTTAATAGTTACTGGCGCTAGAATACCAATATGATTATAAATGAGCCATTTAAATGACTATTAGCAGCAAAATAGGCTCATTTCAAGCTCGAAGTCAAAAAGGCAGTTCGAAAGGAATGGATTCCGTACTATTTTCCGAGAACGGTACAGGGAAGACATTATTTTGGCGAACGTTCTAAGTGCTTATATACATTCTACAAGATTTAGTCGACCCTTTTGTGAATTATCATCTCATCCAATCTTATCTTTTATTTAACGCTCAAATAATTAATATCAACGTCTTTTTTTTTTAATTACCGGCTTCCACTCTTGTTCTGCCCCCCTATTCCCTAACTGAAAGTCACTCGGTGACTAACGTTTGACAAGTAAAATGACCATCAATTGACAATTAAGACGTTACTTAGCACAAGCTTAGCACGTTAATGCTTAGACCTGTCCCTGTCACTGTCACACAAATGTTAAAACACGCGTACTAGAGAGAGACAGGGACGATTTCAAAGTAAGACTTAGACTTAGTCATCGTGAAGTACGTTCTATTTATCTGGAACTTAGTGATAATTTTGAGAAATTCATGGTAATTTTACTTGTCAAACGTTAGTCACCGAGTGACTTTCAGTTAGGGAATAGGGGGGCAGAACATGTTCTACAAATGTCTACAATTGTCAAAAAAACACGAAAACCTTTTTTTTTATTAATACTTGTATTCTTATGTTTTTTTTTCGTTTCTAGACTATGGCCTGATATCGTGGGGCACTCTTGCCAATGGAGTAAAAACCTAGACGATAGAAAAGTTCTTCTTTGTGGACGAGGGGTTCTCGAGTGGAGACCACAAACCGGACGACGCTGATAAGGAAGGCCCCCCCCCCCTTGGTCCACCGCCAAGGTCGCATGAAGTCGGTGGATGGACGAGGCTCAAGACCATTCATCTTAGCATTGGCCTATGACCAGCAGTGGGCTTTAACAGGCTGATGATGATAATGAGACGATATAAATGAATGACACATGAATCACTTTTCAAATGCTAATGGATTTAATTAGTGAATCAGTTCATGTTTGTTCCTAGTTCATAGAATAGGAATGAGCGTGCACGGTCTTAAGTGGTCGAGTCTAGTGCTAACTGCTTATCTGTGTAGTGTAGTTAGGTGTGCTCATATGAAGAACTCCCTCCGCTTAGTGACGCGCGGGCCGGTGGCGGCCGCCAGCGCCGCGGAGTCTGGATCAGCAGCACCGTCCGCACCGCGCTCCTCCTACGATCAAATATAATTACAGTAGAAGCACACTTCTTCCATTTTGACAGATTCAACCTTTTCAAGAACAAAAAGACAGTAAAATGTCGTGATTCAAAAATAAATGAAACAATGATGTAACAGATCTTTCATAACCAACTTCCATTCGCAACAGAAATTGATTGATTCCCACACTAGGATTCCTTGTGTCGTGGGTATCAAGAACTACGAGTACCATGGTACCACAATACCCAGACCCGGAAGAAATATTTGCAGATCATACAAACATTTGTACCGCAGCGGGAATCGAACCCGAGACCTCTCTCATCTCAGCCGACTACTCGCACGCCGCACCACAGAGGTCGTCAATTATCAAAAGAGAATTGGACTGCAAGAAGTAAGGTTCCATTCCATGGTTGGTATGCTATTGTAAAGTGTTTACCTGTGTAAGATATTCGCCCTTGTGTCTTGAGAGAGCGCGCACCAGCACGATCGCCACGACAATCAACAGCAGGAATATGAAGGCCAGCACAGCTGTCAAAGAATTACAAGTCAGTATCCAACTAGCACATTGAATCAGAAAGTTCACGAAACTATTGCGTTTTCACCATAATTACTAAGGGCCTTATTCATAATCATTTTTTAAACTTGTTTTAGTTAAAATAGCTTTTGTTCCGTTCTGTCTTATGTAAAATGTCATACGTCAAAACAAGACAAAGCTATTTTAACTAAAATAGGTTTAAAAAATGATTATGAATAAGGGTGTAAGGCTATACGCCTTACGTAGGTGTTTTTAGGGGTTTTTAAGGTTTTGTAAGGTTTTGTAAGGTTTTGTACAGGGTTTTGTAAGGGTTATCAGAGTTTGTAGGGGGTTTTAAGGGATTCGTATGTGTTTTTAAGGAGTCATAAGGGTTCGTAGGAGTTTTTTAGGGCGTATACGAATTTTAGGGGTTGTAGGGGTTTTTGGGGATTACATGGGATTTATGGGGTTTGTTCCCAGTACCCGAGCTTTGCTCGGTTGTCCAGTGTTATGGAGTAGTACTTACTGCCTAGTATAGCCTCGTCGGTCTTGTTGAGGTCCAGTTCGTGCTGTAGGTCCACGTCGGGCGGCGGTCTGGTCTCCACCGGCTCGGGCGGGTGCGTCACTGGCTCCACGCCGCAGAAGTCCTCGTTGAGATTACCACCTGGAGAATATAATTTAAAAAATAGAAACTAGAAACTTCCACGCTTAGTATTTATAACATTAAGCCGGGTCCGCTGCGCCATTTTTTTTACAAAACATGTAAGAAAATCGTCCATCTACAATAACACTCAATAATAACACTATGAAAATAACCATTTAGAAGAGTGGCTCATAATGAGCCTCCTTAATGAGGGAAGGCGCTCGACTTCTACACGCTGATGAGGTCTTCATCACCTTCCATCGAATTCCAGCTAACTTTAAAATGCCCCAAGAGGATGTCGCTACTTATAGGCCGTATGGACAAGCTCAAAGTCGCGAAACATGCTATGGAGAGAGCTATGCTAGGGGTTTCAATACGTGATAGAATCCGAAACGAGGAAATCCGTAGAAGAACCAAGATCACCGACATAGCTCTCAGAACTAGCAAGTTGAAGTGGCAATGGGCAGGTCATATAGCTCGAAGAACTGACACCCGTTGGGGCATAAAGGTTCTCGAGTGGCGACCACAAACCGGACGACGCGGTATAGAGCCTCCACTAGATGGGCTAAAGACATTAAAAACGTCGCAGGAAGTCGGTGGATGCAGGCGGCTTAAGACCGTTCATCGTGGCATTCTAGGGGGATGCCTATGTCTAGCAGTGGACCTCTACAGACTAATGATGACCTGACGACCTCTGTGGCGCGGAGGGCGAGTAGCCAGCTGAGACGCAACAGGTGCGGGTTCGATTCCCGCTGCGGGACAAATGTTTGCATGGTCTGCAAATATTTGTTCCGGGTCTGGGTGTTGTGGTACCATGGTACTCGGTAATTCCTGATACCCACGACACAGGGAATCCTAGTGTAGGATCAGGACTATGAATGTGACTGTTGGGTGTTATGTTATGTATGTATGTTATGATAATGAGGGTGTCATCTTACCGAGACTCCTAACGTTGGGGGGCGGGTCCTGCTGGAACAGCAGCTTCAAGGGGTAGATGTCGTCGAATTCAACGCGACTGACACACCCCACGAAGCCCTCATTCATGCTCTCATTGCGACCGATATACATGTATTGGATGTTGTTGAACTGCGCGTCGGCTGATTCCTTCACATTGAAGTTGTACTCTTGCGATTCTGAGTTGTCAACCTGCAAAGACATTTTTTTCTTGAGAGGTAAAATTAAGGCCACAGCACAGACGGTTGCGTACACGTAGACGTACCATGACGTTGTAATGTATGGAACTGTATGAGACTTGGCACAGCGGTTGCGTGACGTGCACGCAAGCGTGTACGTACGTAGAGACGCGCGTGTCTACGTTACGTGCTGCATACGCATCCGGTGTGCTTTGGCCTTTAAGAGACTATTCCTAGTTGCACCAACCAACACTTAATCAAGAATAATTGCGCAAGGCAGCTTTGATATACTATTTTTTTTTTTACCGATTTCACAAAAAGGAGGTTTTCAATTCGGTAGTTTTTTTTTTATGTTTATTACCTCATGTCTCCAGCGTTTATGAACCGATTTGTAAAATTCTTTTTTATTTGAATAGATATACTTCCAGATTGGTTCCATTTTTATCAGAATCCAGTTCTGATGATGGAATCCATGAGGAATTGAGGGGACTCCTCAAATATTGTAGGCATACATATGGCGATTTTGATATTTTCAGCAACAAACCAAGCATTTGCATTCAGAAAGTATCATAATCCTTTCACCACTATGGTTCTTTCATCGAAATATTTAGTCGAATACAATGGCGGAAGTCGGTTTTTTAAATTAAAAGTTATTGTAATTTCGGAACTGACATTTAGCCCACCTGATGTTAAGCGATAACCCCAGCCGATAACATAATGCAATACCTCTTAGGTCACATCCACCTAGGACGCGTCCTACGTGGCATTGAACTACGCCCTATGGCCCTTAAAATTGATAATGACAAAAAAAAACCAGTAAAGAACCGGTAGCACGTAGTTCTACTGGTTCTTTTTTGGTCACCTTTATGTGGCTGTAATTTAAACGTAGCATTCTCCACTTACCCGTAACATCATGGTAGCGCCTCCGTTCTTCCTGGAGAGTTGCACATCGTGGTACTGTCCAAGCGCGAAGTGTTTCCCTTGGAACACTATCTCTTGCCGCTCGAAGCCGAAGTCGAATACTACACGAAGATGACCTGAAGGACAAAGAGTAGTTTTATCTCTGATCTATTCCTAGGCCTAAGCTCAACTATAATGCCTGTTTTTCATACCTTACAAACATTTACAGAAAGGGCTTTAATGTATAAGTATACATATAACATATAAGTGTACCAGGGTGACCGAGCTTTGCTCGGAAAAACGCGTTTTCCCATAGATAAAAGACAAGATCTATTTTTTGCCCCCAAAAACCCCCCATATAGCAAACTTCATCGAAATCGTTAGAGTTGTTTTCGAGATTTCAAAACATATATATATATATATATATATATATTATACATACAAATAATGCTCGTTTAATAGTAAAATTATTGAAAATTTGCAATGTCGATTACTGTTAAGACATTGTAAATGAATTGGATTGTATGATTAAATCAATAAATTCAATAAACTAAACTCGAAACTTCATCAAGGCTCAAGCATAGATTATAAAACAGACTTAAACTATAAACTGGTCACCAAATCTACGCTGAGTGTCGATTCACGCTTGAGCCGTGGCATTTTATGATGATGCCTATGTCCAGCAGTGGACTTCTACAGGCTCATGATGAAGCTGTTAAAAGCAGAGGTCCAATTCTCTCAATTATTTTAAAACTACACTGAAAGTTAACCGAATCGAGACTGAATTGTGAATTGACAGAAAGTTGGTATTCAGCTCCCTCATAAATAACAATTTAGTCTACTTTCAATTCTTGGTGACTCCCATTAGAGTAGGATAGTTATATACATAATTGTAAAGAGTAAAGAGAGTCGACTCCATCTATCTACCTTTGAATCTTTCAAGTTTCGGTCACATTTCGATATAATCACATTACAGTGATTTATTTTAAGTTAAGAGAATACCATTTCTGACATTTAAGACATCGACACAAGATCGAAACATGATCCGAACACTATTTTAACTATTTTTTAGTTGGAGAATTGGGCCTCAGTCTCTTACCAGAATTTGAAACCATCAGCGTGAGATATTCCCCAGTGATGTTCGAGTAGAATCCCAGCAGGAACCCCTTGGGGTTGGTGGTGGTGAACCCGACGCGGATGTGCTCCGCGATGGTGGAGCGCCACGATCCGAGGAAATCGTATTTGATAATCGAATTCGGACGGAGGTTCACGCCGATTTCTGGAACAAACAAATTACTAATTAGATTTGATGGACAGACGAAACTTTAACGGTAACAGGGTCGGTGGATGGCAATATACAAACACGGAACAAATATTTGCAGATCATGCATTTGTCCTGCAGCGGGAATCGAAATCGCACCTCTCGCATCTCAACCGGCTACTCGCCCGCCGACCGGAACACTCAGATCTAATAATTAAGATCGGATTCGATTGCCGCTACGGGACAAATGATTACATGATCTTTAAATATTAATTCAGTGTATGTGTGTTGTGGTACCATGGTACTCTTAGTTCCTGATACACACGACACAGGGAATCCTAGTATGGGATCAGGAATATGTATATGACTGTTGGGTGTTATGTATGTAATATCAACTCGGGTTAGACACAAAACTAAAGGTTGTATAACACTCACCGTCGGCACAGATAGGTCCTTTAAACGCCGTCCAACGACAATCACATGAGTACGAGTCGAAGCCTTCTAGACACGTGCCGTTGTTCAGACAGGGCGATGACAAACATTTCCCCACACAGCCTTCTGTCACACCGTATAAACCTGAAAGCAAACAACGAATTGATCAACGGAATCATTACATATTTTAAGTTTCACATCAGCAGTATTATTATTATGACACTGATTTATTTTAAAACTCGTTATAAAATACATTTTTCACTATAAAGGAATACCTACTACTTATCTATAAAAACAAATAGTATATAAAAAACAGTATAGTAAAAAATATATTACAAAACGGTAAACCACCGACCGCGGAGCAAAGGCCTAAGCGGTCGGAGGCTAGGGCTGCAGAGAGAGGAACCTCCTGACTATGCGTGCCGAGTCCAGGAGTACTGCCTTCTGAATCTGACCCTTGATCCAACCATTTAGTGATAGCCTCTTAAGGTCTTATTATTATTATTATAGTATTAGTGTTGAGTATTTAGGTGGATACTGCTGCCCATCCCCTGGTGTACTCTTTTAGTCGGCTTTAATAACATCCACGGGAGGAGACGGAGGGGTCTATTTTTAATGCAGTACACACCAAAGCACATAACATACTTTAAGTCTAATGTAAACAAAATTGGTTCATCATCAACTTGTTACAAGTCTACTGCTGGACTGAGGCATTCTCCATAAAACGACGAACGGTCTTGAGCCACCTCCATCCACTGACTTCCCACGACCTTCCAAGAGGGGGGCCACTCAAAAACGTTGATTCCCCAACGGTTGACGGTACTGCGATCTTTATGGCATGCTTATTGCCACTTGAACTTGCTACGAGATTTTAACTACATTATGATCGGTCACACCTACCTTTAGGTCTGTCCCTAGACCAACAGTACTCTATTAAGGATAAACAACTACCTAACCAACTAAACAAATCTATGGTCTTACCCCTCGCAGCATATCCTCTCAAGTCAATAGGCCTTCCATTGAGCAGCAAAGCGCGCATACATCCGACGAATCCGTCTTTCCTATCCAAGGCCGCTCCCAGAGCCAGCCCAGTGGTGAGATGCAAGGCTCGCACGGGCTCCTTGCCGGTTCGAATCTCGTTCTTGAGGGCACCGTCGACCACTACGCGAGCTTCTTTCCTGTAAAGAAATAATAATCAATTCTGTGTCGCAACCAAGATATGACGTTCGGCTTTCAGTTTAAAATACATAGAGTAGAATAGGTCGCGCAACGAATTATGAGCGCTCGGCGAAAGTGGTGGGGTTGATTGCGCATGTGTCCTCTCTCTCTCTCCCGTCGCGCCTCTCTATACAGACCCAAAAAATTACTACTGCGCATTGAAGGACAGCGCTCATGACTCGATGCGCGACCTATACTATTAGTAGACATAGAGTGTAGACAAATAAGATAACATAACAAATGTATGTGAGTGTTATGTTATGTAGACAAATGGCTCACCTGTTCCTCTCAATAGAGACAGAATGCCAGTTGTTGTCAGCAAGGCGATTGCTAGTCTCCACCGACACGCCTAGCGGGGTGTCTCCGACCTGGAATTGGAACTGCAGCTGGTCTCCTCCGATGATGGACAGCTTTATATAGTCTTGGGGACCCTGGACAATAAATGTTTCAGCTTTATGTAGTTTTAGGAACCCAGGACAACAAACGTAACAGCTTTATGTAGTTTTGGGAATCCTGAACAATAAACGTAACAGCTTTATGTAGTTTTGGGGACCCTGGACAAAAAACATCACAGCTTTATGTAGTTTTGGGAACCCTGTACAATAAACATTACAGCTTTATGTAGTTTTGGGGACCCTGTACAATAAACATTACAGCTTTATGTAGTTTTGGGGTTAAAATACATTCCACCAAAGACCTTAAAAGTTACGTAAGTTTATGTATATTTGCCATTCAAATGATGAGTATGAAATGCGAAGAAGATTACCTTGGAGTGAAGTAGAACGGCGTTTTCCTTAGTGGTTTTGAACTCGAAGTAGATGTCGCCACTGTGCCCCAAGTCGAACATTGGCAGGAGAATGATACCGTCCGATATGCGGAATGTAACCGCATTGCTGAATAAATCTGAGAAATAAAGTTTTTTTAGAAATACACCAATTTATGAGGAAGGATCTCAAAATGGTCAAAAAAACTATAGCAGGGGAATATTAAAGTACGTATTGCATATGTATAATCGTAGTTCTTCTAAAATTATACCAAGCCCAGATTTTTGAAATTCTTTAATTAATTAATAAAAAAAAATAGAAGACATTATGGGCAAATTTACCGGAAGAAAAAATTAATTAAACAAAATAACAATGTACCATACTCATTATTTATTAGCTTGTTTGTTCGAGAATAAGACCACAGAAGTAGGATTATAAATAATGGTTGAGGGTTACCATCGCCTTTGCAGAGCAGAGGTCCGAGAGTGTACCGTCCCTCCTTCTCATCGAGATGCGAGCCGGTGTCGCCGAATCGCACTTGTTTGACCGGCAGGAATTCCTTCTCGATTATATCACCGCCGTCGACTTGGAACTCTGCGAAAATAATGCAATTAAGACAGAGATTTGATTGGGAACAGTGGCGCGATTACGTAATTCTGGTGCCATGTATTTGAAATTACGTTTTGCGATTACCTAATAAACATTTTGCATATAACACCAGCTTCTGCATTTAACATCAACCTTTTACATTTATAATACTTAGTGGATGTATAGTTTTCTATACGCCCGCAACGCACGTAGATAGTCGGGCTGATGAGTACACACGGCGGGTACAGTATCGTATGTACCTAAGTAATCTTAGCAAAGGGCTCACCGTCTGGATGCAGCTGCGTGTACTCCGCGTCGCAGTTGCACCACTTGGTGGAGTCCACACAGTTGCCGAGCACGCCGCACTGGCACATGCGACTGCCGGCTGGCGCGCCCGCCCAGTGCGCCATGCGCTGTCCCGACCGCGACACCCACCACGCGAACGGGTGGAACGACGCCTCCTCACCTGTTAGGGTCAACATCATTAATTAACAGCAGCCAAGGGCAAAGAAAGAGCTATGCACAGAGTTTCTCTATGTGATAAAATCCGGAACAAGGAGATCCGTAGACGAACCAAGATCAACAACATAGCTCTCATAGTAAGCAAGTTCTAATGGCAATTGTTAGGCCAGCTCGCAGTACTTACAACCGGAGTGATATAAGGTTCTTGAGTGGCAACCAAGAACCGGAGGACGCAGTTTAACAAGGGTATCACCACAACATAATACCTATTTCTTGTGCCAAGCAGTAATGCTCGCATTGCTGTGTTCTGGTTTGAAGATGGATATATAATAATAATTAGACTCTTTGATGCACACTAAATAAAAATACAAAACCAATAGTCATAAATAAAATAATTTACAATGGGCATTCTTATCGCTAAAAGCGATACCTTCCAGACAACCATTGGCAGGATAAAACAAAATCAAATGACGTTAAAGGGTTGAGTTTGATGTTAAAATTAAAGAAGAAGCAGGTACTACAACAGGATTATGAGGCATATCTCGCGTTTTGTACAAGTGTAGCGACTTACTGGGAGAGTTCAGAAGTCGCGAATGCCGGCACATGTACTCAAGGCGCTGCGTACACGAGTGCGACCTGTTCAGTAACGCCTCTAGTTGCGAGCGCGAAGCGTCGTAGGTTATGTCCTGTCGGAAGCTGCCGGGCTCCTGGTACCCGTCCACCACTGTACTTTGGGACGACGAGTGTTGCACTGCAGTCACTATGGTCCCATCAGCTATGGAGAAAACATATCAATTACTACCACTTTGTGTCTAGGTTACGTCACCCTGCGTTAGATCAGAGACGCCCGGACAAGACAATAAGACAAATGTTTGTATGATCTGCAAATATTTGTTCCGGATCTGTGCGTTGCTGTGCCATGTTCTAGAGAATTCTTGTGTGAGACCAAGACTTTGTGCGTGAATGTAGTGTGTGTATGTGTTTTGACTGTTTGTTTTGTGGCACAAATAAAAAATTTACACCAGCACCGAAACGTCTACTTTACCGAAATGTCCACTTTACCGAAATTACAGGCGAGATACGAAATGAGACGTCATCTTGTGGACGAAAGTCCGATACTACAACGGCTAGCACAGGCTGACTAAGTAACCAAAACGCTAGCGTGACGTCAGCAAATGTTAATATTGACCAATGACATCGGGGTAGCTTGAAATTTTAGTAACTTGATTGGTTAATATTTGACATCACTATTACTTAGCTACTTCATACTACCAAGGAGGTAGCAGGCGACGAGTTGAATGAATTGGAATGAGTGAAGGAAGCATAGCCGCCCGCGCCTTGACTCTACATAGAGACCACGGCTCGACCGTGCCGCGAACTCGTGCTAGCTGTAGGCCTAGGGCGTACTCACATAAGAATTCGCAGGTAACTGGGAAGGCAGGAAGTGGCCCCGAGCCATCCACGTCGATGTGTAAGTCAGCGGAGCGAGACACGGCTTGCACGTTCTTGTACGCGAGGCACGACAGCGGGTGTACGGCTGGAAACCGATTAAATTACAAATAACAATCAAAATCACAGGGCAAATATCGTTTGCTCTCAATAGTATAAAGTTCCAGAAGGTGATTAGGTACTAGATTTTTGAATGTCATCGACTGACTTAGGTTTGATTTCACCAACAAATAACGGGCGATTAAACAACTGTTTATTCTAACCCAGCGGTTCTCAATCTTTTTTGGTGACGGAACCCTTTTGGAAAGCGAAATACTTGATGGAATATGGAATCCTACAATAAAACAATAGTTTTTAAAAGTGTATTCTTCATTAATAAGAATAATAAAAGTACCATGTAACAGGTACTTATTACTTACTTACACAACAAGTACAATAATAAAAGATATTGAAAAAGAAAAAATCTAACTAATGGGAGGTAAGAAACTGTTTTTTATTTTTCATCAATTGATTGATATCAGTTTTGATGGAGGACAGTTGAAGTCTCATATCAGGTTCGGCGTCCAGTCTATTGCGGAACCCCTACAGGGGTATCGCGGAACCCTAGGGTTCCACGGAACACACTTAGAGTATGGCTGTCTAACCAATGCTTTTTGACAGGTGTTTTCAAAGTTTATCTGTCACCTTGACCAATGGTTAGATTTAACAAGTTTACTAACTAACAGAGTATTGTGAAATTGGCTATAAACGTCGGTAAAGATGCCTTTAATCCGAGATTTCCAAACTATATATTGAAACTCATTGATGACTAAATAGTAGATTGTATCATAAGGGGATTCAAAGTACGTCGCCCGAGCCAAAAATATATTTTGCGCCCGAGTGTTACACTCTACTTTTCATCACCCACTATGAGAAAATAAAAGGCACCTCATATTTTATTGAACGAGCGAAGCGAGTTCTCGAGCGAGTCAAGTTGGAAGAATCGGCGTTTGTATGTATGTATGTGTTTGTCCGATGAAAACTTCCTAACCGTTAATTCGATCTTCATGAAATTTAGTATAGGGGTAGATAGTATTGGTACAATTTGTAGGTAAGGTACATCGGTTGCGGTAAAAAAAATAAAAGTGAGACAGTCAGATCAAGTGGGATGTCTAATGAAAGCGCTTTAGTTGGACATTTCAAAACTGTTTTTAGTAAGTTTTTGAGATATTAGGGAAAAACAAAAATGTAAAAAACGAAAATTCTAGGGTACTTCCAGCAATCCCACAATGCTGAAATTTGGTATGCTGGTAGCTTTTGTGACACAAATACAGGAAAAAGTCTGAAATTGAAGAATTTAGAAACTTGTACTCCATAAAACAATATAAAATCCATTGTTGACCTCCCATTTCTAGGAATTTGAATGATGCTGGAGTTCTATGTTTCGTCAAAAGGATGTTATCAATTGATTCGTCAGGTACTTGATATACTTACAGGTATGTAGTATTACGCCCGTTGCTTAGTCCTATTTAAAGGTTATTTCGATGATGTGTAAGAAATTACCTCATGTGAGTGAACTTAGCAGATCATTGTCCAGCAGATCAAAATTAAATGGGAGTTCTATTCGCATGCAGCATAGTTCTACAGTTCCTGATACTTTTTTTTAATAGTTCTGGCGTTTTAACCACAAAAAATCCAATTGAAATAATGATCTGCCAACTTCCCGTAGCAGATCATTTTCCAGCAAATCAAAAATAAATGCGAGTTCCTGTAGCATACAGCTGAGTTGAACAGTTCCTGATACTTTTTAGCAATAGTTCTGGCCTTTTTACCATAAAAAAAAACAAAAGTAATAAAAACATTTTTTTTTCCTTATGGTTCCAAACTATACGTGGAGCTGGAACTATTACGTTTTTCAAAAGATCCCTATCAGGACTGCAATATAGTGTTCGATTAGAATCCATAACTAACGCCAAAGAACCAGCAGATCATGTCCGAATGTTTGAAAAGTAGAAAAAAATATTTTTTTCTTTTCAAACTATACGTGGAGCTGGAACTATTTCGTTTTTCAATAGATCCCTACAAGTACTGCAACATAGTGTTCGATTAGAATCCATAACTAACGTCAAAGAACCAGCAGATCATGTCCGAATGTTTGAAAAGTAGAAAAAAATATTTTTTTCGTTTCAAACTATACGTGGAGCTGGAACTATTTCGTTTTTCAATAGATCCCTACAAGTACTGCAACATAGTGTTCGATTAGAATCCATAACTAACGCCAAAGAACCAGCAGATCATGTTCGAATGTTTGAAAAGTAGAAAAAAATATTTTTTTCTTTTCAAATTATACGTGGAGCTGGAACTATTACATTTTTCAATAGATCCCTATCAGTACTGCAACATAGGGTTCGATTAGAATCCAGAAATCACGCCAAAGTACCAGCAGATCATGTCCGAATGTTTGAAAAGTGGAAAAAAATATTTTTTTCGTTCAAACTGTACGAGGAGCTGGAACTATTTCGTTTTTCAATAGATCCCTATCAGTACTGCAACATAGTGTTCGATTAGAATCCAGAACTAACGCCAAAGAACCAGCAGATCAGATCCGAATGTTTAACAGTAGAAAAAAAATTTTTTTTCGTTTCAAACTATACGTGGAGCTGGAACTATTACGTTTTTCAAAAGATCCCTATCAGGACTGCAATATAGTGTTCGATTAGAATCCATAACTAACGCCAAAGAACCAACAGATCATGTCCGAATGTTTGAAAAGTAGATTTTTTTTTTTTTCTTTTCAAACTGTACGTGGAGCTGGAACTATTTCGTTTTTCAATAGATCCCTATCAGTACTGCAACATAGTGTTCGATTAGAATCCAGAACGAATGCCAAAGAACCAGCAGATCAAGTCCGAATGTTTGAAAAGAAGAAAAAAAAATTTTTTTCGTTTCAAACTATACGTGGAGCTGGAACTATTACGTTTTTCAATAGATCCCTATCAGTAGTGCAACATAGTGTTCGATTAGAATCCAGAACTAACGCCAAAGAGCCAGCAGATCATGTCCGAATGTTTGAAAAGTAGAAAAAAAATTTTTTTTCGTTTCAAACTATACATGGAGCTGGAACTATTACGTTTTTCAATAGATCCCAATCAGTACTGCAACGTAGTTTTCGATTAGAATCCAGAAATCACGCCAAAGTACCAGCAGATCATGTCCGAATGATTGAAAAGTGGAAAAAAAATTTTTTTTCGTTTCAAACTGTACGTGGAGCTGGAACTATTTCGTTTTTCAATAGATCCCTATCAGTACTGCAACATAGTGTTCGATTAGAATCCAGAACTAACGCCAAAGAACCAGCAGATCATGTCCGAATGTTTGAAAAGTAGAAAAAAATATTTTTTTCGTTTCAAACTATACATGGAGCTGGAACTATTACGTTTTTCAATAGATCCCAATCAGTACTACAACGTAGTTTTCGATTAGAATCCAGAAATCACGCCAAAGTACCAGCAGATCATGGCCGAATGTTTGAAAAGTGGAAAAAAATATTTTTTTCGTTTCAAACTGTACGTGGAGCTGGAACTATTACGTTTTTCAATAGATCCCTATCAGTACTGCAACATAGTGTTCGATTAGAATCCAGAACTAACGCCAAAGAACCAGCAGATCATGTCCGAATGTTTGAAAAGTAGAAAAAAATATTTTTTTAGTTTCAAACTATACGTGGAGCTGGAACTATTACGTTTTTCAATAGATCCCTATCAGTACTGCAACATAGTGTTCGATTAGAATCCAGAACTAACGCCAAAGTACCAGCAGATCATGTCCGAATGTTTGAAAAGCGGAAAAAAATATTTTTTTCGTTTCAAACTGTACGTGGAGCTGGAACTATTTCGTTTTTCAATAGATCCCTATCAGTACTGCAACATAGTGTTCGATTAGAATCCAGAACTAACGCCAAAGAACCAGCAGATCATGTCCGAATGTTTGAAAAGTAGAAAAAAATATTTTTTTCGTTTCAAACTAAACGTGGAGCTGGAACTATTACGTTTTTTAAAAGATCCCTATCAGGACTGCAATATAGTGTTCGATTAGAATCCAGAACTCATACCGAAGAACCAGCAGATCATGTCCGAATGGTTGAAAAGTAGAAAAAAATATTTTTTTCTTTTCAAACTATACGTGGAGCTGGAACTATTACGTTTTTCAAAAGATCCCTATCAGGACTGCAATTTAGTGTTCGATTAGAATCCAGAACTAACGCCAAAGAACCAGCAGATCATGTCCGAATGTTTGTCCGCTGGTTCTTTGGCGTTAGTTCTGGATTCTAATCGAACACTAAATTGCAGTCCTGATAGGGATCTTTTGAAAAACGTAATAGTTCCAGCTCCACGTATAGTTTGAAAAGAAAAAAATATTTTTTTCTACTTTTCAAACATTCGGACATGATCTGCTGGTTCTTTGGCGTTAGTTATGGATTCTAATCGAACACTATGTTGCAGTACTGGTAGGGATCTATTGAAAAACGAAATAGTTCCAGCTCCACGAATAGTTTGAAGCGAAAAAAATATTTTTTTCTACTTTTCAAACATTCGGACATGATCTGCTGGTTCTTTGGCGTTAGTTCTGGATTCTAATCGAACACTATGTTGCAGTACTTGTAGGGATCTATTGAAAAACGAAATAGTTCCAGCTCCACGTATAGTTAGAAACGAAAAAAATATTTTTTTCTACTTTTCAAACATTCGGACATGATCTGCTGGTTCTTTGGCGTTAGTTATGGATTCTAATCGAACACTGTGTTGCAGTACTGGTAGGGATCTATTGAAAAACGAAATAGTTCCAGCTCCACGTATAGTTTGAAACGAAAAAAATATTTTTTTCTACTTTTCAAACATTCGGACATGATCTGCTGGTTCTTTGGCGTTAGTTCTGGATTCTAATCGAACACTATGTTGCAGTACTTGTAGGGATCTATTAAAAAACGAAATAGTTCCAGCTCCACGTATAGTTTGGAACCATAAGGAAAAATTTTTTTTTATTACTTTTGTTTTTTTTTATGGTAAAAAGGCCAGAACTATTGCTAAAAAGTATCAGGAACTGCTCAACTCAGCTGTATGCTACAGGAACTCGCATTTATTTTTGATTTGCTGGAAAATGATCTGCTACGGGAAGTTGGCAGATCATTATTTCAATTGGATTTTTTGTGGTTAAAACGCCAGAACTATTAAAAAAAAGTATCAGGAACTGTAGAACTATGCTGCATGCGAATAGAACTCACATTTAATTTTGATCTGCTGGACAATGATCTGCTAAGTTCACTCACATAATTACCTCGAGGTGATTTAAAAAAAAAATTGAAAATATGTTATGACTTAGGTTATGACTTAGGTACTTAAATAGTCGGGCTGATTATGGTGTCATCGCGAGGTCTCAGTTCGGGACGTACCACTAGTTTCAAAACAAAACGATGAATTTCTAACAATCCGTGAAATTTTATGAAAACGCGTTTTTCATTTGTTTTTTTTATTCAGCCGGCGCGGGGCGCGACTATGGGCGGTCGTATACCAGCCAGTAATTATTCAAACAATATTTTTGTGCAAACACTAAGATGTTCCAAATTCAAAAAGTGCGCCGCAAAGTTCATTGCGGCGCACTTATTTGGGTTCGATATGTTCGAAATTCAAAAAGTGCGCGGCAAAGATAATTGCGGCGCACTTATAGAAGTTTCATACAGAAAACACCACCTTTGGGTATACTTAAAGGCGAACCAAGTCGTCCTTTTCGAATAGATGGGATGAAAATTCTTATACCTACCTATGATATCAATAAAAAAAGGCCTTCTCCAGTGCATCTCCAAAAAAAACGTGATTTGCGGCCTTTTTGATGGTATATCGCCTCGGTTATATGGTACGCCCTGATGGGGTTATGTACCTACGTGACTAACAGTAGAAATAAGACCTATTACTAACAACCTATTACTATTGTACGTACATGTGAGCAATAAATGAATACAAATACAAAATTGAATAGAGAGCAAATAAAGTGAGTCTTACATGTGTGACATACGGCGCCCGCGTACCCCGATCCTTGACAATTACAAGTGAATTCCTCCGCGGTCTGCGTGCACTCGCCTCCGTGCTCGCAGGGATTCGGGTTACATCTGAACAAAAACACAACACAGTATTCATCTCATCTCACTATATCACTAATATTATAAATACGAAATTTTTTGAGTATGTTTGTTACTCCGTCACAGTGAATAAGCTGTAGCGATTTGGTTGAAATTTGGAATGGAAATAACTTATACACTGAATTAACACATAGTTTTTATCCCGATTTTCCTACCGGATCGAGACTTATGCGGGTGGAACCGCGGGCGGCCTATATGTTAATTCAAGGTATAAGCTATTTCCATTCCAAATTTCAACCAAATCGCTCCAGCTGTTTCAGCGTGAAGGAGCAATAAATAATGAGATGAAATGGTTAAAATTGAAATGACAGAAACAAAATAAGTGTTGTTTCAAGTAGTACACTTACCTGTCAATCATCTGACAAGCATCAAAGACGACCTCGTTGGGACAGCAGTACTCCTCTTTTTTCCAGTCGGTCGGCAGGCGGTAGTTACCGTCTACGGCTATCTTCCGCATGCAACCGATGAACCCGCGAGGGGGCGCCTTACCGCCTGCGAAATAAGCCAGTCTTTACTCATTTGAACTTTAGAGCCATAGCCTTTATTCCCAAGCTAGGGGACACGTGTAAACAGCCGCGTCGTGGAACATCACGGTCTATCGAAAGATTTCACACGCACATGACTGGCGACATCGCCCGACTTATCCTTTGTCTTGCTCTTTAGCGATAAGACCGTCCATAGTACCTCTGATTTGAAACTTTGTATCTCTTTGTGTTCATGTTGTAAAATAAAGTTATTATCTATCTATTTTGATGTGATGAATGGGTTCCCCCCATTGAATGAATGGGGGAGGCTGGTGATGATGATGATGTTTGCTTAAAACTAGTCCTCTCACTGTTTAACATTATCCAATAGTAAGGGATGACAATATTTTAAGCATTGATTAACCTGAGTATCTCTTACTTACCGGCGATATAATAAACGCTTCCAGTCATGAACTTAAGTTTCTTAGTAGTCTTCACGGGCCTGTAATCCACAGATAGAGTGAGGCTATCCATAGCCATGGTAAGCAGTAGCGAGTGCCATCTGCCGTCGTTGAACTGTTCCGCATAGTTGTCCAACTTCACTTTAGGACCTTGAACTTCGAGTTCCACCTTCACTTTGCCCTCTTCTAGATACACCTGGAGAGAACAACACATAACATGATACCCAACAGTCACATACATACTATCGGTAATCTTGTTAGTAGTAGAACTTCTTGTGAAAGAGTTCGTCCGGGGAAGTACTACCACCGTACCTATTTCTGCCGCCAATTAGTGCTCGCATTGCTGTTTCGGTTTGAAGGGTACGGGCGCCGGTGAAATTACAGGCACATGAGACTTTTTATCTTTATGTCTCAGGGTCGGCAGCGCGCATGTGATGCCTCTGGTGTAGCAGGCGTCCATAAGCTACGGTAACTACGTTCCATTAGATGGACCGTATGCTTGTTTGCTTGCCAAGTAGTATAATAAAAAAACAGTGAGGCACAATACGATATCCAGGATTGGGGGTGCATTGTGCAGCATCCCCCTACTAACCTGACAACAGGCAGCCAAAGTCAGCTGGATAAATAACTTCAAACACACTGTTCAGCTCATAAGATAATTTGGAACTGTTTATACCGGGCGTAAAAAGACTAATCATGAATACTGAAACAGTGCATTCAGACCATGATTCTGAAAATATTTAAGCTGAAAAAACACGAAAAAAAATGGAGGGTTCCCAACGAGTAACACCCAAACGAGTAACACTGTTACTCGTTGGGAATTTTTTTCCTATCGAGTAACAGTGTAACTCGATGGGATACAAATTAAAAGAAGTATTCCCAACGAGTTACACCCAGTGTAACACTGTTACTCGATAAGACAAAAACATCCCAACGAATAACAGTGCTACAAATTACGACATTTTATTTTAGTTTGTTTATAAAAATATACGTAGGCTATTTAGTTGAAAGTGCCATACTTCGTTGCTATACTTTATCTTCGTTAGTCCATTTTTTATTTGTGTCCATACACTATCAACGTCAAAATATGGCATCTTATGAACATTCACCATATTTTATTAGCCTGATTGAAAAAAATTATATTCACTGCTAGTTCAATCTCTAGTCCTTCAAATATGTTCAATAATCAAACAGCAATGGACGGATAAATCTTAGTGAAACAACGCAATCGTGCAGTTTGTAATTTTTATGTAGACAACACTGCACTATAAGATATTGCACAGAATTTCAGCAGCTGCAGAGATAAGCATTTTGCAAAGTGTTTCCAACATGCTTGAGTTGTATTACTGGTGAAGTATGCAATGAATATGATATAATAATAATATAATATATGGATATAATATTATATATATGAATACTGCTCTATATATTTTGGCTGTACAAACCGAACAGATAGAAAAACCCGGTAATAAACTTTCAATCTTTGTCTTGTATGACTTTATCCCCACAGCATAGGACAACTCAGGAGTAAGCGCAAGCCCATTCTAACTATACTCTTTCTACGGTAAATCACAAAAAACGGCTTAATCTACGTTTGGCACTCGTACTTTTTTTATGGTGAGAATGACGAGCACTCCTAGCGTACTTTTTAGGCAACTCTGTATTGCAATAAAAAAAACACATATCAACTCTTGATTCTGTAGTCGGGAGAACAAGTGTAATTCTAAGACAAGGCCTGCAGTTCAGAAAATTTACAATAGTGTTGCCAATGTCTTAAAAAAGATATTTGGTGAAGTTTCCTCTGAAGGTGAAAAATGGTTACCTCATGTCCAGAAATGAAAGTAGGTGCTGGCAACACTTATGTGCAGTCAGGTTATCAGTGTGAGTCAGTGCACAGGGCACACAATAACGTACCACCGCAACAAAAATGGCGTTATCCAGTTCATTTCAACAAAACAAATTTGTATACGTGAAAAAAAATGGAGGTAGTGTTCTTCTTCGAAGAAGACATCAGTATTACGCCCGAAAAAAATACGACAGTGGGTTGGAAGAGTGGACGTGTGTAAAAAGAAAAATTTGCAACTGACTGTTTCGAGTCAAAGTATGTAACTAATTATTATGTGCTAATAGAGTTATACTATAAAAAAAGCTTTTGACTCAATAGAACACAGTGCGATCTGGAGAGCTCTACAAGAAGCTCAAATCAACAATATCTACATTGAAATTATCAAAAATATCTATGGAAATTGCAGAAGTAGGGTGAAACTTGAAACACCAGGAAAATACATTAGAATAGAAAGATGCGTATGACAAGGAGACCCCCTTTCTCCGACTCTATTTGTAACCGTGCTTCAATCAATACTGAGAGACCTTTGGAATGTTATGGGAATTAGTATAGATGGAAAAAATCTTACTTATCTAGCATTTGCAGATGATATTGTTTTACTATCAAGCAACACCCATAATCTTCAGTACATGTTAACGACTCTACAAGAAGCCAGTAAAACAACAGGACTAGAAATGAACCTGCAAAAAACACAAGTCATGACCAACGAAGAAATGAAAACGCTTTACATAAATGACGTACAGCTAGAATACGTGCAAGAATACATTTACCTTGGAAAACAAGTTTCATTCAAACCCAACAACAACATAGAAGAGATCGAAAGGAGGATAACTAAAACATGGAACAAATTCTGGAGCTTAAAAGAGGTGCTAAAGGGACCACTGTCATTAAAATTAAAGAAGAAAGTTGTGGATTATTGCCTGTTACCAACGCTTACTTATGGGAGCCAAACATGGACATACACAGTGGAAGCAAAAAATAAAATAAAAAGATGCCAGAGAGCAATAGAGCGTAGTATACTAAGAATAAGACTAATATAAAAAATAAAACACACAGAAATCCGTAATAAAACTAAATTTATAGATGCCCTAGAACATGCACTAAAACTAAAATGGCAGTGGGCAGGACACACGGCAAGAATGAATAAAGGAAAGTGGGCCAATGAGGTAACCATCTGGAAAGGGCCGATAGGGACAAAAAGAGTAGGTAGACCACTTGCTCGATGGTCAGATGATATACTAAAGGTTTCGAATACCCCAAACTGGGCAGAACTAGCAGATGACCGCGAGCAATGGAAGGAGCTGGAGGAGGCCTTTACCCGTGAGGGGTCCTAGTTATAATCTTCAGTACAAATAAAAAAATGTAAAACACATATCTAACTATGGAATAAATAGGCTTTTTATTTCATTTATTTTTTGTTATTTATTATTAATAGTGTTATACATTCTGCCGATGGATTTTGGCTGAGCTGAAATTGGCCAGTAAAGATGGGCATAGACAAATTAGTTCCTAAAAAAACTATGTAACTGCTTAACGCCTAACTTTGAAGTTAGGCGTTTAGTTGCGGCGGGCAATTAGCCGGCTGAGATGCGAGAGAATGCAGATTTAATTCCCGCTGCGGAACAAATGTTTGTATGCTCTGCAAATATTTGTTCTGGTTCTGGGTGTTATGGTACCATGGTACTCGTAGTTCCTGATACCCACGACACAGGGAATCCTAGTGTGGGATTAGGTTGACTACGTATGTGACTGTTGGGTGTTATGTTATGTTACACTGGTACCAATCACCCAGGTATTTGCCTGATTTAGTCTAGTGACCAATCCAAAACATTTCTTGCTGAGTGTTCAGCAGCGCGGCCTGTCTCTTTCGCATGCACTATTCGCTAAGTTAAATTTAGTTAGTCAATAAATGCACATAATATTAATTGTCAATAACTGGATTTTTATTTCCTTGTGTTTTATGATAATGTAGAATGTGGCTATTAAAAAGTCAAAAAAATTAAACTTAAATTTTAGAGCACAATTAATGTAGAACTGTAATAGATACAAAAGTATGATTTTAAAGAGGAGTTAAAAGTTACAAATATTATTCGACACTTCGATGTTTATTTTATTAAGTTGATTGTTTTATTTTTAAATAAAAAGCAGTGATCAGCCATTAATTAAAGTGTTTTTTTTTATTTTCAGCTTCACCCAGACAAATATCTTAGTGTCACTCGTTGGGATTTTTTTTCCTATCGAGTAACACTGTTACTCGTTGGGATTTTTTTTTCTAGAAATATTCCCAACGAGTAACACCCTGGGAGTGGTGTTACTCGTTGGGACAAAAATTCCCAACGAGTAACAGTGTTACTCGTTTGGGTGTTACTCGTTGGGAACCCTCCAAAAAAATGCTCACTTTTGGTCCGCTTTTTCGTGTTTTCTTTATAAATATCCATAAAATATCGTTAAAGGAACATAAAAACCTATTTTCCATCATCAAAAACACGTTAATAAATAAAAACGTCAAAAACGCTCACAAACGTTCATTGCTTGAAAACAACATGAGAAATATTGGCCCTACGGGTCGATACCTGGGAGCGTTGAACTCGCGCGGCCGGAATAAATGCGTACATTGCTGGCTGACAAATACGATACGAAACGAAAAAAAAGGTTTTCTCCGGTATGAATCACCTCTCAGGCGAAAGCTATTTTATATAGCTATGATGTAGGTAGCTTTACCAGTACCTTCAGTATTCGGGAGCTGTCTTTTTACACCCCGTAAAGGCACTCACCTTCACATGTCCGTCAGTATTGAACTTGTGGTAAATGAGCAATCCGTGTATCTCGTAAGTCCTGAACTCGAGTGAGATATTGAGCGTGGTGCCGCCCGCGTAGCCGCGTAGTTTGGCGAACGAACCTTCTTTCAGGAACGTTATAGGGACTACTGGAGGCTCCTGAAAATTACCACCATCATCAGCATTTTTAAACTTGTCAAAATTAAATAGCTTTAATGAGTAGTATTGAGAGATACTCACAGGACAAGCATACAGCGTGTTGACTCGAGTGAACTTGAAAGGTTCCCCCGACTCGTAACCTTGTCGCAGCTCGCTGATGACGTTAGTGGCGTTCAGGTACATGTTCTCGACGCAACCCGTGAAGTTCTGCGTCACCACCAGGCCTTCTTGGAAGTTTGGCACCCCTCCGATGTATAGCTGTCAACATAAATTTATTTCAAAACATGTACAACTTTTTTTTTGTAATCGTATCGACTTCTTATTTTAAGAAAGGAAATCTTTAGAAAATAGTAGGCTGTTTACCAGTTCAGTTATTATCCTACCGGCTGCGCCACACGTTATCCCTAATAATACAAGTGAAATTAATGATGATGATAGTTAAATGTTTGTCTTGCTTTTACGCAAATACGTCTGGGTCAATTTGATGAAATTCCGTACACAGATTGAATTCCCGAAATTTGGTATCCTTTGGGAGAATAAAGCAGGTGAAACCGTGGGTGACCGCTAGTGCTCAATAAAAGACTGATTTAATGTAGGGAGGCACACCGTACATGGTTTAAATACCATGCTACCTTCAAACTACAATGAAACAAAATAAAGTAGTATTTTCATTGCCACTCCATAACTTGGTATTTTTTTTATTGATTAATTTGACGGAACTTGCCTTCTTGTTATTCTGTTATTGCATTCTTGATGCGTTACTGCTTAACTTGTAGCCCACCTAATGTTAAGCAGTAACGCATCAAAAATGCAATAACCTAGGACGCGCCCTACGTGACAGACATAGCAATGCACCTGTCACCCTGAGACATAAAAATCAAAGTCTCATGTGCCTGTAATTTTACCGGCACAATAATGCACACACTACTGCTTGGCGGCAGAAATATGTATTGTAGAAGTACTTCCGAACTCTTTCACAAGGACTACTACTAACAAACTGTTATTTTCTTTGTCTTAGGTAACTGTATCTGTTGGTGAGGTAAGCACCTAACAAAAGTACTCACAGCTCTATTGAGGTTCAGTCTGGAGAATTCTCCCTTTATGCGCTCCCGCACTATAACTCGATCCACAGAAAAGATCACGTCACGCCGATTGCGAGATAATACTACATCATGCCAGATGTTGTCGTCTAGGAGACTGCCGACTGACAGGGAGGTGGACTGGCCGGAACCTGGGGAAACAAATATATCATGAGGTTCCGAAAACTTTGAAATACTAATGAAGTAGGATATGATTATTAGTCTTTATCATCAGGTAGACATCCTGCTCACTGCTGAAAGAGGCCTCCCCCATAGCATGCATAGCGAACAAACCCATGCATGCAATGGGGGGATTTGCCATAATCACCACGCTTAACAGGCGGATTCGTGATCACAGTTTGGTGTCAAGTACTCAGGTGGATGCTGCTGCCCATCCCCTGGCGTTATCCTTTATTCGTCTTTTACAACATCCACAGGAGGAGTTGGAGGAGACTACCACGGCTCTATTAGATACTATAAAATGCTATTTGTAGAGAATTGTCGTTTTCATGGGTTGAACTTTGCAGGATACATTTGCTTGCAAGTAGAGCTTAAAACACTGCTTCTTCTTCATCAGCCAGTAGACATCCACTGCTGGATGAGGCCTCCCCCATAGCATGCATAGCGTGTAATGGGGGGATTTTCCATAACCAACACGCTTGTCAGGCAGATTGTTGATTGCAATTTGGTGTAAAGTACTCAGGTAAATGCTGCTGCCCATCCCCTTGCGTAATCCCTTAGTCGCCTTTTACAACATCCACAGGAAGAGTTAGAGGAGTTGTATTCTTAGGCCGAGACTACCACGGCTTTTAAAACACTTACCAAGGTCGATATTCAGTACAAGTCGGTTGTCCCTTAGCTGTAGAGCGATATAGTCTCCTTGTGTTCCACGAGAGTATAGCAACGCACCAGACGCGGTGCTAGTCTTGAATCTGAACCGGAGGACCTCGCGGTATGCGGATATCGGGTCACGCAGCAGGTCCATCTTCACTAGCGATGTACCGTTGAAGTATAGAGTATCGGCGACTGTGAAAAACAAGCTATTAATGTATGTAGGTAAATAGAAGGAAAGTTTATGGAAATCGAATTTAAAAAATAAAAATCCTTGGTGAATTCTAATATGCCCCATATTTACAAAGATATCGCACAAGACCGCGCGAAATGGAGAAAAGGGACAAGGAAGGCCGACCCCAAGAAAATGGGAAAAAACGGTCGAGGGAAATATATATCTCGGGCGGAGTAACCTCCGTATATTTGGAAGTTAGCATGTGTTTTCAAAGGTATATCAAATACGGACAAAAATTTGGCCCATAAGCCGTGTTCAACACAGTGTGAACCAGTAAGATATCTTACTCTTTACTAGTGAACAACTTACCATAATCGCATCCATAGACTTCCACTCGCATGGAGATTTTATCCCTCCATCTCATGGGGTTTATCCGGATGTACTGCGCAATGATGGGCACTTCGAATTCGTTCTTCTCAACCGTGTTTCCGTCGTGATTTCCTTCGAACATCTGGGGAAATTCGCACTATATTTTACAGGCGTATAGGGTGATTTTTGTATATTACATTTATCTGAATACTTTGATACAGATGTACAAATCTAATATTCTGATCTCGCTATGATGTTAATGTTAATGAACTCCCTTTTCCGCATTCGAACTCTAAGGTGGTCCATTATGCGTGAGAGCTGTCTGGCTAGGTAGTCAGCCGGCTTAACTCCGTCCAGAAGCAAAGAAGGTTTCCTGAGGTCTTCGCAGGCTTCGCGGAGTGACCTCGGGTTTTTGAGGCTTTGTACACGTTGAGCTGCAAAATTAATGCGTGGGGGTCCACGCATTAATTTTATTATGCGCTGATCTCGCTATAATTATGTATGTAGTCCTCAGTGACGGATTAAGACTACTTGATGCCCTAAGCAATTCACGCCTGTGGGCCCTCCTATCCGTATGTCAACTAGAATCGGTCTTTAAACCTTTACCCCCTAAAAACATTAGTTGTTTGTAAAATAAGATGATATGTAACGTACCATAGAAGTGGAGTAGGTACAACAACAATAAAAACCAAAGCATAATTTATTTATTTATTGAAATGCGACTTGCTGCTTTTCCGGGCATTGAATTCACGCAAGATAGTATTAATGTCTAACGTTTTTAACATATCGGACTCTATGTATAATATCGATAAATTATAGAGCCTTTCTTGTATCATAATTTGTTCTTTTTTTTTCTTTTTTTTCTTTTTTTTATATTTTTATTACTTTTTTGTGCTTCTTCTGGTGCCCCCCAGACGTGATGCCCTAGGCAATTGCTTAATTTGATTAAGGGTTAATCCGTCACTGGTAGTCCTACTTGTAACTAGATATATACAAATACGTTATAGTAGAGCATACAATTATTGTACGTCCGAAATGGGCAAACTGCTGCAACTTAGAAAATTAAGACCACCTTTATGTACAGTTTTTACAATAAATAATTACTTTACACGAAAAGAGGAAATTCAATCACACTTATCGCAACTATTTAAATGGAACTGGTTTTTGGTGAACTGTATTTTACAAAGGTTCTAATAATTTACAAAATTATTTTTGTTAGTGATAGACGATTAGTAACTAGAGCTATGAAATAATGTCGTCAAGAAAAGGCGATAATTATTAAGTAGAAAAAAAGCTATTTACAAACACTTTATTTTTATAGAATTCGAGAATGTTCTACTTACCATTATAGCTCAGCCAAGCAAAAATACTTGTTTCTGTGGCTTTCTGAAGGTACATGCACCCCGCACTGACAATTCAGTGCGCTGAGGCCTTACCCTGAGCCTTTATAGCGATTCAGTTAAAAACTATTCAATACAAAATATCGGTTCCGTGATGTCCGCAGCTATATTTAAAAGCACAGTAGCAGAAGGTCTATAGGCTTCTGCGATTAAAGTTATTCAATGATGACGGATGTCAACGACAAACTGATATTTTGTACTGAATAGTTTTTAACTGAATCGCTATAATAGCTCAGGGTAAGACCTCAGGTTTTAACTGCCACTTAGAACACGATGGCACCAATGACACCATGGCAGGGAAGGTTTTTTATTAATTTGTTTTTGTATAAATGATGACTGTGTAGCCGATTGATATTGTAACTATTAACTTGCCTGACAACCATTGCTATAACTTGATAAATAAAGAAATCTGAATCGAAACAACTCTCACTACGCTATAACTTACTGCCAACTCATTCAACATCATCATTACCAGCCTGTAGAGGTGTTAACTGCTGGAAATAGACCTCCCCCATACAATGCTACGACGCACGGTCTTGAGCCGCCTACATCTACAGACTTCCTGGTATCTTTACAATGTCGCCGGTATCTACTCTCTTTCTCTCACTCTCCTCCTACTCTACGGAGAGTCATGCCAACTCATTATACTAATTCTGATTGGGGTTATGTAGACCTGTACTGAATTATGACTGTGGGGCGTATTGTGCCTTGTCTCCCTTCTAATCCTGCTCCTTGAAGTAACGGAGCAGGACTTTGGATTGACAGTAATAGCATCGTTGAAGTATCTCGATACGAATCAACGTTGCAAGATCCAAGCAGCTTCAGCAGACCTACCTTGACTCTGGCTTCTATTGCTGCATATTATCAGCATCCAAATATGAGTTGCTTGTTTACTATTAATATGTGATACTAACCCTTGTATACCCTTCAGCGTCAGTAACCGCTCGCCAGCTTTCGCCATCATCTGAATACTGCAGCATGTACTCAGAGACGTATTCGTCCGTTGCATATCGCCCCCTGGTGGCAACGCCGCGCAACTCTCGGCGCGCCAGCAGGTTCACCGTCAGATGCTGGTAGTACGAACTCTCTTGTGGCGTCCAAGTGCTGGTCCCTTCACCATTATTATTAGTTAGTGTATTAATGTGTTACATTAATAGAATTTAGCAACGAGAGACGTCTTTAGTTAAGACGATTAGACTTTCTTTTTTATGTACAATGACCTATTTTAGTCAGTTTTGACTTCATTGCTAAATTCCGTCAGATTTTAACGTGTATTAGTAATTTAGTTAACTAGTTTTTTTACAATAGTGTGGATTATGGTATGGCTAAATTTAGTTTCTTTTTCCTAAGAATAATTAAAATTAAAAAACATTCAATTATGTACATAAGATAATTAATAATATGCATTCAGACAAAATATGGTATCTTGTAGTCAAAGATGAAGAATACAGAGCATTGGCGCATTTCCTTCACTAGTGCAAACAAGCGCTACATACTAACTATCATATCATGTATTTCTAAGTACTACAAAGGTCCATGCATGCCCACCACCACTAAAATCTTCATTCTTTACCTTAACCTCGCCTCCAGCGGCCTTATATTGCACATAGTCAAGGCCATTGGACCCATAGCTTATATGGTATTCTTGGACGAACTCCTGTGAGTGTGCTCGGCCCTGAGTGGTCACTCGGGTGATATTCTTAACACTGCCCAGGTCTATGACGAGTTGCTGGTCGAAATCGTTCTCTGAAGCGGTCCACGCATTCAAACCTTGTTTGTGAAAAGTTTTGCTTTACTTTTGGTTTTGGATCGTTAGTGGTTTCTTGTTAGTTGGAAATAAGATTTAGATTTTATGATTTATTTGCTAATTTATTTATATATTTTATTAAAATAACTATTTTAATCTAACAACTAAGACCCAATAAACCCTACAAAAATATTCAACTTAAACTAAAAGTTTTTATCTTTCTTATTCATAAAATCAGCACTGAATTTCGCACACGGTTCATGCAAAGGTTTAGCCTCTTGCACCAACTCTTCAAATGTCAAAAAATGGTACGGAATAGATCTGTGATTGGCCTGTTCTTCCATTTTCAAAGATACAGCCACTGCATATTTCTCATCGAGCAGAGTTTCCTCAAAAATCCAATCTTTCTTCAGAACATTTCTTTCGTACAAAGTTGTGTCCGTAAGAAGATTACCAACTTGCAATTTTGGTGATTGAATATCAAAACTTATTTGGTTTAATGGAACAGTAATGCCGAATCCTGTATTCTTCACATAGCTTTCCTTCAGGCACCATAAGCGATAAAAACAGGCTATCTGCTCCATCTCAGTTTGATAACTTCTAATTGTGTCCCATTCATTTTGGGAAAATTGTCTCGTCATAAGTCGAAAGAACTCTGGAATATTTTTATTCACTGGTGGCTCAATCTTCATCACATCTATGGCAATACTCTTAGTGGGATGTCCAGCTAGTACTACATAATCTGCTTGATGAGACACATTGAAACTGACTGGGATGTCTCCAACGCCGACCAGGTAAGGCTTTCCATGGCTGTCCCTGCCAAACCGTACCTCATCATAAGGTATTGAAGTTGCCAAATGTACAAACTTTCTGAGCATCAGACGTCCAAGTAGTGAGGACTTTGCATCATCTTGAAATACAAATTTGGAGATTCGCTCTTTTTCCTCATTTTGTATGTAGCTTGTAGCAGCTAATATCTCACTGTAGGTGGGTACCCACGTCTTAGCATTAAATGCCCATCGCACATTGTACTTGTCATCCATTATGTTTGGGACTTTGGAATCTATGTTATAAAGCTTTGAGGTCCAACTATTTATTGATTTATAGTGTCTTCGGACCTGCAGATCAATTAATCCCGTTACTTAGTATCCTTCTTTGGATTTTGTTTATTCTGATCAGTTTATGAGTACAAAATAAAAACTCAAGCATAACTCAAGACTAGCAACTGAACACTTGTAACACAATCCATGCATGCAATTTAAATAATTTAATTTATAATGAACACAACACACCCAAAACTTTGCTTCTATAGCCTCGGATCTACCTCTACAATTAACTAACTAAATGCTTATCAGTGCTTGGGGATAAATACTCAATAATATGTATTGTAGAATATTCTACCATACATTTTTATAAAATAGAGAAATTATAGTTTTTCTAATCTAGCAATCAAACACTTCCAGGTATGTAGGCATCATCATTATAATATTGTAGTTAGGTTTTTGCATTATTTGATGAATTGTGCGAAATATCAAAAGAGATTGCATCATATTCATGAAAATAACTCTCATTGATTTTACAATACACATTACATACACTTTCATTCACAAAACATTTATTTTTACTTTTGACGAGACTCGTAACTAGCCGGGCCGGCCCGTAACTAGGCTTGTATTTTTTTCATGGCTACATGGATTTGACTTACAAAAAGAAAGAGCTTGTCAATTCATTGGTCATGTATTTTTTGGTCATAACAATCTCTTTTGACTCTTAATGCAAACAAACACAGGACTTACCATAAAGCTTAGCATTCTCTGGTCCTCTGTCCCTCAGGCTAGAAGTGGCGGTTAGTTTTGATAAAGATACTAATGGCTCATTGCATTCATAATCATAATAGTATCTTGCGGTATCTGAAACATAAAACCAGAATTTAGTTAGGTTAGTGTTCATTATTGATCAAACTTACCGCTGTTTTTTAGTTAGGAATACTTATCTAAAAAAGTAAAAACGTAACTATTATACTGGATCGAGAGTAGTATTGTAATTAAATTACATTAAAACCAAGGCTGTTCTAGCTCATAGAACACAAGAAAACGATGTGACAGAAAACCGTTAATCGCAAGTGGGGTTTTACAATCATACATGATCAATAAATGAATACGTGGTTACTAATAATATGGAAGAACACAAATAAATAAAAATACTTAGTGAAAGAGGCGTAAATAAGGACAGTGGAGAGTTCTTACGATGTGATTCCCAAGATTTAAAGATCTTCACACTAACCTGCATAGGATTTTGTGGTGCTACAGACAAGCAATACGATTAAATAATACATAAAATCGTTCATCATAATTTCATTTTTTATCTGAGTAGAAAGAAAATGCAAAGTAATACGGTTTCAGTCAGAATATCAAAAAAAACTGTTTGATCATTACGAATAAAAAACGTCTCAAACAAGCCGAACCGGCGGCTGCGGGAGGGCGGACAGGACAACACCCATAAGTGTGTTTTAAATTACTAAACTAATGTTATTGTTGTGAAAATATATAATAAAGTATTATTTATTGGTAGAATTTTAGATAATTTAACAGTAGGACAATTTTAACCAATCTGTTCACTGCAATATTACACATATATTAACGATGGTTCAATGAGAACGAGCTCAAATACAAAAACGTTCAGAAACTAGAATCTGGAACTCACTAAATGAGGAGCTGGACAATAATATGACTTGTATTTTTAAACTTATCTCATCGTATCTATCGTATTTTTGAATTCATCTAGCATGATCATACTAATGATGAAATGACTCATTCAATTTGAATATTAGTTTAATGCTCATATTTTTATGGATTTTTTTCCTAAGTTTGTTGTAAATAAACAATCGGTTTCTGAAATAATTATTCAAGTATGAAAGTTTCTGAACGTACTTCGAAAAAAGTATGTTGCCTGTACACAAAACAAAATTCAAGCGTTGCCAGAATGTTACTTTTGTAACAGTTTACGTTACTTTTGACCCCTTCATATAATTTGTCTCTGCTTTCACGTTACATTCATTTGTATAACAACTTGAGTCTTCTACAAATGCGACTAGCCTAAAATAATTATAAATGCATCCAGTTGAGTTTTGCCTCTTGATTGACCTCTCGTATGAGCTAGTGCTGTCAACCCTACTTTCAAATATGGTATTTTAATCTTTTCGAAAAACTAAGGCCGTAGAGAATTTATCTAAGCTAAGGTACTTCTTTAGGAATTTTTCCTGGCGTCAATTGCCTCACCCTTTTCATCAGTGTAACTTTTGTCTGCTCGTTTGGGAGTTGGGACCTACACAACTTCGTGAATGAGGGGTTTTCACGGCCGTTTCATATCATGCTTTCAGCGTTGAAAATAGATGGCACTGCTCTGTTACGTAACTGTCAAGTGTCAAAATAAAGTTAAATGTCAACATCAACAACGTAGATATATTTTCGTTTCGTGGCATTTATTTTTGTTTACTACTAAAAACATCACGAAATCACTAGCGCACACTCAAGAAGCAGACACAAACAGAATATCATGACTAATAGCCACAGACTAGTTAGATGATAGCTTAGTACGCGTACACCACAGATAATACATTTGACAATCTTGGCATTTACAGTTGAGTCAGCGCCATCTATCGAACCAATTTGAACTACTTTTTTTTTAATCGAAGTTGAAAAGCCCTCATTAGTTCGCTCACCAACGGTGTAGTTTCTATTCGTTTTGTATAATCTTTTGACAGACAGTTCTCTTAATTTTTTGTAATGCTTCAAGTTAAAATTGTCTGAATTGACATTCTCACCGCGCGCCGATATAATATTAGAGCAAAACGTATAATTTTTTATCAAAATTCTTCTCAAGGTAAAAAAATTTTTTTTGTAAATGACGGGGAAGTACTACCATCGTACCTATTTCTACCGCCAAGCAGCAGTGCTCGCATGGCTGTGTTTCGGTTAAAAGGGTAGGTACGGGTGCCGTTGAAATTACAGGCACATGAGACTTTTCATCTTTGTTTCAGGGTCGGCATGGTGGCATCGGCAGCGCGCAATGTATTGCCTCTGGTGTTGCAGGCGTCCATAGGCTACGGTAACTACTTTCCATCAGGTGGGTAATTATGCTTGTTTGCTTGCCAGGTAGTATAAAAAAAAAGAAACATTGAATTTTTTTCGACTTGTTCCGCTTGCCTTTATTGTATTCTGCCTAGTTTTTTTTGGTATCACTTTATAGCTCAAATTAAAAAAAATTGTTTCGTGTAACTTTAATATAGGGTTAGCTCTGGCAGCATCGGCTTTCGTGCTATTGGTTTTGGTTAGTACTGTTGTTCTATGATCTCCTTAGTCTGTGGTTTTGGTTTACTCTGAAAATAAAAATAAAATGTTTTATTGTGTTTTTGTTAAATTTCCAAAAATTGACTAGTCCAACTCACATTATTAATGTGAAACTTTCGGGATTTTGTTATTTTTCCATACTTCTCAAATCTCGGAGAGCTGAATTGTGTGGTAAAATCATTTCTTTGTGAACCCGTTACATATTTTACTCCTGCCACGTTTAGTCGGCCTATTCTATACTAATTCTTCAGAAAATGTATGTTATTGTGTAAACAGCTGATCATCTAGAAGATTAGTATATTGTAAAACTGTTTCCCTAACTAAGAAATCCGTTCTGAGTCACTGCAATGCAGTGAGTTTTCTATGGTGTTGTACGTACCGTACGTACCTACATGTAATATGACATCAGACATGTTCATATTAGATACGAATACGAATTCCAAGCATACAAACAAGGGCTTGAGAGGAAGAAAATAATTTGTGAGATTGTTGATAAATGAAATGTCTTTTCTATCATTCAACAATAAGTTTTCATCTCAATGTGGGTATGTTACAGAGCATGTTTACATGTAGGTATGTGGAACAGTAGGGTTCCACATACAAACTGGTTAAGAATGTGAATATGATATGCATATCATTGCAGAAGAGCAAGTACAAAAATAGATATTTTTTTTAAATCTATGTTCCAAATACCTACAGAAAAGCAAGCGGTAAGCAGAAGTAGCCATGTCGAGCATGTCAGACCGGAAAGCCGAGCTGGAGCGGAAGAAGGCTAAGCTTCAGGCTCTTCGAGATGAGAAGGATCGCCGTCGTAGAGAAAAGGAGCAGAAAGATGCCGAAGAAGCCCTGGTGAGACAAGCATAATATAGTTCTAATTCAAACTGGAGGAACTAAAATCTGCATTGACATCCTTCATCATGTCTTTCAAGTGTTAGGTTATGATAATTCATACATCCAAGCCCAGTTCAGCAGTTTTTTGAATGCTTTCTCAATTTTGAAACATAATGCAAATTTCAGCAAAGAGCATCTACAACATCCAGCCTGGATAGTCGCCGGGATTTGGATGAGATGCTGTCATCCCTCGGAGTGGCTCCAGTGAAGGATGTGCTCTCGTCTCTGTCATCCATGACGTCACTGACGCCGCCGCAGACCGCATCGCCTGACGCCAGCCTGCCGCTCACTGACAAAGCCAGTGTGCCTTCATTGGGGTAAAATATTATGACGTCTTTTTTATTGTTAAAAAGCTGGATATATAAGTTGACACCTTCACTGAGATACAATTGCTGAAGTCTTTACTAGAGTAAATATGTTGACTGACATTTTCACTGGGGTAAATATGCTGTCGCCTTCATTGGGGTACAATTATTGCTGAAGTGTTTAGAGTAAATTAAATATGCTGATGTTATCACTTGGGTAAATATTCTGACGCCTTCACTGGGGTTAATTACTAGGGTAAATATGCTACTGGGGTTTATATGCTGAAATATTTACTAGTGTAGATGTCCTGACTGATGTTTTCACTGGGGTAAATATGCTGAAGCCTTCACTGAAGTACAATTGCTAAAGAGTTTACTAGAGTAAATATGCTGACATTTTGACTGGGGTACATATGCTGAAGCCTTCACTGGGGTCTATATGCGGAAGTCTTTACTATTGTAAATATGCTGAAGTTTTCACTGGGTTAAAGGTCCTGACAACTTCACTTGGGCAAAATTGCTGGAGTAAATAAGCTGACGAAAATTATTATTATTTATTAGTACACAACAGCTGCTTAAAGCTGATGCGTGTATATCCTATTAGTTGTCAGTGCACTACCATAATGCCGCAATTAGCTGAATTCTTTACGTTTTCACTAGGGTAAAATACATACATCTTCACTTGGGGTCAAGGGTAAATTCCGACTTTTTTTTCGCTATTTCTCATGCAACCACAAACATTTCACAGCGGCCCCAAGAAACCACCGTCTCTGCAAGTTGTATCAGTCCAGTCTACAGACATACCACCGAAAGAACAAGTCACATACGCCAAGCAGACCCAGACCACCACAACTGGCGTGGCTGGTGACGTTCGCGATGGTAAGTGCCTCTCCTCTATTGCGTTGAATAAACAATTTTTTCTTTAAGAATTGTGTTTGATAATGGTCTAGCTTATTTATGGCCAATATGGAGTCAATTGTAGGTTCACAACACAACATAGTTTTAATGATATTTTCGCGCGAGGCGATAATAGGTATAATATCCCAGCAGTGTTAACATGATGATATATTTTGCTGTGCCAAGTTATTGGCTTGAGATTGGTGTCAGTTTATTTTGCAAAATAAAATTTGTTCTAGAAGATTTTCTTTCTTTTTATGACTTTTAAGGAAAATTAAGAATATTGATTCAAATTGATAATTTATTATTTATCAGGTTAATAATATAATTTGAAGTTTCTTTTATCATATTGCATTTTATATTTTGTTTTTATTAACATTCTAATATTTAGAGCAAGAGTTTGCATTTAGCATACTGCCCTTAATTTATTATTTGGTTTGTTTATTAATTTGTTAACTGTGATGTCTGGGTGTTGGTTTAACTGTCTTGTCATTTGCAAATGCAATTTGTTTTAGAAAATTATTATAATTATAGGATTTTTAATCAATTTCAAGATTGTTATTGCCAAAAGTAAATAAAATTCAATGTTTAGTGTTTGCAAATGACCATAAATCCTCGTAACCAGTGACATCTGTAGTTATTTAAACAGTATTTACTTTTCATAGATCCTGCTTGAATTCAATTAGATAAATATATATAGAACTCATCAATAAACCTTCTCATGAAAGCTGCCCTAAGTCGACTGCACAAACATAGCAATGTTTTAAATGTTTCAAACATTTAACTTTACCATATTGTTCCAATGTTTTGAATATTTGAACTTTACCATATTTTTTCAAAAAGCTAGTGCTTTCATCTCTCAGCCTAAAGTGTTGTTTCTATCAACTTATCTTCTCTATAATCTGATTTATTTGTTGAATTCCAAATGATTTTACGCAAAAGTAAATACTGTATGAGAATTGGTGCATTGTTTGTGTTTGTGCTACCATAAACAAGGCTGCTCTTCCAATGCATCACCGCTTGCAGGATACATGGAGGACTGGTGGCGGCCGCGGAAAGGTAATATAACCTTATTAACATTTACTAAGGTACATTTTCGATCTACAAGTATAGCAGATTCTAATAATTTTTTCAATTATATAATTGAAACTCTTCCAGTCCAGATTCTTCACATAGCTTAGAAGTAAGAACATGGTTCACACGAGACCTTCATTTGTTGTCTTAATCTATCATAATGAGTGTAATTTGAAACAACACTAATTGACTGCTATATTTGTGGAAGACAAGAAATTTTTATAACTATTTGATCCAATTAAGAGTGCGCACGCTAATAATATTATTTTTGTAATTATAAAACATATTTTGCCAATTAAAAATAATCATTTATTTGATTTTAATCTGTCAAAAAAATAATAATGAAATAATAAAAAATACAATTTAGATAGAAAGTGAAATATGTTTTGTGTTAGTGTGTTTGTGTGTGTGACTAATACACCTGTGAAATCACCGGGTCACCAAAGGCATTATAGAGAAGACATGTGCAAGCATGTTTCATACATTGCACATACGACGTAAAGCATGGGCTCATGAAGACATAACAAACCATACAAACCATTGTGAATATCATAGATAATAATTTATATGTGGGTAAGTGCATAAGTCATAGGCGTGGTTGTGTGTATTGTATGTGATTGATATATAAAGTATCTTCACGAAATATGTACTGACATATTATTTTTATGTTTTTGTCCAATTTTAGCACACGCCACAGATTACTACGGTAAGTCATTATTCCTCCAGGATGCTTCCTCGTCACTCTATACTCTAACACAATCTCTTTATTCATGTTGGTGATTAACTAGGTGTCGGTTGTACTATAGTCTTCCAGTTCTGTATATTTTTTAGTGTAGGTCCTTTATATCACGCTTTTAGAAATTTCCTACTAACAAAACCTAGGTGCGGTTACGTCAGATTACTTGATAAACAGGTAGCTGTTACTTTCATATAATATCATCCACATTTTATCAAGAAATCTGTAATCCAAACAGGGCGGGGATCGAGTGACATTACCACGACATCTTATACTTGATGTCAAAATTATATTAGAGCAATTAAATTTATAAATTGTGGCCTTCCAGAGTTCTCCACGAAAGGTTTCCCAATACGGGATGACAATGGCCGCAAACATATTAGAAAAATATACAAAATATCATATGTGTATATCAAATATGTAATTATGGTGGTAGTTATGGGGGTTGCCATTTATCATCTCACGCTCACATACCCTTCCGACTCGACTAACCAACACTGCACATGTCTTAACACACGGACTCTTATTTCAATAAACTCACTTGTGTTTACAAACATATTCCCTTTTCTATAATTTTTCTACAAAACATTTTGTAAATAACAATTAGAGTTTGATGAAATATATTCCGGGATAGGCCATGCTGTTAAATATATACGCACTGTTGATATGCTAATCTATGTATAAAGTTTTAAATTATTTTTATATAATGGTCGAAAGATACTGACATTGTTTTTTTGTTTTTCCTCCCTTTTTCAAGACGAGTACAATCTAAACCCGGGTTTAGAGTGGGAGGACGAGTTCACAGGTAGGTTTCAAATCCGAATCATACAAACAATCATTTGAAACTAAATTCGCCCTAATGTAGAGCCTGTAACACTGTCACTTAGCATGGTTTGTTTGTAACTGACCTTTCTCTTCGTATATGTAACGCTATCTATATATATCGCTAACAACGACATACTTCTTTTAACTCATCATCTATTATTTTCGTTTCTGTGTTTTGTATGTGGATTTATACAGGATTTTTGGTTTCAAGTTAACATTAGTACCTGTGTATACTACATACATTACGTATTGCTTAAATTTTTGGATATTATTGATAACAGAAAAGAACTTAAATCAGTTTATTAAATTTCACGTTGCATGTGACAGAAATGATTATTTTAAATTAATTTATTGTGTGTTATATGTAGCGCATGACATAATGTCATCATGATTATGCTTTAATGATGCGTATATTTGTGTTATATTTATGTATTCATGAGATTTTTCTCTCTAGTGGAGAGCTCGGGAAGTTTTTTTGCATAGTTAATTTGAAAGCTTTCTGTCACCGACGATTTAACGCTTCTACGGTTTAAAATTATGTGTTTTTTGCACCTTTTTTAGGTTAAAAATGTTGAATTTAAACTTTATAATTGCCATTTCTATTAGTTAAATTAATGTTTAGATAATATACATTTATTGCTTTTATCAAAGTAATGTTTCAACCACTTTTAGTTTCTCCGAAATGAAACGAAATACAATCTTGTATTATATTCAAGAAGTTGTATAATATTCTGACTTGCAACTTTACAACATACAAATTATTGTTTAAGTTGCGTAAATTATTTCGGAGAAACTAAAGTCTTAAATGAGAATAAAGTTACAGTAATATGTTTCTTTCGCGCAACGCTGCTTCATAGATGAAGGTATAACATGAAACAGGGTATCGTATCGTATGGTAGATATCAGTTTTGCATGCCTTTTTCTTTCATGAGTCGGTTGATTAAATTATACTGTATTTTTAGATTCATCTTGCTTCTCAATAATCTATGTGACTTGCTGTAACTGTAGTCTCTTCAAATCTTTGCTTAAAATAGTAATTTTCACCTTAAACCACAGATTTTTAAGTGATCATCAATTGCTCGGCCCTTCTAGATTTTTAATACTTTTCAAACAAAATCTATGGGCTAAAAGAAATGTGACGCATTTTAAACATAGTGCATAGAAGTAATAAGTTTGTAAAAGAAACATTGAAAAATTTATTGTATTGTTTAGAAATAATCTGTGGTTTGAGGACGTGTGTTTGAATAACCAAGCAACATCACGCTTCTGTTACGTTTCCATGACACTGTTCCGGCATCAAAACAGCATAGAATTAGATAAACTAATTTGTCTCATCTATGTTAATTGATAGGCTAAAAATCCAGTTAAAATTGCTGACATTGTACCTAGCTGGCGTTACACTAAATTATTACGGAAATAAATTCGTACAAGTGATTATACCCTTCTGATGCTATACATTGTTTGAAAGTTTTTTTTTGTAGTTTGGCAAGTGTCTTTGTTAACAAAATGTTAATTTTGTCAGTGATCTGTTCAAAATATCTCATTGATAATTTATTTTTCTTAATTCAATAACCTACTTCATCATTGAAACTCTAAGTTCCATTCAAATCCATCTCATAAACCATTCATTTTTGATATAATTACTGTAGTCAGAGTAGATTCCACACTAATAGCCACACGTAGCGCAATAGTAGACAACACAACTCATGTGACTCTTTAACACAATAGTTTCATGAAGTTATACTAAGATACCTAAAGAATAATAATAATAATTAGAAACTTGAATAATGTTTAAATTTCAAAGATTGAAAAGTAACTTCATGAAATTTTAATTATTTACATTAGTACGGCTAACTTACCAGCGTCACCGTTGATGCTTTATTAGTAAGAATCTAAGATTTAGGTATCTAAATGTTCTCCCACTCTATTGAACTCTCGTTGGCGTGAAAGTAACGACAAAATAAGCGCGATCATGACACTTTACATCACAATACGACGTTCATTTTTATAAGTAAGTTAGCCGTACATACACACATCGCATGACACCACACCGAACCTACCGGGGAAGGGCCATTCTTATTCACCGTCCAGTGCTTACATTCGACGGCGACGGTGCTCGGCAAGGCGACGACGAAGAGGCCTTCCACGGGAAACTGCCTCCGGGGATTCTGCCGCATGGCCTGCCCACCGTCAAGGAGGTGCAGCCGGCGGTCACAGACGCACCCGAAGAGAAGAAGGAAGAAGAGGAAAAGAAAAGTAAGAAAACATTTTGAAACATTTGACCGATATTAATTCAGCAGGGCGATTCTAAAACGTCGGAAACGTTTCCGATCGGATTCGTTGGTTTTTCATTTCGATGTAGTAACTTACAAAAACACAACAAACAGACAAACAGTTTTCTAACCATTTTCTCTAGTAATACACATTAATATACGATATTTATTACTACTAAAGAAAATTGTTTTAGTTATTTACCACATCGAAATGAAAAACGAACGAATCCGATCGGAAACGTTTCCGACGTTTTAGAATCGCCCTGCAGGTTACCTTAGAATCCTTAGATGAAGATCTGTCGTGGCGGTATCTTAGTGAAACGACCGCAACTTCGTGCGTGACGGTTGTTCATAGAAAATTGAACGTGTTTCTTATGATAACCACCATGGTACTCGTAGTTCCTGATACCCACGACATAGGGAATCCTAGTGTGGGATCAGAACTATGTATGTGACTGTTGGGTGTTATAACATTTTTATTTTGAAAACAGATGATAAAGATTATCTATGTAGCTGGCGAACACAAAACGGATAACGCGGGAGAGGAAGGCCCTCCAGTCGATAAACGTCGCATGAAGTTAGTGTCGTGACATTCTAGGGGGAGGCCTATGTCCAGCAGTGGACTTCTACAGGCTGATAATGATGATGTAGCTGGACCTTGTATCTCTAGAAGACGTACATTTTCTAGCTTTCACCGTTTGATAAGTGGCTAGAAATAGATTCCTAAGCCGGCAGGGATAAGAATATAAGGATAAGAATATTTTTATTTATACCAAACGTCTGTTACATATTTACTAGGTATAAGGATATATATCTAAAAACTTCTATTACTTTGTAGTTATTTAAACAAAAACATGATTGAGGGTGCATCAAAAAACCAAAATAGGTTAAAATACCTGTGTTATGGTTTCTGATACCTTCCTTCTGTTGTCACTTATTCATAATGTTAACTTTTGAAGACATAACTATTATTTTCACTCTGTTTAGATAAATTTAATCTTAATAAAATAAAAGTGATTCACAAGGAGGTAGAATTTTAAAGAAAAACGTGGAACAATGGCAACATCGTAGTAATTTGTGAGTTAATCCTAATCTTAAAATACATTAGCGTACCTACACAACAGATAAAAATTTTCAAGCTTTGAACTAGGTACATATCATTAAATTAAATCACAAGGAATACCTAGCGACAAAAAAGCAAGAATGAGGGTAGATATAGATAATCTAAACATATAATAGTGTGTGCCAAGAGGTTTTCCGAGAGTGCGTGCATTCTTTCTTTTAGGTACCAACGTAGGGATATTCTCTATCTTGCGACAGGTTCGCAACAGGCGTAAATTGTGCAATCAGGTAACTTTGTATGAGAAAAGCGACGTTTGACAGCCATGATCGCAAAATTTACGCCTGTCGCAAACCTGTCGCGAGATAGAGAATACGGGGGCCGAAACAGCATTCGCAAACCAAACATATTTGCAGTCCGTGAGCTGAGCGCCGACGAGAAGCAGACCATCATGCTCTCAGCCGAGTTCCAGCGCTTCATGGACCGCGCCGGGCGCGTCATCGAGCGCGCGCTCGCAGAGTCCGTGGACATCTACACCGACTACACCGGCACCGGCGATGCCGAGAACGCACTGTGAGTGACGAACCTTTTAAAACGAAGCTTTTATCATACGTCAGGAATCCGCCTGGATCTCCAGTTCCAGAACACTCTGCATTTATGGGCAAAGCACCTCTACCCGCGTCGGTGAATGCTGACATGGAAAGCGAAAAGCCTTTTGTGTGTGAGAACAACTGCGCGGCGCGAAATGGCGCGAAGTGGGCAGACTGAATATGCCGTCAGCAAATCATTATTACTTTATTATTATTAAAAACTGCTATTTACCGTTTTTTGTTGCTGACGAGTTCTGCCCCCTTATTCGCTATGACCAAACGTTACATAACGCGGGCTCGTTACGATATCGTGGAATCATCGTTGAATCGTATGGTGACGTATGTCACACGTTATTGACAAGGAATCTCTTAGGCCATAGCGAATAACCACCCAGGGGCTTAGTACAGGTTTTGATAGTTTACGAAACTATATGCCCCCTGATGTCTCTTCAAGCCGTTTCCCAGCCACGAAAGTTTAAGTTCTATAATTACAACTTTAATTATTTTTTAGCCACTAAATTAAATTTGCGATTTGTTATAGGTGTTCCACTGGTTATTCTGGGTATGCTATAAATGCGGTTCGGTAAAATAATGTTTTGAATTTTGCCATTTTTTTGCTAGTTTTTGTAAGATTTATCCGGTTTTTCCTAATTGGATTTTTACTGTAACTTTTATTGTTTTTATAAAGTTCTTTCTATTTTCCTAATAATTTATCCTCTTATTCATAATCATTTTTTAAACCTATTTTAATTAAAATAGCTTTTAACTGTAAACTGACATACGTCAAAACAAGACAAAAGATATTTAAAATAAAATAGGTTTATAAAAGTATTTTGAATAACGGGGCTAGAGTTCCAGAATTGGTTGTTTTTTATTGGCATGATATTTACTATAACGACTTTTTGCTCACAACTCTACCGTAATTATGTTTTTATCCAGATTAATAATCATTTATCGTTTGTTAACTTAACGTTATCCGTACACCTAGTCGAAGTGTTCGGCTGAATTAATTTTTAATTAAATCTCTCGTTTTACCGGTCGATGGGCTTGGCAACCTGTCATGTATATGGAATACCTACTCAATAAAAGCAAATCGTGGGCATGTGCCAATTACATTGTCTGGACTTACAGAGGCACCCGTGAGGACATCCTATTAGCGGGTAGTCTGGAAACTACCCTCGCGTAGGAGGATCTTTGGATATGCTCCATGGGTGGACTCGATTAACAGCGGTTGGCAGTGCAGCCAAAATTTATGGAGCATTTTAAACTCAATCTTCACCATACTAAAGTGCATAAAATAGCTTGATGCACAGCTGCTCGACTGGTCCAATAGATGGCGCGGTAGGCGCTGCCAGCCGCTGCCATTTTGGTGCGAACTGAGCCGTAAAGTTGTAAGCCGTATATTATAACTAACCTATTTCTCTATTGACAGTGACGACAAATCTCTCGCACGTCTCTCCCTAGTGCGTACATTCAGTGACCCGCGCTGGTCGAAGGGACGCTGCGTCACCTGCTTGGATTGGAGCACAGCGCACCCTGAGCTACTCCTGGCTTCCTACCACAATAGTGACGATGCGCCACATGATCCTGACGGCGTGTGTCTGGTGTGGAACACCAAGTTTAAGAAAACTACCCCGGAGGACATCTTCCACTGTCAGTCGCCGGTTATGAGTGCTACATTCGCTAGGTAAATAGACTGCCCAAAAAAATTGAAAGGTTTTGAAAAAAATCTGCCTGGAAGAAATATAGCTTATAAGCGATATGACCCTCGTTGTACTTTTAATTATCAGGAAGGTGTACAATAAAGTATTTTCTATTCTTTTCTATTCTGCCTTGCACTGTGTTTTGTCTTTCTTCGCTCACTAGTAGAGTTTTCGCGTTTGGCTCGTTCGTGTAGACGGGTCGCTTCGCTCGCCTCTAAAGTTAAGTTTATCCTACAGATTCCACCCTAACTTGATCCTGGGAGGCACTTACTCCGGACAGATCGTGTTGTGGGACAACCGCGTACAAAAGCGAACGCCCATACAACGGACGCCGCTCTCTTCAGTCGCGCACACAGTAAGTTATAACTCGCTAGCATATTATGCCTTTAACTTTACTTTCGTTAAATTCCCAATACGGCTTAAAAACTGCATCAAAATCCGACCAGTAGAAATAGTTTCACATGATAAAATTGGTTGAGCCCGGTGCTAACCCATCACAAATGGCAATAGACAAGACATATAGCTCACAGAACCGACAACTGTTGGGAATAAAGGTTCTCGAGGGACGACCGACGCGACGCAGTGAAATTATAAAGATTTCAAGCTACCTCAATGTGATTGACCAATATTTGACGCCACCAATCGCTTTGCTCTATAATAATGTTAGATATTCCTGATTCGGCTGATCTCTACGCCTTTACTAATAAATGGTCTGGTTCCAGCACCCAGTGTACTGCCTGTCCGTGGTGGGCAGCCAGAACGCGCACAACCTGATCTCGGTGTCAACGGACGGCCGCATGTGCTCGTGGTCGCTGGACATGCTGTCGGCGCCGCAGGAGACGCTCGAGCTGCAGCACCGGCAGAGCAAGGCGGTGGCAGTCACCTCCATGGGCTTCCCGCACGGAGACGTAAACAACTTCGTGCTGGGAGCCGAGGACGGAAATATTTACACTGGTATGTCATTGAGGAGCTATTCCTCTTTTAATTCTAAATGGGAGTGTTAAGACCTGCCTGAGATCTGATTCTAAGTTTTGACAAGCAATTGACACGGATGTATGGTGTAGTGTAACACGGATTTTTGTATGGAAAATGAGGTTCACAGAGTGTACGCTAGGGGCGCTCATCGGTGTCGCCTTACAAAATCCTTGTTACACTACACCATACATCCGTGTCAATTGCTTGTCAAAACATAGAATCAGGTATCTGACATGCCGCTGTGGGGTGTATTGTCGACGACCTCCGTGGCCCAGAGAGTAAATAGCCGGCTAAAACGGAAGAGGTTGCTGGTTTGATTTCCGCTGCGGGACAAATGTTTGTATGATCTGTAAATATTGGTTCTGGGTCTGGGTGTTGTGATACCATGGTACTCGTAGTTCCTGATATCCACAACACAGGGAATCCTAGTGTGGGATCAGAACTATGTATGTGACTGTTGGGTGTTATCTTATTGGGCATTTGCCCTGCTAACCTGACCCCAGCCAATCCAACTCCCCTAAGAAAAGGAGCAGGACTTTGGGTTTATGGCAACATTTTGAAGTGTATCCGGAGGCGTTGATAATGGAGAGCAGAATCCAAGTAGCTCCTGCAAACCCGTCTTGGCCTAGCTGGGTTACCATGAGCTCTTATAGCCATTTAGTCCAAAAAGTATTCAAACAAATTACAAGTAAAATAATAATAAATAAATGCTGGACATTTCACACATTATCTAGCCCCAAGCTAAGCAGACCTTGTGTTATGGGTACTAAATAACTGATATACTTAATACAATAACATTACATAGATAGATATTTTTTTATTATGCATAGAAAAATACCCAGAACACCCTGAACAAATATCTGCAGATTGTACAAATATTTGTTCCGAGGCGGGAATCGAACCCGCAACCTCCTGCGTTACAGGTGAACCTTCGCCCACCGCGCCACAGAGGTCAAAAGTGGTCTGAATACACTTTTTTTGTAGTAATTAGGATACAAGTTGTATATGTAGATACTGTTTTACCCAAAATATAAGTCGCCCCGATTTACCTGCGCCGTAGACCAATTTCTATAGCGCGGGAAACTTCTTTCTACCAATAGCAATCGCGCGCTAAAAAATCTTATTGGTTAATCGATTTCGAGGTAGCATCGCGGCCGGTAGTGCGCCATCTTGTTCATCAGTCGACTCTGTCCGACAGTGTACGAATCATGTCAGCGGGACAGAGCTGTATAGCTCTGTATACATATATAGTATTATACGTTCGGCTATTGTTGGATATCAGTGCGCTTTTCTGCGCATACGAAAACAGCCGAGCGGACTTATTTTCTGGGTAAAACTGTACCTTCTTGTCGTATACAGGTTGCCTGTACGGCGCGCGTGCCGGCGTGACAGAGTGCGTTGAGGGTCACGCGGGCCCCATCACCGGCGTCTCATGCCACGCGGCTCCGGGAGCCCTCGACATGTCGCATCTCTACCTCACCTGCTCTATGGACTGGAGCGTCAAGCTGTGGAGTCTGAAGGTAAGTGTCTCAGTGCTGGGACTCGGCACTGCTGCTGCTGCTTCGTATCATCGGTTCTTTCCTTCTTCACTCTGCGTTAGGTCAGAGACCAAGCTAGAGGTATGGTAGCTCTGAAATGGGCCTGACCAGAGTGACCAGTAGTGGAACCAGTGTGGTAAAATGATTCAGTTGCCTCGCAGAGGCTCTTATAATTCTTTATTGCACACAGAAAATATTATACAAATAAGTAATAAAGAAAGACATGTACAAAGGCGAGCTTAACTCTTAAAAGAGCCTTCCATCACACCTTTGAGGCTAGAGAGAATAAAGTTGGTAGAAAGTGTGCAAAATAACGTGAAATCTAAAAATATGAATAAAACCATAGACATACAACTTAATAATATAAAGCTAATGATAATACAGACTAATCTGTATCTGTATCTACTTAAAAACTAACTAAGCTTAATAAATATTACACTGCATACATAAACCTACAAATAACGGATAAACCACCATATATACATACATGTTTCAATAAATATATATAAACCATCATACTCTAAACATAAATTACAAGGAGAGATAGTGCTCTTTTACTTTGGATTTGAAAATGTTAAATCTCGAAACTGATTAGTAGAAAAGTCTTAGGCGAGTTTTAGACATTACAAATGTTTAGCGATTGGTACCTTCGTCATTGTGTCGACATTATGACGTCATGTAATTTTTTTGACACATTACTGACAGTCAGTTTTAATCGGCAGGAGAACAAACCTCTGTACTCGTTCGAAGAGAGCGGTTCTTACGTGACGGACGCGCGATGGTCGCCTTCGCATCCAGCGCTGTTCGCGGCTGCCGACGCAGGCGGCTCGCTGCAGCTGTGGAACCTCAACCGAGACACGGAGGTTCCATTGGCGACCCTGCAGCATCAGGACGCCTTCACCAGGCTGTCCTGGGCGCAGTCGGGGCAGTTCCTCACAGCTGGTGACGACGCAGGGAACATATCTGTCTACGAGCTGTCTGAGGTTAGTACACTCCTTGTAAATTGTTCTATGGAACTTGTATAGAGACAAGTAATTTTACGATGAAAGTCAATATAAAGAACGGCTTTATCGCTGAGAGCAATCTCTTCCAGGCAACCTTTGGATTGAACGAAATGAGCAATGCGGTCTACTTGGTAGGTTGGTGGGAACTTGTTTAGAGAATGGAACTTGCATTCTCTAAACAAGTTACAAACTTCGCAGCATTAGGGCGCGTTCACCAGGAGTTCTCAAATGTTTTTTCATGTTCTGTTACTATCAGCAATCAGTTTGTAACCTATAGGCATATTAGTGGATGGTTACTGGTCAATTGGGATCCGGACGCATCAGTCCTTCCCTCTTTGTAGCAGGTCATATCATAATATAATATTTACGTTACAGCAAGTGGCCCAGCCCCGTCACGACGAGTGGACCAAGTTCGTGTACACACTGCAGGATCTCCGCAACAACCAGGCGGACGAGGAGACGGACAGACTCAGCCTGGCATCTGGACCCTCTTCGCTCACCAGCATGACGTCAATGGCCTCCAACCCGCTCAGGTGACCTATCTCAAAGTCATCTATCCATCATCAGTGCTAAGCTAGTTATACACACTGCTGGACTAGGGTCAGGGCCACACTGCGGGCCTAGCGCGGTTGCGACGACGGGCGCGAAATATCAAACATATGCAACCGCCGTTTGCGTCCATAGTGTAGTGGCTAAGGCGGGCGCGTAGCGCGACGGTCATGAGCGATTAGCGCGCGTGGTTTTCAAACGTTCCTATCCGCGCGTTATGGACACACTACGGGCCTAGTAGGCAAGCGTCTCAATGCGCGGGTGGCGGGGATATTAAACCAGCTTGGTCTTATCCGCGTCGCTGTGGCCACCCGCACGCCACCGCCGTCGCGCCCGCAAAGGCCCCTGTCCCCGCGCATACACTGTGGACGCGCACTTACAGTTCTGACGATATAACTAGGCAGTGGTCTTGCTGTTAAGTTAGACCGTACTGTAAATTGAATATCTCTATTTCAGATAACTGCTACACTAGGATGTCTATTGCTGATGGAAACTATAATGGCAGTGAGACTTGAAATACAATACTGATAACGTAATTTTTTTAGATCTTAAGCATATTAGATTGTTGTTCTATCTAAATAGTACAGTCTTCACTAGGGAAACTTAGCGGCAGACTTGTTGTTTGGGTAGGTGACAGACAGAGCATATCATATTGAAAGACAACACTGTCATCCCATACTTATGAGCGTGTTTTGCATTGTATGACACGCGCTTGGTGCTTGTCACATTTTATACAAAACACGCTTTGGGTGCGCGAAGCTGCTACGCATGGTCCAACACTTTTAAGATCATTGGACTTTGCTGCCTTTCATATAGACAAGGTCAGAAGATCAATAGACTTTGCTGACTTTCATGCAGACAAGTAAAAGGCAAATAAACCAACTTATTATTGTGTTTTAAGTCCTTTAAAGGGCATATTATTGTAATTCAAGATGTTGAATAACAAGAAAAGATTATTTTGGGTAAGCATTTAATTTTATGCAGCACTATTATCTATTAATAATAGAAATAACACATTCTGTTGCAATTTGCTGATGTCTTCCAACCACTGTTGGGTTTTTAATTTGGTAGAAAATAATTTGTTGGAGCAAGGTGAGAACAAGTTATGCTGGTAAAATTAGATTACTTATCAATATTGTCCCAAATGTCAGATTAAAATTGTTTTTGATAGATTTAAAAACTTCAGCCGCTGAACTTTCGGCGCGGTACGATACGCAGGTGCGCGACACTTATATGTATATTAGTAACACTTGTTGTTTAGAAGCAGCTAAATTCAATGTATTTTAATCTTTCTCTGAATTATGGATTAGTTTAATGAATGGATTTTAACGAGATTGGCTTCATTCGACTGATGTATATTAATTTGAGATGGTGGTCTACACAATCATCAAATAGTTAATAAAAATGGATAGCAAAATATAGTATGTCGAGATTCCAGTGTTTTAGCTGCATAACACAGCATGTTATTCCAATAATAAAAAACAAATGTATTATAAAGTTATTGTTAGTCTTAGTTTAGTTTTTTTTAATATTCACTGATAAATATTTATTAAATTTAAAAAGTTATTTATCATCTACTAAGCTTGTAAGTACTTATTAATGCTTTGCAACAGTTATTGAATAAAAATGTGCTTTAAAACATATTCTTATTTGACTCAAAGTGTGGGGTTTTTGAGAATGATCCAATAATAATAGTTAATTAATAGTTTTTTGACCATTTTATTTAGGTATAAATGGTATAACAATTTTTCCTTTAGACATGTTAACTTCTTCCCAACAAGTACAAGTCAGTGTTTTCCGATCCATAGTGTCTACATACAGCTTGCCGTCCAGATGTTCTATTTCATGCTGCGCTATCCTCGCTGCCCAGTCTTTATATACTCTGCTTGTGGGGTCACCATTTTCATTGTAACCTTAGGGAGGGAAAGTTTATCTAATTAACGTACTGAACTAATAATAATAAATGCTGGTCATTTCACACAACATTATCTAGCCCCAAGCTAAGCAGAGCTTGTGTTATGGGTACTACTAGATCACTGATATACTTAATACAATACATTACATAGATAGATATTTTTTATTATACATAGAAAAATACCCAGAACACCCTGAAAAAATATCTGCAGATCGTACAAATATTTGTTCCGAGGCAGGAATCGAACCCGCAACCTCCTGCGTCGCAGGCGAACCTTGGCACGCCGCGCCAGAGGTTGTAATAAGAAATACTTTGAAATGTGATTATAATATCCTACCTGAAACTTCCACTTGTTTATACCGAGGCACATCTGCCTCATAGCCTTGAACGCTTTCACATCCTTCACTGTAAGCAACCTTATTGAAGTCCATCACTTTTAGCTTTGGATTAACAAACACCTGAAATAAAAAGATTAAAACAACTCTTACTAACAACATTATGCAAGTACAGTTTTAGTACCCTTTGTCTACTATGTAAATCCGAGCAATCCATAGTCCATGCAAGCCAATTTTCAAACTCTCGGGATTTACTTACTCACAGTAAAAGGTACCATGTCCAGTCCACGTAGTTTGACGACGGCCTGAGGAGCCTTCGAAACCTGATCTGGTGTGAACCTCATAACAAAAATCCTCATATTCACTCCTATCTGAGGCGCAGACATGCCTAGACTCTTATACTTTTTGAGGACATGTTCCAGCTTTTTTATCACAGTTTGAACTTCGTTGGTTTTGATTTTATCGACTGGCACAGGCTCGCAAACCCTGCGTAATCTTGGATCGCCAATTTGCACTACATGTTCGTACGGAGGATTTGTCTTTCCGTGACTAGGACTTAATCGGGCGTACCAATTTAGAAATCTTCTCGTTATGCTCATTTCAACCGTAGTTACTTTTATTTTTTGGTAATCAATACCTACTAAAATATATATTCGTCTTCGTCCAAGATTTGTGGTCAATTTGTGGTTATTTTTATATTATTCCACTGACTGACAGCTGAGTCAGCTGATTGCTGCTGGCTGTCTTTGCTCCTAGCTGTCACTGCCATGCCTTGTAACAAGCTCATCAGTGGATGAGCTTGTTATCCTTATTCTCCAAGGTGTAATCCTGTGTAATCCACAGAACATAATACTTTCTCTAACGAGAGATGTAATCACTCCATGTATCCCTCCATTTCTAAATAAAACGTCATATGAGTAACAGAGATGGTACCTATATTCTATTTGTTACCTCTTAGCGTAGTCATGTTTCCAGACTATTTACTACGAGCAACGATCTTTAAAATTAAAGATCGTTGACTACGAGGCTTAGATCTAGGTACCTCTTTCAATATTTATAATTTTCCAAGTTATCTTAAGTTAAATACCTAACTGTGTTCCTCACTTATCAATTTAGACAAACTGGTAAAAAAGCGCCTAAATTATTGTAGCTTTAGATCAACTTAAGAAGTATTATACCTACTTACATATTTCACATAATTATGTTTATTTACAAAAGAAGGGAGATTGTTTTAGTATAATGTATCCGTTTATAACGGTGTTTGAACCTAAGTAAAGCTATATTAAATTACTAGAAGAAATGCCTGCGATGTGAAAGTAAAATTTTATTGACTGACAACATTCGTTTGAGTCCGGTTATTGTACATCCATGGAATGTACAGCCCGGGAATTCACAACCATGGAAAGCGCAGCCAGGAATGCACAGCCCGGGATTTGATGACCAATTGTACATGAATTCCATGGTCGTGCATTCCTGACACGTGCTGAGATTGTACAGCCAGGGAATACACAGCCTGGGAATGCACAACCCTGGAATTTGATGCCAAATTTGATCAAATCAATGTACATCAATTCCATGGTCGTGCATTCCCAGCACGTGTCAGGAAAGCACAGCCATGGAAAGCACGACCCTGGAATTGATGTACTTTGCTGTGATTGGTCGAAAGTATATGCTTCGTTTACATGCAACTATAGAGTAAAAATGTACTATCCCATTTATAATTAGACGAACACCACAGATTATAGAAGAAATAATTAAAGCCAGAAACACGCTGGTCCTTAGGTTTTATTTTTAGAGTGGCGCACTGGCCGCGCCCTTGACGCTGCTTGTGGTGTAAATTCATAGCTTTACATAGACATGGGTCGATACGGGTATTTGCAGTAGGTATCGAAAGTATTGGTATTTTTACCGATACCAGATGTTGAATATGTATCTCAGTAATATGTCTCCTGAGTAGTTGTACCTGTACCTGCCTGCATACTGCTGGCTGGTACCGACTGATTCATAGAACTACTTAGTTGCTGGGTTATATCGATTTAGGTGATTTAGGTTGGATAGCAAGCGGCTAAGCGTATTTTCGGCTATTCGGGGAAGGGCCGGCATTGCTGAAAAATCTGATAATGTACGTTGTGTAGGTACCTGTTGTACTGCCACAAGCCACAACTCGAGTGTTTGCTCTGTGTTTTTCACTATGAGAGATTTCAAATTGACCTTGTAACCATAGGCCCAATTATCTGATTTAAAAAACGGTTGTCTGTAAAGTCGGTTTACTGACGATAGTTCAACGTGTCAACGTCGTTATTGTGCTTCTTTGTCGCTCGTTCCGCGCTCGCGCGCATGCGGCGTTACCGCATGCGCCTGTCGCATGCGGCGTTAGCGCATGCGCTTGGCGCATGCGACGTTAGCGCATGCGCGCGAGCATATATAGCGCATGCGCTTCGCGCATGCAGCGTCTTGCGAGGTGACGCATGACGAGGTAACGACGTATGACGAGGTAACGACGCATTAGTCATGTTTTTTCGAGCGTGCAGCCGGCTCCATCGATTTATAAGACGTTAACACGTCAAAACATTCCAGTCACAATATAACCTCGTGCCTGTCGCACTGCACGTATAGTAAGTATTAAATAATCTTTGTATGTAAACGCGAAGATTAATTAGCAGTTACTATACGTGACAGTGCTACTGACACGAGGTTATATTGCGACTGGAATGTTTTTAATTTAGATAATTGGGCCTTACATATATCGCCACATTCAAGACGTCTTTTTTTTCAGTAATCATTACCAATCAATTCAGCAATATTGCTGTTTTTATCAAAGGAGTTCTAGATCACATGAGAGTTCACTCGAGACATGGTTTAATTTCTCAACCAGTGTACGCAAAACAACATGGTTATCGAACTATTAATGCTCCTCATCGGGCGTTTCAAATCATGCTTTCAGCTCAGAAAATAGATGGCGCTGCTCTGTTACGTAGCTGGCAAGTGTCACAATAAAGTTAAATGTGAACATCAACAACGTGGATATTTATTTTCGTTCGTAGTATTTATTTTTGCTTACTTATAAAAACAAGATAAAAACACCACCATATCACTAGCGCACTCTCAAGAAGCAGACACACAAACAGAATATCATGACTTTTAGCCACTAGAGCCGAGTGTTTTTTTCAGAAACTGTTTTAAAAAACAGTTTATCTGTGAAGAACGAACGAACTGCTTATCTATATTCTACATTAGGTTCTATAGAACGAACGTAAAAGCAACACAGTTTTTGTCAGAACACGCTTTCGTTACGTTTTGCTAAAAACTGTCGATCGTGAGAACGTGTTCTGACAGACATAAATAAAATATACTCTATGTTATTGCAATAGTAAGTTTTCAGACAGCTGAAAGAAAATTGTTCTAAATCCATGCATAGATGGCGCAGTCCCGATATGGTTGTCTAAACATAAAAAACCTAAATTAATTTAGATTTTATTCTAAAACTGTTTGTTAGGTACGTAACTAGTGACTATAAAATGAAATACTTGAAAAATGTAAATCCGTTATTGGGTTTAAAATAAGTGTATTAGTAGCTGTAGTATCTAAGAGCTGTGTGATTTTATATTTATTATATTGTCACGGCTATTTATCGCGTGTTACCTTATTATTTATTATTCCCGACCGAACGAAACGTCGTTCGAACATCGTTATAATTTTTTGTTGTTATTGTTGAAGCCGGACCAAGTAGATCGGTCTATAGTAGACTTGAAAAACGAGCTTTGGAATCGCAACGCGAAACTTGGAGGAAAAAAAGAGGAAACAAAAAGAATTTATTCTCTGTGGTGCTTTTGAAAAATCTTCTGAAGACACAACCATGTCGTGTAACCGCCATCTACCGGAATTTTCAGAACGATTTTTTCTTTTTAATGTGAATTTTCTGACAGCTAAAAGAAAATAGTTTTAAATCCATGCATAGATGTCGCCCGTCCTGATTTGGTTTTCTAAATTTTGTCGGTCAGCCCCAACTGTCAGTGTCACTGATTTCAAACGCACATGCTTTTATGCGTTCGTTTGTGAAATATCTGCGTAAAAAGTTTTTGTTGAAATTCTGATACTTGTTAGTGCTACGTATGCTTCTTCGTTCTCTGCAAAAATAATTTGTTCTCTGTGGTAATTTTGCAAAATCTTCAGAAGACAGAACCATGTTGAGTCACCGCCATCTACCGGTTTTTTAAGAACTTTTTTTTATTTTTTATTGCCTCCTTGAAAACTTCCCATTGCCTCCCTGAAAACTTCCCATTTGGATGCAATTTCGAAATAACTACATTTGCTTTGACGTAACGAATAGGCTAAAATTCACATACTTGGCTGTCAGAAGAACAAATTCATAAAAAGTGTTTTTTTGACTTCCGATGAACAAACGTGCGACAGATACAAATAAAACATACTCTATATCATAGCAATAAGGACTATAAATTATCGTATGAATAAGAAACCATTTATAAGTAACTACTTTTGCTTTGACGTCACGAATAGGCTAAAAATGAATCCTATTTGTAGACACATTTGGCCGTCGAATGAAGAAACCTACATAAAATTATTTTTTAAATACGGCTGTAATATTTTTCTGCCAGTCTAACTCCTAAGCCTGGAAGAAGTATAAAGTGTGGTTAATTTTATTTGTCTGGAATGTAGAAAAAACAGCTTTTTTTAGAACTGTTTCTCAGAACTCTTTTTTGAGTTATAAAACCGTGTCGTTTCGTTTTACGAAAAAGCTGAAACCAGGCCTAATAGCCACAGATTAGTTAGAAAATAGCTTATTACGCGTACACCACAGATAATACATTTGACAATCTTATCAGCTACTGTTGAGTCAGCGCCATCTATCGAACCAATTTGAACTACAAATTTTAAAATTTCAAAGTATAAATCATGTCGGTGTAATAACGGCACCCGGTTAGCAACACTGATCGAGTTGTTTTTTGTTATTGTACGTGTTTCCCTCGTATTATTATTAGGGGTGCGTTCAGTAGGTACACTCTTGGTTTTGTTGTCGCCTGAGTGTATAGTTGTTTCGTTCAGAGGCTCGGTTAAAACACTCGATTAGCGTCACGTGACTTTAACCAAACACCCAACTCGATGAATTATGACGTCTGTCAAAGTCAAATCATGATTTTGTCGCCGGAGTGTATGGTTGTTCCGTTTAGAGGCTCAGTTAGGGCGATCGGTTAGCACCACGTGACCCTTACCGAACAACCACCAAAAACGATGGTTGTAAAACACTACGAGTCTGACGCAAGGTCTGACTGACGTCTATCAAAATCAAATCTAGGTATGACGTCTATCAATCAAAATCGAAACATTTTCATTCATAATGTTTATGTATTGAGAACTAAATGAGAATCAAATCGTGTTATTTGGAACCATAACTAAGTTTGGAACGTATAGTTCGTTTTAATCTCGGTCGGTCGGTGATAATAACATAACTAATATCTATCACTAAAATTGTAAACACTCTAAGGCATGCCGGCATTTTAATAATCGATTCTTAGTACAATTTTTGAAATAAACTCATTTGTATTTTTAATTTATTACAACCCACGCGCTCTGACACCTTCGTAGTGCAGGAATTCCTGGCCTTAGTTCCAGAAACTAGACGTTATGGACCGGTTTCCTTGGAAATATTCGGAGCAAATTGTCGCAGAGTTGAAAAATGAAGTCCAAGAATTGAGCAATACCAAAACCAGAGTACCAACGATATCACTACAGTCAGCGCAAAATGTAAATGCGCGGCGTCACCCGATGCCATACCTCACCGGTCAGCATTGATACGGTAGCGACTCATGACACCGATTCGCAGGTAAATTACTGCCCAGCCACAATGACCTCGGCTCCCAGGATGTCAACACCACAGCCTGTGACTTCTCCTGCTCCACGTTATCGCCAGCAGAAGAGTTACGCGCAAGTGTCCTGCCAGCTTCAGCTGCCTCACTCGGTGCCTTGCGTTGAGGCCCTTCAGGGGAACGTGGCAACTAAACTCATTCTAAGAAAGCAAAGTGTCAACGCGGACAACTTCACCCTCGTCACACCCTTCTGGAGAAAAGTTTTCACTAGACTAGAGGGTAAAAACTACTTCATTAATTTTTGAAACCCCAAAAAAGCTTTTCTTATAACAAAAATTGTATTTTAGCACCTACCTCGTCAAGCATTTCGGCTGAATTACTCTTAATTTTTTTGTTTCAATGTTGTCTGTGGTCCTTGATAATTATTGTTGAACGAGCGAATCAAGTTTTTTGACTGTGTGAATTGGCATTTGTACCTATGTGTTAGCTGAGGCTGAAGAGGAACTTTCGAATCGTTTATCTGCCCTCTTATTCCTTATCTTGTAAGTTTTACGTTTGACAAGTAAAATTACCATAAATTGCTTAAAATTATCACTAAGAATTGACAATTGATGGTTTTACTGGTCAAACGTTAATCCCTGAGTGACTTTCAAGATAACCAATAAGGGGGCAGTAGGTCTACCATGAGTTGCCATAGTAAAATCGTCTCACGCTACTAATGTATTTAACGTAAGAACGCGGATAGAATAGTTAGCCTGAATAACCGTACCATGAGTTGTGTTTGTATTAACTACTATCGTTACAGTCTTTACTATACCTAGCGTAGTTTTGCCTTGTTAGGTTGGCATTCATACAAAACAAAGCTAACTTCACACACCATAGTTCCATCTCTTTTTAAGTAATGCATGATGATAGAGACAGAAGATATTGTTATATGGACCTATTATCCGACAAATGTAGAGAGTCGCTTGATTCCCTTATTTTAATGAAATTTAATGCAGTTCAAATTTATTCGTGTTACGTTACGTTAGGTACGTCTTCAAAACATAAACAAAGCCCAAACAAATTAAATATTTGAAAAAAAACAAAAAATGCCGAAAACTAGTGCGTCGCAGTTCGAAGTGATGGTAGATTTGTTAATGGAAAGCTATGTAAATAATACTTACATATTATAAGTCTTGTTTAATTCACAAACAAACACTTGAGTTTACCTACATTGTCTGCACTTTGACTAGTGAGGCATAATTTCGTTACGGTACCTACGTGCTTATTATGTTATTGCATTGTGTACCTACTTGTCTACCATATAAATAATTAGCAAACTTTGAACCAAATGAATGGTGACCTTAGAAAGCCAATGGAGGGGCCCAACGGGAGGCTCACAAATATACAACGCTATTAGGAGGAAATAAAATAACCACCTTATTGAACGCAGATGCCACAGGACACACAAAAAACAGTGACAAGTGGAGAAAGATGTTGACAAAATAAATTACACAAATTCTCAAAGGCTTCATTGTTTAATCATTGTTTAATATATAAAGTTTCACAAACTTAGCGTCACTTATAGTACCTATCATGATGATTTCCAACTAAAACACGCATCTCACTTTGAAACTTTCTTTGCCCGCGTCGTTCACCTTCTAATTCGGCAGGACCTAACATTTCCCAGATAAAACGGGCTCTATTATGCATTTTTAATTATTAAATCACGAAAAATCCCTGGGATAAATTCTTTTCACAGAGGCAAAATGTCGGTGAGTGACGTAACTACTGTAGTAATAGTACGTTACTATGGCATGTGTCACATTTGACACTCATGGTACCACATTCTATGGAAATGAAGGGCAAACTATAGTCCCTGTAGTGTAGTTTCCTACACGTGACGTTGGATAGTTAACTACAGCGACTCATGGTAAGCATTTTAGTACCCCAAGTATCCGCTAGAGGCGCTGTACAATTTTTCATACAAATTATTAACTACAGTCGCTAGCGAGTATAGTTTGTATAAACTCATGGTAGACCTACTGACCTTTAAAAATTTGGTAGGTTTAAGATTAAATAAAAAAAATAAAAATTACATAGTAATACTAGTCCTCCTGACATACAGGTAGCCCTAGTTTAGGAGTCAGAGTTTCATTTTGAAATGTACATTGGTTTAATGAATAAATGCTTATTATTATTATCATAGTATTAGAAGGTACATTATAAGATATATCAGTGAGAGGGTCCAAGAGGTAGTCAAGAAATAAAAGCGAGTGAAGTGAGCCACGAAAATAAAGAGTATCATTGAATTTCCATCCATGATGAAAACACAGACTTCTGTGTTTGATGCGACGGTACTGCAGTGTGGCTCACACGCACGTCTGTGTTTTGATTTGAATAACCGTATTTACACGCAAATCACGGAAAACGGTCCGCAGTCAAAATGAAGAAACTAAGCATAGAGATATTTTCACAAACGAACCTCGTGATAATCGTGGAATTGCTGCTTATATGATATGCAAAATGAATGGGCACATTAAAAGACTGTACCGTTATTCAAAACCTCATTATACCTATAGGTATAATATATATATATATGAGAGTAGCGTGTAGTTCTAGCCCGTGGCAGTCATGTATATACCCATACCTTCTTAGCTCGTACAGCAGTGGTAAGTCACTAGGCAGCGCGCGATGCTTTATAAAGCGTCGCAAGTTGTGTCTCTGGCTCATTGGCGTTTTAGTTCTCGTCCCGTGCAGTCGGTGAGTTTTTGTTTTGAAAATATTTAGATACCTACTACCTTCATCAATATCCATAAAATTGGAAACCTCTTTGAAATTTGGATCATGGATGATCAAGTAAGTGTTATTCCTGATAGTGAAAACCATTCAAATAAGCGAAAGGCTTCGTCAACATGCTCTTCTAAACGCAAAAAGTGTGAGGAAGTCTTGTTGAACCTGTCGCAACAGGTTAATCAAATACAAAGCTTTTTAGTCCAAAATTTCCCACCGGAGCACGCTCCGTCCAATGTTCGGATTGATCAGCGCTATGATCCTAATAGTGACAATACGTTGCACGATGGTGAAGACGATATTCTGAGCATTGACCTTGAGGCAAATGATTTATTTAGTGACTTTTCGTCAGAAATCACTCAAAAAGAAAGGGGTTCTGTACCAAACGACTTTTCTTTGTCCTTTAACACGCTAACGAAAGAACCATCTATTCTCAAAACCTCGCCTGAATATGTAATCATACTCGGCGATTTACAACGGTTCGAAACCGATAACTGGTCTGACGTAAGACATCGCGCAGATTTAATGCAACAAAGACGCGATGCAATCCTTAAATCAGTTAGAAATAAAAAAAATTAAGGATACCTTGAGAAAAATTCCTCCATCATGTGACAACCTTTTTCAAAAGCAATATAACGCAATGTCACATACCACCGGCGTACCATATGGCATACCACCTGCGCAAGGTGCCTATCCATCATTTCAACCGCACATGCACGCTCAAATGCTGCAAACTGGATTTCAACATCCCCAGGGCTATGCACCAGCATTACCCTATAGCCAACCTGCGCAAGGTTTTACCCATTTCGACCAAGAACCACAAAAGGTGGTCTACGAGCGGGGCACCCCGGTGCTCAACACTCTAATAAACCGTTCTACCACGACACGGCTAATAAAAACAGCAGAGGCAAGAAGTTCTGACTACTTCCAGGCTGGCCAACTAGAACATTTTACAAAAGAATGGCAGGAGATGGGGGCAAATTGTACTTTATTAAATGTAATTCAAGGGTATCGCATACCGTTCATGAAAAAACCCCCTCTTTACTTTTCAAACTCTCTGGATCACTCCCTGCAGACGCCGGAGTCAAAAGAAATGACTGCAACAATAAAAGATCTCATGAAAATGAATGTATTGGAGATAGCTCCTCATACACCCAGCTTCATATCACGAATGTTTCACGTTGCAAAACCAGACGGCACTTACTTACTTATTTTAAATTACATTTTTGAGAAAAGTTGCTTGTTTTCTTGTGAAGTGACATTTTTCAAATAAAAGCAAGTAAGTACCTATTTAAATGATGTCGAGTGTAATGATGTTTAAAGATGAAAAGATAGAAAAATGGAACACGTAAAGGGAGACCTAATAATTGAATGTCATGCATATTTGTAATGCATTGCTTGCTTTTTTCTTTACCATAGTACTGGATAGACTTTAAGGCCAAAACGAAAGGTAAAGAGGCTAACTCCAGACGTCAAGGAACAGGGACAGGTTGTGGGCTCAACCCATGCTCAACCGGATGATATTCATTACTGCACTGGAAGAAAGGGCCTAATAGGGCCTGTGGCGATTAAGGGCTTGCCTAGGGTTCCAATACCAATAGATGTAGATAAGTATTGTGTAAGATACACACTAGCATTTTATGACGAACTCTGTGGCGCGTGTAGGTAGCCGGCTGAGATGCGAGAGGTTGCGGGTTCGATTCCCGCTGCGGGACAAATGTTTGTATGATCTGCAAATATTTGTTCCGGGTCTGCTATGGTACCATTTCTATATAAGGGTACCATAGTACCTACTCATAGTTCCCGATACCCACGACACAGGGAATCCTAGTGTGGGATCATGAATACGTATGTGACTGTTGGGTGTTATGTTATGTTATTACCTACCTAAATTAAATTTATTTTACTGTTTACAAAAACTCACAAACAAACGAGCAGTTGTCGTGAAAGTAGGCGTCGTAAGTACCTAGGTACCTATCTACTTAGATGGTTGACCCAATTTGTTAAAATAATTTAGTAATATTTACTAACAGATCCTTTTTTATTTTAGTACGGCATGAGCAGCGTGTGCCGAATTGGGCAATGGCTATTTTGAGGAGCGGAGAATTCAAAATGATGAAGCCCTAGCTCAAAACGTTGCCATTATTGAGCAACAGCTGAAACGCCTCTCTCTACTAAGTATCTCAATTAGGTTTTATCATCAATCTTTACTCGGATATATATATAACAAATAAACATTACCTTTGAAATGAAGAATTTTATTAATAAAAAAGTTAGATAAATTAAGTAGGGTGCATATGCCTAACTCCGGCCCTTAAGTCTACTTACACACTCATAACGATTTCTTCACGAGACGTAGGGAATTTTATGTGGTTGTGAAGAACTACTGCGTTTAAGGCATTAGTCACTTCACGCAGGCATTTAGAAAAAGTTTGCTGAGCCATACTAAATAAATAGGATGCTCCCGCACTCCTCTGACCCGTGCATATAGAAGGATAATGCAGCTAGTATCTGAAATAGGTACAAATAATTTAGACTTATCTAATTTAGACGCCGACGAATTGGCATTGATTTGGCAATGGCGCTTCGCTATTGCTCAATAATTAATGTAATGTTTTAGGTAGGTGTATGTATAGGTAGGTAAGTTACTTTCAATGATGGGGTACTGCCGTAGCACGCAGTTTTATTTTCAAATGTGGCGTTAATTCTTCAACGAGAGCCGCGAAGGAATTTTTCTGCAGTCTTACTTCCTCGGCTGCGGCGAGTATTATATTGCTCGAGCCTTTATTTATTGTTTGCTGCAGTCACGAGTTGCTAAAAATACATAAGTAGGTACCTCTAACGTAGGTCCTAAATATTCTATAATTCTAAATTTCTTCGTTATATCAATAAGTATCCTTACAAGATAATCACCCCCAAACGCAATTTATAAAACGTAGCCTCGATTAGCTCCTTTCGCGAAACGTTGGTGATTTTGAATGAAAGCGATTGGAACCGTCATTTTGCTTACGGAATACCAAATAATAATAAATTCATAGATTCGCTATGGAGTCGATAAGCGCTGAAACCATCTAGTGACTTTGATGGAAAGCAACCGATGGTGACGTCATCTCAGTAATCCACTGAAGATAGAGAATACGAATTTTGACATTTGACAATTTTTGATGATAACTTTGGGCAAGTGATAGTCATTCTACTTGTCAAACGTTGGTCACCGAGTGACTTTCAAGATAGGGAATCGGGGGGCAGAGCCTGATTAAAAAACAACTACACCCTTGGAGTGTAGCCATTGAACGTAGCCTAGCTTCCCTTCCGTTTGCGATGGATTTTGAAACTTTGAATAACGGTAACGGAATTTGTTTTTGCATGCAGTGTTGCCATTTTGGTATTTTTTATGCTAAATCTAGCATATTTCTTGATCCATGAGCATGAAGTATTTGCATTTAGCATATTGCATATAACATAACATAATACCCAACAGTTACACACGTAGTCATGATCCCACACGATTCCCTGTGTCGTGGGACTAAGATTCCCTGTGTTGTAAACTAAAAAAGTAAATACGAATAATTTATACGAACTACCTGAACTGTAGAATATCTTTTCTTTTTATCGCCGTCAGACCGTAGTAATTTTAATAATATATTTCCAAAAAATATATAATCAGTATACAGATCATACAAACATTTTTCCCGCAGCGAAATCGGAGAAGCGGAATCGAACTCGCAACCTCTTGCATCTCAGCCGACTATTCGCCCGCCGCGCCACAGAGGTTGTCTAAATCGAATGTAACAATTAACAATCCATTTTCTGAACGAGGGCTTTTCACGGCCGTTTCAAATCATGCTTTCAGCGTTGAAAATAGATACCTAGCTGTCAAGTGTCGAAATAAAGTTAAATATCAACATCAACAACATAGATATATTTTGGTTTCGTGGAATTAATTTTTGCCTACTTCTAAAAACACCACGAAGCCACTAGCACACACTCATGAAGCAAACACAAACAGAATATCATAATTAATAGCCACTACTAGTTAGATAATAGCTTAGTACATCAAAGATAATACATTTATCAATTTTGGCAGCTAGAGTTGAGTCAGCGCCATCTATCGAACCAAGAAGCCCTCGTTGGTGTCTTTAGCCATGTCCATTCTTTATCTGCCAAGGCTTAAACGAAATTGAGGAATCGTCCGGCACTAAGTACTTTAAACTCCATTCGACACACACAATATACTGGCCTTAAAAGGTTAGAACAGAATAGAATAGAAAAAACTTTACTGTACACCTTTATACATATAAGGAGAGAAGATAGCAAGCATGATGCGTTCCCCTTTGCCGAAGTACATGAACAGTCGTGCGCCATTCTGCGTTCATACCTGTCGCTATACGGAGTTCACTAAACATTTAAAATGGGATCCCTTAATTGAACAACTCAAGTGTGGTGTTGTTTCAAAGGTTGTGTCTCGGTGTGGTTGTTGTGATTTCAATATTTTTCTCAAGATTAAAATGTGACCGACCCCCGAAAAAAGGAGGTTGTAGGAGTTTGTAGGAGTTTTTAGGGTTGTAGGGTTTGTTTGTTTCACTGCGGCCGCATTATGTTCTTCCTCGCGGTCGCGGACGAAGTCGCGAACGGGTCAGCTAGTAAAATAATACCAATAAACTCTAATGAAGTTAAGGGAAATATTACCCAAGACTGAGCGACAGGCGATACCATCGCCTATTATGTCAACGTACAAAACGATTCTATTACGTACCTATTACAATAGCTCCAAATAAGTCAAAAGCAGCATGGAATATCATCAATAAAGGAAAACATAATATTCCTCATTGTAAATAATATTGAAGGAATTGTTAATGACTACCTACTAGATATTTAGAGATACTAAAGAAATAAATAAGTTAAGCATAATCTTCTGGTGAAGCTGAGGATGCAGCTAGTTGGTAATAAAACTTGGATTTTTGCATTTTATTATAAAGTTATTTTTTTGCATTATCTGATCCAAGTTTCAGCATTTTCTAGAAATAAAAAACGGCAACACTGTTTGCTACTTTTGCGAGTTTGCTTGCGATGCGATCTCGTACGCGCGCTTTTCAGTTCGCCCTGCGCCTAATTTGCATTCTTATATATTTTAATAACTGATTAACTGACTAAAACGAATTCCAGCTTATTCCTGAGGCTTGTCTTTTTAGTAAGTTCCTTTCTTTTACTACTGTTTAAATGGGGACACGGACATATAAAGGGGATGATCAGTTTCTATCTAATTTGAGGACGCCACTAATTAGATTAAGCTAAGTGCCAAACATAATCTTATTTCTATTCTATCCTTCATCGCCTCACATGCCGCCCCTCCATTGAGTGTAAATGGGGGATTTGCCACAGCCAACCACGCTTAGCAGGCGTATTGGTGATCGGAGTACCTATTGGTGTTCTGGTGTAATCTCCTAGACGGAATTTACGACAAGCACGGGTGGATGCGGATGGGTGATATGATACGATGATATACCCCTAGATAATCAATCCCTAAGGTGAAACAGGTAGCCTACCTAATTCAGTTATAGTAAAAAAAATGCTTGAGAGGTTAGGTGCGAGGGGGGCCTTCCCTATGGGTGAGGAAGTGCGGAAACCTATAGTTTTCGAGAAAAAAAATAAAAGGTCACTGTCATTGTCAAAAGCCGAAAATCGTAAGCGAACACTGTCAAATAGTAAAATATCACCAAAATATTTATGGAGCTTGGAAAGTGGATTTTAGCAAATTTTAAAAATTAATATCTTCGAAACTATTGGTTTCCGCAGTACGCCATTTCATATTTAGGCTTGTGGTATGTAAACCTACATGTGATAAAAATGTGAACATCCTAGCTCAATGTCGCTAAAGGAAAGTTGTGCCCCTCCAACATTTATTTATAGCAACTCTTATTCAAAGTGTTACAGATGGAGGTGTTAGAGATTGAACCCTTGAAGGAGGGGACCAGGTGGTTCTCTCGTAGTGGTCACTTTTATGTGGCCACACGAACAAGAGCCGCAACCACTTCGCTGCGATGCCACAGCGACAGGTGCCCAGCCCGCTTCCTAATTAGGAATGGAGAGGCTGGACTTGTTGTTGGGGATCATGACCATGACCTGACACCATGGATTCCAAACCGGTGAGTGAAGCTTTAACACTGAACCTCTTCAACAGAAGGGGGTGACCCCTCTCTTATAGGTGGGGAAATGTTAAATGTTACACATACAGGTATGCAATAATATATACCACAGGTTCCATACCTTACATTGGGAAAACTTACAGCTAGTACTCATAAACTAAAATACATGTAAGAGCTACATGTATCCTGACGGCCAATTAAAAGTTTCCACATATAGGTCACAAACGAGTAAACATAAAAACAGTAATCGTAGATAACGAAGAGAGAAAAAAAAAGAAGATACAAAGAACTAAATTAAATTAAATGATAAATGCGAATGCGAATTAGTAGTATAGTAGGAAGGATTTAAAGTTACCAAATTTTACAGGAATTCCATGTTCCAAGCCCTCAAAAGGAGGCTACGATGGAAAACATTCCATTGAATGCAATCTACGAGGAGGAGGCGGCAAGGTATTATCAACTTATTTACATACTAACTACAATTTTAGGTTACCCTAACCCTGAAGGGGCTACACACTACACTGTAGGTATATATGAGTGCAAGGTGACTTCTTTCGTATTTTCGTAGCGTAGTAGGCGAGTTGCTGGCTACAACGCACGAGGTGGGTTTTGATTCCGCTGCGAGACAAATGTTTGAATGATCTGCAAATATTTGTTCCGGGTCTGGGTGTTGCGTGGTTCCTTGGTACTCATAGTTCCTGATACCCACGACACAAGAAATCCTTGAATGGGACCAGCCCTGCGATTACTTTATTATGTTTAATAACACTTTCTATTGGTGGCAGACTATTATTTCTAACGATATTTTCCCCATATTTTTGGTGCTCAGATAGATTGACTACTTACAATCTACAGTATAATAATGTGGATGTACATTCCAGGTGGTCGGGGACAATGACGCCCAGGACAACTGGCGTCAACTCAGCCTCAAGGCCATGGTGAGGCTGTGCGAGACTGCGCCTGTGATGGTGCGCAAGCAGGTGCCGAACGCGATCCGACACCTCACGCCGCTCGTGCTAGAGATGATGTGCGAGATGGACGATGAGCCCAATTGGGCGTTGCAGGACGCCTATGATGATAATGACTTGTGAGTTGCGTTCCCATCCCATACAGTAGGAACTTGGTGGTGGAGGCGCGCGCATGCTACCGGCTGTTTGGTAGCCGGGACTTTTCATCAGCAGTGAAGCAAGATGTCACGACGAATGGTCTTGAGCCACCTCCATCCAACAAACTCCTGCTAACTTTAAAATGTATGTATGTATGTAGATGCTGCGTCCCACTAGTTTGGCAATTGAGTTGTAAGGTTCTTTTTTGTCAGTATCTTATGATATTGACGCACATAATCTTACTAGAGCAAATAACAAGATAATAACATCCTTATCCTCATGGATTTGGTTGTCAGTCCCTTGATAACACTACAAAATGCCTCCATTTAATCATTGTGTCACTCATAATAGCAACTAGGTGACCTAGTTGGTCTATGGTGGCCCAGATAAAAGGCCTCATACTTTGTATAGAACCACAGTAGCATGGTGTCAATAGACCAAAGACATTGTAAATGTTGCAGAAAGTAAGTGGATGAAAGCGGCTCGAGACCGTTTGTTGTGGCATTCTTTGGGGAGTATGTCCAGATGCATATAATGGTGAAATTTTTCCACCAACATTTTGTGATGGATTCCAAAGTTTTTTCCTAAGCAGAAGTTATTACTTGTTACAGAAACTATGTAGCAGCAGAGTCCTCGTTGGACCGCATGTGCTGCGGTCTTGGAGGCAAGATAATGCTTGGTCTGATTATGGGTCAAGTACCTGAGATGTTAAAATCGCCGGATTGGAAGCGGCGTCACGCTGCGCTCATGGCGGTCTCTTCTGCTGGAGAGGGATGTCACAAGCAAATGGAGCAGATGCTTGACCAAGTTGTCTCTGCTGTGCTGAATTATCTTACTGACCCGGTAAGACTTCTCACAACATCCACAGGTGTCTGCCAAAACTGAAGCAGAAGCTGTTAAGGCACGACCATGGCATGGTGTTATGTCACATTTTAACGAGGTTTAGAGAATGCTACAAAATATCAACAGGAATGACGCCTTAACTATGTAGGTGAAAATATACAACACGGTTCGAAAGACGGGCCGGAAATTCGCAATGCGATATTGCTTTAATTGTTTTTAGTTCCATTTTTTGGTTGATACCTTATGTGATCTTACACACAGCATACCCATAATATACTACTTTTGTTTTGATGTCACAAAGCCATAGAACATTCCATCCGGTATATCGCACCTGTGTGGGACAGCTTTTTTGTATGATTTCGCGTCGCATTTAATTCATCTACGTAACGTACTTAACTGTTTAAAACATAAGTGCTGTTTGTCGACGGCTTTACTCGCTAGTTGGTTGGCTAGATTGGAGTGGTGTCAAATTGGTATTGAATTTTTATTAGTGTTGTCCACTTTTTCATCGGTTTCTTACTGATTCTCCCTTTCCTCTCAAGAATTTCGTAAGAGCCGACTAAGGGATTACACCAGGGGATGGGCAGCAGCATCCACCTGAGTATTTAACACCAATACTGCGATGACCAATCCACCTGGAAAGTGTGGTGATTATGGCAAAGCCCCCTAATATGGGAAACACGCATATGGCGTTGCATTCTATGGGGAAAGACAGTGGACTACTACAGGTTGATGATGATGATTACTGATTCTATCAATAATGGATATCACTTGTCAGTCCCTTGATAACACTTTTGCATAATTAATTGAGCTTGTAGTATACAAATGTACTGGTCCAATTTCCACATGTGAGAACATTATACTCTGTTCAACATAAATAATTGTAACAAATTTCAATGGCAACAATATTAATATATAATGTGTTTTAGCACCCTCGCGTACGTTACGCTTGCGTGTAACGCCGTCGGTCAGATGTCAACTGATTTTGCTCCCATCTTCGAGAAGAAGTTCCATGACAAGGTGGTCCCCGGACTTCTGGTGGTACTCGATGACAATTCTAACCCCCGCGTCCAGGTAAAAATATTCCGCTCTATGGGCCTTGGGCTAAACGTCTTTTCTTTTAGAAAAACTATTACATAGTAGGTCTAACTACACCACAATCCATAATGAGGTTACTCATAATCCTATTAATATTATAAATGTGAAAGTTTGGATGTTGGTTACTAGATCACGCCATAATGGCTGAACCCATTTGATGAAATTATGTACAGACATTATTAGAGATAGATTATGACCACTGGAACTTTTATATTCGTACCACGCGAGCGAAACCGCAGATAGGTACTAGTTATTACTTTTTCTAGTTATTATTAACAAAGATATTGTATGAAAATGAGAGTCAATACCAAAGGTATTCTATTCTAAAATTTATATAAATTGGATTATGCTCTTTGCATGGTTCCACAGACTGTGCTTTTATAGTCACAGGCTTCTAAGAACATGCTACAGCAATAATTTGTGTTTTAATATCAGGTAATTTCTTTTATAGAAATAACCTTAGCGAATGTTGATTTACATTTAAAAAAATATATATATTGCGATAAAATACAGTTTATTTTATGATTTTTACATGTGAGACTATGTCTGTTTAACAGGCTCACGCGGCTGCCGCTCTGGTACACTTCAGTAAGGACTGCCCAAAGTCAATCATGACTTTGTACCTAGATCCTCTAATGAGCAAGCTAGAATTTATACTGACTACCAAATATAAAGCGGTAAGATATTTTCCTGCATATTATTTAAACACAATGTTCGTTAGTGGTGTGCTTTTAATTGGTACATCACTTCCATAGCATTGGCAGATCATTTTGTGAACTTTGCTCCGTTTCTTACTTATATAGAAGGTCAGGGATCTCAGTTCACATACATTTATTGCTATATTTTTATAGTGTGGTAGATTAAGAATACCTGGGCCCTATTAGTCGAAAGATCAAAGTCAAAAATCAATCTTACTAGGGAAATTACAATTTCTCTAAGATTACTATTTACTGTGACATTTTAGTTCAGCCTTCCCACAGACTAGGTGAGAGAATAGTGAATAAATATAATATTTTGCGGTTATTTTGTTTGCATTTCAATGGTCTTCTTCTTTTGTAGTTGGTGGAACGCGGCACAAAGCTCGTGCTTGAACAGATTATGAACGCCATTGCGTACGTCGCCGACACAGTGGAGAAAGACTTCACGATTTACTACGACAGACTGATGCCGTGTCTCAAATACATCATTGCGAATACTACTACGGAGGAGCTGAAACTACTCCGTGGCAAGGCTATTAAGTGCGTCAGTCTTATTGGTGAGTTCATCATTCATAAGATGTCCATGGCATGATGAAGGCTTCATGACAAAGAACGGTCTTGAGTCGCGTCCATCAACCGATTTCCTGCAATCTTTGCAATGTTATTGGCCAGTCGAGTGTTGGGGCCGTCCTACATCGCGTTTTACGCAATTGGTGGGTATCTTTTGTAAAAACAATATGGGGCAATGTTCTAATGTTCGTTAGTGGCATACCATATTTGTTAATTAGAAAAAGCTTAGTTAATTTAAAAAATAAATAAAATCTAATGCTTGGTTTTTGAGCGGGCTCCCAAAAACTAATACTGATAGTGGATTTGTGTTTCTCAGGTCTGGCCGTCGGAGAAGACAAGTTCTTGGCTGACGCCCCAGAGGTCATGGACCTTCTGCTGAAGAACCACACTGAGAGCGAGGCTCTCCCTGCAGATGACCCTCAGACTTCATACCTTATCTCTGCCTGGTCTCGTATCTGCAAGATAATGGGTAAATTGCAATGCTAACATATTATGCAGACTTATATTGGGTGTAAAAAGACAACTCCCGAAATAGCTCCATCTCATACCAAAACAGTTATGGTATGTATGTAAATAAAATAAAATAAATGTGTCCTGCTTACACTTCTAAAATTTAATAATTTATGTTTAAATGGACATATTTTGTTTACTCAGCATTAATTTCACTGAAAGAAAAACTAAGTAAAACATGATTCCTTTCCTTTCCTTTCCATTCTTTCCATTCCTTTCCTTTCCATATATCTACTTGACATTGTCACGATTTTTTCTTCTCTACGCGCATTTAACCTTTATCAGTTTTTCTGTGACCATTTAAATATGATTTTGATACAAATAATCAGCTTTGAATGTTTGCTTCCTTTCCAGGTCTCGAAGAGAAATCCTCAGCGTGCGACATGCTGGTCTGCTACGCACGCGAGCTCAAGGAGGCGTTCGCAGAGTACGCCGAAGACGTTGTCAAGCTAATGGTGCCGATGCTAAAATTCTACTTCCACGAAAACGTGCTAACAGCGGCAGCGAAGTCGCTGCCGTACCTGCTCGAGTGCCCTAGCATCCGCGGCCCCCAGTACATTCAGGGCATGTGGGCGTATATCTTGCCAGAGCTACTGAAGGCTATCGATTCCGAGCCCGACCAAGATGTGCAAATTGAGCTGCTCAAAAGTTTGGCTAAGGTGAGACGCGTTACAATGTTATTAATCCAGCAAGTGTCTCTTCTTGAGGGGGTCTTTCTGGTTCATGGTTGCGGTAGTCAACAGTTATCAGTTTTGTAAGCTATAGCCCTGTCCATTGCCATTTAAACATACTAATTCTGAAAGCTATGTTGGTGACCTTGGTTCTTCAGCGAAGCAGATGACGAGCTATATTTTCTGATTATATCACGAAGTGAAAGTGAGCATAGCTCTCTTCCTAGCCCATTGTGCAATCTTGAGCCCGTGATTGAGGCTAATAGGCGACACTAACGTTTGATTCGCATGCATTTTAAAATAAGTGAACAATTACGCTGGAGTGCAAATACACCCAAAACTTTTCTTTTTTCAAATTTGTTAATAATTTGTTTGTTCATTTTATAATTTCCTTAGTGCATCGAGCTCCTCGGCGCCGGCTGCCTGCCCGACGAGATGATGGCGGAGGTGCTTCGCATCCTCAACAAGCTGCTGACCAAACACTTCGAGCGCGCCACCGAACGCAGGCAGAAGCGCGCTGACGAGGACTATGACGAGGTAACGAGTGTACATCATCTACAGTGTAGATGATGATAGAACTATTCTACACCAACTGTCTGTCCCGATGAGATGATTGTTCAGTTTCAGATTCTAGCAATCTGACTTTTGACATTGGGCAGGTAGTAAGATCCTCCATGTTGAAGTAAATAAAACGAAGATTTTTTGGGTAATACATGTATATTGTGGCATGGTCGCAGTGGTGGAACGAACTGGACACTTATAAATGGGACTGGAAAACGGTGACTAGATCCTAGATATTGTAATAGTTAGTAGTGATATGGGTAATTACCATTTACATTTCTTGACATCCTGAGCTTGAATGATTTGAACAATAGGACACTTATTGTGTCTACCAAGCCAATATTGACTGAACCAACATCACGCATACATTTACATTTTACTTCTCAGGTGGTAGAAGAACAGTTAGCGGACGAAGACAATAAAGACATATATGGCCTCTCGCGAGTAGCTGACGTCCTCCACGCTCTCATGTATGCTTACCGCGAGGCATTCTACCCACATTTGGACACACTGCTACCACACCTCGTGCAATTGCTCGGCCCCGGCCGTCCTTACGCGGACCGTAAATGGGCAATTTGTATCTTCGACGACGTTATTGAATTTGGAGGTGAGTGAATACAGCTGAATGAATACGCAACTATCCCAAAATTAGTTGATAAAAATTGACATTACATTGCCCATCTAAAATGTTGTCCTTTAACAGGAGCAGCATGCGTGAAATACCAGGACATATTCCTGGAGCCGATGCTCGGTGAGCTGTCGTCGAGTGAGGCGGAGGTGCGGCAGGCGGCATCTTACGGCTGCGGCTTGCTGGCGCAGGTCGGCGGAGAGCAGTTCGCGGCTGCGTGCGCGCGCGCTGCCTCTCCTTGCCGCGCTCATTGCTAAGCCCGAGTCCCGCTCCGTCGAGAATATCAACGCTACTGAGAACGCTATCTCAGCTGTCACAAAGATTATCAAATATAACCACTCGCAAATTAATAGGGATGAGATTATAAGGCACTGGTGAGTACTAATTATACAATTATATACTACTGTACCTATATTGTGTAATCAACTAATGGCTATTTTATTAATATTGCCCTACATTTGTCTTTTGAAACTTTGAATAACAGATATGTCACGTTAAATACGACACCAGCACTGTTTCGCATGGAACTAGATGAGAAACTTAATTGTACATAAACCTTCACAAAATTAGCAACTGGGTAACTAACAAATTACAAAGCGGGCTACCTTATCGCTAAAAGCGGTCTCTTCCATCAAACCTTGGGATGGAGAGGAATTAGCCTGATAGCATGCTCGTAACTCGATATTGTGAACACTTTTATAAAGCGTCTTCTATTTTAGCTATACAATTTGAGATCGCTTTATGACAACCTGCGTCACATATCGCATACGGCCGAACATTTCTAATGTCAACATATCATTCGTCCAGGCTGACATGGCTGCCAGTGACCGAAGACTCCGAGGAAGCTTCGCACGTGTAATCCCTGCTATGCGAGCTGGTAGCGAGCGGGCACTCTGAGCTGTCTACGCCCGACGCACCGAAGCGAGTGATCACAATGCTTGCAGAGGCGTTCCTTAACGATGCAGTGCCCAATGACAACCCCGCCTACTCGCAAATGGTCGCTCTCGTGCGACAGATACAGGTAAATAATGAACCATCCAAACATCAAGAAAATGTCTCCATCATCTGATCAGCTCATTGTCACCATCATATGGTATTGTTATTGGAACTTGACTGGTATGCAAAAGGGAAGTGGTTTTAAATCGGCTTGCAATACACACACAATAATACATATATATAAACAGATATCGCATTACGTTAAGGTCCCGGATCGTAATAGCTAAGTCCTATCAAGGATGCAAATAACTTACAGTTAGTTACAGAGTTGCCTAATAACGGGCTCTGTCCCACTGCTGGGAACCACCGCCACCTAGTTTTCCACTGGTTGCTAAAGGTGTCGAGCTCGTCCCTTGCATAGCTGGCGTGGTCTGCCGCGACGCCGCCTTAGTCTCATTTGGTGGTTTTCTTGGCCCACAGTTCAAGGTATGGAAATTAACTATTTCTTATTACTTCCAGACTAATGCGGAGCTTTTCAACTCGTGCCTGATGCAACTCCGCGATGAACTCAAGGAAGCTCTGCAATTCGCCTTATCCACATAGCTGGCCATATAAAATCCTCTGTTAGTTTGCTAACTGAACTTTTTATTGATTTTGATTTTGTATATGAATGCAATGCAATATAGGTGGTCCAATTTATGAAATATCACGATTCTCTTTAGATGAGTATGGCAGAGACAAACTTATTGAATGTAATACATAGAACATAGAATAGAGTTGAAACTTGATGAGAATCCTCTGTTAGTTTGCTAACTAGACTTTTTATTGATTTTGATTTTGTATATGAATGCAATGCAATATAGGTGGTCCAATTTATGAAATATCACGATTCTCTTTAGATGAGTATGGCAGAGACAAACTTATTGAATGTAATATATAATTATGTACCTATATAACTTTCTGATTTTTTTTCCTTCCAAAGGATTCATCTTAGATCTCGTTCTTGAATATCTGCTGGGCTTACTAAAACTTGCTGTGATATATTTTGTAATAATTTATAAGTTAATCCTTGCTAGAGGTTATATGATGAAAATCCTCTGTTAGTTTGCTAACTGAAATTTTTATTGATGTTGATTTTGTATATGAATGCATTAAAGGTGGTCCAATTTAAGGAGTATGAGAAATGGTCCAAGGTTAATAATAATAAAAGGTACCATTGGCATGAAAGTACTCCTCCTACCCAAAGCAGCTAATCATTTTAAAATGTTTAATTGGGCTGTCTGCATTCATGATTTAGGTCGCCATTATAACGGCTACAATGGGATCTTGATGACTGCTTCTCGCAGTGAACAAGACTTCAGTTTGTTAAAAAATGGTTATTTTTTTCATTATAACATTACAAATATACATTTCTTTGTTTTTAACTGAGAAATATAAGTTATTTGAAATATACCTCTGGGTTTTTCTAAAAAATATTTTTTTATTTTCATTTTAAGCATTAGAATGTATAAATTTCTTTGTTTTTTAACAGAAATAAAAGTTATTTGACATACCTATACTCCGCATTTTTCTATCTTATCTACCCATGACCCATTTTAAAGTCTACCATAGCCCAGTAAGCAGGTATTTTTGCCCTACAAAAGGTGGTGTAGAAAATGTATGAATTTGTATTGCTTAAGTATAGGCTAGTCATGAAAATTTTAAGTTTAGACCTCCATGGGTAACAGCGTTAACCGCCATCTTGAATAGAAGGGGCCAAAATTTGTTGTTTTTCACAGAATGCTTCAACTGTAGACTCTACGGCTTCAACAGTTGATTTCATGACAAAAATGTATGAGAATTATAAAGACAATAAAATTATATCAGGAAGGTCACAGGAATACTTTTGCGATATGAGCGATTGAGTGTATAATGTCATCATTTCTTTTTGTAGGTAAGTTACCTACCTAGATCATGGATGGGAATGGAATGGAGATTCGTGGTGCTAAGGTAATGGTGGTGAGAGCTAGTTAGGGCTTTGCCTATCCTTGTCTTAAATATTTTGAATTGACACTGACGTATTTTACATAGTATAACACTTTTTTGTATGGAGCATTTACTGAAAAGGTGTCACCATACATCTGTATCAATAGCTTGTTACAACTCTGACTTTGGCCTCAGCAGGCTGTCTGTTTTTTGCAAATAATTGCATTGGACGTATGGTGTAGTGTAACACGGATTTTGTATGGCGACACCGATGAGCGCCCCTAGCACTCATCGGTAATAGGGGCGCTCATCGGCTTCACTCTATGAACCTCAATTTCCTTACATAAATCCATGTTACACTATCTTCATCTGCTGGTAGTAATTGCTGGATGAGACCTCCCCCATAGCATACAGTGTGCAATGGGGGATTTGCCATAATCACCATGCCATAACAGGTAAGTTTATTAAAAAACCTCTGCATGATACATACTATTTCTACCGAGGCAAGGCCAAGTTAAAAGAATGTGTTTTATAACATGTGAATAGAACCAGATATACCATAGGTACAGCCCAACAGTCTCATGTTGATGATAACTTATAATAATTATTGACTTATGTTTGCCTAGCTGAAAATACCTGCTTGGAGTTAGGCTGTGGGACAGCTAGGTACAGGGTTTTAAGAAAAACTAAAGCAATCATAACATTTAGAAATCAGCTTTACTTTGTTAAAAATAATTAACCTACATGTCCATTACGTAGGCTCGGTGGGGCCGCATCACAATGAAAAGATCCGCCTGTTGACCATTTTGTATGTTGAATGTATAGCAGGCAGATAAATCAGTTTTTCAATAACTTGACGGAGGGAAGCATCTTCCCTCAATATGAAGAGTTGCTTTGACCATGTTCAACTGATACATAACTGAAAAAATTTGAGAAGAAAATCAAATGATAAAGGACCTTAGTTATGCACATACAAACAAGAAAGTGAAATGTCATAACTACAGTTAACCGTTTTGGGAGAACTATTCTGAAGTTTGCACAGGAGCCTTTTCAAAAGTTACATTCTCGGAAGAACATGCGCAAGAATTCCCAGACCCAACTTCAGAATATTCATCCGAAATAGTTTATTTGCACAACTAGCTTGTGCTCGGAATTCCAGCATAATGTGCAGAAGCTTCGCAGGTACACTGACGGCGGTTCTACTCTGCTCTACCTGATGATATCACATCTCTCTCGGTAGCGGACTGTCGACAGGTAACGAGAGAGAATATACGCACTGTCTACAGGATATAATACAATTCAAAATTTGCGTATCTAGGTACAGAGTGTCTTACATACAGCGCTTTTCTGCGAGAGTTGTTTTCGAAGGGTCTAGCCGGCCAGAGACCTTAATAAAATGTAGGTAAAGGTCAACTAATTACCTGAGACGAAATCCTGGTACATCAGACCTGGTACCAAGAACATCATGGTATAATTTTATAGAGGAATACGTAATATTTAGCAATGCAAATCTTCGTGTAACCAACCGTTACAATCCGTTGTTTTGTTGAATTTGTTGTTCCTTGTGGTGTGGATCCATAGATTGACATGACAGTGACAATTCTACGCTCTCCATTATGACATATTGTAACAGCTCGACTGAAGTTCAATTCAAGTGATTGTAAACGGAGCATAAGTATGACGTCAAACCATCAAGCCTTGGCATCAAATTCCCGGGTTGTACATTCCATGGTCGGGCATTCCTGACACGTGTCGGGATTGTGCAACCATGGAAAGCACAGCCAAGGAATTCACAGCCCGGTAATTTGAAGCCATTTGGCAGCGTTTTCCATGGTTGTGTTTTCCAAGGGTGTGCATTATTTTGTACGGCCTGGAAAGCACGACCCGGGAATGCACAGCCATGGAATTGGCGACCATTGATGTACATCAATTCCAAGGCTGTGCATTCCCGGGTTGTGCTTTCCATGGTTGTGAAATCACGGCACCCCATTCGTTTGACATCTAGCTTTTTTAGTTGTCGCTTGCTACCTCCTTGGTAGTATGAAGTAGGTTAGCATAGCGTTGTATCAATACAATACTCCTTCTAACAAGCTATGCGATGCCAGCTTTATACTTTAGCTCTTGCAGACGTGGTCTGGGTAAACCTTTCGTGAACATGTCTGCTTCCATCTTCTGAGTTTCCAAATCTTTCATAAAGAACTTCTGTCTTAATATCTTCTTTAAATGTTTAAATTTTTCTTTGGATTTGTATGCGATCAAAAGATCGTTTACGTATACTGCGACTATTATCTCTTCTCCTTCTAGCGTGTAAATGCAGGGATCAGCTCTGGATTGTTTCATTCCAAAATTTTTAAGTTCTGTGTCTAGCTTCCTATTCCATTGTCTTCCGGATTGCTTTAAGCCGTATAAAGACTTTAGAAGTTTACAGACCTTTTCTTTAAATTTTATTGAGTCCTCTAGCATTTCTTTAGCATTTATTATGAGATCTTTATCATGTTCTTCGAATATAATTTCTCTAATATAGTTTTCGAGATATTCAGGAGAGATCATATAAATGTCTTCATTTAAGTCTCCATTTAAGTACGCAGTTGTTACATCCATCTGGTGTAAATTTAAACCTTTTTCCGCAGCTAGCGCTATAAGGGATCTTACTGAGCTCAATTTGGCGACTGGTGCGAATGTCTCATTATAATCAATCCCAGGTCTTTGGGTGAAACCACGGGCGACCAATCTTGCTTTCTTGATCACGGTATTGTTCGGTCCTATTTTGTCTCTCAACACCATTTTTTGACCAACTTCTCTCATATTCTTTTCTTTCTTTATTATTTTCCAGGTACCATTTTTGATGTGTGCTTTTATCTCTGTTTGTATTGCATCATGCCACACTTCATGGTGTGCGTCTTCAGTTAGACTAGTCACTTCTGTTATTTGCATATTTTCTTCCATTTCGTAGTCTTCTGTCCACACTGGTGGTCTTCGATGCCGTTGCGGTCTGTCACTCGTACTGGTGTGAGTGGCAGGTAATTCTCTTTCTTTAACAACATCATCATCAGGATCTTCATTCTCATCACTATCTGATCGTTCAGATTGAGTATCTTCTATTTGATCAACTTCCCTGGTTTGTGTTGATTCAAGTTCTTTTGTTTCAGATGTATCCTCATGTACTTCCAAGTATATTTTTGTATCCTTTGTTTCTGGATTTTTGTCTTTTTTAGATAAGATATCACTTTCGAAAAACATTTTGTTGAGTAACTTTACGTCTCTACTGATCACAACTTTCTGTTGGCTTTCAACCCAAATTCGGTATCCTTTTGTGTTTTCAGAATAACCAATGAAAATTCCTTCTTGGGCTCTTGCTTCAAACTTCTTTCTTTTTGTTTTATTTAACACAAATGCTTTTGTTCCGAACTGTTGGAAGTGTCGAACTGAAGGTGTGTATCCCACCCATAATTCAAAAGGTGTTTTTGAGTCATTTGCTCTTGTTGGTAACCTATTTGTTATGTAATTTGCTGTGCTTACTGCTTCAGCCCAGAAAATTTCTGGTAAGTTTAAATCTATCAGCATACAACGTGCCTTTTCTTGCAACGTTCTATTCTTTCTTTCAGCTAAGCCATTCTGCTGAGGAGTATACGGTGCCGATAATCTTCTTGAAATTCCATTTTGTTTCAGATAATCATTAAAGTCTTTATTTAAATATTCTGTGCCATTATCTGATTGTAAGATTTTTATTTTTTCTTGGGTAAAATTTTCCATTTCCTTTTTGAATTTGATGAATTTTTGTAACGCTTCATTTTTCTGTTTCAGAAAATAAACTCTGCAGTATCTGCTGTATTCATCAATGAATGTAATGAAGTATCTATTACCTCCATTACTCGTGATAGGCATTGGTCCACAAATGTCCGAGTGGACAGTGTGTAATCTTTCTTTTGCCTTTACTTCTTCACGACGTTCACTTGGGAATGGCAATGTTACCATTTTTCCTTTGATGCATGTTTCGCATGCAGATAACTTTTCATTTTCATTCAGTTCAAAACCATTTATTATTTTATTTCTATATGCATTTTTTAAATCTTGCTCATTTATGTGGCCCAACTTTTTGTGCCAAATGTCAATATTATTCATTTCTGACAAATGAGATGACTCTTTCTTTATTGGTTCTGTTTTTATGTAGAATAAACCATTTTCCTTGTGTGCTTTCATAATTACACTTCCCTTTTGGTTTATAATGATAGCACTGTCTTTATTGAAAATTACTTTGCATCCATTTTCTGTTGCTTTGGCAATCGATATCAAGTTTGTTGATAATCCGGGGACATACAGTGTATTATTCACGTATATTTTCTCCCCATTTACTAATTTTATTTCAACATTTCCTTTTCCTTGAATAGTTTCAGTTTTATCTGCAGATGCAAGCTTTAAAATATCATTTGCAGCAGTCATCGTCTTGAACAAGCTTTTATCTTTGCACATGTGTGAAGTGCATCCACTGTCTGAGCACCATTTTTCTGAATTCATAGATAAGTATGCTTCTTCTGCAAATCCTGTTTTATCATTTTGTGGCTTTGACCAACAATCTTTGCGTAAATGTCCAATTTTGTGACAGTTGTCGCATTTTAAATTTCTTCGTCTATTTTGTGATTGGATATTCTCCTGTTTGTAGGAGTTTTGTTGTTTTTGGGGTTTTTTATTTCTCCCACTATAATGCGCCTCTTCTTCTTCCGCCTCTTCTTTAGAGTTTGTTCGAGCCTCGCTTTCTTCGATTATTTTTATTTTTAGCTCTTCTGTTGAAGGAAGTTTTTCACGGGACTCTATGGTGATTCTGAAGTTCTCATAAGATTCTGGTAGGCTATACAGCATTATAATAGTTAAAAGATCCTCGTTTATAGCGATATCCATATCTTTTAATTTATCTACGAGGTCCATTAATTCATTTATATGATCTCTCACATCTTCGTTAGCTAATAGCTTCTTTTGGATGAGCTTTTTGAGTAGGGTTGCTTTTCTTGCTGGCCCTCGGCTCTGATAGGCTTTTTCTAGTGTTTCCCAAACTTCTTTTGCAGTTTTACAATACTTTACTAACCGTAATTCGGATGGGGACATAAGTAGTAGAAGTTCGGCTTTGGCCAATATATCCTTCTGCTTGTCGTTCGTTTCTTCCAGGCATTGGTACAGTCCTGATTTTGTCAGTACTGCGGCTGCTTGGATTCTCCATGTGTCAAAGTTATTTCGGTTCAGTGGTTCAATACTCACATGAAACTTTGCCGTTGCCATTTTGGCATGGAAAACTAAGGGACCATAACCTTTTAGTATAATTTATCCGTTTATAACGGTGTTTGAACCTAAGTAAAGCTATATAAGAAATGCCTGCGATGTGAAAGTAAAATTTTATTGACTGACAACATTTGTTTGACATCTAGCTTTTTTAGTTGTCGCTTGCTACCTCCTTGGTAGTATGAAGTAGGTTAGCATAGCGTTGTATTAATACAATAGATTGATAATGTATCATGTAATTTGTAATGTATAGATTCCCATTGATTTAGATAGAATATATAATATGTCAATGTGTATACCACACTTGGTATTAAGTATTGTATTCTGATAGATTCCATTTTTTTCTAATTATTTACAGATGTTTACACGACGACCATGTAAACTACTTACTACTTCATTACCAAAACGACCAATTTCTTCCAAAGAATCCAAAATTTTGTTTGAAACTCACAACAATGTTGGAAAAATCACGCTTAATCGACCGAAAGCATTAAATGCTTTGAATACTTACATGGCTACCAGGATGCTAGAACAACTTAGAGAGTGGGAAAATTCAAAATCTTTAGTAATCGTAAAAGGGTATGGTGAGAAAGCTTTTTGTGCTGGTGGCGACGTGAAAATGGGTTTTACACAAAACGTGGGGTCAGCATTTTTAAGCAAAGAGTACAAGGTTATTTACTATATTAGTAAATACAAAATACCTTATATATCGCTGATAGATGGTTATACAATGGGAGCTGGCCTGGGAATATCAGTTCCTGGAAGCTATCGAATCGCAACAGAACGCACAATCGTATCAATGCCCGAAAACAAAATTGGACTTTGTCCTGATGTCGGCGGCACATATTTTTTGCCAAGGTTAAAATCCATGATTGGGTTTTATTTAGGATTAACAGGTGATTAATAAGTCATAAATAACGTCCCCCGTGGTGTGGTGGGCGAGTACCTAGCTGGCTGAGACACAAGAGGCACGGGTTCGATTCCCGCTGCAGGATAAATGTTTGCATGATTTAAAGTGCAAATATTGGTTCGTCTTGTTGGTATTGTGCCATGTTACTCTTAGTGCCTTGATACCCACGACACAAGGGAATCCTAGTTTGGGATCATGTATGTGACTGTGGGTTCTATCTATGTTATGTGATAAATACCTACCTACCCAAAGATGATTTCAAAATTGGTTTATAAATTTGTCCAAAATGTTAACACTAAATTTCCATAAATGTATTCTCATCTTATTGAGCCACTTAAGGTGCTCTGATCGCCTCCAATTGAATTATAAATATCTGAAATGGGAAACCATTAACATTTCCAGGTGAGATATTACAAGGATATGATGCAGTAACAGTTGGTCTAGCCACGCATTATGTACCTAGTGAATATTTAAATGAGTTGGAAAAAGAATTATCCAATTGCTCAAGCGAACAAGAGATAAATACTTTACTAAGCAAGTTTAGTCAAACTTCTGAAGAGTTCTCCTTAGAACCTCATGTGAAACACATTGAATTTTGTTTTTCTGCTCCAACTGTTGAAGAAATACTTGAGAGGCTCGAGACGGTAAAGACTGATTGGTCAACGAAGACTTCAGAGGTAATCGACATATAATTCCTTGTAATCAAAGATACGAATAAAACAATTAACGGGTGCGTATTTATTTTTACAGACACTAAACAGATTAAGCCCAGGATCACTAAAAGTGACGTTACGAGCATTGAAGATTGGTTCTCATTTAAATCTAAAAGAATGCCTAAAAATGGAGCATAGACTGACTTACCGTGCTATAGAAAAACATGATTTCCCTGAAGGCAAGTTACTAAACAACAATCGAAACTTTAGTTTATTGAAAACTATTCTACTTAGCTGTTTGAATATTTTTCAGGAGTCCGAGCTGTCCTGGTTGACAAAGATAAAAATCCCAAGTGGAACCCTACGTCACTTCCAGAAGTAACAGAAGAGTATGTTGAAAGTTTTTTCGATAAACTGCCTGAAGAAAAAGAGCTGAAGTTAATCTTTTAAGACATTCTACATAGGTTCCAGATGCCAGAACTAGGTATTATGATTGTGTGTAGGTTACCTTTCATAATTTACTAATAATTCTTATTTAGCTGTAAAATAAGTCCACTCGTGGCTTCGCTCACATTACATCGGGATAAAAAGTAGCTCTACTCAATTCGCTCTCATATCTTGGTTAAACTGTAACTTGTGTTAATTTAGTTTTCAAAAAATAATCTTTGTTCTGCACAAAAAAGTTATTAGATAGGTACCTATATCAATTATGTGGTTACCCTCATTGATTTCACTCTATGGTTTTTGACCTGCCTACAGTGTCAAGTTTTATTTTCCAGTATTTTTTACAACAATCGTTTTTATTTCATCAACAACTCATATTTCCAAGACGAAGCAGTAGGCCTAGTCTAAGAAGTGCACTTCGTTCTGTCGATATTATTTTTTTTTGTATGGTAGGTATAGGTACAGAGTTTCTCAACAATACCGTCGCTCGTCATTTTTACCTTCCAAAAGCCACATTTCGACTTGTAATCGGGAGTCGGGAACGAGTGCAAAACCTAGACTAGGGCCTCTGTCAGTAAAAATGTACTCTGTGCACAACAACAACAACAAGGTCGGACAAGTTGGTGTGTTGCATTCATTTTCCGGCTGGTTGGTACGAAAAATGTTGTACCTTACTTAAATGTTGTTTTTTTTTGTTAAAATGTTGTAACATGGGTTATTACGGTGTAAACATAAATATTGTCAAGTTTGTGTACCTAACCTGCTACATCACTAGCATCTGTGCTAGTGATACACCAACGTACACCAACCAATTTAGCTTTATCGATAATATTTTAGTTTCCGTTTGTTATGTATACACAACACATGCTTTGCATGTGTTTGCTGCGGGACAAATATTTGTATGATCTGCAAATATTTGTTCCGGGTCTGTGTGTCATGGTACCATGTACCACAACACCCAGACTATGCACTCTAGACTATGTGGTGTCGTAGTTTCTGATGCACGACACAGGGAATCTCAGTGTGAGACATGACTACGTATGTGACTGTTGGGTGTTATGTTATGTTTGTATATTAGTGTTATGCGTGGTTATTATGGCCACAGATTTATAAGTATAGTACTTATGGCTCTCCTTAGGCCTATGTTCAACAGTGGACTTCTACAGATGATGATGATGATGATGATATACAAAATTGTTTTGGCCTTGGAACAGGAATAGAATAGAAATAGAATAGAAAAACACTATATTGCACACCACATTAAAATTAAAATATTAAAGCAATCATAATTAAAATTATACGTATGGAAGTACAATGGGCGGTCTTATCGCTGAGAGCGATCTCTTCCAGACAACCTTGCAACAGGAGTAGTTATAAGACGATTCAAAATGATCCCTGTGATTTCAATGAATAAAATACTTTTGATTTGATTTGTCTAATATCTTCTTTGTGTTTCTGAACGTTTTCTTTTAAGATTATTGTAGTGTAGATTGATTTTGATCTTTCGCAGTAAAAATTAACAAGTACCTAACCAGTTATGACGTATAACCTTTGATTATATAATCAAAGCGTATAACGTGTGTTGTATTTGTGATAATTCGTCCAAGGTTCTCTTGCTTGTTATATGACTGCGATGGAATTTATCTAGTTATTTAAAATAGAGTAGGTCCATGCTTTGTCTACGGGATGGTAGGGTTTGAGTTGCTTCAGTCTTTATTCTAAGGGTTTGAGGGTAGGATTCAGTTTGATAATTGATTACCACTCAAACGAATTGGTCTGAGGATTACCCTTTGATTACCATTTACATACCGTTGCTTCTCACGTATTATAATGTACCTATCCTCTTTGCCGCTGCTGACACAAGCGGCATGGAAGAATGTCTGAGTTTGTCTTGGAGCAAGGAACAAAAGAGTTTGTACCCTGATAATATTATGAATATGAATGACAGTCACCTGCTGCTGCTTGCTAAGTGTTCTGTGTTATGCGATTTGTCACTGTCGGTGTCAGTCAAGCAAGTCAACAACAAAACGGCCGGCTGTCCGTCCGCGCCGCGTCGCGTCCGTCCGTCGCTCAGCTGACATGCCCGGCTACGGCTACTAATTCCTTTTTTAATTTGTTAACATTAAGTTTTCACTAAACACGTATAACTAGAAAAAAAAACAAAAGATTGCTAATTGAATTGCTCTATATTATACTCGCTCGCTCGCTACACACATCTTGCTGAACTGTGAAATTGTAAACTTCGGTAAACTTCCAACTAGATAAGGTCAATCTTATGTTCAAAGTAAGTACAATTATGCAATACATTATCTCTTACGTCTGTAACGCCCACTGAATTCGGTTAAAACATGCTCGAGTACATATTTATTCATTCACAATGCAAATTTAGGGAAATTTATTTCACAGATTTTGTAAGTAATGTAAATTGACTGACAATTGGTACCTACTACATAAATGCTAATATGACATGAATTCAGCTACTCAATACAGTACAGTTGTCTGCCAACAAAGTAAACAACTGTATGAACACTAAACGGGTAAGCCGGCCAGTTATACTAGGGTTAAAAACTGACTTACAATACATATCAATTAAAGAAACCAATTATTTTTCTTACTGTGCATTAACTTCCTATTTGTAACTTCGGTCATAGTAACGATAAAGGAACTATATCTTTAAGTCCTGAAAAACTATTTAACTGATTACATAATAAAAAAAGTTATATATTATATAGTATAGTTATTATTTGTGTGAGCTTGTGATTTTGTGAAAATAACCCTTATCTCAGATATTCTTTGAGATTAGTTTTGTTTACACTCATAGAGAGGCTAAGAGGAAACTATGAATTTATGGTGTACTTCTTTATCTGCCGTTAGGTGTCCACTGTTGGATGAGGCCTCCCTCATACAATGCAATGGTGACATTTGCTACTCACCTCGCTTGACAGGCGGACAGTATTGGTGTTGAGTACTCAGGTGGATGCTGTTGCCCATACCCTGGTTTAATCCCTTAGTTGACTATCCACGAGACACAACACAATGACCACTTTGTAGTGTCATTAGGCTTAACTCATAAGTTATTCCAAATTTATTCAAAACACATTTTTTAGATGCTCAAACTGGGAATAAACCTCACCAGAGCTGCTTCTTTTACTGTAAAGCGCACAATGTCTTCCCAAGAGGCCGATGTCTTATTCGAGACCGTGAACAATGTTGGCATCATCACCCTAAACCGTCCTAAAGCTCTAAACTCTCTTAACACATCCATGGTCTCAAAGATTCTGCCGCAACTTCAAGAATGGGAGAGTAACAAGACTTTAGTAATTGTGAAAGGAGCAGGAGAGAAGGCATTCTGTGCTGGCGGTGATGTAAAAGTAGCCATAGACAAAGTTGAAGGGCCGAGGTTCTTCCGTACTGAGTACAGCGTTAACCAGCTCATTGGCAGATACAAGATTCCATACATAGCATTTATTGATGGTATCACAATGGGAGGTGGTATCGGGATGTCTGTCCACGGACGATACAGAGTAGCTACGGAGAAGACTGTGATTGCAATGCCTGAAACGAAGATTGGTCTTTTCCCTGATGTAGGAGGATCATACTTCCTGCCACGGTTACCGGTCAACCTAGGACTGTATTTAGGCTTAACTGGTAAGTTTACAACACTCCTATGAACTGTGAACTGTTGGTACAGGATATATTTTAAAATTATAATAAGTAAATGAATATTTATTGAATTTGGCAATATAAAAGCAAATATATAGTCTTAAAGCATTTAAATATCTATAAAGAAACTAAAATTATGAACCTAAAACAGTTATTCATTTATAATAGGTACATGTATTCTCGTCCTCAAGAAATCGTTTACTAAAGCAAGTGAAGTGACGAAGCAAACTACGCGTCGCGCTAGCTTTCTTGTTTTACCTAAATGTCAGCTCCGAGAGCTGCTTGTGTACGAGGAAGTCGTTCCTCATAAATAACTTGCTAACTCTTAGAGCTTAAATCATACTAAAGTATGAAACTTTCAGGTGACAGACTAAAAGCCAAAGATGTAGTAAAAGCCGGGATCGCAACCCACTTTGTAACCAGCAGACGACTATACGAGCTCGAGAAGCTACTCTCCCGCTGCTCAAACGAAGTGGAAGTGGATTCTCTGCTTAACAAGTTCAATGAGGAACCGGATGAGTTCTCCCTCGCCCCTCATATCAAGCACATCAACTATTGCTTCGCGGCGCCGTCCATTGAGGAGATTATCGAGAGGCTGGAGAAAGTCAAGAACGACTGGTCAGAGAAGACATTAAAGGTTAGAACTTTTTAACCAACTTCAAAAAAGGGAAGTTCTCAATTCGCTTGTATTTTTTTTTTATTTTTTGTTACCTCATAACTTCGTCGTTTATGAACTGATTTGGAAAATTATTTTTTTATTTGTTAGGATCCAAATTGAAAATTGGAACTGGCTTCCAGATTGGTTCCATTTTTATCAAAATTTTTATGTAATCCATGAGAATATAAGGGAACTCCTCAAATATTATAGGCATAGGTACATATAGCGATTTTACTATTTTCAAACAAAAAAAACATGCAGGTAGCCGAATTTAATGTCGGAAGTCGGTTTTTTAATGAAAAGTTATTTTATTTTTCAGTATGTGCCGGAACAAGCTTATTGCCTGTCTGATGTTAAGCACTAACCTCTGCATATCTTATTTCTCTTCATCAGTCGGTGCTGGATGAGGCCTCCATCCAGTATGCATACACATAGCGTACAACACTAGCGTGTAAAGGGAGGATTTGCCATAATCACCGCTTGGCAGGCGGATTGGTGATCGCAGTTTGGTGTTAAGTACTCAGGTAGATGCTGCTGCCCATCTCCTGGCGTAATCCTTTAGTCGTCTTATTCTTAAGCCAAGACTAACACGGTACGCGACGATAGTAAACATTAAATATTAAACCAATTAATAGCTTACAAAGACCCCCGCTTTCGATTCCCGCTGCGAGACAAATGTTTGTATGATCTGCAAATATTTGTTCCTGGTCTGGGTATTACGGTACCATGTTACTCGTAGTTCCTGATACCCACGACATAGGGAATCCTAGTGTGGGATCATGACTACGAATGTGACGGTTGGGTGTTATGTTATAAAGGCCGGTGATGATGATAATCTTGTTGTCTCAGACTATAGACTCCATGTGCCCCGGCTCACTCAAGATCACGCTGAAGGCGCTGCAGCGCGGAGCGCAACTTGAGCTGGCTCAGTGTCTCAAGATGGAGTACCGACTCGCCTGCCGAGCCACTGAGAACCACGATTTCCCCGAAGGTAAATAATAAAAGCGAATAAAACTAGCTTGGACAGAGGGGAGAGGTGAATGTTGTTTCTTTACGCAGTAAATAACGTAAAAATGTACCTACATAATAATTATTGTAAAGATTGTCGTCTGGCACCTTTGACTCCCGAATTGATTGTTTACAAAATATGTAAAAAAACATATTTAAGGTGAGGACTGAGGCCCCATTCTCTTAAGTTATTTTAAAATTACACTGAAAGTTAACCGAATCCAGACTGAATTATGAATTGACAGAAAGTTGGTATTCTGTTCCCTTATAAATAACAATTTAGTCTAGTTTAAATTCACGGTGACTACCATTAGAGTAGGATAGTAATATAATATAATCGCAAAGAGTAAAGAGAGGCTCCATCTACAATGTTAAAATTATCGAAAAATCTTTGAATCGTTCAAGTTTCGGTCACATTTCGATATAATCACATTACAGTGTTGTATTTTATGTTTAGAGAATACCATTTCTGACATTTAAGACATCGACGCAAGATCGAAACATGATCCAAACTCTATTTTAACTATTTTTAAGTTAGTGAATTGGGCCTCTGATCTCAAAAGATGTATTTTGAACGCACAGTGCTGAGATGCAAAAAATAGTGTAGAACAATATACTAACAATAGTTGTAACCGAGCAGAATTTTAGACCCGGAACAAATATTTACAGATCATATAAACATTTGTCCCGCAGCGGGAATCGAACCCGCAACCTCTTGCTTCTCAGGCTACTCGCCTGCCGCGCCACAGAGGTCGTCTAACCATACGCTTTTTCCCCGAAGGGGTAGGCAGAGTCACAAAGGGCCTCTTTTCACTATAGGTTGCACAGTCGCAGGAATATAGACGTGACAAGTGGTGAGCTCATCGCCGCCATTGCTTTCCACGGCCAACTCGGCTAACGTTTTCTTTCAGTAATAACACACTTAAAGCCAGCAGCCAGGACAAATCTTATATCATCGAAAAGCCAAAGTTAAAAAAGTCAAAAAGACCTTTATTCATTTAAATCACAAGGATCATTTTGAATCGTGTTATAAACTAAAATTACTCCTGTTCCAACGCGGCCAAGCCTAGAAGAATCAGGCAACAAACTCGGCTTGGCTTACATAAATGGTCCGTCTTACCACTAGGTGAGAAGCGCCTGTGTGGTGCCTCGGAGCAAGGAGTTGCTGATACATAGTAAATGAGAACTTAAAAACCTTAGGAAGGTAGTCAAAAGTAAATAAACATCAGCAAAAATATGCAAGACAGCACACGCTACGCTTGTTATACTTATATAAATAATAATCTAATAGAAACATGTAAATAGGTAAGTACAGATATTGCAAATTTCAACAAAAAAGAAAACCCAACAAGTCCGTGGAATTATATTTTATAAAAGATGGTTTTTTAAATGTATTGTTGTCTGGTTGCAGGAGTGAGAGCCCTCCTCATAGACAAGGACAACAATCCCCAGTGGAACCCGCGTACTCTCGCTGACGTCACAGAAGACTACGTCGAGAGCTACTTCAAGAAGCTGCCGGACGATAAAGAGTTAGTCTTCGCTGATTCTAAACTATAAACATGGCGTATGTTTGTTTGAATATACCATCTTTACAGCCCTATTCCCTACCTGAAAGTCACTCGGTGACTAACGTTTGACAAGTAAAATTGCTATAATTTTGACAGTTCTTAATGATAATTTTGAGCAATTTATGGTCATTTTGCTTGTTAAACGTGAGTCACCGAGTGACTTTCAGTTAGGGAATAGATGGGCTGGTTTGTCATCCAAGCAAGGAGTTTTTGGCGAATTTTGTCATAGCATCCATTTTGTAACAAACTCCTTTTTGACGTTGACATTACCATAGAGTTTCGTAAGAAATATAATCGGTTTTTTATGCTATAGTCATTGCTCTGAGGCTTTTACGCTCAGAGCAAGTTTTTATGCAAATTAATCAAATGAGCCAAAAACATTTATTTTATGGTCTGTTTTATCTTTTTTATATCACGATAATTCTATAAACTTTCAGCCCCCCTATTCCGTAACTAAAAGTCACTCGGTGACTAATGTTTGACAAGTAAAATGACCACCAATTGCTCAAAATTATCATTAAGAATTGTCAATTGATGGTTATTTTACTTGTCAAACATTGATCACCGAGTGACTTTCAAGATAGGGAATAGGAGGGCAGTTCTTGGTAAAATACAAATGTCAAAAAGTAGTTGATCGTGTCTCTAGTATATTCCATAGTTTTTCATAGAAACCTGTCAAAGTCATAGGTAAATGTTCGCCAGAGCCAAGTTAACTGTGGTTCCGCACCGCAAAAGCCACATGACCAAAAATTTAAATGATGTTTATTGGTGAAAATTACATAATGTGTCTGGCGTACAGCTGTCTTAAGGTTCTCACTGGTTTTGACGACTTCCTTGTGGTGGGCGAATAGCTGTCTGAGACGCAAGAGGTGCGGGTTCGATTCCCGCTGCGGGACAAATGTTTGCATGGTCTGCAAATATTTGTTCCTGGTCTGGGTGTTGTGGTACCATGGTACTCGTAGCTCATGATACCAACGACACAGGGAATCCTAGTGTGGGATCAGGACTACGTATGTGACTGTTGGGTGTTATGTTATGTCACATACACCGCATCGAAATTTTCGGATAAATTACGCATAATTTTTTTCTAGGTCTATGTTTCTAAAACATAATAGTACAGTCAAATTAGGTGATTTTTTGCACAAGTGTGGAACTAATTAGATGTAGTCATGAAAACTTTTCTAATTGTTTTGTATGGCTTAAAAATCACCTCTAATAATAAGCATCAGTAATTTCACCCTCCGGAACAGGGTGAAATAGGGTGAAAACCATAAAAATATCCGTAACTTAATGGGGGAAATAGAAGTAGTCGGTGCAATTTGGCATAGACTTTGAACCGTTATGATCTACATTTGCACCAAGTATTTTTTAAATCCGACATACGGAACATACAAAAAAAAACATTTACAAAAAAAACTTTTTGTGGTTATTACGGCTCCGGGAAAATTAAGGTAGTCGGTGCAAATTGATAGACATATCAGAAAAATGTTCGAAATACATTACCAGGTTTGCACCATGTTGCGTCTCACGGAAGGCAGTTTTCCATATTTTATTGTCGCTCTACTTCGGGGAAAATTAATGTAGTTCTGGAAATCGACTTAAACTTATTCATTTAATTAGTACTACATCCACCGGAAGTTTTATACTGGTTTTTTTTTACGGAAGATGCATTTGTTCAACACTGTCTTCCCTACATGCACGTGGTTTTTATTAAAATCATAATGCACTAAGACAGTCTCTCAATACGTAATTTAACTTGCAACAAGTAATTTCTTTCTATTTTAAAATTTAAGGCCTTTTTAAGTTCGTACCTAATATTTAAAAGCCTTCCGTAAGCGCCAGAAACGGTGCAAACCTAGGATAAGCTTCTTTTCGTGTCATCTAACGTTTCCATAAGAATCCACGACTACACGACTTAGGTCCACACTTTTTGATAATTTGCCTGTACTATAAGTCTTATGCATGTCTTATGCTTACATCTACAACATTTTATAAAGACTTGTCTTGTAGTTTGCCGTGGTATGTCAAGCCTAAGAATAGACGCTTCCTTCTCTTCCCGTGGATGTCGTAAATGCCGGCTAAAGAATTACATCAGGGGATCAGCATCCATCCACCAATACTGCGATCACCAATCCGCCTGCCAAGCGTGGTGATTATGGCAAGTGCCCCCATTGTATTCAAGAGGGGGAGGCTTCATCCAGCAGTGGACGTGAACAGGCTGATAAAGAAAGTAAAGAAGTCTTGTAGTTTTTAAATTAATTAAAAACTACGTTTTTTCGTTTGTTTTGGCTCTTGTTACCTTTTAATTTAAAAACGTCAAGTCAGATCTGCATAAATGTATATATAATCTGATAAGACTTATCAAGGTACGCAGTGTTAGATTAAAACCAGATGTTGGACTAAATTTTTTAAACAATAAACTATAAACAATTTGATATGTGTTGATGCGTAATTCAGCCGAGAAAACTAAAACTATTTCTTGTAAGATAGATTACAGGTTTGTGTGTCAGTGCTCGATGTATGACAATGCCATATTAAGTCTGCAGTCTATATATGGATACGATAAAAATCAATATATACACAATATTTACAATGGGTATATATATCTTCGAGAAGTGACTGCTAACGTTAGTAACAATAACTAGTCGAGACGATAGTAAATGTCAAATACTAAATTAAATTTACAAAGATTTCAAGCTACCCCGATGTCATTGGCAATATTATATTATTTTTAACAAATATTAACCAATCAAATTACAAAGATTTCAAGATACCTTGTCATTGGGCAATATTAAATTTTTCTGTCGTTTGGCTAGCGTCTTGGTAACGTTAGATAGCCGGTGGAGCACGAGGAACGACCCTCGTACAGAAGTCGTTGTCTTTAAATTGCTGGTTTCAATGTAATTTTAAATGTTATCATGCAGGGTAATAATCTTAGCTACAGTTCTCTGCAATTTCCATAAGCAGACCGCTATAGTCGTAAGTCAACATTATTTTAATCAAGTTTTTTTTATAAACTAGGTACTTATATAGTTTGTACTAACTATATTACTTTATAACTATATTTATTTTGTTTTTTTATAAGTATTTTACGTGCTAAGTCACTGGTGGCGACACTAGTTACTATCGAAATACATTTTGTTTTAACGATACAGGGCTACAAGTATGGATCTCTGTAACTATATTTGACATTCAAATTCGACAAAACGGGACTATGTAGAGATTGTAGAGGTATATTCCCGTTTTGTCGAATTTTAATGTAAAATTTTATCGATCTAAAATACTTAAAATTCGACAAAACGGGACTATATCGAGAAGGAGCATTTCGTCTCATGAAATGCTGCATCATCATTATCATCAGTCATATTGTCGAGCTTACAACATCTTATACCATTTTTGTAATTTTTTTATACATTTGTCGATGATTTTGGGTGGTTAGGACTTAATTTCTTTTAACTAAATTACTGTACTTTTGAATTATGACCGCCTTGAAGTTAGCGTTTTTGCGTCGCAATAAACTTTCTAGAAAAAAAAACGCATTTTCATACAAAATGGTTTGATATGCGTCACATTTCTGTAACGCACGCTATAAGACACAGTTTTCGTAAGCAAAATGACTGCGGAATGCGGTAGTCGTTTCCCGCACCGCACGTTTACCGTGGTGTGTCTGGTATATAAGAATAGACCACCAGGGGGTTATGGGCAGCAGAATCCACCTGAGTACTCAACACTAAAACTGCGATCACCGATCCGCCTGCCAAGCGTTGTGATTAGAGTATATCCGTCCAATGCATTCTATGGGAGAGGCCTCGTTCATCAGTGGGCGTCCGCGGCTGAAGATAATGATGATGATGATGACGATGATAATAATGACATTTACTTTGAGAGAACGGTAGTCGATACTTCCGAGGTCGATACAGCCCGCATGCGGGGAATATGGGAGACGTTTCGAGACTGGGGTTATCGTCTTATGAAAATGAGCCGTGACGCCAGTCTGGCTAACTTCAGGGCGGTCAAGTTATATCGACAGAACTGTAGATAGGTTACTTTAAATTAAGATAAACAAAAGTGTGATTGCACCTTATATGATCATATTGGTGCCTAATTTTTTTATAATTATGCATTAAAAATGTGGCCTTTTAGACTTTTCAAGCCAACGACTATAAGGTTTTCCTTAAATATAAAATTACAGTGTCTTAAAACTGTACTATGCAGGTACTGTTGTTAAATAAAATGCATTTATTTCTTTTAGAATAATTTGATATTTACAACATACATAATATGTATATTTTTGAAGAAAATGTTAAGCAATTAAGCATTAAAATTGTTGCCATTGATCAATAATTGTATTTATTATTTTACCTGGCACAATCTTATCTATATGTAATATACTATAATAAAACTGGTATATTGGAAATATTTTCCAAAAAACAAAATAGAGTGATGAGATCTTACAAATTTCCAATGGGCTCTTTTTGCGAGTGGAAACTGTTTTTACTAAAGTGGCAAGGTACGAGCTCCAGGGCTTAGTGCTGGAGGCTGGCGAACAACGAAGGATAAAAAAATCAGTAAATAACTGAAAACATTGAATACGATGATTTCACGATCTGTAAAAAGAAAACGTTTTTATTTTACACTAGCGGTTGCCCGCGGCATCGCATGCGTTATTCTACTGGAACTGAATTTCGGGATAAAAATAAAGCTTTAAAATTCGTTTAAGCACGACAAAATTAAATAACGAATTTCGTTTTTATACATAAAGTTTAGTAGAGATCACCGGTAGGTAAAATTTTAGCTACCCCAATCTGATACTAGCTATTGGGAGCTTTTCATTTCAGACACAAGCGTTGACTTATTCTCATCCACTTCGGTTCGATAGGCGTTTGCCCGGATAGAGTAGAAGGTATCACCCGTGCTGTCATCCACATAGCAATGGAGAACGGTAATTTGTAGCATATCAATCATATGCATGATGAAAAGCGTGGGTGACAACACTGACCCTTGGGGTACGCAAGCGTTGATGGGGAACATTGGTCACAATTGCGTCAATTGTCAATCTAAATGTTATGTCTCAAAATTCAAGTCGATACATATTCCTGGTATTCCTACATCCAGCAGGTAAATACTTACGGATACATAGGAACTATACGACAACTCAATAACTCCGAGGCCCTTCAAAATAACCGGTTGCTGAAAGAAACAAAAACAATACTTAATTGGTTTTGGTTGATATAGATACTTACCTAGTTTTAATGCAAACCACTGAACAAATCGAGAGCGTCGTTTGATGATAAGGTACGTAATCGTTTTTGTATAGAAAAAAATATTTTTCATGACAATCTCGTAACAATTTAACTCAATCGAGGACTTTTGTCCACCTGTGTCCATCATCAAACAGTTCGCTGTAACGATAATCGCCTATAAAATTTCTGCATAAGGCAAGCTCCTAATTGGCTTCCAAGATTTGAACCATACAGACAAACCACATTCAGCCCATATCTACACGAACTAATTAATAAATTGTTTAATTGTTTATTAATTGTCAACATGCACATGAAGGTTCGCCTGCGACGCAGGAGGTTGCGGGTTCGTTTCCCGCCTCGGAACAAATATTTGTACGATCTGCAGATATTTGTTCAGGGTGTTCTGGGTATTTTCTATGTATAATATTTATCTATGTAATGTATTGTATTAAGTATATCAGTTATCTAGTACCCATAACACAAGCTCTGCTTAGCTTGGCGCTAGATAATGTTGTGTGAAATGTCCAGCATTTTTTTTTATTTTTTTTATTTACATAATTTATAGCTAAAAGAGAGCAAAAGAGCAAAGAGCTAAAGCTAGAGCTTTTTTTTTCTAAGAGTAGCTTATGAAAGTACATGTACCCTGTAGGGCGCTGCAATTTTAATATTATAAGTCACATTTTATAAAATGCGCGCATACCTTAAAAAGTTAAACTAACAAGTCAATCAATCATAAAAATCAATGTCAAACTAGGTCCTAAATTACTTTTACTTAAAATTACACAGATTATCAAGTTCAGGCATGTCCACGGAAGAATGAATGTCAATGGAAGTAAGATTTAAAGCCAGCGTTTTTTAATTGTATCCGTCTCATTCTTATCAATGAATGTTTTAATGTGTTGGAATGAGAAAAGCATTTAGAAATCTGTTCTTATTTTATTTGCATCGTACCAGGTACTTGGGTCCATTTATGACGTCATGTTACCACATTACATCAAATTGAAGAGGTCCAGCTAAATATCTAAATCACCTTGTGATTTAGGCCATTTTCGTGTATTCGGGTTATGTTTACATGTGAACGTCGTTTTGACAGGAGAGAAAAATTATAAAATTTTGTTGTAATACTGCGACTTACAATTAAAATTACCATAAAAAGGCAAGCAAACTAACAACAAATGGCATGTGCAGTGCCGGGATGTAAATCCCATTCCTCCACGAGACAAAACAATGATGTGAATATAAGTTTCCACCGGTAGGTAAGTTATTTTGTTTAGGTAGGTAATTGTAGATTAGGGGTTTAGGGGTCTGGGTTATATGTGTTTGGGGGCTATTTGTATACCAAAGTACCATCACATAATCCTGTTTTATAAGGATTCCTAGTCATTTTTATGCAAAAAATACAAATAGTATTGGTTATCATAGTGTTGTACCAATGCGCCTGATACGATCGACTATCGATAGATTTTACGCATATAAACTACGCGGCTATCAAAATGGGGTGGAACCTTTTCAAAGTAAATATTTTAGTCTTATCGTTGCGTTTTTCTTACAGGAGTATTCCTTTCAATTCTTTCCTCAAGATATTATTCATTAAAAAAAATGGCTAGAGGCTATTAATTAACAAACCAGATTGGATCCCTAACGATAGACGAATCTGAACCAAACATTTTATTCGAGAATACTTTGTAAAAAAAAAAATGATGATTTGAAATGGCGGAGATTAGAGCCTGATGCAGTACGCACGCTCTTCTTACCACTAAGTAAACAATCCAGTCATCAAGTCAAAGTAAGATTCTACTCCAACGTTAGTTTTCAAGTTAGAATAAGTATATTTTTGTCTAATGTATTGCTGGTTTATTTATAGTAACATAACATAGCGCCCAATAGTCATATACGTTATCCTGATCCCACACTAGGATTCCCTGTGTCGTGGTTATCAGGAACTACGAGTACCATGGTACCATAACACCCAGATCCGGAACAAATATTTGCAGATCATACAAATATTTGTCCCATAGCGGGAATTAAACCCGCTACCTCTTGCATCTCAGCCGGTTACTCGCCCGCCGCGCCATAGTGGTTATATATATCTGCTTAAATTGTTTATAAATGTCTAAACAAGACTCGCTCGTCACATCTTTGCTACTCACTCACTTGACCATCGGTCGACTCAGCTTGAGTTTTTGAGTTCTGAACGTTCATCTATAACATCTTCATCTTACTTTACGGCATCCACGGGAGGAGAAGGAGGGGTCTATTTTAGGCCGGACACACCACGGCAGTTATGTGTACCTATCTAGTAAGCTACTGTAAATAAAAAAATAGTGTGTTTAGATATTATGGTTTTATTTGATACCTGCCTCGTGTATGTGCAAATTTTGTATTTTGAATATAGTACCTAGGGCCGGTTTCTCGTAACTGTTGGAAACCATCAACGATGAAATTAACTATTTAATCGTCATCATAGTAAATTATTTTATCGACAAAAAATATTTACCTACGATGATGCTATGTTCCCTTCATTAGGGAAAACTTCAATTGCCTATGACAAATATTTAGCGGTACGGAAAGGAAAACAGACTGTTCTATGACAATGCATTTGTCTATCTCTAACATAGTGCCTTCTAGTATAGGTGTAAGAAGCAACACACTATAAACATCAGCAGCTATTTTAGTTGTACTTCCATTGGATTTCTTCTTCCATGGGCATGTCATTCACAGTTTTATAAACAAGTAGAGTATGTCATAATAATTATATTAACAATTTATCAGATAAGAATTCGTCCACCGAATAGTAACATTTAAATAATAATAATGAAAAATTGCGTCCTTAGGTTCATTTTTAATAATAGTAGGAATTTTATTATAAATCTCAACTAATCTAAACCAATATAATAATACAAATAATAATACCTCACCTGTGCTTGATTCATAGCTATGACTAATAGTTTCCTGACTCGCAATGATGATAGCCCACAGCAGTTCTGCCAGCCCGACGAGTACATCGCTGTAGGAAGCTTGGCAGCCTAGAAACGAGCTCAACATCAGCCATAATATTCCCGCTGCTAAGACTACTCGCGGCTTGAGAGAGTGAACAAGCCTTATGCAGGTTCACAATGGAAGCTTTTATTTCGAGGTCCTATTGGTATATTGTTTATTCGACGAATGGTTTCCAACCTGCTTTTGATCAGAAGTCAGGGCCGGTTTCCGATAAAAGTCTATCAATACCTATGACTTGGTGTGTCCTGCCTAGAATAGACCCCTTCTCCCGATGTCGTAAAAGCCGAAAAAGAATTACGCCAGGGTATGGGAAGCAGTATCTTCCTGAGTAGGTACTCTACACCAATCCGCTTGCCAAGCGTGGTGATTATGGCAAATCCCTTTATTCTATGGCCACGTCCAGCAGTGGACATCTACCGGCTGATGAAGATACCTATGAGGTTTCGGTGGATAATATTCATGTAAAGACTTAGTACCTCAACAGTGATGTTTCCAGCGTTCCACATAAAGAAACCAGTGCTCATGAGAATGGTCAGCGCAGTTGTGACCAGCATAAATACGTTGGTTATTGTGCGTTCTGATGTCTGAAACCACAAGAGAAATAGATACCTAGTTTGATTGATATACAGCCTAAAAAAACATTTTGACTTGAGTTGAGACCTCCCTCGTTCAAGTTTATAAAATATACCACTAAATCATCTTGAGACCTCTCATAGGGCATAACACACAACAGGCACATATACGTAGGTAGTTGATTCATGCCAGCGTGCACCGCTCGTTCAAAATTTTAAATCAAGACAAAGCAGATTCTACAAGATATTGAAGGATAAACTTGGTGTAACTGACCATCAATTGATACATTAGCACAACGAGCAACAATATATTGAAGACTATTTGGCCGCTGAAAACGTCCCGGCAAATTACTTGGATCTGGTGCGTACACCTGAAACCAAAACAAGAGAAGTGCGAGTTTAATCATCATCATTTAGTCACAGGTTGGCGGGTATATACAGTAGGGTGGAGCGAAATTAACTTTTTTGAGACTCGGTTTTCTAATAGTGTGGAAAAGTTGTCTTTTAGGCTCAAACTGATATATGCAAAATTTTATCCGGATCCAATAAGGACAAGAGCCTCCGCAAGGTCATCGAACTTTAGTAAAAGTGGATAATTATCAAACATTTATTACATCATTCCAGGTATTAACAAAACAACTTTTTATTGTTTTTTCTGTTTACTTTTATACATTTTTACGAAAACAGATATTAGACTGCTTAGTTTCACTAATATTTGAAAAATAACGAAATGTTAGAGGCGCGCGGGGAAGGTGCATGATGAGCCCACCAATTGTCGCATTAGTAAATTTAGTAACTCATTTGTAATTAAGTTCAAAGGTTCGAGCTCTTATTTATTTTGATATTGTGCTATGATTTTGAGTATTATTAGGTACTATGGAATTAATTAAAGTGCCAGGATCTGTTTACTTGGGTTACGTTACACCCAATAGTTGGTAGCAATGTTGCTAAAGCAATAGAAACAACCATTGCCAGGTTTTTTCGAAAGAAAGAATTTCTGAGGAGCTTAAGGAGCTTCTTGTAGCAGAATGGAATGGAATTGAATACAGGCAGATATGGCGGTATCGTTCGATTACTCGAAAAAAGTATGGAAAAACCAATGCAGTGGATAATTTGTCTATTCCACATGAACGCGCTACCTTTGCGACACTTGTTCCTCTATCTTGATGGTTCTACTTCTGGACCCAACTCTTACGCAGGGGTGATAGGGAAACCTCTTGAAAACTGTGAACAAATGCCCGTTAAACCCTTTTAGAAGAATTACGGTGCATTGCCTCAAATAACAGAAGATATGTGCACCGATCAACTATATTTACACAGAATAGTTTCGAGCATATGCGAGAACTAACATCTTGAAGGACGAAATGCGCCACCAACCTCTTGCTCCCAACTACCCCAAGACTATTTCAAGTGCTCCAAATAAAACTGGACGCACCAACACACATTGACCTCATAAATTGGCAAACTTAAATAACCGAGCCACCGATGATGAAACATCAATCAGACCAGCAGATCAGTACGTTTGTGGATTCTTGTGGAGAAGGAGAGTTATTTTTTTGACGACTTCCATGTTATAAACAGGCCTTGGAATAACCTGCAAAAGTCACAACCGAGACATCGAGTTCTGTGTGACACAAAAAGCGAGAGAAGGCCTAATAAATTGAAAATTAGAACCTCGCAAAACCATGTCAAAGTTTGGGGCGGTATACTTAATTCACCTGGGGTAATTCACCTGGGTGCACTAAGTACACTATTTAGTAGACTTGATTCACCCAGGTCATTTCCGGGTGCATTAAGTACACTTCATAGTAAACTTTATTCACTCAGGTGATACCTCGGTGTATTAGGTGCACTACATGGTAGACTTAATTCACTTATGTGCTCACAAATTTATCGCGTTTAAATTATAAATTAAGTCGAAACAACGCAAATCCCAAGGAAACGAAAATTTAATCCGAGAAGCACCACTTAGTTTATTGGATGGGCAAATCAGTGTAGGTAATTTTTAACCGACTTAAAAAAAAGGAGTAGGTTCTCAATTCAGTTGTACTTTTTTTATTTTTTATGTTTGCTATCTCATATCTCCGTCATTTAATAACCGATTTGGGAAATTCTTTTTTTGAATAGATATGCTTCCAGATTGGTCCCGTTTTTTTAAAATCCAGTTCCGATGATGGAATCCATGAGGAATTGAGGGAACTCCTCAAATATTACAGGCAATATTATATAGCGGTTTTGATATTTTCGGCAACAAGTCAACCATGCAAATGGCTCGAAATTACAAATAATAAATGAATAACTAGTTGAAAACAATAAAAACTAAAACCCGACTGCAACTCATAAAAATACACGCCTGTTAAAAATACACATGCATACTCTAGAAAAACATAACCCTCCTTCTGAGGCAATCGGGTTATTAAGTAAATATTTTTTTCTTGGCACCAACCTAGGTATGTACTATTTTTGGAAGTCGACATTATACCACTCCATAATTATTTTCACTTTTGAAGAGATTTTGTTTAGAGTTGTGTAGGTGCATAAAGTATACTCTGATTTGATAATAATAATTGATTGATTTATCTGGGTGATTTAAGTCTACTGTAAGGTTTACTTAATGCACCCGTAAATGACCTGGGTGAATCAAGTCTACTAAATAGTGTACTTAGTGCACCCAGGTGAATTCACCCAGGTGAATTAAGTATACCGCCCCCAAAGTTTGAGTCGAAGGAGGATTTTAAGGAAAATTGGTTTTTGCTTTTTTATCATTTTGTATGATGTAATCTATTTTTATTTAATTTTATTATATAAATATACAGCTTTAGTTAGTGGTTTAATTCATAAATATAACAAAAATATCAGTTTTTACTATTATTTCAAAGATGGCAAGATAAAAAGAATTTTCGAAAAAAAGAAATTTCTTCTTCGATGCGGAGGCACTAGATGCTAGTATAAAAATTTGAAAAAAAAAACATGGTGTAGTTATATACACAACACACATAACACAGTTATAGCACAACTTTCCCGCACTATTAGAAAAAGAAAGTCGAAAAAAAATTTTTTTCCTTGCATTGTCGCTCCACCCTAATATACAGTGCAATGCCACGAAGGGTAGGTACGAACTAAGTGGAACGTGACTTAAGAGGTAATTGCATTTGTAATGGAGATTCCGGAATCAGGTGGGCCACATGCTAGTTCCCTCATTTTACATCATATCACATCATCAGCCTGTAGAAGCCCACTGCTGGACATAGGCCTCCCCCTTAGAATACCACGACGAACGGTCTTCCGTCATTTAGGTAAATAGAAAAAAGGAAATCCATAGTATTAATTCTTCAATATTTTAATCCGTTTCATTTTTGATTTTCCCAGCTCTGGTGATGGCCATTAACATCATCTTCAACATTAGGACACTGCTGAACATTATACCATCACACGTCATCTTGCCCGTCTTTAGCTTTGCATCTATTCCCTTGCAGCCTTCCAGAAATAACAAATACCTGACAACAAAAAGATGAACCATACCTTAATGTCTCCGAATGCATTTGTATCCCAACCTTAATACCTTTCTCATACGATTCTTCCTTAACTTTCTGAGAGGCATTCCCTTCAAATATATCGTTCAAGCTAATGAAGTAGCTTTGTAGATTCGTGTACTGATATCCCATACAACTAGTGAGACAGATGACCAACGCGTAGACCGAGAACACTCGTGTTAAGAAAATCCACCAAAATATGTAGAATATGACTCTGAGGATGTTGGCTAGGAACGAGGGGTCGTGGACCTCTGGCCATGCTGTAACCACTGTGGTGAAAGTTGCCCCTAAAATATTAAAAATTAAGTTCTTTCGTTTAGCGGGTTAAGTTAATTGTACCTAGATACTATTTCATGATCCTTCGGGGTGTACCCTGAACCCACACACGTCACAGTGTCACGAGAAGACAATTCAAGACTTCGGCTTATTTGTTCCTGAAATGTAGGAATTCAGCAGGTTTTTTATGATGCTTTTATCAAAACGTATGGATGGACCAACCTCGCGGGCCTAGTGTTATATTTGATTGTACCTATACGTACTACAATCCCATAATAATTTATGTAGATAGGTACGAGTATGACGGTAGACTTTTGTACCTTTTGACCAGGAATCTGCCAATTTCCTATCGAAATTATTGTGATGCGCAAGAAAATATCGTGACTGATGTATTGGAAATTGGAATTGAAACACTTACTACCTACCTATCTAAATACTTTCACTTACCTGACCTTACAACATGAACGCAAGCCTCGTACGTTAAAAACAGAACAGTTGAAAAACAGTTCAGCACTAGTGCACCAGCATGAAGCTTTGACTTCCTTATCATGTGCTTTTCCACCTCACAGTTGTTATGGACCTGCTTCAAAGCTATCGCCAGGGTATATGTGACGTCACGTATTTCATCCTTGTGATATGCCACCCGAACTCTAAAATACGTGATGATTGCGTGTGATATGGAGAAGAGAAGGAGATCCGAGCTCTGCTTTTCTGACAAGTTATTCTGCGTGAAGAACGCTCCATACTCCGACAACACCAAAACGAACACACACAAGTTGCAGATCTTGTTGAACTGGTCATAGAACTTCGTGAAGTTGTCGGACAAGCCCACTCCTTCGACCCAGAAACTGGGCAGTCCGAAAAAGTACACGAACTTGTTCAAATCGAAGAAAAACTGCACTGTTTCGCTTCGAGTGCAGCTCATTAAATTACCTAGCACTTTTGACATGGCTAGGCGTTTTGAAAATTGCAAGTAGAAATCTCCTATTTAAACTATCGAAGTTGATTAGAATTAATTATAGATTCAGAAAATAGAGCTTTTTGTAATTAGATCCTTCGCTAACTAGCCAATATGGTGACCAATTTATTAAATAGCTAGTGGCCAACCGAGCTTTGCTCGGGAACTGGGAATAAACACTTAAAACCCCTACAACCTCTAGAAACATCCAGAAGCCTTGAAAAACCCTACAATTAAGGCCGCCCTAACTCCACTAGACTTCGCACAACCCCTAAAATTCCGAGAAACCCCTAAAAACCCTATACATGCAACCATATTTTAGACCCACACTAACGTAATTTACTCGGGAACTGGGATTTTTCACAGAAAATTTCTCGGGAATCGGGATTTTCCCAGCTATAGGACAACTGGCGTTTTCTAGGCCTCACAACTCTGTATCCTGTGAATTTAATAAAAACCGTTAAAGCTGTTATCGAGATAATATTATGTCCAGACAGACAAACAAACAAATAAATATACCTACGTTAGTCGTTAAATAAATAAGGAACTCAAGAATAGTGATCCAGTATACTACGACAATAATTAACAAAGGCCATCGTTATGTGGAATTAGGTGATTCTCTACAAACCATTTATTGGTTAATTAAACAATTATACCAATAGGACAATCAAATGACACTATTAGAACCTTATTAGCAGCTTGATAATTTAAGAATTCATTTGAAACCCTTTCTTGATTACGAAAACGATGAACTTAAAAGAAAATAAAAGTTTCAATCCTATTGGTAGGAAAAGCACTTATCTAGTAAAATAAAAGAATATATTAGAAGGCTCTGAGATAAAAAATAAGAGATAAATGATGAGATAAAAACAACAATCATATTTTACTACATTTTTATTGTATTTCTCACACACTTTTCATTCTACATTCGAATATTTACTTATGTAGGTACCCACTAATATAAAACCGAAAACACAGAGTAGGATGTCTTCACAAGCTGAAACGAAATAAGGTGATGAAACACGTATTTTTCAAAAAGCTAACTACAATGTTTACGAATGATATACTTAATAAAATCAGAGAGCTAATGAAAGTGAGCCATCGAGGAGTTCCGTAGCCCACCTTCAGTATCCCCAGTATTTGCAGATCATACAAAAATTTGTCCCGCAGCGGGAATTGAACCTGCAATCTCTTGCATCTCAGCCGGCTACTCCCCACTGCGCCGCAGAGGTCGTCAAAAAAACGACCAAAACGTAAAACACTAAAACTTAAATAGTAGAGCGAAAACCCTAATCGAGGGTTAGGATCGAAACCAACATATCGGTAGGTACGTGAAAATTTCCCGTTTTATAAATTGAATGATAAAATTCATGAAAGTTTTTTAGTAAAATTGGAGCGTTCAGTTTAAGGTTGCACTATTTATGCAAAATTTCAACTAAATCTGAGGCCCAATTCTCTAAGTTATTTTAAAACTACACTGAAAGTTGACCGAATCGAGACTAAATTGTAAATTGACTGAAAGTTGAATTTCTAGTCCCTCATAAATAACAATTTAGTCTACTTTCAATTCATGGTCACCACCATTAGAGTAGGATAGTTATATATATAATTGGAAAGAGTAATGAGAGACTCCGTCTACTTATGCTAAAATTAACGAAAAAACTTTGAATCGTTAAAGTTTCGGTCACATTTCGATATAATCACATTACAGTGTTGTATTTTATGTCAGGAGAATACCATTTCTGACATTTAAGACATCGACACAAGATCGAAACATGATCCGAACTCTATTTTAACAATTTTTAACCGACTTCCCAAAAAGGAGGAGGTTCTCAATTCGGTTGTATTTTTTTTTTTTTTTTTTTTTTTTAATGTTTGTTACCGCATATCTCCGGCATTTATGAACCGATTTGGAAAATTCTTTTTTTATTTGAATAGATATACTTCCAGATTGGTCCCATTTTTTTCAGAATCCAGTTCTGATGATGGGATCCATGAGGAATTGAGGGAACTCCTCAGATTTTGTAGGCATACATATGGCGATTTTGATATTTTCAGCAAGACACCAAGCATTTGCATTCAGAAAGTATCATAATCCTTTCACCACTATGGTTCTTTCATATTTTTTTTTTCATCCAAAATTATTTAGTCGAATACAATGGCGGAAGTCGGTTTTTTAAATGAAAAGTTATCAGTAAAATAATTAGATGATTACGAAAATTATATAATTTTCCTGCTGTTGAAATTGTGCCAATTAATTTTAGTTAAGTAGATTTTTTGTTAAAAGTACTCTTATAAAATTAGGACCATTCATTTGTTTACCTCTGAAATAAACAGGTCAGAAAAGGGGCAAGTACCAACAGCTTTCAAATTTAAATAAAAAAATATATGTTTATTTAGTTAGTGTATTGGGCCTCTGATTTCTAACATGCATATAATAGGTACTACTGTCGATTCTGTGTAGCATTTATCGCCAGCCCTTTCTAGTTAGCTGAAATAAATGGGACCGCGATAAAAGCGCGGTTCAGCTTCAGACAATGCTGCACAGAACTTAAACCTTTTAAAATGCAAGTTAGAAATTGACTTTGTAAATCATAAAGTAGACACTTACATACAAGTATGATTGGTAAGACAAATCCATTATACCAAGACCTTTTAGGACGACTGGTTTCTGAAAAAAATATTAATCGGTCTCAATTAAAACTAGTAGTTATAGAAAGCGTAGAAAAACTAGCCAAGTGCGTGATGAACTACGGAGTGCAGGGTCCCGAAGTGAATTCACAGTTTTTACTTTTTAAAAGTTTTCATAGCAGGATATCTGAAAGAATCTTTTTAGAAAGCTTCCACCATGATAGATGTGGCGACCACAAACCGGACGACGCAGTAGAGGAAGGCACTCTGCTCGATGGACTGAAGTCATTATGAAGGTAGCAATATGTCGGTGGATGGAGGCGGTTTAAGACAAAAAAGCGAAGCGAAGGCGGTGTCGTGGCATTCTAGCGGGAGGCCTATATCCAGCGCTGGACTTGGAATCGTAAGAAGGCAGTTAGTAAAAGGCTTCACAAGGTAAGTAAAACGTTCCACAGAAATGGATGTTCGTATTGTTTCGTAGACATGATAAGTTACCTGAGCGCGGGACATAGCAATGACTAGCAGTTTCCTGACGCGTTCTGAGCTACTTCCAGTGCAGTTGTGCCATCCGGATGAATACATAGCGGTTGCCAAGTTGGATGCCTGAAAAAAAACGCCGATTTACAATTGAGGAAGACAAAACAAAGAAATTTTCTAGTACCAAACTTTTTTTGAGTGCTATGTCATCATTATCATCATTACCAGCCTTTAGACGTTCACTGCTGGACGAGGCCTCCCCCATACAGTGGGGGGAATTGACACAATCACATGCTTCGCAGGTGGATTGGTGAACGCAGTAGTTGTGTTGAGTACTCAGGTAGATGCTGCTGCCCGTCCCCTGGTGTAATCCCTTAGTCGGCTTTTACGACATCCACGGGAGGAGATGGAGGGGTCTGTTCTTAGGCTGGACACACCACTGCACACGGCTTAAAAATTCTCGATTTTTGTCTAACCATATTGGTCATTACAACTCTGCAACCCCATCAACAGCTTTGGTCTTGAGCAGAGTGTTGGTTCGAAAGTTGTCTGATAACTTTGGAGTAGGGGAAAAATCGAACACACCGGTGTTTGGTTTTACACTCTGCTGAAAATTCAAGTAAATGTCAAAAGTATTTTAAAATCACATGGATCATTTTGAATCGTCTTAAACTAGGTACTTACTCAGCTTATGTCCTATTCCAACTCGACCGAAATAAAACAAAGATGGTTGGCTTGTTTTGATGTTGCGGTTCTTCTTACTAAGTATATAGGTTCTATAACAGCCGGGAAGCGCCTGTGTGGTGCCTACTGAAATAGAAGAAACTGGTGCCTAAAAGACGAGGACTTACCTACCTACCCTAGGTCAAAATATATTAACTTTACCTCTACAGTGATGTCTCCCGCGTTCCAAAGAAAGAAGCCAGTGCTGATGAGCACGGCAGTCGCAGTGAATGCCGTCGCGAACGCGTTCACCATCGTGCGCTCCGATCTCTGAAGAATAACCTAATTTTTAGAATTCCGTACCTCAACCACCGGAACCATTATAGGTTCACTCAGGTGTCTCTTTGTCTGCCTATCAGAGCCTATTTTCTCTGAATTTAAGGGAACAAAAAGTTGGTGGTACATAATATAGAGTTAGATGACCCAATCATGGACGTAGGTATATTTGGGGGGTCAATTGGGGGGGGGGAGGCAAACTAGGAAATACAAAAACTTTAAATTAACTCGGTATGAGAAATACAAGCGCTGGAAGTCGGTGGTGTAGGGCGGCTTACGACCGTTCTTCATGGAATTTTATAGGCATTTTATGGCTTATGTCCAGCAGTGGACTTAAAGGCTGCTGAAGAACCACACGTTTAGGTTAGTCAAAATGAAATACTGACCAACATTTGGGACATTAGAAACACCAGCATGGTGATGACAAACACGATTTGGCCGCTGTAGACGCCCCCGCAGATGTTTGTAGTCCGATTGACGCATCTGAATTATTATAATTTATTATATTCAACAAAATAATGCAGCAATTTCTTCAAAGAAATAGAGAATAAATAGTAAAAAGTACTTTTTTCATACAAACATACATAAACACTCGCCTTTTTCCCCGAAGGGGTAGGCAGAGCCTCAAATGGCCTCTTTTAACCGTGGGTTTGCATAGTACCTACTTGTTTCAAACCGATAATTATTGATAATTGATTGATGACATCTGTGGCGCGGCGGGCGAATAGCCGGCTTAGATGCAAGAGCATCTAATTCGGGTTCGATTCCCGCTGCGGGACAAATGTTTGTATGATCTGCAAACATTTGTTCCGGGTCTGGGTGTTATGATACTACCACACCATAGTACTCTTAGTTCCTGATACCCACGACACAGGGAATCCTAGTGTGGGATCAAGACTACGGGTGTGACAGTTGGGTGTATGTTATGTTACGTAATTTTCAGGTTCGAGGGTGTAGTTTAAAATAACAAGTTAAATTGTGTGTAAAACTATGGAATTCAAGAAAAAATACAAAAATATAACTTACATAAACGTATCAGAGTGTAGTTTAATGCCAGTCTTCAACGCGGCCTCGTATTTCCGTTCCATTTGCGTTCGGCTCAGGTTTTCCTGAAAGATCCTATCGAGACTGAGGAAATAGCTTTGCAGGTTTGCGTACTGGAAGCTCATGCAGGTAGTGAGGCTAGAATAGAATAAAAGTCATGTATAGTGTCCATGCTCTGAGAAATAAAACATAAATGGCGATTATTTATTAACCTATTAATTTTTTTGCAAAAACTATGGTACCTATGGATTATATATTACGACGAGAAAAAACTTACGAAGAAACCGAATATCATGTGTGGTGTGTCCGGCCTAAGAATCCCTCCGTACCCTCCCGTGGATGTTTTAAAAGCCGAATAAGGGATAACACCACGGGATTTAAAACCCAGTTCTGATGATCCATGAGGAATTGAGGGAACTCCTCAAATATTATAGGCATACTTACATATAGCAATTTTATTTCACGTTGATCTGAAATATAAATTGACAGTGTAGTCTTTCTATTCACTACTCTTTGGCATCGCGATACTATTTAGAGAATAGTAAAAAAATAAAATAAAAGACATTTGTTTGTGTCAGCCTTTCATGTCACTTTTTCTTTCGCGACCTCGCCGGCATCGTACGGACCTCTGGAAAAATTTAGAAAATCCTTTAGAATTCAAGTGTAGACTTGCCCAGTAATAAAAAACTTCGAAAAAAGATCGAAAAATATGAAAAGCGTATTCACCGGCTTCGCCGAAAACAACGCAAACTTACTCGGAGCAGGAGTAAAAGTCGCTCAAGATCTCCTCTACGTCGTCATCGTGATCTTTCGCCTTCATTGGACCCACCTTCGGATACAACAGGTATTTTTTTACCGTGCTTGTACGAGATACAATTCGGCACGAAGATCAAACTTGGTACGAGATACCATAGCTTTGGTTCGGTACGAGATACCCAAAAGTACGCGTACGAGATACGGTACTCTTATTTTAGCCTACAAATCAGAACACGTGATGTCCTGGTAGACTAAATTCAACCTGTCTTAGAATATGGTTGATATCTTTCAGTTTTGCACGTGGAGGACACCGTAGTAGAAGGGTTCGACACAGCTGCTGCCAGCACAGTAGCTGTCTTCCAGGACGCCTTAGGCGTGGAATATGAAGACTGCAATAAGTTTGAGGGAAAAATTCAAACAGAAATCACCAAACGTTGGAATTACATTTTGGTAAATGGTCTCACCAAAGTTGAAAAGGACATGATACTTAAAAGTTATAAACTACCAGAGAACTGCCAACTGCTAGAGGCACCAATCCTTAACAAAGAAGTTAAGTCTGTCATGACAGAGAGCTCTAAAATTAGGGACCGATCTCTTGAAACGAACACCAGCTAGGCATGGCAACAACCATTGTGGGTCAAGTAATGACTAACCTAATCGAAAATAAGGACGTTGACAAAATACAAATGGTAAAGAAACTAACTGACGCCTCAAAAATGCTAATATGGTATCGACCTGGGGGCAAAGATAAAAACAAGCCAAGAGTTAAAAAGATCATCAACGCAAATTTAAAAGACCGTGCCAAGACCCGTACCAAACAAAACTGTTCTTACTAAACAGAAATTTTCGGAAAACCGATACGGTCCACTTCAAACCCAACCCATCCTGCAAACCAGAGCGGCGGCAGCACCACGAGGTGGACCCAGGAACCGTGTGACACAGCCGCCACGTCATCGAGCAGGCCTCAGCCACCCGCGCCCCGAGAGGGCTGTACGACGTGGACCACACAACAAACGCTAGAAAGTCAGGTACACGCTGGCAATGTAGGTCAATATTTTCCCTGTTGGCAACATATTACTACAGACCTGGTCTTGCTACAGTGGGTAAAAGGCTATAAAATTCCTTTCCTTGAAACACCCCAACAAAATATCATGCCTAAAAACATTATATACCTGACACAGAACTCATTAATATGCGCAAGGCTATTGTCAATTTGTTAGAATTAGGCGCTGTATAAACATGCAGTCACAGTAATTATCAGTTTATCTCAAAGATTCAGACCAAAACCTAACGGAAAGTTTAGATTCATCCTTAACCTGAAACCTCTTAACAAATTTGCTAAAGTAGAGCATTTTAAAATGGAAGATATAAGAACAGCTATAAAACTCATTGATTATGATTTTTATATGTGCTTCATTGATTTGAAAGAATCTTATTTTTTGGTGGCAGTAGCCCCGGTGTGTAGGAAATTCCTACGTTTCGAATTTGAAAAATCTCTTTATCAATTTAATGCCCTACCATATGGCCTTTGCACAGTTCCTAGTGTCTTTACAAAATTATTGAAACCCCGTTGTAACTGTCCTTCGAAAACAGGGGTTTCTATCAACCATTTATCTTGACGATTACTTATGTATTGGTCGTTCATATAAAGAATGCATAGCCAATAGAGATGCAACTCTCCATATGTTTCAATGCCTGGGCCTCATTGTAAACTATGAAAAAAGCAACTTAGTACCCAGTACATCTTGCAAATTCCTAGGATTTGTTATCAATTCCCACAATATGACTCTTGAGTTACCACAAGACAAGCGTGACTGTATTAAAGCTTTGGTATTCAAATTCAAAAACCTCAGACATTGCAAAATCAGAGAGTTTGAAAAATTACTGGGAACTTTAGTAGCAGCTTGCCCAGCCATACCATATAGCCTGGTACATACTAAAATATTTGAAAGAGAAAAATATTTGGCCTTGATACACCATCATGATAACTATAATGCCACAATGGAATTGAGGTCTAATATTTCTCCGGACTTGGAGTGGTGGTCCCATAACATAAACTTCGCAAATAAAAATATTGTTTGTAGACAATTCAAAATAGAAATATTTTCAGATGCTTCATTGACTGGATGGGGAATTTACTGCAATGGTGAGAGTGTTGGAGGTTTATGGTCACACTCAGAACAAAAACTTCACATTAAACAGCTAGAACTGTTAGCTGCTTTATTTGGCCTTAAATGCTTTGCAAAGTCATTAAGGCACTGTGATATATTACTTCGAATTGACAACACTACCGCCATTGTATGTATAAATAAAATGGGCAGTGTTCAATTCCCACACCTAAACAACATTACCAGAAATATTTGGGGTTGGTGTGAACATCTAAATATTAACATTTATGCTTCCTACATCAAATCAAAGGATAATGTGTATGCTGATGAGGAATCTCGTAACACAAATATTGACACTGAGTGGGAATTGAACAATGAAGCCTATTTATTTATAAAAAATCAGTTTGGAGCTCCTCACATTGATTTATTTGCTTCTAGAGTCAACAAAAAATGTTACATTTATTTCTCATGGAAGAGAGATCCCTATGCATTTAATATAGATGCTCTAACACTTAACTGGGGCCAATATTTTTTTTATGCTTTCCCACCATTTGCCCTAATTACAAAATGCTTACAAAAAATAAGGAATGATAACGCTAAAGGCATTATGGTCTACCCGGTTTGGGAGTCACAACCCTGGTATCCACTTGCAACAAGCCTGATGATAACTGATCCAATAATATTTAGACCTAGTACTAACTTGTTGACATCCCCTTTTAGGACAGTACACCCACTGAGCAGTCACCTTACCCTGGCAGCGAGCATCTTCTGCGGCAACCATTCAGACGCCGAGGTTTGCCAGAAAGTTCATTAAACATCATGTTAGCATCCATATCTGCAGGCACTATGAAACACTACTTACTAACTACTTTCAAAAGCTAGTGGAGGTTCTGTAACACACACAACCAGGAATCGATCTTGACCTCTGTGCCATTTGTGATACAATTTTTGACAGAAAAATTTGAGAATGGTGCAGGTTACAATACTCTCAATTGCCATAAATCTGCATTGTCCCTTCTCATAGGTGAGAGAATTGGCACAGATGACAGGATCAGCGGATCCTAAAAGGAGTGTTCAGACTGAAACCTGCTATGCCACGATATACAGAGATTTGGAATCCAAGTATAGCATCTACCATCTAGCTAAGCTACCACAAAACTCGGCTCTGAGGCTTGAAATGCTCACAAAAAAGTTGGTCACCCTGCTAGCATTGGCGACTGCTCAACGAGTGCAAACCCTATCATTAATTAAACTGGGTAACATTTCAGTGTCTAATAATAAGATCACCATAATTATTAATGATTTAACGAAAACTTCCATAAGCACAAAGAAGCATATTAGCTTAGATCTGCCATTTTATGCTCAAGAACCTAAAATATGTCCAGCCAGCACACTTCAAGATTACATCCAGAACACAGCTGCCATCAGAAATGAGGAAACACATCTATTTATTACCTTCAAAAAGCCTCACCACTGTGCGTCAAAACAGACTATCAGCAGGTGGATCTAATGCACCCTAGTGGAGAGTGGAATTGATACAAGTAAATTCATATTACACAGTACTCGCCATTCTGCCACCTCAGCGGCTAATAAAGCAGGTGTGTCCTTGAATGTTATCAGGAAAACAGCTGGCTGGTCAGAAAGCTCACTGACCTTTGCAAAGTTTTATAACTTGCCTACTCAAGAAAACAATAATTGTAATGATTTTGTTCAGTCTGTTTTCAACTTATGCTAGCTTATGCTAAGTTCACTCGTGCTTATAACACCAATCTTTATGTGATCATAAAAATATTATTGAAAATAAATACCCAAGTATATAAGTAACATACCTTATATGATAGAATAATCGTAGTAAAAATACCACATACGCTGCTGTGTTATAAATTATATTAAGCACAGTTATTATGGTTAAGTGGTATATTAATAACCTTAAGAATTTCATGATTAACCTGTTAGGTAACTAGCAAAGGAGTGCTAACCTTTTTATGTTGAATTTATAATAAAACAATATTAAGTTCATGCTTTATTATTGCAAACTTAATACAAGTGTAAATTTACACATAACTTGAACCTAGTTATACATAACAATACCCATTAGGCACTTAACTCTGAACAACTACACTGTCAATTTATATTTCAGATCAACGTGAAATAAAATTGATAATTGGACTAACTTACCTAAGTGAAGTCCAATTGTAATTTTGTGAACGTTGATCTGAAATATAAACACCCACCCAACCCAGTCAGCCAGAAGCTGACCCCAAGCCTAATGGGTCGCCCGGACTCTGCTCTAAACCAGTGACATGAAAGGCTGACACAAACAAATGTCTTTTATTTTATTTTTTTACTATTCTCTAAATAGTATCGCGATGCCAAAGAGTAGTGAATAGAAAGACTACACTGTCAATTTATATTTCAGATCAACGTTCACAAAATTACAATTGGACTTCACTTAGGTAAGTTAGTCCAATTATCAATTTTGGTATTTAACCGACTTCACAAAAAGGAGGGGGTTCTCAATTCAGTTGTATTTTTTTTATGGTTGTTACCTCGAATATTTCCGTTGTTTATAAAACTGATTTGGAAAATTCTTTTTATACTTCCAGATTGGTCCCATTTCAGAATCCAGTTCTGATGATGGAATCCATGAGGAATTGAGGGAACTCCTCAAATGTTATAGGCTATATATACTGATTTTGATATTTTCAGCAACAAATCAAGCATTTGCATTCAGAAAGTATCATAACCCTTTCACCACTATGGTTTTTTCATCATTTTTTCATCCAGATATTTAGTTGAATACAATGGTGGAAGTCGGTTTTTTAAATGAAAAGTTATTTCAGCAACAAGTTATTGTTTTGTATACCTTTAGAAAAAAAAAACATGCAGATAATCAATTCAATGGCGGAAGTCGTTTTTTAACCGACTTCCCAAAAAAGGAGGAGGTTCTCAATTCGGTAGTATTTTTTTTTTTGTTTTATGTTTGTTACCGCATATCTTCGGCGTTTGTGAACCGATTTGGAAAAATCTTTTTTTATTTGAATAGATATACTTCCAGATTGGTCCCATTTTTTTCAGAATCCAGTTCTGATGATGGGATCCATGAGGAATTGAGGGAACTCCTCAAATATTGTAGCCATATATATGGCGATTTTGATATTTTCAGCAACAAACCAAGCATTTGCATTCAAAAAGTATCATAATCCTTTCACCACTATGGTTCTTTCATCATTTTTTTTTCATCAAAATATTTAGTCGAATACAATGGCGGAAGTCGTTTTTTTAATGAAAAGTTATTTAATTAGCTTAGTTGTTTGAATTGGTAGCAGGCAAGGCGTGCTCAAAAAAATTGCTAAAATAATTCAATGAATCCTATCAGAACCAGAACTTTGGAAGCATTGAGGTTTGTTCACCTTATGACGAAGGTGTAGCTGACGCAGACGCGGGTGATGAAAGTCCACCAAACGAAATTGGTGAGGATCCGCACCAATGCTGCGCCGGCGGACCGCTCGTCCACCAGTGGCCAGGCTGTGATTAAAGTTGTGAAGGTTCCTTCTGGAAAATAAGTATTCTGATTTCTTAAATGCTTAGTGGAAAGTACATACAGTTCCATTCATTGTGTTAGTACTTACCAGATCTGATAACCTGCATGCATGCGCTGGCACTGTGCAATGACATGGACAGTATGCAGCTCAGCACTAACGCTGACGAGGTCAGTGTAGACTTCCTCACCATCTGAGGATTACGTATCTAAGTGAACAACTCTAATTCCTAATGCCAGTTACCTCGCAGATCGTGCAGTGTTTTTTACTACCTACTTTTTTGTCCTATCAGTACCCCGGGGGTATCTTATTTCCCGTCATACTACTATCTACTATCTGTATATAGTACAGTCAAATTAGGTGATTTTTTGCACAAGTGTGGAACTAATTAGATGTAGTCATGAAAACTTTTCTAATTGTTTTGTATGGCTTAAAAATCACCTCTAATAATAAGCATCAGTAATTTCACCCTCCGGAACAGGGTGAAATAGGGTGAAAACCATAAAAATATCCGTAACTTAATGGGGGAAATAGAAGTAGTCGGTGCAATTTGGCATAGACTTTGAACCGTTATGATCTACATTTGCACAAAGTATTTTTTAAATCCGACATACGGAACATACAAAAAAAAACATTTACAAAAAAAACTTTTTGTGGTTATTACGGCTCCGGGAAAATTAAGGTAGTCGGTGCAAATTGATAGACATTAATATAATTATATTAATTTATACTGGTTTTTTTTACGGAAGATGCATTTGTTCCACACTGTGTTCCCTACATGCACGTGGTTTTTATTAAAATCATAATGCACTAAGACAGTCTCTCTATGCGTAATTTAACTTGCATCAAGTAATTTCTTTCTATTTTAAAATTTACGGCCTTTTTAAGTTTGTTCCTAATATTTAAAAGGGTTCCGTAAGCGCCAGAAACGGTGCAAACCTAGGATAAGCTTCTTTTCGTGTCATCTAACGTTTCCATAAGAATCCACGACTACACGATTTAGGTCCACAGTTTTTGCTAATTTGCCTGTACTAATATATATTACCTACCTATAGATAGTTTCCCGGTTCTTTTGTTTTATATTATTTTAGGGGCATTCTACACAAACGACGTCCAATCGAGCGGACTATGCTGTCGGACCACGCGTTCATAGCCAAAAAAACCTGAGATCACAGAAGGGATCTAAGGAAACAGCTATGAATTACTATACCATGACTACGAAATAAGATACCCTCGTGAAAGTAGCGGTGCATGAGAAAACACCCAAACCTTGCTTTGGTTGGGTGTTTTCCCAGACCGAGCTTGATTTTCCTTGATGCTACTTTCACACTACGCTAATAGAAGGAAAATATATGGGAAACTTGCATAAGTCAGGGGTTTCATTCAAGGATTTATTCTAGGACGAACGACCAATGTTAAGACCTGGCTTGGCTCTCTTAATGTGAAAGCGGCACTAGTAATCACCTGGACTTCCACCGTCGGATCATTGTACACCTTCTTCAGTTCCAGCACATGGGATACCCAGTCCTTGATCTTTCTATCCTGCCGCGATATAATCACAATGTACGCCAATAGTATTGGATGCGATATGCAGTATATCCAACGGTCTGACTCCTGCTTATTCGTCAAGTTGTTTTGAGTAACAAACGCACCCAGCTCTAGAGGAATTAACACAAAGAATGTCATATTACAAAATTTGCTAAGGGCTGCATAAGGCTTAGCAAAAGCATTCGGCATGCGAAGGTTTTCGATCCAGAAGTTTGGCATGCCAAAAAGAAAGCTGATGTAGCTGATTTTGTAAAAGTATTCAGCTGTTTTATTAGGAAATTTAGCTTTGGATTTTTTATCCATGTTTGAAATCTGTGTTCTAACGAAGCTGTTGTAAGTTTGAGTAAGCAGGTCTAATAACAGCCTGGCTGGGCGGATCGATTAATAAATCCATGTCACTAACAACTAACAATTACATAGGTACATACCTAATCTCGTTATTTTCGGTAATAGAGGGTAGGTAAGCTGTAATTATTCTAATGCCTGTTAGCACTGAAAATTATGTTGTTTCTTGCTTTCATGTTGCGTCTTCGCTACTCTCGTAATGCAAAGAAAGCTAATTAAAAAAAAAACTAAAAGCAAATGCCCAAATTTTCGATTAGTAGGTAGGTACACCTATTCCTACTAAAGTATACTTTAAGTTACTTTAGTAGGGTAGTGGTATCTAAGTGAAAAAAAAAACCACTTAGATCTACCGGTTGTGCTAGGTGGAAATTATTGTTTATCTTATTCGGTATCTTCAAATTTTTATTTATCGGTTCCGACCGCGTCTTCGTCCGCTCGTAGATAAGCTAACTGTCATGAGGAGTAAGTACCTCCCTGCTACCCAGTGTACCTAACCTATTTACTTACCTACTTACTTATCCTGTATCCGTGGTCAGATCGGCTTTGTTAGATTGATATGACCACGGACGCTATCAGATGGCTGGTTAGATACGCTAATTATACTAATAACAAAGAAAAAAAAGGTTCTTAAATAATGGTAATAGAAAACATAGCAGCCTCCCTATTGGCTAATGGCGTATTTGAGATAGAGACATCAAAAATCAAAGTCATCATTAGCCTGTAGAAGTCCACTGCTGGACATAGGCCTTCCCCCTAGAATGCCACGACGAACGGTCTTGAGCCACCTCCATCCACCGACTTCCAGTGACGTTTATAATGTCTGTAGTCCATCCAGTAGAGAGCCTTCCTCTACCGCGTCATACGGTTAGCGGTCGCCACTCGAGAACCTTTATTTCCCAACGGTTGTCTGTTCTGCGAGCTATATGATCTGCCTATTGCCACTTCAACTTGCTAATTCTGAAAGCTATGTAGGTGACCTTGGTTCTTCTACGGAGTTCCTCAAATTGGGGTTCTAACCACTTAGTAAAATCAAAATAAAAAATAAAATGAAGTTGCATTCTGTATTATTCACGCCCATATAGGGGTGGTTCAGAAACCAGAAAAATTAAAAGCGGCAAGTCTTTTTGATTCAATTACTAAAGCACACAGCGCAATGTACTGCAAAATTGTAGTCGAAAGCGATTATCAGTTTGTCAAGCAATACGGGGGCTGGTCTTCAATCCAGAAATCTAGCCTCCCGCAAAGGAAGACCACCATGGAAAGTTTGTTAAAAAATCTCTACGGTTTTGTTTGGTAGAGCCAGTTTGAGAGAGTAATAAATTGATGCACCCAGTCGTAATTAGACGTAGCAGCCTATAATTACAATCCTTGATCCAATTTAACTGTACTTTGTACCATCTACAAATTCGTTGTATTTAATTGAAACATGATTGCGGCAAGCGACAACCAGCTGACGATTTCAACTTTTAGGGACAAAAGTTAAAATCGTAACATTATTGTATTTGCACTTATTTGTATTTTTGTTGTTGCGTTGTGGTGTTTTCGGTGAAATGAAAAACATAAAAGCAGTATCCTTCACTGTATTGAAATCGAAAAACAATAACATACAAGTACTTATCTCAAATAAACCGGCCATGCATGAGTCCCGAACCACGCATGGTGTAGGGTTCCCTAGTTAAGTCAAAGTCCCTCCATACCTAACAGGATATCCGAGATCATTTTTGATGGAACTCATTTAATTTCATCAAACGTAAGTTCGTTAAAAACAAAATAACAAATGCCAATTTGATCACCGGAGGTCAAATTACAATAAAAAAGGTTTATAAGATGGAGTGGTTTTATGTATTTTTTATTATTAACATTGGGTTCATGCCACAAAATCACATAATCTGTGAACATTTAAAAAGCTATAGGTACCTCATATACCCCTGTGACAAAATGTAGACAGACAGACAGAAGGGTGGCGTAGGCTTAAATGGATCAAAGGTAATAATAAGGTTCCGTTTTAACAATTACCATTGCATTGGCTTGGCAAGGCAGTAGTTTATGACTTATCAATAAAAATATTATCGTGATTTGGTATGTTTTAATATAATTTATAAATATTCACATTCAGTTCCTAGCATAACTTTCAAAACAGATAAAATTACAATACTGCTACCATGATAGCAAAATTATCGTTAAAGGCCAAAGCATACCGGATAGACGCGCGTGGACGTCACGCAAGCGGTGTGCCATGTCTCATACAGTTCCATACATTACAACGTAATGGTACGTCGACGTGCACATCTACGTCTACACATACGCAGCCGGTGTGTTGTGGCCTTAAATCTACGTCAAACTTCGCTAAATTGCTTGTAGGACCAGCTTTTTAAACAGATTTTGGCGTTGCCCAAAAATGTCGTACTTACATAATCAAAAATAATATCTTCTCGAAATACCAATAACAACGCCACCCTCAAAACAACAACCGCCGCTACGCGACGCCCGCTACCCCGTCGAAAGATAGGACGTAATTTTAAAAATGACTAGAAATCTGTTTTACTAACTTAGTAATGTTAAGAGCTGCCTGGGGTCTTTGGCGGTGGCGTCCATTGGTCGCGGTCGTACGAAATACCGTGTGACAAATATGTGGTGCCGTGGTTATATTGAAAAGCTCCTCAGTCACCAAGCTAAGTCTTTCGAGCTAGTTATTGGCCGTATTCCTCGCGGATAGAAGCGGCCCCACGTTCCGCCACCATCATGATGGCACCCTGGGGATTGCCTGTCACTAGGGTAGGTATTGCTGATGCGTCTATCACTCGTAGACCTAGAACAAAGAAAATATCTTTAAGAATGCAATTCCAAGTGCGGTATAAACCGGTTGTCAATTAAAAAAAATAAGAAACATAACATAACACACGTAGTTTTGATCCCACACTAGAAATCCCTGTGTCGTGGGTATCAGGAACTACGAGTACCATGGTACCATAACACCCAGACCCGGAACAAATATTTGCAGATCATACAAACATTTGTACTGCAGTGGGAATCGAACCCGCAACTTTTTGCATCTCAGCCGGATACTCGCCCGCCACGCCACAGAGGTCGTTAATTTGTTATAAGATTTTATCTTCTTCTCGTATTAATGGGTTTTTCTTGGTGTTATTGGAGCTTGTAGCTCTGGAAATAGCCTTTGATTGAGACTATTGGTAGAGAAGGAGTGTCATGCAAGGAACTACTCTAAGGCCCCACAAGGAGTCATCATACGATTTCATGTCATACCTTCCAGATTGGACACCTTCAAGTCGGTATCTAACACTAGTCCGATAGCCGCGGTACCGAGCTGGTGGTTCTGTGGATCTGTGTTGACTCTGATGATGCATTCAAGCCAGTCTTCGGACCACTGCTCGCTGTACTCGTCGCACCGATCTGTGTGTTCTGGATCTAGTTTGATTTGGTATTTATCTTGCAGGGTCTGTAAAAGTAAGGGTTATTTTAAAAGCCTATTCAAATAGCTACCAGGGCAGTTAGTGAGGCAGCAGTCATAACATAACACGCAAACAGTCACATACATTGATCCCAAACTAGGATTCCCTGTGTCGTACCACAACATTTATAGCAAATATTTGTTCCGGTTCTGGGCCCGGAACAAATATTTGCAGATTATGCAAACATTTGTTTCGCAGTGGGAATCGAACCCGCACCTCTTTCATCTCTGCTGGCCCACTGCGCCACGAAGGTCGTCATATTATGAGAATATTTTAGATATCTCGTATCATAGATCTGCAGGGCGATTCTAAAACGTCGGAAACGTTTCCGATCGGATTCGTTAGTTTTTCATTTCGATGTGGTACCTAACTAAAACAATTTTCTTTAGTAAAACACAGTAAAAAACAATAAATATTGTATATTACTGAGTTTTACTAGAGAAAATTGTTAGAAAATTGTTTTAGTTACTTACCACATCGAAATGAAAAACTAACGAATCCGATCGGAAACGTTTCCGACGTATTACAATCGCCCTGCTGGATTCAGTATAACAAGCAAAGTATGCCTTTGTTTTGTTGCTACATTTAAATTCGTCTGTCAAAATCTTCACTTTATAATAATTTGATCATGAAACATACTTGACTGTCGAATATCTTCTTGAGCAGTCTCATCCCCTCCTTGACGACGAGCATGTCATGAGGATGTTCGAAGTAATTGGCGTCGAATATCGGCGCATCCAAAGGATCATTCGAGTTAAGGGTCATGAAGCCTACGCTCTTCGGCAGAAGGTTCACGGCATTTGCTCTGAAAACAGAAATACCAGTTGTATTGATGTGGTTACTAGATCTATCATTTTATACAGTACCTAATCTTTTTGTTCTGCTAAAGTTATTGAAGTCTCTTTCTGATGGACTGAAATAACAAGGAGCAATTAACACAGAACAATTTCACTTTAGACTGCTGCTCGAAAATGGTGGAATGGTCAATGAACATAAATTCTAGGTCGCAAAAATAATTTGGTACTTTTATAAAATTTTATACCTGCCTACGCTAAAAATGTTTTTAATACCTATTGTCCATAGGTACCTATAGTATTACAAGATACTATAGTTAGGAACCTAATAACCTAGGTAATAAATACTATAATGATTTTTCAAAAAAATCCTGCAATTAGAAGCTTTTTTTATTAAATTATTTTTGAATCTTAGAAAGTTTAATTCATTTTTAATATGTATCTTGGGGAATAGTAGGTATCATAAATTTTTATCGACATATCATGTGTTCCAGGAGTAAGACAAGGAGTAATTTTAGTTTTTATTGTTCATAAATAAAAACAGATTAAAACGATTCAACGATTTTTATAACGATTCAAAATGATCCTTTTGATATCAATGAATAAAACTTTTTTGATTTCATTTCATTTGATTTTCCGGAATAAAAATCTAGTTTAGAAAAGGGGAGGGCTAATTATCTTTTTCTCTACTACTTCTGTGTTTGGTACTAGTGCCAACATTCAAATCGTACTCACGAAACATTCATTCCGTTCTCGGGGCAGTCCGTGGCGGCTTCTCCTGGCTGGCCGTTCCTGGAGCATTCTGCGTAGAAGCCGTTGAAGAAGAACTGCATGTCAGGCTGTTCTCGCTCCTTGTCGCCCAGGCTGGAGTATTGAAGACCGGTGAGCTGTGGAAAATAATGATGGGCTTTACACTTTATACACATGTACCTGATCATGTGGCTTGCTTGTAAAGAAAACATTTGCCTTTAGTCGCCTTGGTCCTGCAACCAACCCCCGTATTCTTTATCTCGAGACAGGTTTGCAACAGGTGTAAATTGTGTAATCATGGCTGTGAAACGTCGCTTTTCTCATACAAAAGTTATCGTTTGACAGCCCTGAGGGCCTAGCCAAACGGCATTCGCTTCGAAGCGATTCCATTTCTACAGTCGTGATACAATACAATAGACCACGTGACATATCGATAGCTAACGTCAATCCCATACATTTTGGACTTTACTACTAGCGTCATCGCTATTAGAATGTTACTTTGTCTACAGCCTCAGAGGGCCTAGCCAAAGGGCATTCGCTTCGAAGCGATTCCATTTCTACAGTCGTAATACAATACAGTAGACCACGTGGCATATCGATAGCTTACGTCAATCTCATACATTTTGGACTTTTCTACTAGCGTCATCGCTATTAGAATGCTACTTTTTCTACGGACTCTGATTGATCAATTTTTTCTATTGCAAACGTGTCGCGAGATAGATAATAGCCCTGCGGATCAGAGGTCACTGATGTTCTGGACAGATGAGATAGCGCAAGGGTATCAACACGATTTGGTTGGATTGGTCATTGTTTTTGTAGATGGACTAATTTCAGATCTCAAAACATATATGTATATGTATATCACATTAATATTATAAATGCAAAAGTTTTTGAGTACCTATGTTTGTTACTTCACGTTTAAACGGCTAAACGGATGACTTTTCATCATCATCATCATCATCATTTTACATCGTTGTTCACGCGTGTAAAACCGCTAGTATATACATTTCATTGCTCGTTTAATAGTATAAGATAGGATAACCTAATCAGACAAGGCTGAAGTAGAGAGGATATATTGGAAAAATGCTCTATTAAAGAGAGATGTAAAAATATTCTTTCTCTTTGAAATGTGTTCCAAATTAATGAGATCATGAATTGGTTTTAAAGAAGTGCCATTTATCTTGCTACGAGTTTCTCACTTGAGATATAATCTACTTGATGATAGGTAGGTAGGTATTATAATGTAGGATTAGAGCATTAAATGCAGCATCATTTCAATTGTTTCCATTGAATATAATGGAGGGATTTGCCATAATCACCACGCTTGACAGGTGGATTGGTAATCGCAGTTCGTGGTAAGTACTCAGATAGATGCTTCTGCCCATCCCCTTGCGTAATCCCTAACTCGCCTTTTACGACTTCCACAATAAATAAATAACAACAGGGTGAGTTTACCCTCCTTTGAAAATGTTTATGCATGGACAACTTGTACCGAATGGCCTCCGAGTTAAAAGATAGAGAAACCTAATCTCAGTGATTAAGAATAGTCTTGCACAATGGTAATAATTTCAGCGCTAACCCGTGGTAGAAAACTACCTCTACCGCCTCGTCACAAGCTGAAAAAACATAAAATAACTGTACACGTCATGGAACGCCAGAGCAGTTAACTATATCTTAGTTACCTGAGTGAGTCCAGTGCTGCTCATAGGACCCTGTCTCGTGAGTAGGTACTCAGCCGCGTTGGCCCAGTCCAGCACAAACGTGTCGTTAACAGCTGACAGCACGAAGTAGAGGGTAGCTCCGATATGGTTTCTCAAGTTTTGACCTACTGGTAGGTCCTCTACTACGGGGATGTCGAATTGCTCGAGAGTCTCCTTCGGTCCTACCCCGGAGAGAAGCAGAATGTGGGGGCTGTTTAGTGCACCTGCACTTAATATCACCTGAACACAAACGTGATGTGTTATACATAGAAGAATTATCGACCTTTGCGCGGGAACTGAAATAAACGACATTATTTTCTCAGTTGTGGGACCTTAATCATTTTAGTTTCATCAAATTTCTTCATCACCAGCCTGTTTACATTCACTGCTAGACGAAACCACTTCAATTCACTTCATTTACCCATATACCCATTGAATACAATGGGGAGATTTGCCATAATCACCACGCTTAGCAGGCAGATTGGTGATCGCAGTTTGGTGTTAAGTACTCAGATAGATGCTGCTGCCCATCTCCTAGTGTAATCCCTTTAGGCTTTTACTACATCCAAGGAGGGAGAAGGAGAGCCATGGCACAGTAGTTTTCATCAAACTTATTGAGCCCTATTTATAGCTTTTGTGTACGAACAAATAAAAACTTGTATTGCTCGATAGCGCCCCAACTTTGCCCTTAATTTTTCCATAGATTCTTCCGGCAACTGAGCCTACAATTTTTTCACCTACCTCTTTATCAGCGCGGACAGTGTAAGTTTCTTTAGTTTTTTCGTCAAGGAACTCAACACCCACAGCGCGTTTGTCTTCGAAGAGTACTCTGGTGACTCGCGAGTACAGCCTCACGCTGAGATTGGGCCGCTCAGACTTGGGTAGGAGATATGCCCTTGCTGGGGTATAACGTTGGCCATCACTGTAAAGTTGAAAAAATACAGCTTATTTTACTAACTTAAATGATGGCGTTCGAGGCAAAGTTGCCTATTTAGGCTTTCTTTTGATTAGAGCTTTATAAAGCTCTAATCAAAATACGAGAAAAATACGCAAGATACGTAATAGAAGAATACGCAGTTAATAACGAGATATATCTCGTTATTAACTGCGGGTGCTGGATTTAAGGTCTTTAAAAAAACCAAATGTTATTTAGTTCAAGACAATTCTATAATAAGTTTATTGTTGAAAAATGTATTTTCCAAAACAGGCTTTTGTTAAATTCGTTTTGATCAAAATGAGCCCAAACACTGCTAGGCTAATTAATCATCGAGGAGTTCCGTTGTCCACCATCCGTCTCCATCATCAGATCAGCTCGCCGTCACCATAATATTGTATTGTCACATGAACTTGATAGGTATGAAAAATTTCAGCTCAATCGGTTAAAGATAACTGATTTAAAATTAATTTGCAAAATTCCACCCTGACAAACATACATACATTGCAAGTTAAATAAATGCTTGTAAAAAGTGGTGTCGGTCCTGCTTGTTGATGGTGCATGTAAGTGTCCAACTTACTTCTAGGAGATAACTTACGCGTTAAAAGCCTGTGCGATGGTGAATCCCACGGGTGTGTTGAGATCATTCATGTCGGCAATGATGGCAAAACCGGTCTCGTTAATAGCGTGCATGAGCTCATACATCGCTTGGGGTTGGTGGTTGTACTGTGAAAACAAATAATAACAATTACGTCAAAAGATTAAAATTGTGGACATTGATACGTTGAAACATTGAATAGGTGTAAAATCTCTGAATATATACTCTACAAAGCATTACGCCCAACACAGGTGTGTTTGCTTCAATTATTTGTTCCGGGTACGATGGTACTCGTATTTTCTGATTCTTACGAAATAAAGGACTATGTATACGATCACATCTGAGGTATGGGTAGGTATGATTGATTTTTTATTCTGGGATATTTCGTATAAGATTTGGCCTGGCTGTTGGCTTATTTAAAAGTGTATTAATACTCGAAAAAAGCATTAGCCAAGTTGGTCATGGGAAATAAATGGCGGCAATAAGCTTGCCACTGGTCACATCGTGACCACCGATGGAAAGAAGGCCACGGAACCTCTGCCTATCCCGGAAAAAACGTGTGTGATGTGTGATTATTGTTATTATTTATAATACACAGGCAGTTCTCGGAGCTGATGCGTGTATATCTTAGTCTTTGTCAGTTCACTTTAAATGTTTGTCTAGTCTATTTTTGAAAGAGTTCACCGAGGGGGCACTGATCACTGAGTCTGGTAACCGGTTCCAAATGTGCACGACGCGATTCGGCAATATGTGCATCCTCGGATTGCTGGTACTCTTGCGTTGCAGTTTCAGCGAGTGTCCTCTCAGCCCTATGTTATTGTTCATAGTATACAGTGTCTGTAATAGATCTGCTATACTGAAGTGGCTATCAAGAATCTTGTAGGTCTCTATCTCCGTGCTCTCTACGTTGCTGAAAGGTAGTTAATTCAAGTTCTTGAAGTCGTTCCTCATATGTGAAAGTGCTTTAAGACTAGGTACCATTTTCGTAGCTCTTCCTTGTACTCTTCGAGAAGTATTTAGAGATGTATTAGTATATTTGGAGGCTTAAATAAAAATGTAGAGATAACACAAAACTAGAGTCAGATCTTACATGCTGCACAGGCAAAGGTCCGGAACCAGAATGGAACTTCTCGCTGACAACAGACCCTATCTGCCGGTTCCCCTCAGTCATGTCGAAGTACTTCAGATTATCCTCCCATGACCAGCCCTCAGCCCCTGCTTGGACCCAGTCCTCGTAGTCTGCGGGGTGGCCTCGGTGGTACATCATGCCATTTAAGACGCTGGTGCCACCTGTATCAGAGAAGAAATAGTTTTCTAGAGCGTGGTGATTATGACAAATCTCCCTCTTTTCTATGGGGTAGGCTTCGTCCAGCAGTGGACATCTACCGGCTGATGAAGAAGAAGAAGATGAATGTTAGTTCAAGTATACTTACCAAGAACTTTTCCTCTAGGCCAAGAACATCCCTTGCTTCCTTGATCCAGGCAGTAATCAGATGGTACCGTGTGGTAATCCCAGTCCACTTCCTGGTTTGACCAGAAGGTTCTGTAAAATGAGGGTATTTTTGCACCTATTGGTTCTGGACCTCCGGCTTCTAGTAATAGCACCTGGCAAAAAAAAGTATGGTTAGAATATGGCAAAGCTTTTTCGATTTTTTTAAGGATTTTTCAGAGGTCTTTTGACTCGTGAGTTCACTGAGTTGAGTCTGGCATAAGACGATATCCTTATGAAGTTTCTTATATAACATAACATACATAACATTACACCCAACAGTCACATACATAGTCCTAATCCCCACTAGGATTCCCTGTCGGATCGGGAACTACGAGTCCATGGTACCACAAAACTCAGAAACGGAAGAAATATTTGCAGATCAAGCAAACATATTTTAAAACATAATATTTTTCCTTTGAGTACATTGTGGTGAATAAAAACACCTTTATTGTTGTACATTCTATTCTACATAATATATCAGTACTTATTTTTATTCTTGTATTTTTCATAGTGTGAAATAAACATTTGTCCTGCAGCGGGAATCGAACCCGCAACCTCTTGCATCTCAGCCGGCTATTCACCCTCTGCGCCACGGAGGTCGCAACATTTTATAAAACCAGCAGCTCATTGGGAATGAAACTTACTTTGAAGTTTTCATCCTCTGACAACCTTGCCGCTACAATAGCTCCTGCTGAACCTCCTCCGACTACTATGAAGTCGTATTCTTCATCAACTCTGTCCACTGAGACTATCCGTTTACATGGTTCTGCGATATCACACCGCCCCCAAAGGAAACCTTGGAGCAGGGTCATGAAGAGAATTGTCCCGCCGCATATTGGTGAGTTTTCAAGGGAGGCTCCTTCAACGATGAGTGGACAACCACAATTCTAAAAAGTAACAGCTGGGTTATAAACAGAGGCCCAATTCTCTAAGTAAAAAATAGTTAAAACAGAGTTTGGATCATGTTTTGATCTTGTGTCGATGTCTTAAAAAATGACAGAAATGGTATTCTCTAAACATAAAACACTAACACTGTAATGTGATTATATAGAAATGTGACTGAAACTTGAACGATTCAAAGTTATTTCGATAATATTAGGTTAAGTAGATGGAGTCTCTCTTTACTCTTTCCAATTAAATATATAACTATCCTACTCTAATGGTAGTCACCGTGAATTGAAAGTAGACTAAATTGTTATTTATGAGGGAGCAGAATACCAACTTTCTGTCAATTCATAATTCAGTCTCGATTCGGTTAACTTTCAGTGTAATTTTACAATAATTTAGAGAATTGGGCCTCAGGTGTTATGTAACGACGTAGAACAATTCATGTTTGACGTATTTTGGGTTATCATTAAGGGAAGGTTACCAGTAGGGCACGTGAGCTCTTTTGTATGCAAACGAAGTTTGCTTGTATTTTGGCTATTACAATCAAATCAATCAAAATGTTTTGTAGCGTTCATATTGTACAAATTAAGATCTTATGGATAAGTTACAGCTTCAACATGAGCCCGGGTTGGGCACTGCAATACGGAACATGAATTCCAGGTGGTAACAATTATTTGTGGTGACGACCTCTGTGGCGCGGCAGGCGAAGGTTCGCCTGCGACGCAGGAGGATGCGGGTTCGATTCCTGCCTCGGAATAAATATTTGTACAATCTGTAGTTCAGGGTGTTCTGGGTATTTTATATGCATAATAAAAAATATTTATCCATGTTATGTATTGTAAGTATATCAGTTACCTAGTACCCATAACACAAGCTCTGCTTAGCTTGGGGCTAGATAATGTTGTGTGAAACGTCCAGCATTTATTTATTTATTTATTTGCTACAATTTTATACCTACTTAAGCTAAAAATGTTTAGATCATCAAACTCCATTAAATTTTGTACACTAATTAGATAAAAAACTAGTTTTTTGATTATTGATTTAGTAACCATATAATTCTATAAGAAACTACCGCACCGCGGGTCTAGATATTTGTGTACTGCCCCCTTATTCGCTATGACCAAACGTAACATAACGCGGGCTCGTTACGATATCTGCGTGGAATCATCGTTGAATCGTATGGGTGACGTCACACGTTATTGTCAAGGAATCTCTTAGGTCATAGCGAATAACCACCATCATGTGTGCAAAGTTTCATGGAGTTTGAAGAAAATATAGCCAAATTAGAAGAAAACTTCATTCGTGTTCAAAAGGGCGTCCCTTAGCTCTAGCTACCGCGTGACCTCTTAATTTACCTGGATTGCTATGAAATAAAATATCAAAAATACTTACTTCTGCAGCTAATATCATTTTAGTATCTGCTCTCTAATTGGCCCACTGAAGAAATGCCTAAAAAAAACAAATTTCAAACAATTAATATATGTATTTTATATGTGACTAGCGACGCGCCCCAACTTCGCTATGTGTCGCAACTGTTATGCTATGTGCGGCAAAATTTATAACGCCTTACCCTCTGACATTAAAAGCCTTCCGCTAAATAAATTTAAGACTCAATTAAGACTCTGGCTTCTTGGTAACAGGTTTTACCCTTTGAAGGACTTCCTAGGTTAGAGTTAATTTTTTTGAATATTTTTTGACATTGTTAATTTAAAGTTTTTATTAATTATTTGAATTGTTGACATTTGTGATTTATTTTGGTATTTTATGTAACACTTTGTAATTTAATGGTAGTTTTTGACCTTGCCTGTTTTGTTAATATTTGTATCCCAGACATGGGAAATGTGAGCCACTTTATAATATACATAAGAACCTTGTACGTACCACATTTATGCAAATAAAGATTTATATTATTATATATTTCGCAAGGCCGGTTGCAAAAAAAAACAATTAATCCGATCGTTACCAAACTTCACAAGATCACCTGCTGGACTAATCTAAAGATTGCCTGAAAATCTTATCAAAATGTAAAATTACAGGCACATGAGACTTTTCATCTTTATGTCTCAGGGTCGGCAGCGCGCGTGTGATACCTCTGGTGTTGCAGGCGTCCATAGGTTACTGCAACTACTTTCCATCAGGTGGGCCGTATGCTTGTTTGCTTGCCAAGTAGTATAAAAAAAAGACGGAACACATCGATTTTTATTATAGAGAAAATATATATTGGCTCAAAGTTATCGAGCTTCAGAAATACCTCAACGATGGAGAATTACGTGTTAATAATCCAGTTACTATGTTCATTGGCAATTAAACTTATAATATCATGAACTAATTGGTTGTTAATTAATTTACAAGCATTTTCCCATGTGTAACGTAAGTATTTATAATTTATGTAAGTTCAATACCAGTGGCTGTTACAATTATAATAAACACTCAAGGAAGGACATTAATTGCCAAAATACAAGTTTTGTTATAAACTTAGCTGGGCAAATAGGGCATTTTAATAGTAGATTATGCACTAAGGGAAGAGCATAAATGTCTTATGTCGCAGGCGGCATATTGAACCCTGAGCGTAACGAGGGACCCCTGAGTGAAGCAAGGGGTTCAAGCTGCCCAAGACGAAGACAGGCTTTATTCCAGAGGAGCATACTCTACTTTTCACACCTACTCCGAGGCAATAAAAGGCCAGGGCTCCATTAAATAAGTATCGTCTGTTTTGATAAACTCTGGGGTAGAATCATTATCGCTCGACATTTTTGTTAACACTAATATTATATTACAAAAATATTGCAATAAAGTTCACTGAAATTCACAGCACCAAACATCTCTTTTGTTTCACATTCTTTAAAATCGCGTCAATTTCATTTTTTTTTCGTGTTTTGCTATAGTGGCCAGTTCGATTTTCGAACAAACCTCTTTACAATGCCATATGGGCATTTTTTACTCAGAGTTTTCCATGAGTTTCCAACACGAATTTGACGTTCTAAATTCAAATCACTTTAATCCCTAGCGAGTTTCATACAACTTTATATCCCTAGAGAGACAATGCTGTACTTTACGTTGAGGTTGCATGATTTGTAATTGGACATTGTCGAGCAGGTGGTGTGAAAAACATTTTTACAAAAGAGAAATAAATTAATTGATTTGAAAAAAAAAATGTTCCTTCCTACCCGATTCAGTGAAAACTGCCTGCCAATTCGCCCATTAGAAATCGAGTTAGTGTAGATACAAACAGCCTTATATAACTTTTGTAAATATACTTAAAAAAGATATATTTATATGTTTATCGTAAATAATAAAATAAAAAATAAAAATAAATAATAGTAAATCTTTTTTATGAAATTATTTAATTGATTTTTTAGTAATTCCCTGGTGATCTCTTTACAAGAAGTTCTACTACTAACCACAAATTGGCACCACAAGCCGCCCCTCCCAATAAGCAGATGGCAACGGGGAACGCAACAATGGGGATCATAATGGCAGCCTTAGTCCTTGCTGTCCAAATCTTTTGAAACTTGAATTGAGGGATATTGTTGCGTTCCCCATTGCCGTTCTGATTATATCTTTATGATGTTATAGTAACTAGTTTCCACCATTTTCCACTCCATTACCGGTTCAGTGCGGGTCAACAACCGCCGCCTCTTATATGAACACAGCGATAGATACGAAACAATTGCCTTTTGCCGCTATTGATTTCAGTGGAAAATTGTTGGTTTTAGTGTTTACTGAAAAAGATGACTTCTAACACAAAAATACAACCGAATTGAGAACCTCCTCCTTTTTTGAAGTCGGTTAAAAAAAACAACTTTTTTCATACTTAAGGGGCCTGCGAAGGCCGCAAGCAAATTCAATTTGAAACGAGTGTCAAAATCAGCTATCCCTGTTTGGCTCCGGGGCCTCTCCCCCTGCATGCGCGATGGGTGTACGAGCCGTTCGGAATTTGTATCAAATAAGGTCGTGTTCCGTAATACCAAAAATTATAAATAAAAACTTAATGTTTTTTCATATCTTGTTGTTATTCTGTAACTTGACAATATATGCTATGTTCCTAAACACAGAATACTAGAAAGTACGTTATTTTTAATACGAAACAAATAAGATGAAAACAAGTCGTAAAAATATACAAAATGGCATTCGCTTAAATTTTGTTTTAGGTAAGTATTTTGAAACAAAAACTATCTAGGAACCTAGATAAATACTATCCGAATCCGAATAATAGCATAATATGGTAGAAATATGCTAGAATTATAAATTATTTTGGTATTACGTTTGCATGGGCAGTTTATCCTTCCCCGACCCCTTAACGCTTCAAGATTTTTTTTCTCGGTACTTCGCCCTTGTGGCACTTCTGTTGGCACCGCCTACGTGGAACCTCTATTATATATTATTATAAATTATAGTCTATGTATTATTTACTCACCGTTTTAAAATATACCCTGGAGCTTGTTCTCCGTTATATATTTTTATATAGCAGTTTTTTTTGTGTGTTGTTTTGTTGCGAGTACTTTTCAAATGAAGATATTCATGATTTCATCTTTTAATATATATAGATCGGTTTGATCCTTGTGATAATGATAAGACAGGGGATTAGCTAAGTGCCTACCTATTCAAGGCAGTGACTAGCGATTTTCTTTTTTCCTAAATTGTTTTCAACTGTTTGTTATAGATAAGTGACCTGCATGTCTCTATATCTAAACAGCAGAAGCCCGCGACTTCGTTTGCATTAAAAACTGATACGTGACCGCACACATAATGTAATGGGAAGTTTTCAGGGAGGCAATAAAAAAAAATAGTTCTTAAAATTCCGGTAGATGGCGGTGACTCGCCATGGTTGTCTTTTGAAGATTTTGCAAAAGCACCTCAGAGGACAAATTCTATTTGTTAACATAGTCCAACTTCTTACCTTACGCTTTTGTTCTACTAACAACACATAACTCTAGTAGAGATACTTCACCAACGAACAGCATGAGTGAGAAAGTCAGTGACACTGACAGTTGGTGGCTGACCGACAAAATTTCAAATTTAGACAACCTTAGCTGGACTGCGCCATCTATGCATGGATTTAGAACTATTATCTATCAGCTGACAGAAACTCCCCATTTGGAGGATGTAATACTTTTGTGTTTGTTTGCCTAATTGCCCTCCCCTATGTTTAGAATTGGACTTATTCCGGCTGACGATGGTGATGATGATGATAATTACGACAGATCTCGATCGTTATGTAGATACTTATCAATCGTCTCACACAAGAGCCCAAAATACAGAAAAGCCCCAAAAACAGAATTTTTAAATAATGCGCGGACGCGGGTAGTTATGAAAAAAACGTGCAAAAGCTTTTTGATTTCAACTCGAATGAACTTCAGTTTGTTCTATATAACAAATCTCCACTCGACAGGCAATGATTTTTCACTGGGCTTTTAAAAATTATGGTTTTTAAGTTTTTCACAACAGTAGGTACTGTAACTTTTTTCCGTAACAGTACCGGCATTGATTTGGTGCATAAAATATATACTATTTGATAATCTTTTTTTTTTATATATTATATAGATAGTGTATGTATGTGTTATGTTATATATATATATAGTTACCAGATAGCCATGTCATATGATAGCGAGTGCAAATTATGATAATTAATTATGACAACAGATAGAGATAGATACTCCAATCTTTAATATACCTAATTCACTAATACCAAATTGCTATTGATATCAAGTAGGTAATTTTAAGTTAAAATCATACCTCCTTACTTATAAACGATATTTAAATTGAAGCATTGCTTTAAATTAGTCCTGTCCATGTTTGACATGATCCAATAGTAAGGGATAGCAATATTTTAAGCAGTTAAGTTAGGTAGCCCATAAATGTCTCATTTTACAAATAGGAAAAATAATAGATGAAATTTTGACTAATCAATTAGGCTACCTACCACCTATCTAAAACAATAGGTATATAAAACATATATAAATATGAATAATAAATATAATACATATAGATAATAATATAACTTTAAAGTAGGAAGACACTAGGCTCGTAATTGTACATTTTACCTACTGCCATTTGAAGTTCCTGTTGTGAACTGCGGGTACTCCATGTCCGTGATACTCAAAACGACGAAAAACAATATTTAAAAAAATTAAGTGCGTAATCGAAAAAAGTTGAAGTGGCAATGGGCTGACAACCATTTTGTGATCACAAACCAGACTACGCAGTAGAGGAAGGTTCTCCACTCGATGGACTAAAGACATTATAAACGTCTCAGGAAGTCGGTGGATGGAGGCGGTTCAAGATCTTAAGTCGTGGCATTCTAGGGGGGGGAGGTCTATGTCCAGCAGTGGACTTCTACAGGCTGATGATGATTATGATAATGATGAAGATGAATCGAAAAAAATAAAAGTAGGTATTTGACTCTATATTAAAATAATATTATTTGTCACTGTAATTAATTTTATCAACGTAATGTTGATAAGTAATAAAGATAAAAATAATAGAATAGAATAGTAATAAAAATAGGGTAGAAGCGCATTTTAAAGTTTGGTTATAGTTTTTTTTATCGAGTATTTTAACATATACATTATAATCATACTATACATATTATATATTACATTACTTACATAATTATTTTGTGAGAATTTTGAACAATAATAGGCAACAAGAAAAAAAAGTGATTGTAGGTAACATTATTTCACAAAGTAACATGTATCAAAGTCAAAGTCAAAGTCAAAAAGAATTTTATTCAGTGAAATCACAAGGATCATTTGGAATCGTCTTATAAACTAAAATGACTCCTGTTCCAACGCGACCAAGCTTAGAAGAATCAGGCAACAAACACGGCTTGGCTTACATAAATGGTCCGTCTTACCACAAGGTGAGAAGCGCCTGTGTGGTGCCTCGGAGCAAGGAGTTGCTGATACATAGTAAATGAGAACTTAAAAACCTTAGGAAGGTAGTCAAAATTAAATAAACATCAGCAAAAAAAAAAAATACAACCGAATTGAGAACCTCCTCCTTTTTGGGAAGTCGGTTAAAAATATGCAAGACAGCACACGCTACGCTTGTTATATGCATGTCTATTAAACCGACTTAAAAAAGGAGGAGGTTATCAATATTCAGATGCCACTTTTTAGGGTTCCGTACCTCAAAAGGTACCAACGGAACTAACTCAGGTGTCTATCTGTCTGTATATCACAGGACTTGCAATTTTCTCTGAATCTATTGGAGCAAAAATGTTGAAATTGGTACCTACATCAAAGTTAGGTAACCAATCACGGACGTGTAGCGTAATTTGTAATATTGAGGAACAACCCAGAAAAAAAAACGTGTCAAATGCATCACGTGACATAATAGAAAGAGCTCGATAAGAGAAATAGATATTTTGAATAATTTCAAAATTTATTGAAAATATGTGTATACCATTCCATTAGCTATTTGTTACTCAATCACGCTTAAAAGCTGAATCGATTTTGATGAAATTTGGTAAAAATATCTATTAAGACTTGGATTGACACTAACTACTGGCTTCGGAAGCCTTCACTGTGCGTGGTCCGACACACGCTTGTTTTTTTAATGTTTTAGTTTTTATCTTGTCACTGATTCTTCCTTGGTTGCCCTGCATTAGGTCAGTGACCTGTATGGTGCCCTTGAAAAGGACCTTAACCAATGCTGAATAAATCAGTATGGTGAAAGGATTCAGGCTTCCCCATACAACACCACGACGCACTGTCTTGAGCCGCCTCCATCCACTGATTTCGTTTGACGTTTATAATGTCTTTAGTCCATCGAGTGTAGGGCCTTCCTCTACCTTGTTTCCGCACCCCCAACAATTGTCAGTTCTGCGAGCTATATGACCTGCCCATTGCCACTTCAACTTGCTAATTCGGAGAGCTATGCCGATGACCTTGGTCTACGAATTTCCTCATTTCGGATTCTATCACGTAGTGAAACTTCTAGCATAGTTCTCTCCATAGCCCGCTGTGCGACTTTGAGCTTGTCTCTACTGCCAATAGTTAACGACCACGTAAAGTTAAAACTCAAAAAATGATAGACAACCACTATAACAAAATGCTCTAAGACTCTAAGGGCCTAATCATTTTTGAAACCTATTTTAGTTAAAATAGCTTTTGTTTTCTTCGCTCTGATGTAAAATGTCATACGTCAAAACAAGACAAAAGCTATTTTAACTAAAAAAGGTTTTAAAAATGCTTATGAATAAGGGGGTAAGTAAGACTATGGCTACCAATTACGATTTATTCCCATTAGTTCCTTTTGGCAGTTCCTTTAAAGGAACTAATGGGTAGTTTTTTTCCAACTACACTCGAGAGCAATGAATCCGGGTCACTTAAAGAATCCTAAAAATCTCGGAAACTAAAAATGCTAGGTTAATGCAATAAATTGTATTTAATAGACAATGTAATACTCCTTAAATGAAGGTATTAAAACTTCTTAGTTATTGTAAAGTTATATCATAAAAAAATCAAATTTGAAAAAGGGCCACTTTCGAAGATGGAACTACGAAATTACAGCATTTGGTTTTGCTTTTGTTTGTAATCTGTCATTTATCATTGTTTGATTTCTGTTTTTTTGTTGTTTTTTTTCTGCGTAAACGCAGTAATGGAAGCACGAGGAGGCAATACGAAGTATTAAAATTCAAGAAAATCGTAATAAAGTTAAAAAATTTCATGTTTCCTATTTTTGTTTTAAGGAGAGATCAGCAGTTTTTTTCTTTATGTAATTTTGTGTTAATAAAATGTATGGTGACTCATATTTTTTTTACCTTCATTTAAGGAGTATTACATTGTCTATTAAATACAATTTATTGCATTAATCTATCATTTTTAGTTTCCGAGATTTTTAACATTCTTTAAGTGACCCGGATTCATTGCTCTCGAGTGTAGTTCCTTTGAAATAATCAAAGGGTAAATAACTAGTGGGACATCAATACTACACTAATATAATTATTTGGCATTTTGAAGTTGGCGCCAAATCTAAGTTTGAATGATTATTTATGAACGGAAGGATGCGATGACCTCCGTGGTGAAGCGTAGTAGCCGACTGAGACGCGAGAGGTGCGGGTTTAATTCCATTAGACAAATGTTCGCAATATTTGTTCCGGGTCTGGGTGTTAGAGTACAATGTATGTGGCAACCTCTGTAGCGCGGCGGGTGAGTAGCTGGCTGAGATGCGAGAGGTTGCGGGTTTGATTCCCTCTGTGGGATAAATGTTTGTATGATCTGCAAATATTTGTTCCGGGTTATGATACCATGGTACTCGTAGTTCCTAATTCCCACAACACAGGTAATTCTAGTATTGGGGTTTACATAAATGTATGGTAGAACACTAAAATATATCGTTTAAAAGGTCTTTAGAGAGTACGCGGTGAGGTGTCCTTAAAAAATAACTTACCATAGGTAAGTACCTACTTACTCAGATTTAAGCCTTCTCAAAAAATCTATTCAAAATCATTGCACGTCTATTTTTCAAAAAATAATCTAGCTTAATAATTATAAACCATTTTTGGTAACAGATGCACTATAACTTTTGTTATTTTTGCATAACAAACAATTTGGCGATTGTTATAAAACATTTGACCTACACAAGTAGGTAGAGATGTTATCGGCGGAGAAGATCTGCATAATTAGGGTTCCGTTGCTAACTAACAAGGGTTGGCGAACTGTAGATAGGTCATCATCATTATCATAAGCCTGTAGAAGTCCACTGCAGGACCCCCGTCAACCAACCCCCTTAAAATGTCACGAAGAGCAGTCTTGAGCCGCCTCCATCCACCGACTTCTTACGACATACAATGTAGTAGTCGTAGATAGGCAGATAGGTAGTATGCATTTTATTAAAACAATCGAAGATTTTGGAAAAAACTATAAATGAGTTTATATAGGTCTTATATTTATTACAATTACTACTGACGACCTCGTCAGGCGAAGTGACGCGGCGGGCGAAGGTTCGCCTGCGACGCAGGAAGTTGCGGGTTCGATTCTCGCCTCGGAACAAATATTTGTACAATCTGCAGATTTGTTCAGGGTGTTCTGGGTATTTTTTTATGTATAATAAAAAAATATCTATCTATGTAATGTTATTGTATTATGTATATCAGTTATCTAGTACCCATAACACAAGCTCTGCTTATCTTGGGGCTAGATAATGTTGTGTGAAAGGTCCAACATTTATTTATTTATTTAATTAATTCTTCTGTCAGAGATATAATAGTAGAGTCATCTAAGAATAAAGCTTCAATATACCGGTTTTTATAAGATGATTTTTGAGACTGATCGTGTAATAAATACATTATTTTTGTACCTCTATTCTCGTAAAAATACCAACAGGTATTTATTAATTAAAAAATTGTAATGAATAGTAATAAAACTGTGGAACCTTTAAAACCAAATGCATAACACATAACGATTTTATAATAACAAAAACAATAGTAAATAAAACATTAAGTTTTTGCTGTTTTTTGTCTGTCGGTTTCGCGTCACATCTACCTGCTTTGTACAATAACTAATAATATAAATAACTTACATTTATGCAGCTTTTTCAATCTTTTTAGCAAATGTTGAGACGTGTACACGGAACAGCGATAATTCAAGTTTATTCGAAACCGACGCAAGTGTACAGAGATGCTTCCCTACCAAAATGCAGCGGAAAATTGCTGACAATAATGCCATAGAAACGAGTTTAGTACGTTGTATGTACCTACCTAGCGCTCAGTATTTATTTTCGTTTGCTAATCTACTAATGTTACGAAAAGGATGTCGATAATTTGACTAATTCGTTTGGAGTGTTAGTGCATTTCATTTGTAATTGTATTTTTTACACGAGTGACTCTAGCCTTGGTCTGAGTATATTTTTAGAGTTCCGTATCCGTATTCCGTAGTCAAACAGTTTAAATTATGAAAAAAACTGTGCCAGGACCCTAATTCTAAGTGGCAGTATTAATGCCGGTTCTGATGTCCCGCTGTGGGGTGTATTGTGGATTGTTTTCCTTTTTTTTTTTACAATTTTTTATGTCGAGTTTGAAATCTTCTACAAGATACCCTATCACAAGAAGGGATTTGAAGGTGTGATAGGGTTATGTGAGATTGCCGGGACTCCGACTTCTCACTAAAACTCCCCCGGTGACCGTCTTCTGCGCATGTCGATTTGCTCCGGGATCTCCATAGGAACGCACCGGTGCCCATCTCGTGCTGCGTCACCCAAATGGGCCCATCCCATGGTTGGCCAAAAGACCACCACAAACTCTCTCTCCAACTGTGGAAGCATAGGGTCCACACCGTGCTGCCACCAACCACGGGCTCGTTAGAAGGGTGACCGAAGCCCTCACCTCAACCATCACGCGAACCCAGCGACATCCATCTCTTTCACCTCAAAAACGCGAGAAAACTAAAGAAAGAGAGACATGTCACTTCCTTCCTGGCCGTCATCTACCTTCCGAGCATAGCACATAAAGGCTACACCCGGAAGGTAGAGAAGGCAAACCACCTCTTCGCCGTTTATTTCCACATTTGTTTTTGATTCCTGACAAATACAAACGCAGGAACCTGCCATCTCATATTATATGAAAATATATTAAAGACTAGTTGCGCCCCGCGGTTTCACCCGCGTGAATAATGATGAAAATTGATGATGATGATGATGATGATGATGAAAAGTAGCCTATGTGTTAATCCAGGGCGTAAAGTATCTCCATTCCAAATTTCACTCAAATCCATTCAGTAGTTTTTACGTGAAAGAGTAACAAACATCCATCCATACTCACAAACTTTCGCGTTTATAATATTAGTAGGATAGGATATAGGATAGTAGGATGGCTTCCTGAATTGCAAAAAGCGTACCCTCCGTGCTAGATTTTATGTGTTACATACTTCAACTTTCTATACTGGAATTACTTAAAAGTGGAGCAGTCGAGCATCAATTAACATACTGTCGACAATTTAGACAAAAACAATTAATTTAACAAAACATTCTTAGCTAAAAGTAAAGAAAATAAAAAACTAAAAGTAGAAAAACAAGTTTGCCATTGTTATATACTATACACAATCTACCCAATATAACCTTACACCACTACTACCTACTTTGCAGTAACATATTCAGTTAGATAGTAGGTATAGGATTAGGGATTGGCAAGACAGGGATACAGAAGTTAACGATAAACAATAAGATACCTACATATATATATATTGGCGCAAAATAATCTTGAATTGGACCGTAAACCATCCAAAGTTTCAGTGCTATTCGTTCCTGGACAACATGATGCCACGTAGAAAAAGTTGTTGTCGAGTTTAAAACAGAACACACCGTCCTAAAGCTGCCGTTCCCCCCGGATCCCGCACGTAGATCCATAAGGGACAAGCAACCGTAAGCACACGAGAACGTTGCACTGACTAGCGCCCCGCGCATTGTACCCCTTTTTTTTTATCGTGGGGAAATCCCAGTTTATGTCAGACTGTTACTGACTAAAACCCCACGGTTGCCATCCAGGCGCCTTTAGTCTGGACTACGGGAACGCTTACGCACTCTTCCGCGGTCCAGACGGCGATGGTCCTATAAGGACTCCTGTCCATTGTGTATTGTGGAGATAGAGTCTCCACCATATATCGGCATATGAGGGCACGTAAGAACCCTACGTGCCATAGTGGTGACGGACGCCCCTGTTATGGGGGCTGAAAGGAGGGCATGGAAGAGGCTTCTCCGACGCCCGGCTCTCCTGCTGCGGATTGGGAGTTCGGTAGAGATTTCCCTCTCCCGCTCCGCAGCTTCCTTCTGTGACATAACATGTTCACAGAAGGACATCACCTCCCTCCACGACCTCTCGCTTTCGAGCATTGATTTGATCAATGCTGGAAGCGAGAGGTCGTCCCCTACTGCTGCGACGAGGTCACGGTGCTCGCTGGCCCAGGCTGGGCATATCTCCAGCGCATTGTTCCCCTTGTACTAACCCTACCCCATATAGCCAGCAAGACTTTGGGCTGGTGGCAACACTGTTGAAGTGTGTCCGCAGGCGTCGATGATGGAGAGCAGGACCCTATAGGTCGCACGCGTCAATTCACGTTTATACAAAAGTTTAGCATTTTATTACTAAGTAGTTATTACTATATCAGGCATCATCATCATCAGCCTGAAGAAGTCCAATGCAATGAATATAGCCCTCCTCCTAGAATACCAAGACGAACGATCTCGAGCCGCCTCCATCCACTGACTTCAAGCTACCTTTATACTGTCTTTAGTCCATCGAGAGGAGGACCTTCCTCTACTGCGTCGTCCAGTTATTGTGGTCGCCATTCGAGAACCTTTATTCCCCAACTGTTGTCAGTTCTGCCAGCTACATGACCTGCCCAATACCACTTCAACTTGCTTTCTGGGAGCTATGTCGGTGACCTTAGTTCTACTATGGACTTCCTCAATTCGGAGTCTATCACGTTGAGAAACTCCGAGAATAGCTCTCTCCATATCATGCATATCATGTATATAATTTAATCTCACAGGCATCAATCGTACAAACATTTTTGGTATATAGATACATCCTTTAGAGGTTATACATACTATAAAAATACATGTACACATAACTACATAATATATACATAATCGACATAAAATATAATGGAGGGAATTGCCATAATCATCATGCATGGCAGGTGGATTGGTAATCGCAGTATTCCATATCGCATCCTCTGGTGTAATCTTTAAGTCGGCTATTACGTCATCTACGGAGGGATCCATTCTTAGGTCGGACACACTATGACACGAGTTTTTTTAACATAGATTAAAATTGATAACGAGATATAATATTTATATCTCTAATATATCATCATTCATATCATCATAATCATAATCATAAATATCAGATTGCATAATCATGCTGCTATAAATATGAGCCAATATTTGCGCGCATTTTGAAATAGGTACTAAAATACAATCTTATATCTAAATAAGGCTTGTGTTTCATTCGATGATTACTTTACTTAGTTAAGATTTTTAGTTGTTTTAAGATTGTTTTGTTTTTGAAAATAATGTAATCTTATGTACAAAAATAAATGACTTGGTAATAATATGGCTTTTTATTTATAAATAATTTAACTAATTACTTATTTAACTTTTGGTCGTTTGCAACGGTCTTTAGATAGCTTGTTTAAATGTGTATTTTACATTTAAAAAATAAAATTGTGGTAGTCTAGTAATAGCTGGCTGAGGTGCAAAAGGTAAGGATCGGTTCCCGTTGCGGAACAAATGTTTACTCGATCTGCAAATATTTGTTCCGGGTCTGGGTGTTGTGGTACCATGGTACTCGTAGTTCCTGATACTCACGACACCGGGTATCCTAGTGCTATAATGTGACTGTTGGGAGTTCAATTTTTTTTTTGTATATTTTGTATATGTATAAATAATGATGTATTGATGATTGATGTAGCGTCTGCCGAGCGTGGTGATTTTGGCAAATCCCCCCATTTCATTCAATGGGGGAGGCCTCATCCAGCGGTGGATATAAACAAGCTGGTGATGAATAGATGAATGATGATAAGTTTGTATTATTCTTTAAAAAAAAAAAAAAGGAACCTATTGTTTACAAAAAAAAGTCTTAATATACAACTTTAGAAAGTATTTTCACGTGCAAATGCTCTAAAAAAATTAACTCGAAAAACATTCTGTTAGCGGGATACTGAAAAATTATAATTTGGCTCATAATGCTAATTTTCCTTGTAAAAGCAGCAAGCGCAAAATATTATGGTAATTTTTCGTGTAAAGTTAAGTTCTTTATTCATGTATGTCATGTCAGAGACAATGCTACTATGTTTTTGGGGTCACCAATGCACGATTACCCCTTGCGCCAAATCGGGAAAAGAAAACAGCATTGCATTTTGTTTTCTAACTTTTTACTAAAATAACTTTCGTGAGTTATCTAATTAATTTCCTAAAATCCAAACATTCAAAAACCCTTTTTTTATATACAAACGGCTTCGCTTAAAGTTGAAAATCACATGCCATATTTGACGATGAAACTGGTAAAAAATATGCGGTTAGGTTAGGTTAGGATAAACTTAGGATAAAGTTAATTACCTAAGTAAAAAAGAAACAATTGTTTTGTGTTCTTGTTTTAAAGCTCTAATCTAGTAAATTACCTAGTAGAAAACTGAAAACACAGAATTCGATGTTTTGATACTTAATCTGAAAATAAAATTGAGATATGTACATAATAATACCTACATAATAATATTGATATCGGTACAAAACTTGGTAAGTACCTTCTTAGTTAGCTAAATAACTCTGTCTGAAAGATGGTGCCTTTAGCCGGTTGCTTTAACAATTAATTAAAAAGTAGCATTAAATTTTTTTTTTTTTTTTTTATTTCAGTTTTGTACAAAACAAGAACCGAGTTTTAGGAAATACAGATTTTTCTGGTCTTGCTGAGGCATTTATGCAAATCGCAACGAACATTTTGCATACGTAGAATTTGAATTTGTGCGTAATCTTAATTTATATTATACTGTGCCCCAGACAAATATAATAATTATGAGGAGCAGTTGGCTCGGGCTCAGCTCTGACTACCTTTAATTTGACGACCACGGCGAAGGTGCGGGTTCGATTCCCGCAGCGGGACGAATGTTTGTATGATCTGCAAAAAATCTACAAGCAATTGAGACGTCCGTGTTTGTGATGTGTTGCAGACTGTACCCAACAAAGATGTCTCCGGCATTCCACATGTAGTATCCAGTGAACATCAAGCAGATGCACGCGAAAGGCAAGTAAGATATGCTGGCAACGTTGTTGTCCGAGTTCTACACATCACACGAAACATCACACATTTTCAAGCCGTTAAAAACTATTGGAAGTATATCTCGCGCACCAAAATGACAGGCACCATAGATACAAAGTCGATAGTATAGCCAGCAGCATGGAGGATTCAGCAGCATTGCAGCGCTCTCAGCACGTGCTAAGTACATTAGCTTTACAGAGCTTTTGAGTTACGACGCATAAATTTTTATTTATTTTTGTACGTACATACCACTAATATGTGTCCTATCTTACCACCACCTTCTTATTATTATGATAATTTTGTTTATGAATTTTTATATCTGAGACAGAACACTTACACACTTACACTTACACGAACTCACCCACACAACACACAAACATACACTCACACAAACACTAAAATCCACTCACATCCATAATGTCACATAGGTACTTACATAATGTAGGTACTTACCTACATTACGTTTTGTGATAAGTATATCAACAATTTTATTTGTTTATTATTTATTATCTTTAGTAACAAAGTATAACTCATAAAATGGTTAATAACACGTACAAACTATAAAATCCATAATGTTGCCGAATCCGTGTATGCAAGAGCACTGTCATTTGATGGCGGAGAATGTGTGTTGAGGATGGAATCTGACCCCTGAGATACAGTTTTACACTAGTTCGGGGGATGGTGCGCATCCAAACCATGCAACTCCGTTGTCAGTAGCATTGTTTCTGCTTGTAACTTCATTATGTTTAGTAAATTCATAAAAAATAAGCGGTTGTCTGGAAGAAATCGCTGTCTGCGATAAGACCGCCGATTGTAGGACTTAAACTGTAGGTTTATATTAAGTGTATATCTTGCATTGTGTCCTCAATAAAGTTTTTTTCATTTCATTTCATTTATACTACCAGAACTAACTTAGACCAAAGCAATTTATTAAAATATTATTGTATGCAATAAACAAATGAAATGAAAGATAAAGGAAACCAAACTCGCAATTAAACCATTATTTATTCAGACTTCATAAGTCCCGATGCAATTAGCGAAATATAGTATTATTATGGTAACTAACAATTACGACTATACCCACACCCACGTACTATACTATTCTCATGCTGACGTTTCGTTGACCGTTTAGAGGTCCTTCCTGATGAGCACCGACCGCGACCACGCTCGAAGGTCGTGAGATGGGAACTCGACCCGTGCCATGACCTTCGAGCGTGGTCGCGGCAAAATCATACCTGGCCACGATAATTTCAATTCTATAAAGAAAATTAAGAACAATAGTAAGTAGTACTTTGTGTACCAAAATGAAAGGTAGAAATTTAGGGGATAAAACGGAAAAGTAAGAGCAATATTCGCGCCCAGTGGTCCAATTTTTGAAAATCATCGAGTGCTGACTGAACGTCTGGGCCCCAATTCTACTAAACAAATTATGTTTGAATTGTTAATGAATTATCTCAAAATTGTAATTTTTGACACTTTTGGTATAGCAAATGTGTCAAAAGTGACCATTTTGAGATAATTCATTAACAATTCAAACACAATTTGATTAGTAGGGCCCAGAAAAATTTCCGATAATCCCCGATTTCCAAATTTTTATGTGTTGAAACTCATTGGTGACTGACATTCTTATACCTATGATATTAAAACAAGTGCCTCCTCCTGGGGTGTAATTTTTGAATATCACTGAGTGACTAAATATCATCAAAAAGGCCGCTAATCAACGTTTTTCAGGAGACGTACTGGAGAAAGCACTTTTATTGATATCATATATGCATAAGAATTTTAGTTTTTAATGAGTTTCAATATACGGAAATTTGGAAATCAGGGATTAACGGAAATTTTACTGACGTTTACTCACTCGATGACATTAAAAAATCGAACCCCTGTACATTTCCTGAAAAACGGTGATTTGCAGCCTTTTCCAATGATATTTGTTTGTTTTCATTTTTTTTCTTTTTTTTTTTTTTCATTCTTTCATTCAAAAAAAATCGCAACCCTGGTAATTTTTTTTGAAATCGTGTAATCACATCATCGTGTTTCAGACACTTTTTCCTAAAAACTTCATTTAAAAAGTAAAAAAGTTTGAATTCCTCAATTTTAAACGTTTGATTTCCTATAATTGTATGACAAAGCCTCCAAGCATTCCTAATTTCAGCATAGTGTAGTCACTGGAAGTACCCTAGATGTTTTTAATTTTCATACAAAATAGTAATTCTTTGCCGTATAACGCTTGAGTTAGAAGCTTAATGTTTTCTGGACACTTTAAACTCATAAATTTTTATATTTGGTATAAATTTTTAGTTGTTCCCTGCAGCCGTTCCTGAGAAAAAGGTCTTGATAAGACAGACAGACAGACAACAAGGTGATCCTCTGAGAGTTCCGTTTTTCCCTGTTGACCTACGGAACCCTAACAATATTCAATACATCAATAGAATGGAAATTAACGTGGCTTGGTATACTATTACCACCACGTCTCCCCGTCCAGTGTTCCCGTCTTACGACCTTCGAGCGTGGTTGCGGCCAGTGCTCATGAGGAAGGACCTCTAAATGGTCAATGAAACGTTAGCAGGAGAATAGCAAAGTACGTGGTGTATAGTCGTAATTGTTCTAAAATTCAATACATCATTGAAAAAACACTGTAAGATGACTTGACTATCTGAAAATAAATAAAACATAGATTTATTAACCCCTTTAGCTCGTACAGTTTCGTAGAGCCTCGTAGAGCCTCGTAAAGGCTCTTTTCTTTGAGATAGGGTTAGGGGGATAAGGGTGAAACTGGGAGAAAGCGGTTTGGATAATCTTTCCTGACGCATATTTTAAATGAAGCTTAGAAACTACTTACCAACTTAATTAACGACAAATGTAAAATATTTGAATGCAGGGACTACACTTACCGATAAATAAGTTTGGTAGGAAATTTCCACACAACCCAACGCCATAAACACCACTGGTTTCTGTAAGAAAACATCGGAATGTAACACCCATTCTCAAAAGCGGAAACATGCTGATTTTCCTTTTTTTTTTGACTGGTACTCTCACATGTAAATCTAAACAGCAGTACATATAGCGGCTGGTTTCATACTCATTTTAATCACGACATACAAACACAAAACTCGTACTCGAGAGTCGGCTAAAATTCGGGAGATGTAGGCTCGATTCCCGTTCTGAGACAAATGTCTGCATGACCTGCAAATACCTATTTGCTCCGAGTCCGGGTGTTGTGGTACTATTATACTCGTAGTTCCTGATACCCAAGACACAGGGAATCCTAGTGAGGGATCTGAAGGGCTGTTTTAAAACGTTTGGAAGGGTTTCCGATTGGATTCGTTAGTTTTTAATTTCGATGTGGTATGGTAAGTAACTAAAACAAAAAAAACATAGAAAATTGTTTTAGTTACTTAACACATCGAAATGAAAAACTAACAAATCCGATCAGCAACCCTTCTGAACATTTTAAAATAGCCTTGTAAGACTATGCAGGTGAAAAAAAGTCTAAAAAGAAGAATAAGAAAGAAGGAAGAAGAAGAAGAAAGTTGTTTTATAGAAGTTGTAAAAAAACTCAGACAAGACGCTCCTGTACGTAGTTACGAATATTTTCGTAGTGCGTATTGTAGCGATCGTAGCACATGTAGCGCGTTGAAATCATTTGTATGGGGTTGCCGTGCGTTGGTCTACGAAGTTCAAATTAGAATTAAAATTAGATTTCAATCGAGTCTTAGGGTCCAATTATAATAATTGATTTATTATTAATGCTCTAGCTAGAATAATCAACTGGAAATTTGAACGCACAATCATAAAATCTTTATGGTGCACGGAAATTATTTACACACATAATAATATAAAATGCTCTTGTATGAGGATGAGCTTAAACCTTAAGAAAGCAAACCTTTGAGACTAGAGAGAGGTTTGGTAGGTTTCTGTACGAAGAAAGGAAACAAGGAAAAATAACGAATTCTATGAATAAACATAACAAATACGATTATACGATTAGTGTCCACTACAGCTGTGCTGTTTGACGACTTTTGTGGCGCGGGGGTCGAGTAACTGGCTGAGATGCAAGAGATACCCACGACACAGGTAATCCTAGTGTGAGATCATGAATACGTAAGTGACTGTTGGGTGTTATGTTATGTTATGCTGAACCTACCTGAGCTTGCGTCATAGCCAAAGCCAATATCTTTCTTACGCGAACAGATGATTTATCTGTGCAATTGTGCCATCCGCATGCGTACATAGCAGCTGGCAAATACGAAGCCTGGAAAAAGATAACACCACCTTAAAATATTTTCTAATAAAAAGAACTGTGTAACCATTAATAGAATTGAAGTTATCGTGGCTTGGTATCATTTTAGAAAAATTACGACTATACACCACGTATTTTACTATTCTCCTGCTGACTTTTCGTTGGCCATTTTGAGGTCCTTCCTCATGAGCACCGACCGCGACCACGATCAAAGGACGTGAGACGGGACTGTCAGCAGGAGAATAGTAAAGTACGTGGTGTATAGTCGTAATTTTTCTAAAATGTGTAACAAACTGTCCGACTAGTCAGGATAACAGTTTGGAATATTTTCATCCAAACAGTTCTACAAACATCATCGAACTGTTGGTGTGGAATAAACGACCATTGTTTGTAGCAAAACGACCTAGCAACGACTGTCGTGTTAATATACATACTTTTTAAGATAATAACTTAAGTGTTATTCATGTAATCATAAACAGTATGTAATTACATATAATTATATTGGTTTTTTACCCTTTCAACTAACGTCTGTTTTATTCTAGTATACTACCCCGTTTTCGTTGCGCGCGCCCTCTGCCCCATTATAACAATCATACATGACTAGTACGAGCATCTAAATTGCTTGAAACCTCTTGTCATATCATAATCATCATCATCATCAGCCTGTCCACTGCTGGACATTGGCCTTTTCCCTAGAATGCCTCGACGAACGGTCTTGAGCCGCCTAAACCATCGACTTCCTGTGACGTTTATAATATCTTTGGTCCATCGAGTGGAGGGCCTTCCTCTACCGCGTCATCCGGTAGGTGTTGGGTCGTATATTCAAAAATAATCAACTTTAGTTAAACCAGTAAAAATCAATGTATTAATACTTACCAACTTTTAATGGCTAGATTGTAAATAGGTAAAATTACCTCAACAGTGACGTCTCCAGCGTTCCACATGAGGAATCCGGTGCTGATCATGATTCCACACGTCGTGAAGACCACGGCAGCCATATTGACTAGAGTTCGCTCAGTTGTCTGGAAGAACGGACGAAACGCAACATTATATAATATACATTTTGTAAACGGATAATTTTTACGTAACGAAATGTTGGTGGAAGCACCGCAACCCGATCGGTATGACGTCACCGAAGAACGCGTGATGACGCGGATACAAGCACTCCCCCCACCCCCGCGCCGGACGAGCCGAGAGGAGCGAGCTCAGACGCAGTGTGATGAGGGACGCGGAGGGAATGTAGCGCGGATCCATACCCTCCCTGATGAAGACCCTCGATTAGGGTCGAAACCTGTTGGTGTTTCCACCAACATTTCGGTACGTGAAAATTTCCCGTTTTACAAAATGAATGATATAATTCACGAAAGTTACTTTAGTAAAATTATATTATATAGTTATGATTTCGTTATCAAGAGCCTAGACTTTAATATTGATATTCACCATCATTTGAGACATGACGGAGACCAATTCAGCTATCGTCATGATCAGTTGGGAGCTGAAAATGATTCTAAATATTTTCTGGCATTCTTGCGTGCACCTGAAAGTTGAAGGTCATGTTATAATTAAGAGTTAGGTATGTAGGTACCTACCTACTATTTGCAACGGTCCTTAGAAAAACGAAAAACGAGAGACAATTCAATTCGAGTCAATGAAAAACGCACAGACTAAAAAGTGTTGTAAGTGTTAAAAAGTTATTTGTGGTTTAAATTAGTCTTGTCGCGCTGCAACATAACACTAACTAACTGGTGTAAGAAACACCAGTGTGGTGAATGTGATTGATTTTTTTTCCCTTGAATATTAATGTCATCTCATGTACATTTTTGTTGTTTTCTTAACCCCCACCCCGAAACTAAAACCTGGCTACGCCCGTGCCCCTATTAGTATTGCTGCGTCCTAACAGGGCCACTAACCACTAACCATTTTATGTGATATTTTGCAAGACCTTCACAATAATGTACATGGTGCAAAATAAATGATTACTGATTTCATTGTACTTATTAAAAATATATATACATATATCATCAAGTCCACTACTGGACATAGGCTTTCCACATATAACGCCACGACATACTATACGTGTTTACCATCCTGGGGGGATCAGCATCCACCTGAGTACTTAACACCAAACTGCGATCACCAATCCGCCTGCCAAGCGTGGTGATTATGGCAAATCCCCCCATTGCGCGCTATGCATACTATGGGGGAGGCTTCATCTAGCAGTGGATATCTACCGGCTTATAAAGAGAGTTTGGGTTTGGTTGGCCTTACTACCTACCTATGCAAGAACTAACCATAACGTATCAATATGCAGCTTGATACCAATCTTAAACGCAGACTCGTATTCTTCCTTCAGCTTTGAGTGCTGTCTCGACTTATCTAAAATACCATCCAGTTTTACGAAGTAAGTTGCCAAGTTCTTATACTGGAAACTCAGGAAGAGGAACAATGAGAGGATTAGGATGTAAGAGCCAGAGACTCTGCTGAAATAGATCAACCAGATGAAGTAGAATATGATGCGGGCAATATGTGCGATTTCTGATCTGTCCTTGACGTCTGGCCAAGCTGTGATCACTGTTGTGAAAGGAGCCCCTGAAAAATAAGCATTGCAATTGTTATTATTATTTGATGTATTGTCTCTTGATTATGAGGCCTTACAGCTCTTATAGCGATTCAGTTTAAAAAATATTCAGTACCTACAAAATATCGGTTCGTCGTTGGCATTCGTCATAATTGAATAACTTTAATCGCAGAAGTCTATAGACCTTCTGCTACTGTGCCTTTAAATATAGCGGACATCACGGAACCGATATTTTGTACTGAATAGGTTTTGAACTGAATCGCTATCAGAGCTCATGGTAAGGTATCTGATGATATTTGTGACTGGACTAGGTATCTGAATTTAATTATCCTGGGTTTAATTATTATGAGTAAATTTGATGTGCTTTTTGTATGTACTCTTTAGTTCGTGTAATTGGTACCTAGCTGTATGCCGTTAGTTTAAGTTTATTAACTTAAGGCAGTACCCCGACCAAACACGGCGTCAAGCTGTTTTTTTCAAGCCTCTCTCCTCGTTAAATAAAGCAAGTAGAAAAAAACTTCAAAGTCACCACATATATTTGACATTTTGTCATCAAGTTCCACGATTGGTTTAATGATTTATCGTCGTAAGTACTCGACAATAAACCCATGAAAAAATTGAAATAAATCATGATTTTGTAAATCTTAAGAGAAGATTTACAAAATCATGTAATGTTTAGTAAGTTCAACGTTACTGAATTTTTTGGTCTGCACAATTGGATAGTTAATTTAATAGTAGAATTAATACATGATTATTTTTTTTTTAAATGGGTTCTCTTTATTTTTTATGAATTATATTTCATGAATCCGTGCGAATCTGGCTGTGCGCAAGGAGCGGACCAGTCAGCCGCCGGTTCTCGGACGGACGGCTAGATGGCAGTACTATTAGAACGGACTACATAGGTGTCACTAAAATAAATAATTTGCGATGTATTGTAGAGGCGAACACCTCAAGGTCATTCGGTCAGGGTAGCGCCTTAAATAAATAAATATTCAAGTGGAAGACTTATTTTTACGGTTCTGTAGCCAATATCTCAAAAACTACACAACTATCTTATTCAAACCAATTCTTGTGAAAAGTGTTTTGTAAGTTCTACTACCATTTGGTCTGGGTGATGTGGTACCATGGTACTCGTAGTTCCTGATACCCACAACACAGGGAATCCTAGTGTGGGATCAGGACTATGTATGTGACTGTTGGGTGTTGTGTTATGTTGTTATTTTACAGAAATTTCCACCCCATACTTTGAAATGTTGGTTTACTCACACACTTTTCAAGACTTTAGAAGATATCACTAACTTGACTTCAATAAAAAAGTTAATTTGAAACCTGTATGTCTATTTTGATGACCTATCTAAAAATACCACATGCTTATGTGCACTGGTTTTTTTTTCAGTTACATAATGTTGCGACCCTCAAGTTTTTTTCGTAGTTTAACTGCACTCTTGTTAAGCGGTTTATAAAATAAGTACATACGGACAACACACGGACGAACAGACAAGACTAAATTATAAGGGTTACGTTTTTTGCGATTCACTAAGAACCAAAGCAGATTTGTGTTACTGAGATCTAGTAGAAATCTGCCTAAGGCAGAGGCTAGCGGATCGTAGGCGAGCTACAGTCATCGTAGACCCTCTACGGCCGGACTGTCGGGATTGAGTCAATAAAAAATGTTGGGTTACGTGTATTACTATTCTGTAAAAGAAAAGCAAAGCCATCTGAAACTCTACCTGTCCTGATGTACTGGATAAGGGCACTGGCTCCGTAAAACACGATGCAAAGCCCGCAGCTCGTCACATAAGCCGTCAGGTAGTACTTCAGTTTACTGATCATTTGCTTCTCAACTTCCTCATCATTGTGTACCTGCTTCAGCACCACTGCCAACTTGTACAGTACATCTCTTACATTTCGCTTGTAATAAATCAAATTAATAACATAAATGTACAGAATCGGGTGTGCAATACCAAACGCCAACCTATCAGCGACTTGCTCAGGAGAGAGATTGTTCTGCGTAAAAAACGCAACCACTTCTGATGCCATAAATGAAAACATAACGAATTCTATGAAAAATGATAAGACGTTGAAGATTTTTACGAATTTCTCAGGTAGATTCACATTTTCTATCCAGAAATCAGACAATCCACAGAAGTAAAGTCCTGTGTTGAGTTTTTGGAATAGTTTGATGGTGTCGTTAGTGTAGGGTTTACAAGGAAACGTCGCCATGACTCGTACCTACCACTCGAATACTTGAACGTGGTTGCAGCGAAGGTGTATAATTTTCGATTGAATTGCAAAGGTGTTTTAATTAGTACCTTGGTTTTGTACCTATTAAATAATAATTGCTACCTTGGTTGTCAGAGCGAGAGCCTGGTAAGTGTATACCTACTATAATACCTAAATCGTTTATTGTTCGATTTAGGTATTGTGATTGGACTAGGTATTTGATTTTGGTTAGGATTAGAAACCTACGAACGTAAACACTCGTCGGCACCAGACGAGCCCCGCCGCGCGCCGCCGTGTCACCTCCTTCCGAAAGAACGTGACTATGTCGCCGTTTCTCGCGTTTCTAAAACCCGACAGAAACAATCGAATAAAAAAGCAAAAGTAGAGACACCGTGAACCTAATCATGTGACAAAGGAAGGATTTGTATCTTGAATCTTGTTATATAATATAAACTTACTCAGGTAGGTACATCTATAGAACAATCCATAAGATAATATTAGCCCTACCTTCCATATCGTGAGTTATTGTGGGTAGATAGGAACTCATGAATAAATCAGTCTCGATTGATTGGTGGTTTCATTCAAACCGTGTGTCCGCGTATACCTATAAAACAAATCTCTTGCCGAATTAATTGGGTTCCCGTTGCCGCTCCTACATCCCACTATAATATCATAAATGCAAATAGGTAGGTACTTTCGCATTTACGATATTACTTAGGCACTCTTACTTGCCGAGTGAGTGTATGAAGACGGTGGTTGTTCCAATAGTCAAGAATAAAACTGGTGACTTATCTGACAAGAGCAATTATAGACCCATCTCTTTAGCTACCACTGTGGCTAAGGTACTGGACAGTTTGCTTGATCGCATCCTGAGCAGTCATCTGCAGCTGAACGATGCCCAGTTCGGCTTCAGACCGGGGCTGTCGACAGAGACTGCCATACTGTGCCTCAAGCAAACTGTCCACTACTATACTGACAGGAAGACTCCAGTCTATGCTTGCTTCCTGGACCTGTCCAAGGCCTTCGATTTGGTTTCCTATGATGTGCTCTGGAAGAAGATAAGATCTGAAACAAGCGTCCCTGATGAAATTATTAAAATTTTTGATTATTGGTACCTACGGCAACCAAACAAATGTCGTGCGGTGGGGGGGAGTGGTCTCCGATGTGTACAGGCTGAGGTGTGGTGTGAGGCAGGGGGGCTAACATCTCCCCGGCTTTTCAGCCTGTATGTGAATGGCCTTATCGAGGACCTCGGTGGCGCCAGAGTCGGCTGTTCAATTGACGGTAAATTTATAAACAACATTAGCTACGCCGACGACATGGTGCTGTTGGCGCCTTCGATAAGCGCCATCAGGAAGCTACTCAAGAGGTGTGAGGTGTATGCCGCGGCGCATGGGCTCAAGTACAATGTGAAGAAGAGTGAGTTACTGGTATTTCAGTCTCGTGGTCACATAGTCACCAGTGTACCACCAGTCACTCTAATGATGGAGTTGAGTTACCAAGAGTGTCACGTTTCAAGTACTTGGGCCACTGGGTCGCGGATGACCTCACGGACACCGAGGACATTGAGAGGGAGCGCAGGGCGTTGGCTGTCCGATGCAATATGTTGGCCCGTAGATTTGCACGGTGTACCGACGAAGTGAAGTTGGCTCTTTTCAAGGCCTTCTGTCAGTCTTTTTACACGTGCAGTCTATGGACTAGCTATACGCAGAAGACAATGAACGCCCTGCTCGTGCAATATAACAACGCGTTTAGGGTTGTGTTGAGGTTGCCGAGGTACTGCAGTGCTTCAGGCATGTTTGCTGACGCTCGAACTGATGGCTTCCATGCCATCCTACGCAAGAGAGCCGCCTCACTGCTGAGCCGTGTCCGCGGCAGCAACAACGCTATCCTGCGCGTTGTAGCTGACAGGGTTGACTGTCCCATACTGGGCCATTTGGTTAGGCTTCATATTGTTTAATTATGTTTTATTTTTAATGTGTTAATTTTATGTGTGTGTGTACTAGTTTAAGTTTTTATGGACATTTGTCTGACATAAAATAAATAAATAAAATAAGATATTATATAATAAAAACGGTTGAAACGATTTTAATGAAAGGTAGATAAAGTACCTACACTGATAGTTAGGACCTGGATTGAGCTATAGGGTAGGTACTTTTCATCCAGAAAACCAATCCTTGGAGGAGTGACATGGGGGCGACCACTTTCCGGTATTCTTTAGGTAGGTACTTTATGTTACTGATTCTTCTAGGCTTGGTCGCGTTGGAACAGGAGTAGGTAATTTTAGTTTATAAGACGATTCAAAATGATCCTTGTGATTTCAATGAATAAAATTCTTTTTGACTTTGACTTTGACTTTACACTGGAAGTACCTACCTTACCTACCCTAGATATTTTAATTTTCGTGATTTCCATACAAAAATTAGACATTCATTCTACTTATATCTTTTAATGCAATGAGTTAGAAACTATGGTCTTATTCATAAAAAGTTATCGGACATCTAAAATCTCTCTTAATGTATGGTGGTCGATTTTTACTATTCATAAACGCATATTAGCACTAATACGTTGTTTAGATACACTATAAACTATGGAAAAGTTATGAGAGGCAAGACCCTACTTTAGCGTCTTATAATACGGAAACATGGCCGACTCACAACAGCTGATTTGTATTGTAATTGTGAATTTTGACATACCTAGACATTTTAACGTCAGTATTTCTCACAGCAAAGAATATAAATTTTCACTGAGTACCTACTGACTACTAAAACCATGGAAGCGCTTCGTAGATTGGATGCTGTTGCATTAGTTTAAAATCTAGAAAACCCTCCACGGCGTGCAAAGGTTTACAAAGACCGAAATGATAATTTTTGTTTGGATGACGAGGACTTCAGGAAACGGTATCGCTTTAATAAACCTACGGCGTTATACGTAATAAACCATACGATTCAGCGATGATTACACGCAGATATCGTACCTAACGAGCCCCCGAATATGTTACGTTTGGTCATAGTGAATAAGGGGGCTGGTGCGTCAGGATCTACAGTTGGATCCGAGAGGTCGTGGCACATCTCCATAACTACAGATCCTAACTGCTATTAGATGTTTGGGCCGACGTGAGATAAGTACCTACGACTAATCTTAGACTATGACAGTTATTATACTATATACAGCTACTTCCCTCTTTATAAAATTAATAAAAGTCAAGTCAAGAGTAAAAAACATTTTCATTTATACTTTATTTTTATGATAGCTTAGTTTCGCCTGCAGCACCTCCTCTTTTAGCAGTTGGGGCAACACTTTTCCGGTGGCGCAACAGACAAGGGGTTAAGGTTGATTAGTTTTTGCTTTTCGTTTGCCATTTGGACCTCGTGCAGTTCTTGCCTGAAGGCAATTTCAACAGTGGCTGCGCACGTGCACCATTTCCTTTACGAACTCCGTCAAGATAATCTATGAAAGAAAGCGAAATTAAGCATTAGTAAGAGCGAGAACATAAAAACAAAACACCTGAAACTTGTGAACAACTAACAAACAAAATAATGGCTCAAAATTTAATTGTGTTGGTAGTTTAATATCACAGAGTATTTGGAAATGCTAAGGCCAAGAAAATATAAAATTAGGACGTACCCAGCGGCTCAAATAACTAAAATTAGGAAAATTGCAGTACAAACCTTGTCCACATCCAGCCAATTTACACTCCTCTGTCTTTTCTGTCCACTAAGCCAAGACAGCTTGCAATTTGTTTAGATAGGTACCATTTTTCATGATCACAAATTCGCAAACTCGGTGAGAGCTTTTGAAAGTTCAAAATATCGATGCTGTTACTGTCAAAACCAGAAACAAATAAGAATTTAAACATGTGAAATTTAGCCAATTTGTCTATGGTTTCGTCAAGCAATCATCAAGCAATGAAGTTTTTCGTCTAAATGGCAACATTTTGTTTCTAAAACCTTCTATAAGTGCATTTTAGTTATCAAAGCTTTATCGAACGATTATGAATAGGGAATTTTTAAATGAGTTTGATAGCCTTATCATACGTTTTAACTAGTGAACGTTTTAAACCTATATTAAGCATTTTTTATGAATAAGACCGTTACTTGTTTGCACTACTTAGGTATTCACTCACAATCAAATCATTCCAATAGTAGGTAGGTACTGAGAAAAAGTTGACAGACATACAAGGAAGGATAAGGGTTCCGTTTTTCCTGTTAAGGTATGGAACCCTAAATTTTTATTTTTTTGAACTCCTTTGATAGAATCTTAGAGAATTTATGTGGGGAGATGGCATGCTCAACTTCTAGTACTAAATTATTTCTGCCACTTTTTGCGGGAGGCGAGGTAAACACGTACAGCACACATTTACTTACTCACGCACACTCATGCAGAAAGTTGAGGCGTCTCTATAAACGCACACGGAAATAAAAGCTGTCACACAAACATAAAACAAGCACACAAATAAATAATTTCTGTAATTACACTATTGGTTAGTTGCACACTAGCGCAAAAACTAGTGATGGGGTGTGAAAGAATGAATGAAATTAAGATTATTAATTGTCTATGGATCTAGTCTATGGATGTATGTTTGAATGGGTGAATTGATTCATGTTGATCAAAAGTAATCGCGTAACAAACATAAAAAAAACATAGTCAGTTAAAAATTGTTTTAGGATTTAAGAGCTCACCGGTAGGACGCGTACGTCCTTTTGCACGCGAACGAAGTTTGCTTCTATTTTGGCTATTATTTCTTCAAATTTTGTATTCATGATTTGTACACTAATATATATAGACCCGTGGTGCGTTGGTTTCTTATAAAATTATATGGTTTCCAAATCACACGCATCAGGCATGTATGATCAACAACAACAAACAGCAACTATTTGTTCCGGGTCTGGGTGTTATGGTACCAGGTACTCGTAGTTCCTGATAGGTACCTACGATACAGGGAATCCTAGTGTGGGATCAAAACTACGTATGTGACTGATAAGTGTAAAAAAAAAACAATATTTTGGCTCCTGCTCGGAATGGATGTAAGGTTGGGTCCCGTGGTATTAAGGAGCTCCTCCTCATTGACATGGCCATCAGACAGAAGGTCAGGAGGAGCAAGGGAAACCTCTCGGCTGCTTGTATTGATTATAAGAAAGTCTATGATTCTGTGCCACATACATGGATTTAACAATTATAAGCTGGGATTACATTTATATTGTATTTTTTGAATGAAAATATAAGCTATTGGTTTTTAAAATGGATCAATTTATTGTTAAGAAAATGTATTTTCGTGGATCTGCTTTTTTCATACGAAACGAGATTCGAATATCCGTATACTTTTGCATACCTTCCTAATTTCATATTGTGATTGACGAAATAACCCTAAAACCGTAAAAAAATCGGAAATACAAACCTCTAAAATAACCTTACAACCCCTTTAAACCCGAAAAACAGCTAATCAAGCCCATTTAACCTATATTTTAGGCTGGTATTTAACGACGTAGGTATTGATATTTTCTTTGGAAACAGGTTTTTTTTTACAGCTTTGAGATCGTTTTTTCGGCCTGAAAACTCCCTATCCTGTTAATTTCATAAAAATTGTTGCAGCCTCTTTCGTTCATTCATTCGTTCGTTGTTTTCACATCACTTGTCCCCGTACCAAGAAATTACGTATCGTTATTTCTGTCGTATGCTTGCACTAAGAAAATATATTTTACGGTGAAATTAATGGCCTAATTGTGTTGTCAATTACTTAAATGTGATAAGAAACTCCATATTTTGTTAAATTTGATGTATCCGACCGCCATTTACACGAAACCACAGCACAACCAACCATTTTTAGGAGCTCCGTATAGCGACAGGTATGAACGCAGAATGGCGAACGATCGTGGCTAAACTAGTTTTTATAAACTGACACGAACGACCGTTCATGTACTTCGGCAGAGGGGAAAGCGTATGCTTGCCATCTCCCTACTATAAATTCTCTAAGGATAGAATAATGACTTGAGGTGTGATGCTAAAAAAATCTAAGCTGCTGTCACGCAGTAGGTATATCACTCACTGTCATTGTCAGTTGCTGATTTTGGCATAAAGGTTGCGAGTCGTAGACAGGAGTTGATTTGTTTTGTTGTGACTTTTTCCAATTTTCGATAAACAAATTCCGTATTAGTAGAATTATTAATATACCGATAAAACTTTAATTGCGGTCAAAATCCCAACTAGGTGCCTACGTACGTACTTTATTGGTTTATTTATAGTGTACTATCTATGTATGTATGGTATGTATTACACTTCGCAGCGTACGGGTTACGAGGTTAGATTAATTGTAAACAAAAGTTTAGTTTGGATTGGAAGCAGAACTGGCAGAACCCAAGCTAAGCTGCTCCTCAAGCTTACACCAGAACCAACAAACCGCTTTCTCTTCTAGATTTTGTGAACAATGAAAACGTACACCCGTAAGCGTCGTCAGCGTCAAGACTACAAGATAATTGAGGATGTGCATGATTTATGCAGACTTTGCCTGGCCAGGGTAGAGGAGCCGGTGCCCATCTTCGAGCGAGCAGACAATGCGTGCGCCGCCGTGCCGATGAGGATCATGATCTGCGTGGGGTACGAGGTGAGCAAGACCCCTAGCTAATTCTACTGAATGTTGTACAGTCTTTGGCCGAGCGAATGACTGTAGGTCCCTGAATTTGAGAGTAGGCTCAACAGTCACATACATAGTCCTGATCCCACACTAGGATTCCCTTTATCAGGAACTATGAGTACCATGATACCATAACACCCAGACACAGAACAAATAAGTATTTGCAGATCATACAAACATTTGTCCCGCAGCGAGAATCGATTCCGCAACCTTTTGCATCTCAGCCGACTACTCTCCCGCCGCGCCATAGAAGTTGTCTAGGAGGAGAGGTATGAGGAGGAAGGCGGCTCCCCAACTGCCAAACATTACTAAATATAATATAAATATTAGTGGTTTATGGTGAAGACAGGATATTGTTTTTCTCAGGAACAGTGTTTTTATCTTTTGATGGGAGTAATGTCAGGAGGAACAAGGCACCAAAACCTCATTCCCCCCCCTCCGGCAAAACAATTCTAAATTTCAACCTAAACCTGCTTAAGACATGTTAAATATTCCAGATCACTCAAGAAGACTGCTTACCAAACACAATCTGCACAAAATGCCATCACGAATTAGAAAGATATTACAAATTCAGGAAAAAATGTGAAGATTCCTATCTCAAGTTGAAATCACATTTCGCTGCCACTAAGTACCAAGAGAGGATCACTGAAGTACTGGCAGAAAAAGTATTTGATGAAAAGGAAAAACAGATAGAGTACCAGAAAATACAAGAAGACACTGCGGTGGATGAGATAGTACCTCTAGTGATATCAGATGTTTATAATATTGATGAAAATGGTGCCTTTGAAACACCAATGATCAGTTCCATAGCATCCATGGCTGAAACAGTAAATGTTGATGAAAATGTAGACGTAACTGCTGAAGTAAGTACCTAAGACATTGAATAAACTTGATATAACAATGCTGCCAAGAAACATAGAATTTAATTGTACCTACTAACAAAAAATAGATTTTAAATATCTGACTGAATAAATGAATTATTATTATTAGCCACTTCGATAAAACAAAGAAGATATATGCATGAAAAGAGTCTGAGAGGCGCACTATATCCTTTCAGCACACTGGTGTCTTTATCACTATATTATTATGATCGGAGATGGTGGCCTTGAAAACAGTTTCAAGGCCACAATCTCTGACATAACGCAGGGTGACCAAGAAAGAACCGGCTACACTAAGTAGTAGTGGTATTCATCATCATCAACCTGAAGAAGTACAATGCTGGACCTAGGCCTCCTCCCTAGAATGTCACAACAAACAGTTTCAATCCGCCTTCTTCCACCGACTTTTTGCAACTATTATAATGTCCTTGGTCTAATGAGGGGGACCTTCCTTCACTGCGTGGTCCGGTTTGTGGTTTCCGCTCAAGAACCTTTATTCCCCAAAGGTTGTCAGTTCTGCGAGCTACCTGCCCTGAAAATTACCGACATAGCCTTCAGAATTAGTAAGTTAAAGTGGCTATGGGCAGTATGTATAAGAACAGATTCCTTATTTCAGATTTTATCAGGTTGTGAAACTCTGAGCATAGCTCTCTCTATAGCCCGCTGTTCGACTTTGAGCTTGTATATTAGGCATATAGTTAGCGACCGCGTCTTGTGCTAGATTAGGTAGATACAATCATCTGTATGATTTTTTGATAATATTTTCAGAACCAACAAGAAGTAAGCCCCAACATATCGACCTTCCTAAACGCCATACTGGTGGAACTAGGTATCCTGGTGAAGAATGAGCAAGGATTAGTGGTCCAAGACCAGGGAGTGACCAGCTTTGAACTGGAGACGGGTGACGATGACCAGGTGATCTTCGAGCTGGTCGAGGGGGATGATGAGGTGAGAATGTAGTGAAGAAAATCAATATCAGCTGTTTGATGGAAAGCAGTCAACCTAGCCTATGAACGCCTGCATTACCCGAGGCATCACGCGCGCTGCTGACCCTGAGACATAAAGATGAAAAGTCTCATGTGCCTGTAATTTCACCGGCACCCGCACCCTTCAAACCGAAACACAGCAATGCAAACACATGAATGTGAATGTTTAAGGGGCTATGAGGTTTAAGGGGGGTGACCTTATTCACTCCTTAACTTAAGGCGAGGACTGATCTCAAAAGTAGTATTTTGAACGCACAAACTTAGGATATTCCCCACAACGTAAAAAAGGGACAGTATGGCGCAGGTTTTTTTTTTAAACTAAAACTTACCCTCGTTTCAGCTCGGGGGTAAAGAGATAAATGCGCAGCCAGAACCGGTAGAAGTGTACGTAATAGCTGAACCACTTGAACAAAACAACAAACCTGAAGAAATAGCAGAGATCAAACCTAAGGAGAAGAGCAAAAAAGTGCGCGTACGAAAAAACTTCGCAAATACTTATAAAAAGTAAGTATTACCGATAGGTTTGACAACATTGCTTGAATGGTGGAGCTTTGCTTGAAATAATAACAATACCTAACACCTAACCTAGACCCCTAACCCTAACCTAACCTAAGATAACCTTTATGGCGGCCAATTCCTCGGTTAGGCAAAAAAGCAGTTAAAGCCAGCAGTTAAGCCTTAAAGTTAAAAGCAGTGACCCACTGCTTTTAACTTTAAGGTGGAACGTTTCGCAATGAGGGCTTTTCAAATTCGATTAAAAAAAGAAAAGTAGTTCAAATTGGTTCGATAGATGGCGCTGACTCAACTGTAGCTGACGTTTGTCAAATGTATTATCTGTGGTGTACGCGTAATTACCTATTATCTAACTAATCTGAGTCATGATATTCTGTTTGTGTCTGCTTCTTGAGAGTGCGCTAGTGATTTCGTGGTGTTTTTATAAGTAAGCAAAAATAAATACCACGAAACGAAAATATATCCACGTTGTTGATGTTGACATTTAACTATATTTTGACACTTGACAGCTACGTAACAGAGCAGCGCCATCTATTTTCAACGCTGAAAGCATTGAAAATAGATGGCGCTGAACGCTTGAAATGCCCTTGAAAACCCCTTTTTGGCGCGAAAATCAAATTTTATTGCTTTTTTTTTGTTTTCACCAATCCGCCTGCCTAGTGTGGTAATTATGGCAAATCCCCCCCATTGCATCCTATGGGGGAGGCCTCGTCCAACAGTGGACGTCAAAAGGCTGCTGATAATGATTATAATTGTCTTATTGTGCACACCAGCTTGGCTTATAGAGTTTGCTAAACTAGACCCGTCGTGGCCAAATTGTGAACTACACCATAATAAGGAACTGGTTTCCTTCTGACGGCATTTTGAATTAAAAACTAAAGAAATAGTAACAGTTGTAATAGGATCAAAACGGAACAGACGCACTATTGTATTGTCCGCTAACAAAAAAGCACGACGCGACGGGTCTCTTCTCGCTGAACAGACTCTACTGAGAGCTGAGGGCAGTGTTGCCAGAGCCTACTCAGCCCAGGTTGCCATTTGTAGGTTCAAATTTTGCCATCTGAAACCAAAGGTTGCCATTAGAAAAAATCTGTAAAAAAAAAAAGAAAAAAAAAAAACTATGATTTTTATTTTATAAAGGACACAGTGGCAAATTTGTAGTGTTGGCCGCTCTAGGCCCCAGGCCATGTGCCGCCCCTTTCTCAGCACCCATCATAATAGACTAGGTACATAATGAATCAAGCGCGGTCGCAGCCAAAAGTTTGGGGGGGGGGGGGCATCATCAGCGCGTCCAAAGTCAAAGTAAATACTGCCAAAAAAGAGTTACAACCAAGGTAATGGCGACTTGGCGAGCACAGCGAGCCGCGAGAATTTCGTGTTTAAGCAGTGTGAACAGCCAAAGTGTTTGTAATTTAAATAGCAAGATTAATAGCGAAAGAAGGACAATAGAGGTAGCTGCGAGCGGAGCGAGCCGTGAAAATTTCGTATTTCAACAGTGTAAACGGCCAAATTTCTTGTTATTTTAGTACATATCAAGGTCAGCGGAAAAAGGCAAGTAGTCGAGGCAGCGGCGAGCGGAGCGAGCTGCGAAAATTTCGTATTTCAGAAGTGTAAAAGCCTTTCTTGTCTTTATTTTCCATATTTTTATGAGGTTCTTCGCAATCCAATTTTCTTATTTTTTTTTTATCACGATTTACCACCCCTTTTATCTGGCCGCCCTAGGCCCTAGGCCCGGGCCTACTGGGCCTTAGGGCAAATCCGCAACAGCAAGTAATGTGTTTAAAAAAAATATAGGCTGACATTTACGTTATTTGAGAAAAAATCTGAAACTAGTACATATCAAGGTCAGCGGAAAAAGTAAAGCAGCTAAGGCAGCGGCGAGCGGAGCGAGCCTCGAAAATTTCTTATTTCAGAAGTGTAAAAGCCAAATAAGTTGTCATTATTTTCCATATTTTTATGAGGTTCTTCGCAATCCAATTTTCTTATTTTTTTGTCACGATTTGCCGCCCCTAATATCTGGCCGACCTAGGCCCGGGCCTTAGCCCGGCAAAGCCTTAAGGCAAATCCGCCACAGTAGTAGTTGTGTTTAAAAAATAAATATAGGCTGACATTTACATTATTTGGGAAAAAATCTGAAACTCGAAGACAAACCAAACACACTCTTTGCAGCCAAAATTACCTACTTAGGTACTTTTCGTCAATTTCATGCATGCATACGTCTTTCTTATTCCTATCCTAGGCACCCAAAAGGCTGGGAAGGGCTGATGATGAATAATGAATGAATGATTATTCAATCAGTAAACTTGGTTTTTCAAATAGGTCTTTAAGTAGCTTCTTCGATTAAAACAATAAAAAGAGAACTTACCAGTAGATTTAAAAACAAAAGTATTAGAAAACCACGAAAAGAACTTCCTTTGCACTGCACTGCACACAACACACACATAAAATTACTTTTATCTCTAGCTTCACCAAAATATACCTTTTGTTTGTAGAAATACGGGTATAATTTATTTGTGTACTAATTATGTATTGTTTTCATTTGGGAATAAAAATGCGTTCAGTTCATCTGCGAAAGATATTCAATATTTTTTTACTGATGAGCGCGCGACAAATCGAAAAGTTGCCATTTGAGCTTCGTTGCCATTTGGTTGCCACGAAGGGTCAAATGTTGCCAAAATGGCAACCAAAGTTGCCAAATGGCAACGCTGGCTGAGGCCCAATTCTCTAATTTAAAAACATTCCAGTCACAATATAATCTCGTCTCAGTCGCACTGTCTCGTATAGTAACTATTACATATTCTTAGCAAGAAACGCGAAGATTAAGTAATAGTTACTATACGTGACAGTGCGACTGAGACGAGATTATATTGCGAATTGAATGTTTTTAAAGTAGAGAATTGGGCCTCAGATTCTGAGTTTTGACAAGCAAAAAGCAAATGACACGGACGTCAAGTGTAGTATAGTGTGGATTTTTCTGTGGCGACACCGATGAGCGCCCCTAGCGTACACTCTGTGAACCTCATTTTCCATACAAAAATCCGTGTGCATACCCTTATAATAAGGACCAAGTCCTTATTCTAAGTGCATACCATACGTCCGTGTCAATTGCTTGTCAAAACTCAGAATCAGCTCTCTGAACTTGAGATATGAGTTGGTGTGACGGTACGTTGGTTAGGCTATGTACGCACTGTCCGGTTAGCCGCACTACGGATGGCCGCTCGGCTAACCCGAAGCCCAAAATTGTATGTAACCCGTATTATCTATACGCACTACAATGCGGCTGCCGCCCATCCGCTCCGGTCGCTCGGAGTGTGTGCTCGCTGTGCGTACTACGCAGATTCACTGCGGTTGCCAGTTTGCGGCTGCTCTGCATTGAAAGCGCACTGCAATCCTTAAAAGTTCTTCAATCGTTTTTTGACTCATTCTAGTGTATCTAAAAAACTTATCGTCGTACTTTTTAAGCTCTTCTAAGAATATTTCAAAATGTTTGGTCTCATCTCGTGTTAGCAAATAAGGATGCACCCAGAATCTATGTCTCTGTTTCTTTTTCTTTATGTAACGCGCGTAAATATAATAAATAGCTACGTTTTCTTCGACGTCCATCTTGGAAATGGCCAGACTCGACCGCAAACCATGACAGTCGCTATACGCACTGTCCGGTTGACCGCACTGCGGCTGGCCGGCCGATTGGCCGCAAGTGCAACCGCAACCTGCGGCCACCCGGACGGCCGGCCGCAGTGCGAGCAGCCGGACAGTGCGTACATACCCTTACAGTAGCGGCGCGTGGTGCTCGATCTGCGGCCGCACGTTCGCTTGCCGCAGTACGGCGCTGCGGCACGGCGCCGTGCACTCGGGCGCGCGTCCGCACGCTTGCCCCGTGCCCGCGTGCGGACGCACCTTCGCACAGAAAGTGGTCATGAAGCGACATCTGTTATTACATCAAGGTACGTGTACATTCATAAACGGTATTGATCTAAACTTTAGATCAATACCGTTTATGAATGTAAAACGGTATTGACCTACACCAGCCTTTCCCAAAGTGGGCGATAACGCCCCCTTGTGGGTGCTGCAGGCCTAAAGGGCGGCAGTAAGAGACCTAGAAAAAAAATGGGAGCATTTTATTTTGAATAAAAGGTACTCTGTCTGAATACTATAAAGTTGCATTTCAATAATCATTCTCATTGGCAGGTGTAGCCCGTAAGAGTTAACTTGAGACCAGAGGCCCAATTCTCTAATTTAAAAACATTCAATTCGCAGTATAATCTCGTCTCAGTCGCACTGTCAGCTGTCACCTATATAGTAACTATTACTTAATCTTCTCATGCATACGCGAAGATTAAGTAGTAGTTACTAAACGATTCAGTGCGACTGACACGAGATTATATTGTGACTGGAATGTTTTAAAATTGGAGAATTGGGCCTCTGAGCGCCGTTGTGTACTATACCTACTGCGCTCAGGTCTCAAGTTAACTCTTGCGGGTTATAGTAAAAGGCTCGTTTAGAATGAATGTGTATCCTCCGCTGATATAGCTCGCAATAACTAATTTAATTTGAAGTTATAGTGATTTTTAAGTAGGTGAAAAAATGGGGGCGCTAAAAAATAATTTCTTCTCAAAAAACACAAAATAAGTTTGGGAACCCCTGATCTACACAAAGGTTAGCTTACCAGCTAACCTTTGTGTAGATCAGGAGTTTCTCTACCGAGAATGGTTCTCAGCAATTCTCATAAGCGAAAACATTAGCGGTGTGAATTCGCCTATGTACATGATTTGTTTTTTTGTACAATAAAGAATATTCTATTTCTATTCTATTCACACACCATATTTACGGAGGTTTCTCTGCTGGCGATCCTGAACAATAATTTGTGTTTATTTAAGGCGAGTACTGACCTCAAAAGTAGTATTTTGAACGCCAAGTGCGACGTGACGAGATTAAATAATGAGATGCAAAAAATAGTGTAGGGTAGAACAATATGTATACCAATAATACTTGTAAAGAATGTAAGAATTTTGGAAAAAAGTTTTGCAAATAAAAATCGCACAAATGACCACCCTAAAAAAACTTTGACATTCAAATGCTCTTAATTTTGAACGGCGACAACTCAATTTTTTTTATCTGTCTGATATCATGATCAGACGGGACTGTTTCGTGTGATCAGACAGGACGTGATCGATTTCTTGTGATTGCCCGTACACACGGTATTTTTTGGTAATTTTGGGCCAATGCCCTCGTCTACGTAACTTTTCATTTAAAAAACCGACTTCCGCCATTGTATTCGACTAAATATCTGGATGAAAAAAAATGATGAAAAACCATATTGGTGAAAGGGTTATGATACTTTCTGAATGCAAATGCTTGATTTGTTGCTGAAAATATCAAAATCGGTATATTATGTATCATGTATTATGTATATGTATATATTATGTATCGGTTATATAATATATTCCTCAATTCCTCATGGATTCCATCATCAGAACTGGATTCTGAAAAAATGGGACCAATCTGGAAGTATATCTATTCAAATAAAAAAAAGAATTTTCCAAATCGGTTTATAAACGACGGAGATATGAGGTAACAAACATAATACAACCGAATTGAGAACCTCCTCCTTTTTTGTGAAGTCGGTTAAAAATGATCAAAAACAGTGTGTACAATAGACAACGAACTGTCATAGAATTCCAGTGACGAATCTCTTAATGAGAATGAACAATTTCTAGAGAATCGTCCATACCAATGCCCCGAGTGCACCAAGAGCTTCGCGCAGCGCACCGCGCTGGCCACGCACGTGCGCTCGCACGTGGCGCCGCATGCGCGCGCGCTCACGCTGCACGCTTGCACGCAATGCGACAGGGTGTTCCTGTACTCGTCGGGTAAGTGACCACCACGACCCCTTGGACCACGTGACGTTCGAGTACGAATTTACGGTTTCAAAGGCCCGTATTCTAGAACTAATTTTATACGGAACACAGATAATAAATGGTAAATTTTCTATGAAAAACTACTAATATAAGAGTACTAGCGGTGTAGTGGCTGTTGGGTGATATGTATAACATAACATAACACCCAACAGTCACAAACGTAGTCTTGATTCCATACTAGGATTCTATGTGTCGTGGGTACAAGTAGCGGCACGAAACTCTAGCGCTGACCGTTATTGCGCAGAAGTCAAAAGTAAGATATCTTGGGGAGGATCCTATATCTCTATCTATCTTATACTAATTATATTGCGTGCGCGACAGCAAACGTGCGCAACTATCCCCTCCACGTTACTTTCAGCGCTAGACTTACGTGCCGCTACTTATATCAGGAACTACGAGTACTATGGTACCATAACACCCAGACCCGGAACAAATATTTGCTGATCATAGAAACATTTGTCCCGCAGCGGGAATCGAACCCGCAACCTGTTGCATCTCGCCTGCCGCGCCACAGAGGTCGTCAAATCTATTATCTGTATCTTTCAAAGGTTTATGTTCCGCAGGACTCAGTCGTCATATGATGACGCACAGCGGCCGCATGTTCTCGTGCGGCACGTGCGAACGCCTCTTCAACGACAAGAGCTCTCTGCTGCGTCATGTCCGGACCGCGCACCCTCCCGCCCTCCACGTGCCACCCCTCCGGGACCCTCCCACACCTTCCACGCAGGATATATCCTAGAGAAAACACGGCAATGGCGTATTTGCACCTATACTTGGTCAATCATGAGATCACAGTTGTTATTCTGTGTTGGTGTGTTCTGTGGCATCACTTGATTGGGCCAAGTCAACAAAAACAGATGAGACCAGCTAACCACTTGCAATATTTAAAAGGGGCACGTGGCCCTTGGGCCAATTTTTACTGGGCCGACCTGCCCCCTGAATAACAAAATTTTGAAGGCCCAAAGACTGAATTTTTGTAAGAAATAACCTATTTATAGTCTGTTATGTAATTATGAATATTTTGTTGATATTAACTTAGTTCTATGCAAGCAAGAAGCTTTTAAAAATGATCTGCCGTGATGTATCAAAGAGGTGTAATCTATTGAAAATGAATCGAACATAATAAATAAAACACAATTAAGTTATACTTAGACTTTTTATTGGAAAAATTCATACTAGAATTGAAGGCAACATGGTATTGTATATTTTTGACAACATTGACCAGACATATTAATGTTTGCGGAGAATACTGAGCCGCTCGCCCGCCGGCGGGCCGCGGCGCGCGACACGCGGCGCGCGGCGTGCGACGGATGGCACTAATGTTTCAAACACTTTCATTATAATTATTCCAAATTATCCATTTTATCAAATAAATCAAACGCCACCGCTCTGTTACATGGAATGCCTTTTACTCACTTAAAAATTAAAAATTATACAGTTCCTACGAGCATACAGTACAACGAGAACTTGAACACGGAACCTACGGACAGGACGACAGATATCTTCGACGTAATATCAGACAACTCGCGTCGTGACATCGCAACGCGCGAGCGCACCGACCGGGATATGATAATTTACACTTGAAGACTAACTCGACTCGCTACATCTAAAATATAAATGATTATAAAAATAAATAAGGGGCGTCGCCCCCTCCCTCTCACCCCCCTCCGTCCGCGGGATGCATCCCATGCGTCGGACAGACGTGTGACGCAGTCGCTCTGCGGCTCGAGTCACCACCCCTCTATACTTACAAACTCGAATCGCTAAAATAATCAACAAACTTTAATAACGTTTCTACCACAAATAAAAATGGCGACCATATCGCAGCGCGGCCCTCGTTACGACTCTACTATTATATCCCCAGAACAATCTATAACATCATCGAATAAAATCCAATTCACTTAAAATAAATGATACATAAATATTTATGTGCCTTTACGTCGCGCCGGGACGGAGTCGCTCCGTATCGAAATAACCGACTGCGTTAAAATAGTATACATGTTATAATATATAGCACATGGTCTAAAACAATATTACATTACTATTATGTAATCATAATCGAACCTATTTACATCGAGTGGGCGCGAGTCCCGAGAGACAGTGAGACGCGCGATACTACGGACGGCGCGCGTCGCCTCACCTCAGTGATTTATCAAAATACAGTCTTTACAGTACAAAAATATTGGGAACTAGTTAGTATCATATCGGAAGCTACGTACACCCGTACTCGCAAAATGCACGTCCACCGCAAACCAGGCCAAGCTCAGTCGTCGTATGTATGGGAAAGAAGTTAGCTCGCTTAGCTCGTCTCTTACATACATTCGAGTCAGCTCCATCCACGGTCGCGTCACGCACTTTCACAAATCGTACTATAATGAACACTCGAACGTTTATAGGTTATTGAAATCATGGATAGAAGTTCCCCGTTGTGCTAAAATCTATGGACGCATTCACGTATAAAACCGCTACGCTTACGGCGCGAGAGATGTCTGCAGTCATTTGCTTTTTGATCCGAAGCCAAATTCTCCTAATCATAAAACATTAAATTCACAGTCACAATCTCATTGCAGCCCACTGTCACTGCGTACGTAGACGTAGTAACTATTACTTTTCGCATACATACGTTATCTTTCTCCCTCTAACTAACGCCTTCCAGAGCGACAGAATGATGATTAATCGAAAGTTGACTGAGAAGAGATTATATTATGAATTGAATGTCAAATAATTACGATAATTGGGCCCCTGATATATCAACAATAAAAGTTAGAAGTACTATTTATTGCGTGCCCAAAAGCAGTCTCACTTCCCAGAATTTAGGGAATAGTGCATCCCTGGCTACTGGGAAGTGCGAAAGCTTTTGAGCAGACAATTAATTCCATCGTTTCTAGCTGTCATTAAAGATATTATCTGATTATAACATCTCTTAGTAGCACTACTTTGGCATGGCGCGTCTGTTCGTACCGGTTTAGGCAGTCCGTTTTATACATGAAAGCAGTCTAAGAATGCGGTTAGCATTCTGGTTTTCGCCAACATGGATGTGTGCCCTGTAGCGCGAAAACATTTGAGAGATGATGATTTTAGACTTGTGGAGTAGTTGGTACGGGTGGTCGGTCGTCACACTGGTCGGCGCCTGCCTTACATGTTCTCGAATTGGTCGACGCGGCGTTTGGTGTTGCCCTTGCGGATCTCGCGGAGGGTCTTGTACTTGTCGCGTCCCTGGCGCACGTTCTCGCGGTGGATCTTGTCCATGGCCGTCTCTTTAGTCTCGTCCCGAGACTGGGCGAGGTCTTGTTTCAGCGCCTGTTAACATTGTGAGGGTTAGATAAAATTGTCAAGACATTCGACTACAGAATAATATCAAGAGATAACCAATATCTATTGATCTCTACAGATGTAAATTATCTGTGAACAATTTGCCCTGTTTGAACCTGTGGTCTTAGCCCCTTAATGATTCATAATAATTTTTAAGCCTATTTTAGTTAAAATAGCTTTTGTTTTGCTCTGATGTAAAATGACATACCTACGCCAAAACAAGAAAAAAGCTATTTTAGTTATCAAAGGTTTAAAATTGATTATAAATAAGGGGGTCAGTTTTTAACAAACAACTGACACGGACTTGTATTGTAGTGTAACACGGATTTTGTATGATGACACTGAAGAGCGCTCCTAGCGGACACTGACAACCTCAATTTCCATACTTAAATTCGTGTTACATTATATATCCATTTCAAATGCTTGTCAGAACTCAGACTATTGCCTTAATGTTAAAATCCCCAAGGTTCATAATTTTTTTGTTTGTTTTTGTATAACATCTTGGCTAATTCACTTGGTCAAATTCAAAGTTTAACAGTACGAAATCTACGATGCTTATGGACAGCTGGATTTCGATCAGATATATTCAATGGAAGCTAGAAGTAGTTTCTATAATATGATGGAATTGGGCTGCCTGCTCTAAAGCCTTCGAGAGCCTATAGTCAAGGAAGGGGTGTAGCCTAAGTCTTTGACGAAGCCTGAACGAATTCAACTCGGCTTTATGTCGCTCGCTTTGAAAGACGGTGATCGTACATACCTTGAGCTGGTTGTGCAGACGCTCGTTCCTCTCGGCGAGCGTGCGGCGGTCCTGTACGGGGTCCACCAGGTCATCCGGTGCGTTGGTGAGTTCGCCACCACCGCCGGCTGACTCCGAGCCGGCGTCGGAGCCCGCGTCGCCCTCCGCACCCTCCGCGCCGGACTCCGACACGTGGTGGTGCTGCGGAGTAGTGGCGGCCGCGAGTAGGGCCGCTGCCTCGTCCTGCACCACAAATACATTCATTACATACAAAGAGAAACGTGATTTGAAAACAAGATAGAAAGACGAAATCTTGCCCGATATGCTTTGATATATACCATATATGGAAAAGTGTTAAGAAGTGTTAAAAAAACCGTTTAAGTCAAACGCAATCAACGCTATGAATACTTTTAGCTCCAAAAAATGCTTTAAGAAAATGTTCGTGTCCCTGAAACACTATGCCATATTATAGTCAGGAATCTGCATAAACATAAGAAACAAATGTTTTTCTTTAAAAAATAATAACAATAAGAAGTACGAACCTGCTTACGCCGGGCCTCTTCGACCTCCTCCTGCAGACGGCGGGTCTCGGTGTCCTTGGTCTCCACCTCCTGCTGGATGCGAGAGACTTCCTCTTGTTTGGTGCGGATTTCGTCTTCGAGCTTTTGACGCTCTGCCGCTTCCATGTTCTGGAATCATTCAAATGTAACTTTTAGGTTTTGTAAGACTTTTTGCAGGCTTTCGACATAGTTGACCATGTTAATCTGTTTTTAAACAGTTGGAATACAAGGCTATTGTTATAACAGAGGTGATTAAATCAAGAAATGTGATAGGTACACGGCAACACAGTGCATTAATTGCCTTGAACAAACCGAAAGTATTTAAGTCGACGTCCTAGTGGTGTACCCCGGGGTCCCCAGCTAGGACCTATGCTATTTTTTGTTCTTGTTTTTACCTTGGTCTCTTCAAGGCGTTGCATCATGGCTTGCAGCTCGTTCTGGCGCCGCTCGAGCTCCTCCTTGGCGGCTTGCAGCTGCTTCAGCTGCTCCTCCAGCCGTCGGATCATGTCTTGAGCTTCTAACAGGTTAGCCTAACAAAAAAGTTAAATTAAGCTACGTTAAATACTGATACAAACTAAAATACACCTGTCTTCTTCTTCTTCACCAGCCATTAGACGTCCACTGTTGGACGAAGCCTCCCTCATAGTATGCAATGGGGGGGTTTGCCATAATCACCAAGCTTGGCAGACAGAGTGGTGATCGCAGTATTGGTGTTGAGTACTCAGGTGATGTCCATCTCCTAGTGCAATCCCTTAGTCGACTTTTACGACATCCACGGGACGGAGAGGTCTATTCTTAGGCCGGATACACCACGGCACAATATACCTGTATTACTGTATTAATGAAGTGAAGTGTACCTGTGAGCGTTCCATCTCCTCCTGCATGTGCCGCAGTCGGTCCTCGTACTCTTGCTGCTTCTTCTCCGCACGCTCGCGGGCCGCTATTTCCAGCTGCAACTTCTCTCTGCAACCAAACACACACACTTACATCACATATACTACTTGTTACTCTAGTGTCGCTGACAAAAGAGCATTTGACCTGAAGTCACCTATCTGAACTCTATCCTGTAACCCAGGGCTTTGACACCCAGATTCGGAAGCAGGGTATAAGCCATAAGTCTTAGGCCTTTGGGTAAGATTTATCAACACATTAAAGAAGTACTAAACGCAAGTAGATGCTATAACGAAGAGACTGCACTTTTCCAAGGGTTTTTTATGTTACGGTTCGCCTGATGGTAAGCGGGCATTGCCGATGAGTTGCCTGCTTTGAAAGACTCTTGCCCTCTTAGGATGGCGATATCACGAAGAAAAAAAGAAGTTATGAATCGCACAAGCGAAATAATCCTGGAGTTTGACCATATATTATAACACCTCGAATGCCCGGACTTGTTGGGCAATTTTCGCTGGTATAAGATTAGTCCTGGTTGCTGGCTTATTTAGGAGTGTGTTATTACTGGAAGAAAGCGTTAGCCTAGTTGGTCGTGGAAAGCAATGGCGGCGACGAGCCACCACTTGTCACGTCTATATTCCTGCGACTGTGCAAAGTGTGCAACCCATAGTGAAAAGAGGCTCTTTAAGGCTCTACTCTACCTATCCCTTCGGAGAAAAAGAAGCGTGTTTTTTTATGTACGAAACGGATCAGTTGGTCGGCACCTTGGACATCTGAAAGATCTTTTCTTTTCAATGGTGAAAACACTTCCAACCGTTGCTCTCCTTAGTAACCTTAACAGATGCTGTTGTCCATGGCTATGCCAAGCCTTGCATCCATTGATTGCAAAGTTTGTGGTTGTTACCTTTGCGCCTGCTTGGCGAGCTTCTCCTCGCGCGCTTGCGCTTTCATCTGCTGCACGTCGATGGTGTCGGGTTTGCGGCGCCGCATGTACAGCTCGTGGTTGCCCATGCAGAGCGCGAGAATGCGCTTGTTGACGCGCACGCGCGGCGCGAAGAACACAAAGTCAGGTGCCTTCTTGTCGATCGGCTTGATTATGAACTTGCGGTCGTTGAACGAGATGTTGCGGATCTCCGACCACGGGAACCCGATTTTGGGGGTAAGTCTGGAAACGGAAACCACACAGTATAGTTTACATTAAATAATAAAAATTATATGTATATTTATTTCAGACTATGTCCATAGTTACAATAAAGGTATCAAAAACAGTAGTATATAGTTATTCTGTGCAGTAAATTTCATCAAAATTAGTTTTGGTTTTGATTATAAAATTAACAGGATAAGGGGTTTTTTTTTGGACAATTATACGATGTAGATGTGAAAAATCTCAATTCCTAAGCAAAGAGTTTATTTATTTATTTGGACAACAGCTTAAATCAGAAACAGAATAAGGTAAACTAAAATAAGAAACAGAGAAGCCAATTACCGGTCCTCACCGGTCAGAGTTAGTCTATCTTGGTATGAACAGGGCTGTAGATTATAAGGCGTTGTAGGTAAGTTTGAGAGTTTGTAGTGGTTTTTAGGGTCTGTACGGGTTTTAGGAGGGTGTTGTTTTAACGGATATGTTGGTTAAATTATAAGGCATGCAGACTGACTTGTCGTCCTTCTCGTAGATGTTGAGCCCGAGCGCGTCCACGCCCAACCAGAGCTCGGTGTTCTTCTTGTTACGGATCTCGAAGTAGTTGACGCCGTACATCTCCAGGTCCTGCGCTATCTTCAGGTACTCCATCATGGCGTCCTCACGCAGCATGCCGCGATGCTCCTGCCACCAGTTTGTGATGCTCTGCTCCCACTCCTCGCGGGACATCTGCACACAATGACATATTGCTATATCGTATCTATACCAAGATCATGGTAAGTTGAAATGGCAATGGGCAGACCATATAGTTCGCAAAACCGACAGTCGTTGGGGAAGTGGCGAGTGACCAATGGTAAAAGAATCAGTGAGGTAAAAGTTTGTACATAGTAGAACTTCTTGTGAAAGAGTTCATCCGGGGAAGTACTACCACCGTTCTTATTTCTGTCGCCAAGCAGTAATGCTCGCATTGCTGTGTTTCGGTTTAAAGGGTACAGGCGCCGGTGAAATTACAGGCACATGAGACTTTTCATCTTTATGTCTCAGGGTCGGCAGCGCGAGTGATGCCTCTGAAGATGCAGGCGTCCATAGGCTACGGTAACTACTTCCCACCAGGCTTGCTTGTTAGCTTGCCAAGTAGTATAATAAAAAAAACCGTCGAGGTTCTCAGTGTCTCCATACAAAACCGGCAGTACACTTTACCATAAGTCCGTGTCAATTATTTGCTAAATACTCAGACTCATGGCTCTGAACAAAATCTAGGTCTATAGAATGTTGGTCATTGTTATTTATAGAAAATGACGAACAAATCAAGCGTCCTCCGTAGATGCCACTCAGGACTATTTATCATGGCATTTCGGGAGGCCAATGATGTCTTGCAATGTTGCTAATACAGCAGAGTGGAGACGTATCGCTGGAACCGACCACGAGCACTCTGTAAAGAGTGTCCGACTAAGAAGACAATGATGTACAGCAATAGGCGTCTGACTGCTGGTACTGTTCCGAGTGTGGCCGCCGTCTCACGTACCTTGTGCTGGTCAGTGACACGCTGCGGCAGAAGACGATCGTTGGCGAGGAATCCTTGTGCGTGTATTGAGGGGTTGTGATCGCCGTGCCTGGCTTGAACCGCGTATGAAGCTAGAAGAACAGACGTCTCTGGAGGGCAGTAGATTTCATCTGATAGGATTGCGTTCTTCACCTGTTAGGAGAACATTTGTTATAATTAACTTTAGATCAATACAGGAATTCCAAAGCATGATGACCAAGCTTTTGTTATAAAATTGCCAAGTAACAGAGTTCTATTAGGATTTTTTTGGTTTGCACAGGTGACGTTAATACAAAATTAGTTTGATAGCGTGTACATATTGACAGCTCTGGAGATATTAGTTACTTTGCAAACAGTCGCTAGAATTTTCCCCAAGCTCCAATTGTTCAAACACTAACTAACCTTCTCTGATTGGCTGAAGAAACATTTTCATAATCTATTCGAATATGCTACATATAGCCAATTGCTTTGGTTGAAAAACTTTATGACTTCGATTACTCACTTGAAGGTAGAACAACTTGAGTGTGATCTCCTGGATAAGTTCGTCAGCGACATCTTCAGGGTAGAATTTGGCGCGGAACTTGAACTGCAAGGGATTCTCCTTCTTCACGTCCTGTTGCATCACCTGTCAACAACACCGTGAGTTAGTATCATTTTGACAACAATGCACTGAGTAGTGAATAACGGCCCGTTTATTAGGGTCTGAGCTCCACTACATAGATACTTCGTTGCCGTCCTAATTGATGGAATTTTATAATATGTCAGCGGAACGCGTTCGCACGCTTACGCACTATCGATGCAAAACACTCCCTGGGATGACAACAATGAAGTGCGACTCCACGTGATGTAATATAGCTTTACTCGCAATACACAATGCAATAGGATTGGGTTTAGCAATTGGAACAGTCTGATGACAAAGTATGATACCTACCTATCATCATCACTCTTATTTGATAGCATTGGATAAACACAAATGTTTTTTTTTTAATATTTTTTTTACTCTATATCTAGTTTCTTAGCTCTTCTCTGTTAGCTATAGTGTATGTAGGTACATCAAATTCAAATACAATTTATTATTATTTAAAGACAAAGTTGCTAAACCAGAATGAATAAAAGTAATTCGTTTTTCTTTAAATAAATTGCAAAACTAAGCCCGAGACTAAAGCATGTATTTGAAAATTCGCGTAAATATTAACACATGCGCTAGCATGTGTTAATATTTTCAAGCATGATGTAATCTTTCCTTATCCATATTAATCTATTAGGTTAAATAACTATTAAGGAAAAGCCTATTTATCGGTACTTTCAATTATTTCAATTTAATAGATTAGCAAATGATTTCGAGGGCAATTTTGCTTACATCCATAAGTATAAAGATGATTCATGCTACAACGTCACGAGCCCGAGCCGATGCATCTAATATACATACAATAAGCATTTCATAACACTAGCATCCGCCCACGGATTTGCTCGCTTCGTACCAGGATAAAAGTAGCCTGTGTGTGACTGAATCTATCTCTCAGTCTATCCAAATCAATTGAAGAGGAGGTCACCGTAGGGTGCTTACGCCGGTTTGCACGTGAAATTGCTTCTAATTTGACAAATTCCATGAAATTTTGTACACATGATCAGTACACTAATATCTAGACGTTTCTCTAGATCTAGATTGTTTGGGTACAATAATTGTACCCGAACGAAGTTTGCTTCTGTTTTAGCTATTATTTCATCCCTCTATTATAGGGCGTAAGCGCCCTACCGGTTATCTCCTATTGATAGTCGTTTAAACTTTCGCATTTATAATATTAGTTGGATGGTTCATGCATGTATATACATGAATTTCCGAGGGAAACTCGGGTTGGCCGCCGGGCACGGTGTAGCATAAAGCGTCTTTAATTCATCTAGTTGCATGAGTCACGGGCGCCCGTATCGCTCTGGTTCAATTGCATGCTCTTTATTGACCCGATGACAATGATACGATGCGCTTTGAGCATCGACTGCGTTCAACGATCGATGAAAGAATCTTTGAATTAAATCGGACGAATGAACCAGGGTTGATTCATCGAGGGTATAGTCCTGATTTAGATGTTGTACTTAGGCCCGTATTCTAGAACTAAACTCAAACTAAATCGTGTCTCAAGCATAGAATTTTTTGACAGATTATAATGAAAAACCGTCATCAAATCTATGCTTGAATCTCGATTCACGCTTGAGCATAGTTTTGGGATACGGTCCTTCGTCTGTCTACTTATTGAAAAAGAATATTTCTTCTCCTTTATCAGCTGTTTACGTCCACTGCTGGACAAAGCCTCCCCCGTTGAATACAACGGGGGGATTTGCCATAATTACCACGCTTGGCAGGCGGATTGGTGATCGCAGTATTGGTGTTGAGTACTCAGGTGGATGCTGCTGCCCATCCTCTGGTGTAATCCCTTAGTAGGCTTTTACGACATCCGCGGGAGGGAGCAGAAGGAAGGATCTATTCTTAGGTCGGACACACCATGGACCACGGATATCTATATAGACCCTACTAATATTATAAACGCGAAAGTTTGTGAGTATGGATGTTTGTTACTCTTTCACGTAAAAACTACTGAATGGATTTGAGTGAAATTTGGAATGGAGATACTTTACGCCCTGGATTAACACATAGGCTACTTTTCATCATCATCATCATCATCAATTTTCATCATTATTCACGCGGGTGAAACCGCGGGGCGCAACTAGTAAAGAATATTTACGCAAGCACAAATCTACGTTTTTATTTTAATAAAATAAATTACTTAAATAAAAGCCATGTAATAGGAGACATTACGACTGCAACAAAACTTAAATTATGGTAATTTTAGGAGGCTTTTCACCAAAACCTTTATAAGATTCTCCACAGACCACAATCAGATATAAAATATGCTGCAACGCCTCTATAAGGACTTTTTTCACAAAAACACAAGTTACGGTTAGTTCTTACCCATCTGGAGAACGGTAGAGACCCTGACTTCGTTGCGTGCCCACCGGGTCCAGGGATAGCGTTAAAAAGGCAACAATTAATTACAACTCATCGTCAGCCTCAGGCTAATTCGATAAACGAGAACAGTTACGTTAATTTGCACAGAAGAACAGTCATCAATTAATTAGGTAAGATTAGGTGTTAGGAATTTATAGGGCTGTTCCAGCACAGAAAAAAATAATGTCTTAGGCTTTCGCGATTACTAAAACATTGTAAATTAAACAATTAAGAGAAGGTCACTGGTAGCTAGAACGAAGTTTGCTTCTAATTTGGCTATTATTTATTCAAACTCCATGAAACTATGTACACATGATCAGCCCCCCTATTACCTAACTGAAAGTCACTCGGTGACTAACGTTTGACAAATAAAATTACCATCAATTGCTCAAAATTATCATTAAGAACTGTCAATTGATAGTCAAACGTTGGTCACCGACTTCAAGATAGGGAATATGGGAGCAGTACACTAATTATCCAGACCCGTGGTGCGTTATTTTCTTATAAAATTACATGGTTACCAAATCATAAATTAAAAAAAACTATTTTTTTTTAAAACTGACGTACCATGGTCTAGATATTAATGTACTGATCATGTGTACAAAACTTCATGTAGTTTGATGAAGTAATAGCCAAATAGAATCAAACTTCGTTCGCGTACAAAAGCAGTAACCTGCTCAAAAAAATAATTGAAAATTTCTTATCTAGTATCACTGATTTTTTCTTGATCACGGAAGCTGCAAAGCATTCAAACGTCAGGAAGAACAAAAATAAATAAAATACGCGATAAATCAGTAGTAAGGATAATCAGATTATCTTTTTTAATTTACAATTAAAAAAAACAGTCAATATCATGATATGCGCACAGTGCTCTCAAAAAATGCGCATCCCAAAAATTCTTTAAATTGTTAATTATTAGGTACTATTTATAATGACATGGTAATGGATGTATCTACCAAGTACCTACTTATGGGAACTAAATTATTTGTATGTCATATGTATGACTGAGTATGTTGGACGTGTGAATTATGACCATCTATGTAAAATTACCATATTCAAAACAAATAAATTATCTTTATCTTTATCTTTAAAGTTTATTTCTTGATGTTGGTACCGGCAAATGTTTAGTACTCTTCGGGAAATAGCTCTAATATAAGGAAATTCAAATAAAACTTCTTTGCGTGAGTCATGAAAGAGTTATTTCCAGGCGGTTTTGAAAATACCTTCCTTGCAGTGTTTGCCGGGTAATTTTTGAGTATTTCCCAGCAATGCGGTCCTCATAATTTATTCCCACATTTTTGATTGTTGTGCAGAAGGAAACCACATACTTAAATTTTATTTCCTTGTCAACCAAATCTATCAAATAATTTCAATCATAGCTCGCTGTTCTAGTTCAAGCTTACAAGTTACAACTGTGTTTGTTTCTAAATAACCTATAATATAGGAACAGGAGTAATTTTAGTTTATAAGACGATTCATAATGATCCATGCGATTTCAATGAATAATATTATTTTGATTTGATTAACTTAACTTTAACTTACCTAACTTAAGGATAAATTCATTCAGCTACAACAATACGTAATCCATAAAACTAGCGAATCCAACCAGTTGATTAGCATTACAAGATATAGAAACCAGATAAATGACACAGAATCGTGTCAATGGCCGTGCGATCCGTCGCACAGCACAAGTGGAGCATAGCCTTCGTACGTACCTAACTATCTACTACATACTTCGGCAAAGGATACTTACATTCGCCATCAGAAACGCACTTCTCCATTATCACTGGTTCTTTCTTTACCCTGTCTGGTACATCACTAGTACCTATCACCTTATAAAAATACAGGCACATTTTGCACGCGAACGAAGATTCTTCTAATTTGGCTACTATTTCTTCAAACTCCATGAAACTATATATACACACATGATCAGTACACTAATATCTAGAAATATGGTTCGTTAGTTTCTTAAAAAATTATATGGTTACCAAATCATAGTGTAAAAAAAAAACAAATAAAAAAAAACGGTCGCACCACGTGTCTAGTTATTAGTGTACTGATCATGTGTACAAAGTTTCACGGAATTTGAAGAAATAATAGCCATTCGCGAACAAAAGGGCGTTAGCACCCCACCGCTGCCGTCCTAAACGTCCTGATGTTAAGCGGTAATCCCAGCCCATTACAAAGGCATCATCATGAAATCACTATAACCTTCATTAGAGGCTATTTAGTAAGAATAGAACGAATAGAAGACTAGAACATAAGAAACAATAGAACGCCATGGTCTTGAATAAACTTTATTAATTAAAAAACCACGAAAAGGGATCTATTTGTACAAACTAAAAGAATCTAAAAAGTTTTTGCTAGGAAATGGTGGAATGTAAACTTTGGACTCAAGATAATAATAACTCTACATATTTGATTTGTGATTACTAAATGATTAATCATTATTATTTACAGTGTAGTTAACGCTCTATTTAAAGCTGTTGGAGCTGAAAAAATTTTTTGCAATGGGAGTTTTACTTCGGCAAAATTTGTGCAGGCTTCAAGTCAAATCATTTTGATAAGATACGGTGTCAAGAGAAAAATAATAATCGCATAACGAAATTTCAAAGATACGAGATAAAGGACGCATTCGATTTTTTAGTTCTCGAAAGAAACCCCTAATTCATAATTGATTGAATGCGTATCCCAACATTTTAACGAATCGGTATGAGTTGCGAATACGGACTTAAGATACTGAATAATAAGTTAAATCACGATGATGATAGTTTTTATATCTTTCTACAATCTTGCCCAATTTGCATGAGGTTATTAAATACATCTAGCACATTCCACTGGAAGAAAGTGATGAAATCCACTTAACATTCTTCACCCGGTGATTTCTCAAATACTTAATAAGTACTAATAAGACAACCTCCCTGTTTTCATCGACAAGTCAACGACACAAACTTAACCCATATTTTAAAGCCATAGTTTCAACTCTAAAATTACTCTATATATCACTATAGAGTGTATTTTAAATCATATTTTATCTAGCACTACTAGCCTATCTACTATTGTCAAGTAGTTGTTTGGACACTAGCTTACACTATAGTATAGATAGACTATCTACTTCAAACCTAGCTTTAAATCTTCAATACCCTGGTCTTACCAGGTCGTCAGCTCTGTCATAGGCCGCTTCCATGTCACCCTCATCATCCTCAGGAGACAATAGTTTCTTAACAGGCCTCGACAGGTGGACCAACACTCGAGACGTCTTCTCGACGATGGAGTCGGGCTTTGAATCATAGTAGTTGGGGTCAATTTGTGTAATAGGTTCATTGACTTTAATGATGAGTGTTTAATAGAGTTTAAGTTGGGAGACGTTGATCCCTTGCACTTAGCGCATAGCTCTCGAATTGAATATAGTCACCAGTGTAGGAACTTTGTGAATGGCTTTGCACTTGTTCATATGACTGAAGTTCTAAGTGGTAAAACAGGTGTCACACACAGTGTATGATTGTAAATGGATTCGGGGAGCTAGAATGATCAAAGATCAGAACCTAGCAGAGCTAGCGACGACGCCTTAAGCTCCTCGAGCGTTGAGCAATGCAGTCGTGGGAGCGGCGAAAGTACGGTCGTTGAACTGCGCGTGATGGCTGCACAATCAGCTGTTCTTGTACGCGAATGCCGTAGGCAAGCCCTCTATTGCTTGCAAGTACTGTCTGTAGTTTATATGCCAACGCGGCAACTTTTTCATGAACTTTATCCTAAATTTAAACTAAAATCGCCGATTATTTGGGTCGTTGTGATTGTGAGATTTCAATCTGTTTTTCGAGACACGCAAAATTTCGTTTTCGTTATTTGGGACGAGGTCCCTTCGGTACACGTACAATTGGTAATTCAAAAAATAACTATAAGAAAGTAATAGTTGTAGATTAATTAATAGGTTAATAGGCGGCATGACTCTGATTCAAATGTTAGAGGTACAAAACTAACACATAATTAATGTAGTCATAAAAGAAACCAACTTGCTGAAGCAACAAGATCTGCACGCGTGTTATTATGAATCTGTGACTCTGAGTGAAACTAGTCAATGATTCCAAGAAGTTTTGGATCCATTTACGATTACAGAGCGAAGATGGTTACTTTGCAGTAAATTATGGTTTCTAGTAAATCTACATTCGCGCACGTATTCAATCTCCAATGGCTAAAAGAGATAACAACATATCGCCGCTCTGTTCCTACCTAACCCAGATCGCGGACAACCGACGCCATGCCATGGCACCTTGCTCGACCCTTCTCTTACATGTTTGGCACAATTACGTACGTCGCCAATGCAGTTCGAACATGAGGATTTTCAGTACGCATACGTTTATGCAGTACGTCATACGTTATGTTCATTCGAATAGTTTTCTCCAAAACATGTACACGTACTACCTAAGCAAGCATGATTGCGCAAGGTTTTTCTCTGAATTCATTGTTGACAAAATCCCATAAGAACCGTTAACAACTTTCAAAAAGTGGCCGCCCTTTTGCTCATTTTAGCTCAACATTATGGTAGGTAAGTGCGTCTGGTCTAGACACGAGACCGATAGATTGCAATCTGGTTTCGCCTGCGGAGGATTTTATCGAGCTACATTTTGTTATGCATTAAGGAGACGAGCAAGGTCGCGTGGTGGTGGCCCGCGGTTCGTCACGGCACTTTCACCTGTCTGCGGTCTTCGCCACTCCTAGCCGGGCCCGGCCGCTCTTTGCAGCTGGTGCCAATGCTATAGTCCGAACACTTGCCGCTTTCAATGAACAATCACTGCCAGTATCAATAGTCATTGTGCAACGAGTACGTAGCACGATTTTCTTTTAAAACACGGTCTTATTTTATAGTGCAATAACTCTGATAATAAAAAATTATGATAGGCACTACTAATGTCATAAAACTAATTGTCCTGTTTCGTAACCCACTTCAAACTTGTGTCGGAGATTCTAAAACACTTCGGTCGTCTTCAAAGTGAGATCGTTATCGCAACCTTCTGATTACGATAAACAAGTATTTAATGTTCTGTAAAACCTAGCTAAGCATCACGATCTCTTGAGTTGATGACGTAACATGTAATGTATGACGTCAATGCTAGTCATATTGATTCAAGTCATTTACTTGTAGTCTGTCATGAAACTATGCTTTTTGAAAAAGCAAAAGAACCTTCTATAGTCGTCGGTTTCGGCCGCTGAGGATATGGAATCAAACCATTGGCTGACAAGCCACGGTTCAATGTTACAGGCTGTCAGACAGTGACAGCGCCCGTTATATCAACCAATGGAGCTGAATTAATTAGCCACCAATTAGTAACCAGCAAGTAAGTCACGTACGTTATTTCGAAGTAGGTCAGCAGGCAGTTTTGATAGCAACAAAATTGTGGCTGCTTCTTTTTAATAAATTCTTTTTGATTCTTGTTTCTTTTTGCTACATTTTCCATGATGTAGCATGGAAGTTGGAAGATTCCTTGTACCGCCCAAGTTTCTAAAACGTTCCGATAATCCGTTTATGCTAGGATGGAATACTCTTAAAAGGTCTCTCGTGCCTTTTATATCCCAACTAGCATCACACAATTCAAGCGTTGCATATTTTCAAGGCTTTTACCCCAGAACACGTAAATTGGATAACAAGTATCAGTAACACAATAAAATGTAATGTTTTACTTACATTCTTGGCAATACAGTAAATCTCAATGAAATAGTTAATACTTATGTCGTAAATGTACCCCCTCCGAGACATACCATAGCGTGCATTTGTGCCGGCTTGCACGCGATCTTCTCCCAGTACTTATTGGAATGTTGCGTTTTTGTCGCCCCGATCAGCGTGATGTCGCGACGCGTATAAAACATGGTCCCGATATAATGATTACGTCTTACGTATGTAATTTGTCCATAGTGTTCTTCCAGTGCTGGAACTCGTGCCTATTCTAGCCTAAAATTAGCGAATAGCCATCCAAGAAGCTGGCCAAATGCAGAGCGGTTTGTCTCTTATTCCGTCTCTTAGTTTCCCTTGTTGATAGTTTGTAAAGGCCAGAGATCGAAGTCTTGAGTTTTAACAATCAATTTACGCAGACGTATGGTGTAACAAGAATTTTTGTATGGAAAACAAGGTTCACAGAGTGCTAGCATACATTAATTAGTGACACCAAACAAAACCCGTGTTTACATTAGACCATGCGTCCGTGTCAATTGTTTGCAAAAAACTTAGACTTAGCCTCCTGGCTGGGACATTGCGTCACACGGCAGAGGTGCCTCCTTATCTTGGTTGGAGATAGTGAGTTTAGCGATTACTCAATCGTTTGACGGTAGCACCCGCGACCTTGGAGAACCTTGGGATAGTTTAGACGCGAAACTTATATGAGTGTGACTTTTTAAAGATGTAACAATCTTAGAACGTCTTTCTTAGAGGGATTGTTGAAAATTGTTGAGCCTTGTGCTGAAAATCAGCGCTGTGAATTCGTTCACAGCACATGCTGAGCACAGGGTTTTTTATTTCAATAATCTGGGGGCAATTCATTGAATGCAATAAACCCACACCAAATTGTATGCAAATAATGTAAATTAGAAATGGAGGATGTTCAATTTCACTATTTATTGTTAGTGTTTAATGACACTATTCTGCAGACCTGATACACCAAGATAAACTTCTTTGAACCCAATCCCGATACCTTTCGCAGTAAGGAACTTTACTTGCCTACAGAAAATTCTGGAATGATGAGCCAGGTTTGACTGGTATTCGAATCGGCACATACGAAGCGCGGTCATCGAAGCGAGACCTCACGGCCGCATGACCTCGTTCCCACGCCCTCATCACCTGTACCATCACGACCTGTAGTCTTCAAACAATGCATGGTGTCCTTGAGCTTTCAATAGATGGTATGCGTTTTAACATGAATTTCATAATAATCTGTCACTTACTTCCTCTAAGGTTCATGAATTTCGTCAGCACAAGTGTTATGTACTATAAGTAGTTCACTGGATGGCTAGAGTAGGGCGTCCAGATGAATTCAGCCAAACTGTAATAATTACCTCAGGTACATAACGTAAGGTCCAGAACGCTAGCGCGGAGATTTCAGTATAAAAACAAATAAATAAATTAAATTTTCTGTTTACCAGAACCTTGGTGCGAAATATCATAGATCAAATTGCTACTATTTCAAGATGCCAAGCGAAATTATGAATATACAGAGTCTCTTTGAAAAATAATTCTATCGAGGAAATTGTATGTAGTCATGTTTTCTTCTTTCCAAGTTTCAGAATAAAAGCTCAAAATTATATACACAATGTCTACACATTGACGTACACTCAATCAAAAGACCGTGTTTTATTAGAATTATGCGCCTTAAGATACACACACAGGAAAAAAACAATGCGCAATGTTTTTTTTTTACACTAATTAGTTGCAACCAGGTTCAGAGGACCATCAAGGTTAACCCCATTTTTTTGGCTTGGGTTTAAGAAACAATCGGCGTAGGTAGATAACAAGAATATACTAATAATTAGTATGTAAATTAAAATATAAACAACAAATGAAGTAGTAACAAATTAGACACGTACTCTGTTCCACAGATAAAACATGCATGGCAACGGCAACACAGACAATGAACAGTTTATTTTAATGATGCATCATCAACATAGATCAGCTATAGTTGGGTAGTGTTATTTGTCCCATGAGTGGAAAGTCTGGCTATGAGAAGACTATATTACTCTAAGTGTGAATGAAACCATGTCTGCAGGTCTAAAAAAGTCACTTTCTAAGAATTATAATACGACGATTCATATAAAGGAATGAGGGCTTTTCAACTTCTATTAAAAAAAAGGAGTTCAAATTGGTTCGATAGATGGCGCTGATCAACTGTAGCTGACAAGATTGTCAAATGTATTATCTGTGGTGTACGCGTACTAAGCTATTATCTAACTAATCTGTGGCTATTAGTCATGATATTCTGTTTGTGTCTGCTTCTTGAGAAGAAGAGAGAGAAGAGTGCGCTAGTGATTTCGTGGTGTTTTTATAAGTAAGCAAAAATAAATACCACGAAACGAAAATATATCCACGTTGTTTATGTTGACATTTAACATTATTTTGACACTGGACAGCTACGTAACAGAGCAGCGCCATCTATTTTCAACGCTGAAAGCATGATTTGAAACGTCCGTGAAAACCCCACATTGCTAAGGATCTGTTGATAATTCGGAAAAGCAATTACTACCAGATGAATTTGCAACAGTGAGCAATTCATCTGGTAGCAATTCATTTTCCGAGTTCTCAGCAGATCCTTAGCAATTCCTATAAATGAATCGAATTATGATTCATAATGTGATTCATATAATGTGGCCTTTTTGAACCTGCTGACTGAATAAGAGATTTTCTTATAACAGATTTAAAACTCGATGATGCTAGAGGTTACACTGACGACGATAAAACAACAAAACGGACAAGTGGTGAGCGAGAATCGCGCCCCGAGGTTCCACATTTAAGACTGTTTCCTTTATTTTTTGCACAAAGCCACCTAGCATTCCAAATTTCAGAATTGTGAGGTTACTGGAAGTACCAGGTGGTAGTGGTAGGTTTTTTATTTACGTGATTTCCATACAAAAGATACTCACTATCATATCTATTTAATGCATCAAGCAAGAAGCTTTGTTACGGTACTATAAGGCCACAGGCCTTTATATTTAGATCAAGTAGAGCCCTTTAGCCATTCCTGAGAAAAAAGGTCTTGTCAGACAGAAGGCCAGACAGATATGGACAACAAAGTGCAAGTGCAGTTAGTTCATGTTGAGGTACGGAACCTTAAAAACAAAATTTACAACCTTAATAGTCCTCTGTCGCAAAAGAATAATACCTATGGGTGGATTCGATCCGTTCTGTTATTGAACTCATGTTTATCACTATTTGTCAGAGGGGGCATTTTTTGCAGTGTGATCTCACCCACACATGGGCTTGATATGGTTGGTGGAGGACTAAGCCTAGTTATATAAAATAAACAAAATCGCACATGTGCTCAATAACTAGTGATTCAGAAGTGTATAACGTAAGCTTATTTTTTAATAGGTAAGTAGGATAAAACTACAATAAACCGTGACTAAAATGACTCAGGTAAAAGATTTTTTCCTTAGCTCATAGTATCACAGTGAGATCACAAGGTTGACTAATGTTGTACAATTTTTATCATACCACACAAAAGAATACGTAATTTGGGAGATGACTTTGCCAGTTGAATGTCATTTTGATTTGAACAGTTATAAACACAGATGGCAATCAAGATTAAAATATGGAGCATACTGTTGCAAAAATATAAATTGAAACCCACTCCTGAACCTAGCAAAAGGCTACAGCATTCTTTGCCCTTATTGGATGTAACGACATTCTAATGCTTAAACCATTCAGACAGTCTGAATGGTTTAAGCATTTGAATGGTTTAAGTAACCAAGGTTTTTTGTAACCAAAGTTATATCAATTCGGTCGCCGATTGCTAAACTTACATGAAAGTATTAAGCAGCCTAAAGCGATCGACCGTGGCATTTTACCTACGCCGAAGAACCGGAATCTGAGATATGAATGACTACGGCAAACACGAGAACTGTTGATGATATAACTGACGAAGCCACCTGTCAGCTAGCGAAACATGTTGGATCCGATAAATATTCGAGTCGACCTAAGGCTAATTTAAAATTTGTAGATTTGTAAGTATCTAACTAAATATGAGAAAATAAGTTGATAGAAATAAAAGCTAATATAAAATTGAATACGTAGAGTCAATATACTACACTTGAACAAGCAAACGATTGAGAAATCTTTAAACACAAGTTAAAGGCGCTTTTACATCAGGTTTCATGAGTGCAGACAAATTTCACAAAACACTTCAGATAATATTAGAGTAAAAGTATGAAATTGTAAATGATAAAACCTTTTTCTCTAAAAAATTTCTTAATTGAAATGTTTATCCTCATCATCATTATTATAGGTACCTACGTTTCTGCCATCTCGAGGGAAAAATTAATCAAATATTTGAGGTCTGATGTTTAACTCAAATACTGAATGTAAAAACAGTTGAAAGACAAACAATAGAACGGCATCAAATTTTTTAATGCATTATGTTATAGATTTTGTTGAAAAAAATTTAATCACGAATCTTGACCATGCAGGTTTTATATTAATTTAAAGTGACCACTTCTTTAAGTAAGACAGCAACTTCATACTTTAACCCCCATTACAATAAAGTATGTTTTTGGTCTTGAAATTTAAAAAAAAATGGTTACAGTAGCTGTTATTTTCCAGGTATCGACTGCTATGACTAAAAGTAGCGCAATTTGAAGCAAGTAATTAAAAGCTATTCACATTCACAGTAAGTTTATCAAAGACGTCATTCGGTTGGTGACTAACCGAATGATGAATCAATATTATAAAGACTCCTACACATAGATTGTCTGTGGGGTCAATAACTTAGTCCGAGAAACGACATTTGATAAAAAAATGTGAAAACGATTGAATATTACGCAGATAGGTGTGATAATTACTTATTGGTTTTCAAACTTTTTACAATTCAATCTTAAACATACTTAGCATTCTGAAATACTTGAACTTTACATAAATGAGCAGAGCCATGCCTTGGAGAAGATCAATTCGATTCTATTAGCGAGGATAATAGAAACCATACGAGGTAAAGTGGCAGGAGGAAAACCAAATAACTTAGCAATAAATTGACCAACTCATCGCAGCAGGAAGTTGGCAAGAGTAATAGGTAATCTTCAAGTTTAAGGCTGAACTTATGTGTAAGCATGAATTATAAGTAGGTAATCGGATAAATGACAGTGTAACCACAAGGCAAGAAAAAATAACTATACAACACAAGGTCTTTACCTTATTCATTTAACTATGCGCATAGGTACTGCATGAAGTAACTTAATCACACAAGAAGGCCAAGTAATAAAACTACTCATCCATAAATAATTTAGTCCTATTAGCACACCTAGAAACAATTAAGATGCTGATGAAAGTATTTAATATGCAGCATTAAGCTATTAATCTTCTATTACTTATTTTAGCAAATAATTTGAAATAAGATAAAACGATTTAAAAAACAAACCAACCAGTAAATACACTCGAGAGCAATGAATCCGGGTCACTTAAAGAATGTTAAAAATCTCGGAAACTAAAAATGATAGATTAATGCAATAAATTGTATTTAATAGACAATGTAATACTCCTTAAATGAAGGTAAAAAAAATATGAGTCACCATACATTTTATTAACACAAAATTACATAAAGAAAAAAACTGCTGATCTCTCCTTAAAACAAAAATAGGAAACATGAAATTTTTGAACTTTATTACGATTTTCTTGAATTTTAATACTTCGTATTGCCTCCTCGTGCTTCCATTACTGCGTTTACGCAGAAAAAAAACAACAAAAAAAACAGAAATCAAACAATGATAAATGACAGATTACAAACAAAAGCAAAACCAAATGCTGTAATTTCGTAGTTCCATCTTCGAAAGTGGCCCTTTTTCAAATTTGATTTTTTGAACGAGCGAAGCGAGTTCTCTGAGTCAAGTTGGAAGAATCGGCGTTTGTATGTATGTATGTATGTATGTATGTATGTTTGTCCGATGAAAACTTCCTAACCGTTAATCCGATCTTCATGAAATTTGGTATGGGGGTAGATAGTATTGGTAGAATTTGTAGGTAAGGTTATGAGCTATATCGGTCAGGGGGTTGCTGAGATATTGGGGTCCAAGAGGGGGTAAAAAAAATAAAAGTGAGACAGTCAGATCAAGTGGGGTGTTTAATGAAAGCGCTTTAGTTGGACATTTCAAAACTGTTTTTAATAAGTATTTAAACTTAGTAGTTTCCGAGATATTAGGGAAAATAAAAAACGCAAAAATCAAAAATTCTAGGGTACTTACAGCAGTCCCACAATGCTGAAATTTGGTATGCTTGTGGCTTTTGTGTCACAACTACAGGGAAAAGTCTGAAATTGAAGAAATTAGAAACCTGAACCTTAAAAAACAATAACCAATATAACATCCATTGTTGACCCCCATTCCTAGGAATTTGAATGACATTGGAGTTCTATGTTTTCGTCAAAAGGACGTTATCAATTAATTTGTCAAGTACTTTAAATACTAACAGGTATGTAGTATTTACGCTCTGTTGCTTAGTCCTATTCAAAGGCTATTTCGATGATGTGTAGAACAATTACCTATAGAGGTTAATTTTTTTCTCAGTAAATGTTTTTAGAAATTGGTTAGAAGGGTAAAGCAAGTAAAATATGCAATAAAATATCTCGAAGATACTTCAAGTTCTCTGGTAATGCTGAAATTTATTATTTAAGTATATTTTGTTCTACGGGGAGAAGTCGAAAATTGAGGATTTTTTCTTTGTAATATCCATTTTTAGAGTAGAAAATTTAAATCTTTAAAAATGAGGTAGCAAAACTACAACTAGATGGCACAGTACTGCTTAATTAAAAAAAACTTTTTTCTTGCTTCACAAAATCTCTTTCATATAAGAGAAATTGACTCGATAGTTTTAGATTTCTGATGGATCATCCATACAAACATACTTACATAGCCGTTAAATACAAAACCCTTTCTTCCCCTCTTAAATTAGTCGGGCTGATAAAGGTGTTATCGCGAGGTCTCAGTTCGGGGCGAACCACTAGTTTATGATATAACTTTACAATAACTAAGAAGTTTTAATACCTTCATTTAAGGAGTATTACATTGTCTATTAAATACAATTTATTGCATTAACCTAGCATTTTTAGTTTCCGAGATTTTTAGGATTCTTTAAGTGACCCGGATTCATTGCTCTCGAGTGTAGATACTAAAGGTATAAAACAGTGTGTAAATTATATGAAACGATATTTAATCAAACAAAATATAAATATAATAATACTAGACTGCTTGGTAGTTAAACATAAATATGAGAGAGATTTAAATTTATGTTAGCTGAATAAAACTGGAAACTTTAAAGTAGAAGAGAAATGAATATCAGACAAATTTAAAATACGGCTAATTATCATTGTTTTCCACCATTTTGCTGACATTTCGAGACTGAGTTCAGAAGCCTCTTCATCATGAGCACCGCACGCGACCGCGTTCGAAAATGAGCAGACCGGTGAATACAGATTTCTAAACTCTCAAAAACTCGAGAGTCTCGAAACGTCAGCAAAATGAAGGCAAACAGTGGTAAATAGTCAAATTTTAAATTTTTTCCAACCACGACAGTTTAAATTCTAGAATATCAGTTGGATTTAATATGTGTAAGGACATAAACTGTCGTTGGTATGACAGGAAAGCAAAGTAACGAACAATTAACACGCGCGCGAGGTCACGCCACAGGTAGTAACTGGTAAGCAAGGCATGGATTACGTAAGTGTCACACCATACTATCAGTGGTGTAGTCATACGATGTTACATCGGAAACCTTTAAATAGCATTGCTGTCATACATGCCATGAATATAATGAGACTCGTGGTCTAGATTAAAAATTGCCGTAACAATTATTTTTCTAATGAACGTACCTAGTTATTGACGCACGTTATCATTATCACAGATTCAGGTTCAGTCAATGCGATTAAATGGCACGTAGTGATAGGCTTTGAAATATTCAACGACAGGAAACTGTGGAACATGGTAAGGCCAAAGACGGTACCAAATTCTTGATTTTATCATTACCATAAAACATTTTTTAAACAATTTTTATAACTAGTTAGAACCAGTTAGTTTTTCTGGAATCTTGCACAGATTGGATTCTAATTTACCCATACATAAAATTGATGTTAAGAACATCACGTGGGAAGATAATTATTTCGGTAAGTAAATTATTTTATTAACTCTTCAAATTGATAAACTTTTTGTAGAGGAAACATTAATTATTTAAATTGATTCCATGTGTAACCAAAAACTAAAATAAAATATTTAAAATATCAGCAATCATTGATGATTCCAATAAAATTACTCAGCAAAGACAAACGTTCAGTCAGCATATAAGTCCAATTGAAAATAATAAATCTAGAGTACCTATAAATAGACAATGACGAATTGACGATATTTACAATTAAAATATGACCGTTAACGGCCGGGAAGCGATAAGCAGCACAGATGGGATCTCAGCGCTTCCGACATATTTTGGTGAGTCATTCCATTCAAATCTGGTGCTGTGCTATTGTTGATACCGAACAAAGTTATACGAATTAATCAAAGGGAACCTAAGCTCTAACTGAAAGATGAAACAATATTGAGGAAATAAGAAACAGGAACTAGTTATTCTTTAAAGAATCACAAAATTTGGCTAGAAATTGTCGAAGCCGCATAATTTTGAGGATTGTTAAGTTCATAATTGATAGATTTAAGTTGCTTTTGGTCTTGATATTGTAAGTATATCGTTCGTTATCAATATCACCTTGCTTCCTTACTCAACTAAAGCTACCTATGTAAGCATGCAAAATTCCATCAGCATTACGCAACTATCGTTATTATTATTCATCATACTCGGTCGAATTGACGTTCACGCGTTTATCAGGTGGAAACATTATCACTTTACCGACAGATACTACAGTGTCGTCAAATCTTTAATGATGTATAAGCTAACTAACTTGCCACTGATGTCTGCCATAATGACTAGGGATCAAGGTCCGAGTCAAGAATATCAGGTGCAAGGTAATGATCTCAACTTGGTAGGTAATTAAGCACGAGAACACAGGCACATGTACAGTAAACAGCATGAATTGGTTAACCCCCTGAGTATTGAAAGATCGAACTACAAATGCATTACAGGACATTTCTGATTGTTCTTTTACAACAATATAGCTTGAGTTTAACAGCAAACTAAACAATAAGGTGCGATACAAAAAAGTAGCCTGTGTCCAGGTCTAACCGGACATAACCTACTGAATTCTATCGAAATCGATTCAGCCGTTATAGTCGGCGTGATTGAGTAACAAGCAAATAACCAAACTTTCGCATTAATAGTAATATAGAATAGCTTGTTATTTATTTTTTATTTTTGGTATATCCAGGTTCCAGTGCTGCTGACCATGCATAGGCAATTGGCATGTACCTACTACCTACTAGTTTACCTAGAGCAAAAATTGCAGATACAGTCAAATTGTGAACGTTTGTCAAATAATCCACGTGCCCGAATGTAAACACATTCATTGAGCCCAATGTTTGATAAACTGTTCCCGGCAATATCGGTCAGTGTTGATAAATACACGGTTACTAGCCGATCGTACAGACCTTTCGCTTCGACTAGTGCGTGTAAACCACGGTGTAAACGAGCTAGTTTCTCTAATGTACATTTTAGTAAGTGTTGATTGCTGGAAGGATGGATCGAGAAAATAAAAGTGAAACTTAAAACAAAACTTTCAAATCAGCTTGTTTCATTGACTACTTTACTACTTGCCAACCTTTAGTTATTATAAACATTGATAGTTTAAAACATTCTTGGAGTATATAAAGCTGAGTGAGTCATATCCATGCTTGGCAAATCAGCTAACGATTCTGTTTATAAAGAAACGTGAATTTTAAGATTCTTAATGCATGTTTCGCTCTCCAAATATTGCAACTACGTAAACATCATCAAAAGGATGAGGAACAAGTTCAAAGAGTTGATCTGAGCAAATGTTTAAAATTCTTACGTTGGCGTAAAGTTTACATTCGAAACTGTATCAACACGGTCGATGCTAGTGTCAGTTACATATTAATGAGTACTTGGAAGTGTGTTTATGGCGAAAGTCACAATTGACACAAAGATGTCTGCGAATCGTGATACTTTTATTGATCGACTTTAGTCACAATCACAATGTATTTTCGAACGATTGTATTCTGTTTCACTCACGCGCCAATTGCGACTTTGACGTGATCTTTCCTAATTTTCAAACATCATTCAAATTCTTTATTCGTCTTGGCACGAAATATTATTTGAGGCTAGTCTTATTTTCCTCGACCAACACTTGCACATCAATTTGTTAATCTTAAAATGATGTTAATTTTGACCTTACCGTTCGTATAATGCAATATAAGATATACCATAGTATTTATTACTACACCTACATCCAATGGACCGTTGACGATGAGGTGAGTCATCAGGAGGCCTCGTACGTGCGCAAGCTTTCCACTGAACCGAGAAATAGGTACATAATATACTTCTTACTGCACTCTTTATCAGTAAATTTTATCAGCTAAGTATACTTTTAAACTCAATATACGTGAGAAAATATGCAATTCTACTTTGTTTGGTTTTTCTATTCAAAGTTTCACTCATGATGAAATATTCAGGCAGGGTATTATTATCATCAAGGTAATGCATTATATTGCATTGTTGACAGCAAAAGGCTTGAGTAGACATTATAAGACATAATCAATACTCATCCAGACAAGAGCAAAAATAAATTCTGATTAGAGTATTTTAGTGTTTTTGCAGTCGATACCCCTTGTCTCACATTATGAACAGATTACGATAATAACTAACTTTATCTACGTAGTTTTGTATCATTATCTTGCTCAAATATTATTTCGTAAATATTCATTAGCTTTCGAGTCAATAGTTACAAAATTATTGTAAACTATCTTATCGTTCATGTTAGTTGATAAAGGACACTCCTGAATCCGGTGTAAACTGAGTGGTTTCAGGAATGAGCTACAAATAATGAAGTACATTTTTTGAGCATCGAAGAGATGTTAAAATGAAAATGTATAATCATAATCCGTTAACACCGAAGCAAGCAATAAATTCGAAGATTCATAGAACGCATTAACTGGTTCGGAAACAAAAACCACAAAAAGGAGTAGTTTTTACATAACTCGACAAATGTAGATTTTTATCGGAACATTTGTTGAATGCCAGCTACAAGCGTAGCAGCAGCCGTCATCACTTCTCAAAAGAAAGTCATCAACGGCCTCAGAATATTCATGCTTCGAGAACCAGTATGCCAACCTGGTGTCCTCGCTGATAAGTGGAATTTCGATAAACATATTCGGTGCAACGCGGTTGACATTGCTTTACCAGGTCAATGTCGGGTGTTAAGGATAGCAGGCGGGGAAACCAATTTCAAAGAATTGTTAATTTTCAATGGAGGTAGGTGACGGAACTGCTTACTCGAATTGGAATCGAGTTTGCTTGTCAAGGAAATCGATGAATACAGTCCATTCGGGGAAAATAAAAGTTTTTACTAACATAAAACGTGCAACGATGTCGAAAATATAAACGCGTCACACAAACACATTTTATCGCGTGCTAGTCGAGATAATCAACGTATAAGCAAACATTCTACGCGTGGAGAAAACGGAGTGCAAGTAACTCATCGAGTACATTATATTCCAGTTTTACGAATAGACAGAGAACCAAAACAAACTTGAACTTGGTCGGCGCATCAGTTCCGCTAAAAATACTCGTTTATTTCGCTGGCAGGGCCGCGGCCGGCAAGCGGACGCCTCCGCTTGCAGCTAACTCGATGTGCTATTTCGACTATAACGACCATGCAATAACATAAGCATCGAAGATTTTGCAATCTATACGCGTTTAGTATGTAAATGGAACGGGGGATTACGTTGAAATGGAATGCTAATCATTTAAGACCTTCGTCTAATTTTATGCTAGAAAAGACGCCTTCTAATATTTTATCACTAAAATCATCGCTATAAATTGAAAAAAATCTCAAGATTTCATACCTAACAATGCATCAGCTGAAGATACTGCCAAAATAATAAAAGTAAACCAATAAAGTTGAAGTATCAAATAAAGGGAGTATGACTAACCTTCTTGTATAGCTTGATCCAGGTGAGATCGCCTTTCGAGTCAGTGTACTGGAGGCCGAAGAACCAGACCTCGCGGAGGCCGATGGTCTTCACCACCTGATCGAACAGCTGCTTGCCGGTTGTCGTCTGCTGGATCGCGAACTCCAGCTCCGCGTCCATCGTCGTCACACGGACGTTCATCTAGAAGTAACAATTCAAGGTTAGAATGTTAGGGCCAGGGAGTGTCAAGGCTGCTGAGAGTAGCTTGTTATCGCTGATTTAAAGCATGTCACACATAAGGAACAGGGTTCGGAAGGGACTTCAAACTTCTATACTATATAATAATTGAGGTAATGAGTAATGTGTAGTGTTATAGTTATGTTCTATTTTTAAGTTAGCACGCCAACCATGCTCACTACTTGAGGTTGGTTGGTAGAAAATACTCTGAGCATTAAAAGCCTACCTGTTTGTACATTTAAATCTTGTTTTATGCAATAAACTATTAATAATTTACGTGAATCAGTGGTGAAGCCGAATAGTGGCGTCTTTTGATCATAACATTAAAGATCCCTGGCTGGAACCCAGTGCAGTGGGAACATTTAAGTACAAATAACTTTGTCTTAGCAATACACATTTAGACAATATGTTAAAATCATTAAAAAGAAAATCATGGCAATTTCGTGTCTGGCATCAATCTTACTAGCTAAATAGTGATAACATTTCAAAAAACAACTTTGATTTTATAAGATTATCATGATGCAAAAAAAACACTTACTTTAGAAAGGTGAACAAACCAATTTATTAACTTTTAAACCATTTTTGTAGACAACCATATAAATGTATAAAATAGAACAGAAATGTGTCACCTTGATTTATAATTTCATTGAGTCAGTTGTTTCAATCAGCACAAGAGGTGCTGTGAAAACAGTAGAAAATGGAAACTGTGAGACATGAAAGACAACTTATTGAGGCACTAATGTTGTTTAATATCATTCGCTATACTGTTGTTTTATCGCTTTATTATTCTTGTAAGTCAATTCACTTTAGTTGCCCTTGCGTTCAACCGCAAACGAATGACCTCAAGTGACGAATCAAATATGGCAAGAAAATTGTATAAAGGACTCAAACAGCATTGTATTATTGTTGTTAGAACACCCAAAGGTTACACTGTGACAAATTTAGCTGCAGAAAACATTCTGAGATGTGAATAAACAAACTCTAAGAAAAGAAGTTCCAAGTTCCGAAAAGGTGAGCGAGAAAATCCACTAGTTCTATGCAAAGCTCCACATTGTTAAAATTTTGTATGAACTGTGTGGAAACATAGACCCACCCAACCCTAACAAGGAACGACAGTGCATTCCAATATTTCGTAGTTATCAACGGTAGATCATCAAAACACAGCAAAGAAACACTTCATTCACAGAGTGGTCATAAAAATAGAAGAAAACATAAATAGCCGTGTAAATAATGTTTTGAACGTGGTTAACGCTGGATGGTGCTGTACTGGGCGGGCGCCAAGCGGATGTGATCTTCCGGGTGAGATTATGTCACTGGCTCTATTTATCGCCGAAGTTTATTTCTCTTTGTGGTAATAGTCTCCTATTTTTATTGTTATCTCTCTATTTTCGTTTACCCTTACAAAGAGGTTTACTCCAGTAAGTGAACAACGATCAAGTTTATAACATTATCAATAAGTAATTTTGTGGTAGTTTCACTTTCCTTTTAAATTATTGAATTTGTATGCTCATATACTACGATAGCAACAAAATTGTCTACTTTCGACAACCGTGTTGTTTAGTTACGTTGACTACATTTAATTCCATTAGTATCGAGAACGATTAGGTACGAGTGTAACGTCACAATGGACGCTGTCGCGTCGGCTCGCGATTTTATCTTTGGCATGGTGTTCAACAATACAGCTAATAGTTTCGTTTTCATTCATATAAGTTTCGAGGTCATCGGCCAGCCTCGAATCTTCATGGTGTATCTATCAGTATCAGCCCGCATGGTTTAGTGTGACGAAAGTTATGCGGTTGTCATGAATATTCTATGTAAATGGCATGGAAATCTATTTGCTATTGTAATAATCATATTACGCCAATCCAAGGATAAAATAAATAAGTACAGAAATATTTTTTTGGTTGTATAGATACTCTCGCTTTTTAACACAACAAAATGTTTGACATATTTTTATCAATACATAGCTCTCAGACGTATGTTGAAAATGTGATCAGCATAATCGTATCGCTATCGAAAAGTGTGATAAGATTTGGCTGAACGATGACCGCATACGGTGATCGGAAATGAGAAAACTACTGTCGCCAACGAAAGCGCGTTCCACCGCTGTGGACTTCAAGGATGGAATGATTAATGAGACAACATTGACAATGTACTTCCAGTGATGGATGAATCAGACGAACATTCGTGTGAACAGAAAATGCCTATAGATAGACAGACAGCTACTCCGATGCATGCAATAAAGCTCCTTCTTACAATAAGGTCCATATTCCAGAACTAATATCAAACTGGATCAAGATTCAAGTATAGGTTTATTCGACAGTTTTTCATTTCAATCTGTATAAACATGTCGAGTTCAGGTTTGTAATACGAGCCTACTTAAGTAACACCAAATTTATGCGAAGCAAAAGCTTAGAGATATGTATTTGGCCTTTTTTATTACAAGCAAGGATGAATATTCACAGTTGCAATAATAAACAAGTTCCTTACATACTCCATGGTTGCATTCATACAATACAGATATTTCGGAAGAAAGTTTGACCCACAACGGCGCGGCGTGGTTTGAAATCGGAACCCCGTCTCCCGTTGTACTATTATCGTAGTAAAGAGTCACCAGCGAGATAAGGTCGTAAGTCACGTTATCGCGGGTAAACGGCGGATGTTTGTGCATGCTGGCGCAATTGCCTGATTATACGTGCACGCGACATGTACTTTGCAAAAGCGATAAAGTAGAGGAAAACGAGTTATAATGACAAAACGGAATTTTCAGCTTCTGGTACTAAAGAGCAGTTACAAATTGTGGAACAGAGTTTTGCATTATTCTTATGAATTGGAGAGGAAAAGCAGGAGATCGCTGACTTGTTTTACAGCAGAAGAGAGAACGCTATTGATATAATTTACAGGAAAGCAAAACCATTGTAGAGATCTTCCAAATACAAGTAGATCATTGCCTACACAAATCAGCAGAAAAATATATGATTACTTCAGATATCCGCAACATGCAATAAAATCATAACCTGATATTGTGTGCTTATAGTCTGGTCATGATAGCAGTTGTATTATAAATAGCAGTTCGAAGACTGAAGTCAAACAGTCGTCCACCGTGTTTGCAGAGGCCGAAGTCAGAGTTTTAACAAGCAATTGACACGGACGTATGGTGGTAGTGTAACACGGATTTTTTTATGGAAAATGAATAAATTGCTTGGTGAAACTGAGACTTTGATCTCTGCTTAGCTCAAACGTTGAAGATACGGCGATGACATCATTAACACACATCATGGCTCACCATTAGCTTTAATATACAAGGTAAGTACGTAATATTACAACATTTTAACCATATGATAACAGCAAAATTAATTATGTACCTATGGAACCCACATGCATCGACAAATATTTTTAGCCTGGTCGCATTTTTTTTCATAGCAAGGAAAACAATAGCCAAGAGCCCGCATCTATAGTTTTCAGAATTTGCGTTTTAAGTACCTGAGACTGAGAGATGGTAATAATTATATGCCTATGTCCTCGCTAAGACAAGTAGGAAGTCCACAGAGTGGCCAAGGCAACAACAGTAGGTAATTATAAGAAAAAAACTAAATACATAATTATACAATTGTATTACATGAACTCTGACATTTCAGTCGCAATTGCTAAATTGCCATTAATATTTTAACATTCTACTACAAATCCAGCTAATGTTAAATAATAGTTGTAGTTAGCTAAATTATTAGAAATACTCTTCATGTTAGAAGTACTTCTTTATGGGTTGCTTCGTAAGAGTCATAACTTAGAAAACATAAGTTCACAAATTTAGTATACAAAAGAGAACAGTCTTCGCGCTTTTCCATCAACGTGTCAAATAATAGTCTAGTTTCAACTTCCTACACATGATATGGTAGGAACATAATATGTCATAAGAAAGCAGAAGTTGTAAGTTAGACTCTGATACTATGAGATACAAATAAGAACGAAATGGAGTAAACCAGGGGCATATGTGAACATGTCGAAGGGATGGAATTGTATAGATGGGAGGGTGCGAGTTAAGGGTAGTACCTACTCCGACAGGTGCATACGAATTGAACAGGTGACGGCGACACGTGGCCGATATATTAGGTTAGGGTGAATCTGTGGTGTCCGACAGCTAACATGGGAGAGTTAGACACAAGTCTGCAACTTTTATGTTAGACATTAAAACTACTACATCATGGGAGTAATTTGAGATGTCGCGTTGGGAAGATGGCATATTGAACCACTTGTTGCTAATTTTAAATATTTTTCCCTACAATCAAATGAGCCAATCTTCAATGTTTGTTGTTTAATTTGAATTTGAATGTTGTTTATTTATGTATACTGTTAAGGATTAGCTCACAACAAATACACCTACGACGATACTTGATAAAGATTTCATCAACTCACGTAAATTGCTTGATGAAATAGATAGTGATCAACAAAAACGCCAATTTGCGAGAAGATCTTACTCTCACAGTTTTACAAACGAAAGCTAATAAATCGCGAGAGCCTGTAAAGGTGATAGAGAAAGAAATTCAACATGTTGTGTAGAAATCGCAACAGAGTGCGAGTGAAACGAAGTGAAACGGCGCCAAATGGTCATGGAGCATATCGACCGTCAAATTAAATTCAAGTACTGCAGTAATGAGTGACGGAATACGTGACAGTGCCTGTTTGGACTCTATCTCGTGCATAGAAATGACCATTTTGAAATCATAATAGGGTTTTTATTCTGATGGCGTGAAGTCCAACCACTGGATATGCCCAATTTACATTTCATTTGAGAGATCTTGCTTGAGCCATTCATTGGTTGAGGTGCATAGCAACAAGTTGATATGGTCAACATAACTGCACGATTTTTCTACAAGGGCAGCAGATGAGGATACATACCCTTGCATGACTCATCTTGGGGTTAGGGAGCTATAATTCAGAATGTCTTGAATGATTCTGCATGGACGCGGGTGACTCATGGCATCGGGATACTTATTTTATGTACCTACTGTCAAACGTTATGACTTACGGCACTGAGACGTGGTCGCTAACTATTGGCCGATAAGCAAGCTCAAAGTCACGCAGCGGGCTATGGAGAAATCTATGCTAGGAGTTTCACAATGTGATAGAATCCGAAATGAGGAAATCCGTAGAAAACCCAAGATCACTAACATAGCTCTTAGAAATAACAAGTTGATTGGGGAATAAAGGTTCACGAATGGCGACCACAAACTGGACGACGCATTAGACTTAGAGGAAGGCCCTTCTCTCGATGGACTAAAGACATTATAAAGGTTGCAGGAAATTGGTTGATGGAGGCGGAACAAGACCGTTCGTCGTGGCATTCTGGGGAAAGGCCTATGTCCAACAGTGGACTTTTCAAGTCTCGTAAATATTTCATAGTTCGTTCGACCAGTGAGTGAAGGCACACGTTGATCGGTCAATCGTTCACTGGGCTCTAGTTCGTTCGACTGGCTGAAAAAACTATTTTTATTTTAAGAAATCATTTAATCGTTACATTATCTTTCGGAAACATGTACGGGACTGGGATCTACATAGAAAGACTTAGACATTTTCTGAAAGACTAATAAGAGAAGTAACTATTTTCATGCATTCATGTGCTATGTTGTGAAAAAATTAATATGCTCATAAAATACTGAACGAATAAGTAGTTTAAGATTCATAGACAAAACTGTTTCAGTAGTTATCTGTTGTCTAATAATATTTAAGTAAATATCTAAGTAATATAAAGTAAGTAGTAACTTAGGGAAAATCCGTGGCGAATTACAGGATAAAGACCATGTGGGGAGCAGAGCCTAACCTCAGGTACTGTCATTAAAAACATATTTTTACCGATTGCATTACCTTGTTGACAATATAATAATATATTATGTACAACCTTAGACAACGTTTTTTTTTTGTTGACGATGATCGTTGGGAGGGACGTGGCTCAAAAGTGAAACAATAAGTAAGCAAGAGCCAAGAGGGCAAAGTGGAAACGAATACTTAGGTATAGGTAAAGTTTTTATCACGTCAAACAAGCTTTCAGACAGATGAGGAAAAACCTTGAGGATTCTACCGTTTACGTAAGCAATGTCGATTAAACATAATACCGGAGATGAGTTTTAATTGCAAAATGAAAATATATTTTCGTGATTGTACGAATAGATTTAAGTTATGGAGCTTGGACAAATATAACTCGCCAATTTATCTGAAAATGTGTTACTTATAAACATAATAATTTTCATTATAAAATCAGGTATATAAATATACCAGTCTTCGTCGATGTGCACGATATTGATTAGATTAGCCACATTAAAATTCACTGTTTGATTAAAATAAATCGTAAATTTTCATGCTAAACGCATACTCATGGATAACAAATCAAATCAAAAGAACTTTATTAATTGAAATCACAAGGATCACAATCCTGTTCTAACGCGACCAAGCCTAGAATCAGAATACTGAGTATTAGAGAAGGTTTAAATAACTAGATTTTATGAAAGTAAGGGTTCCAGGGACTATAGGGTAAAGGCAGTTAGTGTTTTCGAAATTTGAACAAAAGCGAAGGCAAAGCGCCCTTCGTAAGACAGGATAAGTTCTCCGTCTCCTTTTATCAAACGGGTTAGAAAGGGACACCGCGCAAAAAGACGGTTACGGCCGTTTGCGCGATGCTAAATAAATAATAAAACTATAAGCGGCGACTCCATCTTGTATTTTCTGAGTTTAAGTTGCGATGACATCACCATAACTTGATGATTTGAGTCAACAGCGCTGAAATTACGAACTGTCGACGAAGTCTTGAAGGTACCTGTTGCTAAGTGGGATTTGCACAATTTCAATCACAGATCCAGTGATAATGAGAGTCATATTGTTGATTGCATCCTCAAAAATGTGACTCTCATTACTACTGAATCTTTAATTCTATAATTTCAAGTACTCTACGGGATCCAAAGAGTCTAGGATGGAAACAAATTCCATTTTGAGCAACAGGACTAATAAAAGTAGTAATTAGCATCTAGAACTAAAGTCCAAACTACATAGGATTGACCCAGAAGCCTTAATTGCGGTCGGCTCAAGGTCCTTTCAGCGAAGTCACGAGACATCCTTTGACCGTGGATTATATAACATACCTGCTTGCCTCCTGCAACCATGGTGCTAGATTTTCGGGTCACTCGCACAAGAAAAAGTCACACACACACACTTTTTGGGTTACTGTGTCTATGTTGTTGGGTTGAGGGTAAGGGTTGTGATGAGGCGACACTAGAGCCGCGTCAGGCGGACGCGGCGGTTCAGTGAGGACTGGCGTCGAACGGCTGGGGATGCGTCTGCGCCCCGAACTCAAGGCCGCAACACCGGCGCCGGCGCGCTTACCTCACACGCTCAAGTCGCCCACGGTTCGCTGCTTGTCGACTTGGGGTTCCTTTGGCTGTGCTGGTAAGCGAAGCCTTTGAAATGCCGTTGTTGAATTCAATATTTCTGTTGATAATCATTATTATCTTGGTCTTGGTGTCAATTTCATCGATTTTTGTTTGAAGGAGCTACTCTTTTTAACCGACTTCCCAAAAAGGAGGAGGTTCTCAATTCGATGTTTGTTACCGCATATCTCCGGCGTTTATGAACCGATTTGGAAAATTCTTTTTTTATTTGAATAGATATATTTCCAGCTTGGTCCCATTTTTTTCAAAATCCAGTTCTGATGATGGGATCCATGAGGAATTGAGGGAACTCCTCAAATATTGTAGGCATACATATGGCGATTTTGATATTTTCAGCAAGACACCAAGCATTTGCATTCAGAAAGTATCATAATCCTTTCACCACTGGTTCTTTCAACATTTTTTTTCATCCAAAATTATTTAGTCGAATACAATGGCGGAAGTCGGTTTTTTAAATGAAAAGTTATTTAGTTGTCTCTTTGTTTACTCTGTCCTCTATTTTTCACTTTTTTTATTTTTTCAGCCAACTAGCAGCTCTTTTTTTATTATTGGATTTATCCTAATACTGCATCACATTGTGTATGCCCGGTGCCACCATACTAATTGCCTATTTCACTGGTTTCACCAATGAACTTAAGTATAAGCTGTGACTTCGCCTGACCGTGTGATGTGACTACCACTGTATATTTATTAACTTTCATAGTAAAATTTACCAAATTATATATTGTAAAAGGTGAACTTGTGTAACATTACTTCCTCAAGGAAGTAATGCCATTTATATTACGCAAGTTCATAAGTAATCATAAATATACTCGATTCTAGTTATTTGCTTGTACATTTACAATGTTTCGTAGATATCCTCGGCTTAAGAGTAACTCGTACTTGGCCAGTTTTTTGTGCAGCATCTAATTCGAATGATGAGCCTGCTTGACATTGAAATGACGTTGGCAGTCTGTTGTAGGTACGTAGCGTGTGTGTATTATATCTATGTTTGTGTATTTGTACGTATATTTATAGTGGTGCTATTTGTGGATATTGGAGAGAGTCGTTTCTTCGTCATTCACAATTCGGGCTAAAGGCATTTAGAGCGATTGTCTCGAATTCAGAGTCGTTCGAGGTTTCGTTGCAATTGCATTAGACTGGCATGGAACTAAGTAAAAATCAACCCATAGGGTGCAATGGCGGGATTTGCCAGAATCATCACGCTTGGCAGGCGGCTTGGTGATCGCAGTTTGATGTTAAGTACCTACAAAGGTGGATGCTGCTGCCCATCCCATGGAGTAATCCCTTAGTCGCCTTCGACATCCACAGGAGGAGTTGGGGAGTCCTATTCTTAGGCCGAGACTACCACGGCAGCCGCATTCATTAATCCACAAACTCACATCATATTTTCATGTTGGATGATCTATGAAACTCGGTAAAATAATGCAGTTTGAAGTCCCGTTTGAGGAATATTTGGTTTCTTAAAAGACTTCAAACTCCAAACATATTGGTTTTAAAACCCCCTTTTCAATAATTTACCGCATAATATCATCGACGTATGTGGACCAACACTGGAACCTGGACAGATTGGTTCTGACGCGCACCATGCACGTCACACACTCAATCTAGTTAATGAGAACAATGTATCCCACTGCACTGAGAAAAATGTCATTTTGGCTTCATTATAAAATATCAATACGTCTTTCAAAAATACGATGAATTGTTCTAAAATAAGGTTGTATCATGTATATATAATAAAATAATCTAGTTTAAATAGTAAGTAATACAATATTATGATGACCATTCTCCGTAATAAACGGTGACAGAATATAAGAAGATTAAATCGATACTTTACGATGCTTTCCTCTTAAAATAACACTACGTAATATGAAATGGTCTGCTGGATGTCTGCTTGGCAGAAATTCGATGATACCTAAGATATAACAGTTTTCGTCACTTTATTTTTGTAGTTAGCATCAATTTTCTTGAAGCTTCTATGCATAAAATCCTTATAATATACGACTACGGACTATATCTTCCGCCGTTTCGTTACTGCTTCGCTTGTTACTGTCCATCCAAAGGTTGTCTGGAAGAAATCGCTCTCAGCGATAAGGCCGCCCATTGTACTGCTAATTTTAATAAATCCTTTTATGTATTCCTGGTGTACAATAAAGTGTTAATCTATATATCTATCTATGTGACTACGGGCATACAAAAAATAATTAACAAATGAACAAACATCAAATAATGATTACGGAATCAATTATGATTCCGGTGATTGGTCACACCAAAATACCATGACTAGCACACAAAAATACAATTACGTAACAAATTACCATCGAATATGATTACGGAACCATAATATTTGACGCGGCACTCCAAAATACCGTGATCATCACACAAAAATACGTTTATCGTTTTACTAAAGTTTGATTACAGATTCATAATATTGGATGACCGGCATATTAAAATACTGTGAAATCACCAGTCTACTGCGAACGGCACGCGGGTAGGTCCTAGCCCGGTCATTTTATTCTATTTAGTTAGCAGGGAAGCACATGCGCTCCGCCTTTTGCTTGTAATTTTATTTTAAATATTACGGATTGTCTATAGTTAGTGTTACAAAATGTGAAGTGATTTGAAGCAACAAAGTGCAACAAAGATCAGCTGGGTTTCATAATACCTAACATTTGTTCGTGTACAAAAATAAGTGTTTTAAGATTAGTGCACCAGTTTATGCAAGCTGTTGATGTAAAAGCTTGTGACAGTACATAACCCAGTTTTGCCGACTGATGCCCAGCTGATGTCCATTTAAAATGATGTGGTTGTACATAAAATAATCTCCACCTTTCTACTACGCATCGTTCAGCAGGCGCTGACGCCTACCAAACCATGGCTGGTTGGTGAACGCCTGGAGGGCTCAACGTGCCTATCTTATTACGTTGGGTATCCTGGCAAAGCCCGAGTCTCGATCCCGTTCTCTGTCCAGCACGCCTGAAGTCGCGTCGTGTTCTAGGATCAATCACCAGGGATTTGAATAAGGTATTGATTTTAGTCTCGTATTAAGTAAAATATCTAATGTGAAAGCCCATGTTAATTAGAGATACTCTTTATGGTACCATAAAGTAAACATGTCACAAAATACTGTATTTAGGTAAATTTAGCTAATTTCCTTTCGAGTTTTGTAGGCTGACTTCGGCAGAATTTACTACCCCTAATTTAAAGCTACTTTCGACCCCCATATATAAAAATCTATTTGACCTAACCACTTGCAATTTTGTACAGGTGACGCGGATAAGGTGCAGTCAGCTTTGGAACAGTGGTCTCGACCCTCAGCTGGTCCGTGACAGGAGGTCGTGCGCCCTCTGACAAGAGACGGTGCGAGCCCGCCTCCGTTACCCCAAAACTACTACTCCGTTACTCTAAATTATATATTTTGCGTTATTTAATAATATTTTGTAATTTTTAATTAAAATGTTAATCCGTCATATGTTTTTCCATTATAGCAAATAATTCCCCAAATCCCAAATCCACTGTTATCTAGAAGTACCTACTTTATTAGGGTTATTTTCTGTATTGCGTAGGTACTTTTTTCTGAATGTGCTTTCCTCTCATTTCCGAGTATTTCCTGTTATTTCATCCTACTATTTATCCATGCTTTCCTACTATTATTGATGTGCTTTCCTATTGTTTATTCTTACTAATTTTCTACGCCTCCTGTTGTAGCATGGCTCGGGTATTTTTCCTTCTTCTTAAATATGTGTGGGCCAATTTATAAAGATAATTGACACTTAGTAATCTACTCTGACCCATAACCGTGCAAAAGTACGGTTACGGGAGTGATGACGATGCACGACTATACATCATCATCATTCTCTTAACCGTACTCTTGCTTATTCTATGTGTCAATTATCTTTATTAATTGGCTCATACATATTTAAGAAAAAGGAACAATACCCGAGCCATACTACAACAGGAGGCATAGAAAAATAGTAAAAAAAAACAATAGGAAAGCACATCAATAATAGTAGGAAAGCATGGATAAATGGTATAGGATGAAATAACAGGAATTACTCGGAAATAAGAGGAAAGCACATTCAAAATTGTAGTAAAGCATACAATAATAGTAGGAAAGCATGGATAAATAGTAGGATGAAATAACAGGAGTTACTCGGAAATGAGAGGAAAGCACATTAAAAATAGTAGGAAAGCATACAATAATAGTAGGAAAGCATGGATAAATAGTATGATAAAATAATAGGGATTACTCGGAAATTAGAGGAGAGCACATAAAAATAGTAGGAAAGCATACAAAAATATGATGACAGTCATATGTAATGTTATGCTCTCTCTCAAAAAGTAATGGTCCATTACGATTACCGTCACCGTAAGTCCGGACATACGGTGATACGAACTACTAATGCATGGTGACAGCTCATCATAATATATGGTTAGCAGCAGCAACAGTAGTTTCATCGTACTTTATGGTTATTTCCGTATGCTCCCTACTTTACGTGAAATCACCATATTTTTTGATGAACTGTTTTCTCAGTGTGTTCTCTGAACGAATTCCAGCCAAATGTTATTACCCCAGAACATCTCTTGCGACGGATATTAAATTCATCGAGTAGACATTACTTCCAGCTTTCATTACTACTATTTCGAGTCATCGGTTCTTTCTTGGTCACCTTGCATTAGGTCAGTAACCAGCTTGAGTTATCCTAGATATACCTAAATACATCTAGGTATATCTGATCAATAATAAAAAACCAGATGACTGAATACATCTCATTTTTCAAAATCTGTCCAGTAGTTTTATCGCTGCGATTCTATTGTGCCATTTATCTTATTTATTCATTTGTTTATCTGGAAGAGGATATTAAGAAAAAAGACTCTTGTCAAAAGGCCATTAGATTCCACAAATAGAATTCCTGGAAGGAAACCAAGAGCGATACGGGTGCCAGCAAGGTCTCTCAGGTAAAACCTTGTCACGTCACAGCCAAGCGTACATGGCTTAGCAACGCCTCGATCGCAGAGGTGAAAGAATACGAGTTATATCAGATCAGTGACCATTACTCGTCAAAGAACCGCCCGTTACCGAGACGATAAAACTCTCCGAGATACAAACCGAAAATGACCGGCGTGCATCATCATCTAACCATTTAAATTCAAGCAAGCCTCTTTCGAATTGCGTTCAAATCCGTCCAAAGTGTTGGGGACATGTCCAAGCTAGGTACCTAAGAACCTGATCTATGAGCGTTGGGCAGGTAAGTACTGTGTAAGTATCGCTTGGAATGTGCAAGTTTAAGTTGTTGTAGGTAAGAGCATAGGATAAAACCTTATTCGCAAACGTTCGTTGGATGACCAGCGCAAACTTACAACCATGTCCAAGCTAACTTAGATAGATAGGACCTGTATCTATGGGCATGGCAGGCAGGTATGTATGTAAACACGACGCATAGAATGCGAGTGCAGTGGCCACTAACCAGATAAGCACGAGTCGCGAGTCGCGACACACTTTCCCACTTCCTTCCTACGGCACACTTGGACGCTAGTTCTGTGTGTGCGTTTTGTAATTCTATTAGTTTAAATTATAATCATCAATGGTTCTAGCTTCTATGCGGTCCGTTTTAGATCGTTTGCAGTTTCCAACAAAATGATTGTGATCTCAAAATCTATGCTTCGACAATTAAATGAATAAAATGGTTCAGCCTCAGTCGTCTTCATTTAACTGCTGTTTCTATTTTGCCAGGACCCCAGACATTTCTAATCTCGCTATTGGGAGTGTTTAACATATCTCTAGCCAATACTCAATTCAGCAGAGAAGGTTGGGCAACTTGCCTTCGTTATTAGTTTATTACATGTCTTCTTCGCTCCGTAACAACTCATAATGCCGTTTTGTTTAGTTTTTCACCTTTATTTGAGTAAGAGCGGTTTCGCACTACGTCTGATCCGAGTTCAATCCGTATCCGTGAAAATTCGGATCTATAGAGAAATCGGATGACGGAAGCCGGATCTAGTGCGTAAACTACCATATAAATAGTTCTACGACTACTCCGTCGGACCGTATTTTCACGAGTTCGGATCGGATTCGGATCGGACGTAGTGCGAAACCGCTCTAAGTGGTATACACGCAACAATATTATGTCATTCAGTCATGATAGATGAACTAGGGTTTGATTGGAGACATTCTTATAGCACGTTGCGACCGATTTTCTACCGACACAAAGCCATAGCCATTGCATGGACATAGTGCGCGAGGTTATGCTGAAAAGCGTCATAGACAAATGACGCGGCGGCATCTCGGAAATACGCTTTCTACAGCATATTGCCGACATAGCAGCCTAATAGAGGCGGGTTGGTTTGGTTCCCACTACGCTACCGTTTCCTTAGTTTCTTTCTATATCATTTATGGTAACACAAGCTGTCTATTGTATATTGTGTTTATACTGGCGGACAGACAATAGACGATTTCAGATACAAGGCGCGTACCTTCAGAACTAAAGTAATAGGAACAGGATTCAAAGAAACTTATAAAAATACATGCTCAACTATATAAACCAAACTAGGGCGTCGAGGGTTTGAAGGATTATGAATTATAAGGACACACAATCAAAAACTGTCAATCAAAACTAAGCTCAAAGGGATTCTAGCTGTAAAAAGTGGACAAAACATTCACAGAAACTTTAGTATTACAAGGGTACTCGGCTCGGGGTGGCTACAGGTGATTAAAGTAAATACGAGTACAAGGTTAAAACGAAAATCGGGTCACACAAATCAAACCTATGACTAACCAAGGCGTTATCACTCCCGCCTAGATCGAGCGCGTTGGTAATGTAACCGAGTATCTGCAAAAATAGGCATTCAATGACATCTTTCGTTGTCAATAAGAGGTAAACGAGGTGCTCTTAAATTCAAGTAGTTACTGATAGATCCTGTAAACTTTGATGTTACTAATACTACTGTGACGAACTTGCAATTCAAGGAGTTACTATGTTGGAATACCTTTCATACCAGGAGGCCACACTAGCTTATTGTTTTTTTTAATGTGAGTTAGTGAGGCCTAAGGCCTACCTAATGTTTAGCTGTAATTTATGCCCATTGCAATTTCAATATGCCTGAGGATGTAATGCCATATTGCATTTGTTGCCCTGAGACACAGTCAAAAGTAATTTCACCAACACCCTTAAAGATAAAAGATAAAGATAATTGATTTGTTTTGAATATGGTAACTTTACGAGCGCTTTTAAGATGCATAATATTGCTACTACTCTATTTGCTGCTCAATATATATTTTGCCCTAATACCATGAAAGGTAAACTTAAAATTGCTAAAATAGATAGAAAGCTAAGCAAGGTATGTATAACACACCCATAGTATGTTCAGAAAGGTGGCAGCAATATCGGGCCATAAGCCTGTTTGACGAGCCATAACATCACAAAAATACAAAACTGAGATATTAAAAAAAGCAACATTGCTTTGAATACTGTATGTAACTGATTCATAGGTTGCTGAATCAAGAGAAGGAAAATTATAAGTATTTGAATTATTTTTTGAAAGAAAAAAAAGTTCATCTATTTTCGCAAGACAATAGTAATTTTAAATCCAAAGTTAACAAATCAATTCTACCTTAACGTCTGCATACCTAAAATTAGAATTACGTGCAATACATTCATAATATACATAAGCAGAAACAGATTAAGTTTCCATTTACAGAATGACACATATTTGTCATAGAATTATGTAATTTACTAAATCATAATGAGTAAACAGAAAAGTGAATCAAAATTTACTTTGTTACCAATCATAAAATAAACGGAAAAATATAGTAACAATGTCATTCAGGATGTGGTGACAACTTGATAAGGTCTATAAAGAACCAAAGCAGTATCATTTCATAAACAGGACTATGTTTCAGACTGTTAAATGCAACTCTATGAATGAGCCACTAGAGATCAAAGTGAATCCACAGAAGCCATAATTAAAAGAAGATCAAAGTGGACCAATTAATTATTATGAGAACAGACTTATCCTTTCAAGGTTTAGCAGCAATATTTGTTACTGAAATTAAAGCTAAGTGCAAGTGTCAATTTCGGATGCCAAGCCAATTTGATCCTTATTGATTGTAAGACATATTTTATATGTGGTAAAGTTAGTGTTTTCATTAAAAATTTATAAGAATTTCACTACCACAACAAACATAAAAAATTTGGTACTATTCCCTCTTACATGTAGAACATTTTAATGAATTAGTCCTGTCATTGTTTGTCAATATCCAGTTGTAATACTGTATAGTAACTTTTGACAGAATTTTAAAAGGCCGCATTGTTATCATCTTATCTTCACTTTGAGGTGATAACCCATCATGTTCAGTGAGTTACGACACTGAACAAACTGAGCAGGCAGGCGGTTTCACTTTCTAATACTTAACTTATTGGTTAATGTATTGAGAGAGTCACCGAAGAAGAATTCTGACTGATTTACGGGAATACTTCTTGAGAGTATTATTAGAAAAAAAACTGTACACATGCTGTTGTTTTACTAATAACATGTGGCGTTTGATGACATTGCGATGGAGAAATCGGTAAAATCACTCACTTGGATAGTGTGTACAACTCACAAAATCTCAAGAAGAAATCTCACTGGACAGGTAAATAAAGTTGTGTTACTCACCGATTTCGGCATGTTGGCGGCTTAGGATCTCAATCTGCAACGAAATAAATGTACATGTAAGATTTATCATGGAAATTCCATCGCGACAATGAGGCTTACCTACAGGGACTGATAGTTCTAGCAAAACTGTGACTGACCCACAATTTAGCGCGCAGAACTCAAATCCAACAGTGCACAGAGAACTGATCTATATACTTTTTCACAAGTTATCTACGAGCAATGACAATAAAATAGTAAGCGCCGGCCGTTCGTCTGGACATGGAAAACTGATCGCTAAGAATGTGGGTGCAATTTTTCACAAGGCACTAAGTTTAAGGACGATAGATTTAGTCGAGAAACTTTACAAAGATAGTAGCTTACCCGGTAAAAAGGTAGTTTATCACCTAATAATCCACATAAGTAGCACAACACTCATGAAGAACGCACACACCCTCCAGCCACAAAAATATCGAGATGTGACATGACAACTGCTTGCGTGACGTGGTAGCCGGGGCTGCCATATACGATAAATAAAAACTACTATTTTCAATTTAATGTAGAGTTTACACTGACGGCCGTTTCAAATCAAGCTTTCAGCGTTGAAAATAGATGGCGCTGCTCCGTGCTTAGCTGTCAAGTGTCAAAATAAAGTAAAATGTCAACATGTTTCGTGGTTTGAATTTTTGCCTACTTTTAAAAACACCACGAAATCACTAGCGCACACTCAAGCAGCAAACACAAACATACACGCGTGGTATCTGGGGTGTACGCGTACACCACAGATAATACATTTGTCAATCTTGACAGCTAGAGCTAGCTAGATCTTGTCAGCGCAATCTATCGAACCAATTTGAACTATTTTTTTTAAATCGAAGGTCCCTCTTTGGAAAGATAATATTATAAACGCATGCTGTACCACTTACGTATAAGCCTCAACAAATTCTACTATAACAATAAATATCATACATAACACTTAAAAATGCATGATTTCGAAAACATAGATTTGTTTGTGTATATTTTGTTGTTGCAGCAAGCCTTAAATTTACTTCCGCCAACGACATTTTCTACGCAACATGGAAGTATAAATACTTCAATAATCCATATTTTAAAGCAAATGGTTAGTCTAACAATGGCGGTGGTGGGGTTGCAGCCTCTAGAATTCTTACGTTTTCTAAGGAATAAAAGTGGGCCTATGGTAAATCTAATACTATGAAACGAGCAATATTTTAATGTGTTATATTATGACTACTATATATTCCCGGCTTGAATGAATGAATGAATTATTTATTTGCTTAGAATGTAGGTACAGTATAACACATAGATGATAAATATAATAATAGTTTCCAGTACATTCTGCCGTCAAGCGTGCAAAATTTAAGCAGTCCTTACAAGCTAAATATGGAGGCTAAATATATTACATGCGAGTCAGAAACAAAAATGGTCAAACAATTATAAATCGACCAAATAGGTGGCACATTAAATAAACACAATATCAATAAAAAACAATTCATAAAATTCTGAGCGAAAGAAAACCAAAAAATTAATTCATTAAATTATTATTAAATGCTATTTTTATAATTAAAATACTCATGCATGGAGTATGGAGTATAAAACTTTGACAAAAGCCAGTTATGTATTTTCCCCTTAAATCTGTTGAGGGGTATATCTTTAAAATCTTCCGGTAGAAAATTAAATATTTGAATCGCCATTACATAGGCGTTTTTCCTAAATAATGCCAACCTGCAATGTGGCAGTTGAAGTTTACTGTCAGTCGTATGCCTTAACTGCACGGCACGCCGTGAACGAATTTCAACGCTTGGTTGAGTAGCTTAGAAGATACTGTAAAATAAAAAACGTGAATGTACAATGTACCTATCACTCACTTACGTGCTGTGAATGACGCATGGACCATGCAAGCATTGTTCCATGCCCACGGGGCCCGAGTGCAGAAGTGCGCAGAGGTAATGCACATCACAAGCTATGGATGCCCAGACACTTTCCGAGCAGACACTTAAGGGCAGACGATGTTGTCACACGCATGCGATTATGAGAAAGTGTACTAAACTGAGTTAATTGTTATGTTTGGCAGACAATATTTTGTTTTCATAAATGTTATGTATTACAATATGTTTTTAGTAAGTTATTATTTTGTCAGTTTTTTTAGCAACCCTATCTATACTATATTTCCATGCTTTACAACATTCTCCTAAGCCCTTTGCTTCCCACCTACCTGAAATAACAGTCCTTCATAGTTCATTCTCCGGCCCCTCCAAACATTAAAAAATCAAGATAGAAAAAACTTCCAACTCCTACGATTCAAGTAGCACGCCTGTGGAATACGTACCCGGTCTCTCATTCCTAACCATATTTAAAGCCCAAGTAAAAATCTTCAACACGTCAGGAAATTTGTCACAGTACCGCATATCGCTTAGTCTGATGGTAATATTTCCCTTCATTTCACTGTAAGTCATTGGTATATATTTATGTATTTGTAGGCATTATTGCTTATTGATAGCTTAACTGATCCAAATCACTACCAGATGGCATCGTTCCCAAGAAGCTGGCTGCATTACCACGCTGAAAGTCAACCAGATGTCCTGAAAGAATTTTGAAAACGCGAAGAGCCCGTGAACCCTGAGTCTCAACTCCAAATTAATTAGATACTATAATTTTTAATTTTTAGGTAAGTATAGTTTTGTATTATTGTGCAGATACTTTTTTATGTACCTATTTATTTCGTTAGTTTCTGTGTAACTCTCAGAACATTGTGTGTTTGTGTGTGTATGTGTATTAAGTACTCCTTTTTTACTTCTTTCGTATATTTTTCAAAATTTATGAAGGTACAGCCCCAGCTATTCTTCCAATCTAACACATTTATCTTCATCCAAATGTTGTCTGGCTTTTAAGTGATAAGAGCGCACATCGTTCTTTTAAATATAATGCAATTTATTTTTATGTTTAATGTTTATTATTTATTATCAATAAAGCGTTTTCTATTCTATTCTTATTTTTAACCTGGTATAACGCGAGTTATGCCACGGGCAAACAATAGTAAATATTTTTTTATAATTATTAGTATACTGTGGCATGTCAATGTTTTACTGCATACAATTTATATTGCAGAATCAGTTACATACAAGCATTTTAGAAAAATATAACTATAATATAAATCACATTATTGAATAGTTGCCTGCTGACGTTAATTTTATACAAAGCCAAGATTATTAAATTCTATGTTATCAAACAAGCATCCAAACTTTTATATTAATAATATTACTAGTGTGTGCCCACGGCTTAACTGATGATTTGCTGGGATAATAAGTAGCCTATAGCTCAATCCAGGTGTTAAGCTAAGCAAATTTAAATCAATTAATATTAATAAATCAAAATTGGTTACAGCGTGATTGAGTACTAAACAATCATCCAAACACCGAACATTGTAATGCTCTAAGCTGAACATTGATAATATTAGGGTGAACTTCACTAAATTCTACCATTCTATTTGCCCGGACTCGGGGTATGTAAGATAACGGTCATCTTTTGAAATGTAAAAGAAATATCTACTATTTTAGAAACTATTTTATCATATGGCAACACTTGTACAAAGCACGTTCGGGTAACGCAGAAAAGTTAAAGCGGTTCGAAACTCAAGTATTGGATGAATACAAGTATAGGAATAGAAACGGAACGTAATTTCGTTGAAAAATTAGATTATAAAAGTTTTACTTGCTGCTGGAAGACTTGTTCAACTCCATTTTCCATTGGGCTCAGTTAGGTGACTGTAGTTTTTGTAAGGTTGGACAAGGTAAATATCCTCATTAATCTAAGTAAATATCTTATAATAATGACAGTCATTATTCTATGGTAAATATGCTTAGAGAATTTATGTATTCTCTAAGTAAATATGATGTATTTTCGAACGAAATATTATTCAGCTGTCATGTGTCAAGTCAATTGTTAACCCCACCATTCACCAAAACAACTTTGGACTTTTTCTGCTCTTTCGAAGGGAGACGTCGTCCTTTTTTATTTTATTTTAATTTCTAGTGTTTTTTTGAGTTATATCGTGTAATTTTGGTGGCATTTTAACCGGTGTAGCTTATAAAGAGCACATAGTAGTGAATTTAAATAAAATAAGTGTATTGCGTGTCTTTTCGAAGGGGTGGAAATTGTCCAGGAACATTCTAGTAAACTGCCATCAATTTACTAGAACATGACTTGACAGAAGAATTTGACGACTGGACATTGTTTGATTATATCAATAACTTGACATTGGCAAAATTGAGTAAATACTCAGATGCCATATAACAAAAAAAAAAAAAAAAAAAAAAAAAAACAAGTTTGTTGTTTTCGTGGAGCCCAGTCAATTTTAGATTTCTAATTTATTTAACTACAATGTTTAAGTAAAATATCTAATTTACGTAAAGTTACCTAAACCAATAGTAGTTATTATATTCAATAACCTCAAAATGCCACCATCCCCTTTTCGGCGGCTCTGCCATTGGGGGCCGCTGATTGTTTTGGGTAAGTTCTGCTTCTTAGAATATATTTTTACGAAGCCTCTCATTACACATACAATTGAATTTTAATTTAGTATTACTTCCACAAGTAACATCGACTACACAACCATCATCATCCATCATAAATAACACTAGAGAACTTTTCAAATCAAATCAATTTTGAATTTTTGCCATTTCAACTTGCTAAACTAATATATGCACCTCGTAATAGATTATTCCTGGCCAGATCAAACTGTTGGACAGCATACTTGTTACGTCTTGCTACGGTCTTCTAACTATTGGGAAATTAAATTGGTCAATATATTCCAGGTATAATAAAGCTAATTACATGGGCCATGGTGCACCTCCACGGCATGTGGTGGCCACCCAGCGAGTCCATCGGAGGTGCCCTACATGCCACCTTGTTTCTAGGACTGGCTGCTGCCACTTTGTACTACTTCCTGCAGGCACTACTGGAGGGTCCAGGGTTTGTGCCATTGGGTTGGAAACCAGTAAGTTTCTTATTAGATTTTATAATAGATCCTATTGATTATTATTATTTATAATAAACAGGTAGCTCTCTGAGCTGATGCGTGTATATCTTGGTTCTTGTCAGTGCAGTTTAAGTATTTGTCCAGTCTATTTTTGAAAGAGTTCACTGATCACTGTTTATCTATAGTTTTGATAAGCTCCAAGCTCTGTTTAGGAAAATAACTGACATACACGGACCTAAGCCAAGTGCGCATCAGTAGTTCTCATTAAAGAACTTTGGACACATAGAGTTTGATGTTTGTAGATGGAAAGGTTGGTTTGCAAAAATCTTATGTATGTTTAGGTATATCAAATTCAATTCTTTATTGCTTCATAATTATGTAGAAATGTAAATGCCATGTAAAATGAACTTATTCTACTTAGTTGGTAGGTGTAATAATTATGTACCCAGTCAGGGTGTCGCAATTTTAATTTAAAAATAGTAGGTAGGTAAATAAAAGTAAAAATGACAATCAAGTAAAGTAAAAAAACACAATTAAAATTACAATATATACAGGATGTCCCACGGCTATGCCACATGGAGGGAAAGTACCTTGAATATTGTAGATGGAACATTTTACTGAAAGAAGACATTATTTGAATTTAAAAAACTATTTAAACTGCATTCATAGATATTTAAATAATTACATGGTTGAACCGGGAATCGAACCCGTTACAATCGAAAAATAATCACCCTGTAGCTTTATCATACCGATCGAAAGGCTTCATCACAAAGATTATTTTTTGCTAAGTAACATAGTGTCAGAAATAAAAGGAAGACCATGAAATTTAACATTTCTTATACATAATTAATCAATTTATCAAATGCTCAAAATGAGTCCCTGTTCAATACAAAGTCGCACTCTTTTGATTATTTCGCTCCCTGACGATTTTTTGATCTTGTTTTGGTGGATATTTAGAATAATACGTTTAACTTCTGCATGTAGCTCGTGGACACTTTAATACTGGTTCTTCTCAAGTGGGTACATTTATTAGTAATAGGTACTTATGATAATGTCAGTTTTATGTCCTTACGGCAATGTCAGCTTTTCATTTTTCTGAACAAAATTTATCATCAAATGGTAAAATTCTTGTTCTTTGTTTTATTTCTGATACTATGTTACTTAGCAAAAAATAATCCTTATGATGAAGCCTTTCAATCGGTATGATAAAGCTACAGGATGATTATTTTTCTCGTGTAACGGGTTCGATTCCCGGTTCAACCATGTAATTATTTAAATATCTATGAATGCAGTTTAAACTGTTTTTAAATTCAAATAATGTCTTCTTTCAGTAAAATGTTCCATCTACAATATTTAAGGTACTTTCCCTCCATGTGGCATAGCCGTGGGGCACCCTGTATAATATAAAATAATGCTGGACATTTCACACAACATTATCTAGCCCCAAGCTAAGCAGGAGCTTGTGTTATGGGTACTAGATAACTGATATAAATAATATGTCAGTTTCATCTTAAAGTCATCAGGTATTTTATTATAAATTTTAATGGCCATTGAGTTTGGCCCGGAACTATGCATCGCTAGTTTTGAGGTAGGTAGTTCTAGCTGGTATTTATGCCTATATTCATAAAGACGTGGCTGGTCTGCTTTTTTCAGAAAAAGGTCAGGAAATTTCCTGACAAATTTACAAGCTTCTAAAATATAGATTGACACGGGTGTCAAGACCTTGAGCTCAGAAAAGTGTGGTTTACAGCTTTCAGCTTCGCTATTTTTGGGTCCCTATATCTAGTAATGCTAGTGACTGAAATTGTTGGTTTGGGATAAACCGGTCGAAGAACTATTGGGATGATGGAGATCTTCTCTAGCCTCCAGACTGTTGGGTGTTATGATAACAATTGAATTGAATTCAATGAATAAAATTCTTTTGATTTTATTTGAGCACTTGGTTTGTTTTCTACATCAACACTGAAAAAGATATATTAAAAAAAAAATATTTAAAACTGGGCTTTGCTTTTTGCAGGAGAAAGAAGAAGATACAAAGAACTTGCAATTTTGCACAGTTTGTGTCGGTTACAAAGCTCCAAGATCACATCACTGTAGATCATGTAAGTTTATCTTCTTTGCATTAGATTCCGTACTGGATTGAAAATTATAACGTATGCACTGGGTGAAAGCACTGGATCCTTACAAACATGCCTTACGTTACAAACACAGCAATCAATCTACCGTCCGGTGGTAATACCACCGTACCTATATCTGCCACCAAGCAGTAGTGCTCACACTGCTGTGTTTCAGTTTGAAGGGTACGGGTAGCAGTGAAATTACAGGCACATGAGACTTTCATCTTTATGTCTCAGGGTCAGCAGTGCGCATGTGATGCCTCTAGTTTTGCAGGTGTTTGTAGGCTACGGTAACTACTTTCCATCAGGTAGGCCGTATGATAGATTGCAGGCCCAGTTGTATAAAAAAAAATGCTATGGTGACATAAAATTAGCATTGATTTATCATTGAGAAGGAAATGCAAGATTAGTACTATGATCTTCTGATGATGAATGATCCGTCACTTGTTCTTCCTTGGTCACCCAGCATTAGGTCAGTGGTCACAGACTTGACCTCTGACTTGGCTTGAGGTCATCTAGGCCCACCATGGCCTGACAAAGGCCTTGTGACCAACATAATGAAAAGATTCAGAGCGCTTCAAAGAAGCTACATTAGCGCACTAGCTGTGAAGCTAAATAAAAATGTATAAAAAGTTTTTATTGAAAATAATTACTTTTTCAGGTGGTTATTGTGTAATGAAGATGGATCACCACTGTCCGTGGATCAACACTTGCGTGGGCCACGCCAACCATGGATACTTCACTATGTTTCTAATATCTGCAGTGCTGGGCTGCTTCCAAGCAACTATTGTAAGTATCTGTCGGTAGGCACTTGCTTTTTATTGTTGTTATGCAACAAACTCAGGCCTGTGTTCTAGAACGAATCACAAACTGAATCAAGGCTCAAGCAGAACATAGTATGTCAATTTAGGACAAGAGAGAGAGAGAGGACACTTCAAGTTGAACATAAATATATATCTTCTAGACAAGCTTGCTACAAATGCTTGGCTAGATGCTAAACTCACTGAAGCAAGACATAACATAACACCCAACAGTCACATACATAGTCCCTGATCCCACTCTAGGAATCCCTGTCGTAGGTATCAGGAGTACGTAGGATCTACGAATACCATGGTACTACAACACCCAGACCAGGAACAAATATTTTTGCAGATCATACAAACATTTGGTCGGGATTCGAACCCGCAACCTCTCGCATCTCAGCCGGCTACTCGCCCACCGCGCCAAAGAGGTCGTCACAAAGAGGTTATGTTTGCACCTACTGGTTATACTGTACCTAGTTTCTGCACCCAGGTATTAACAATCTGCATATACCACGCGATATACCGCGTGTGGTACACGTACCACGGCACGGGACGCGAGCCCATCGTCTACGTGACCATGAGCACGCTGCCGCTGGCCTTGCTGGCTATCGGCATGGCATTGGGAGTGGTCGCAGCGGTTGGAGCGCTGCTATACTTTCAGGTAACACAGCTGTGTCATATATGTCCAGGGGGAGATTTTGGCTGCAAATGGCAATGAGAAACGCAATTGGGATAATTTCGAGATTTTAATTTTTTCCGTCTCTTTCTTCCCTTTTTTCCTCAGTAACCTCACTGCTTAGAGTCATGGGTCCTACAGTAGGACTTTTTTTTTAAATAGCGCTAATTACAACCCTATAAAAGCTTTGGCATTCAAATGCTCTTAAAACTATGATTTGTATATTTCGATTAATTAAAAAAAACCCTGAAAATGAATACAGTCTGAAGTGCAAACCAGTTTCATCGTCAAACATGAGATTATCAACATTAAGCAAAGCGTTTCGATAAAAAATAATTATGGATGTTTGGATTTTAGGATCATACCGCGCCTTAATATTGAGTTTGTGCCGAAATGAGTTTCTGAACGCTTTTTTGAAATTTGAAGAAGTTTCCTCTCTTCAGGTTTCAAAAGATTTGGATAGCGTTAGGAATGTCAAAGATTCGCATTATGTGCGTTTCTCATTGCCATATTTGCTACAGCATTTGCCCGCACGTACACATAATATCAGTAATAAAAAAATCTTTAACTTTTTATTGTTATTGTAGGGCTGACATCTTTGTTTTTTTAAGATAATAGTTGAAGAACTTCCCCACAGATAAAAGGTATACTGCGCAACCAGACAACGATTGAAGACTGGATAGTGGAAAAGGCAGATAGCCGCCGGGAAGAACAAGGATTACCCCCCTTCGTATTCCCTTACAACCTGGGAGCCAAGAGGAACATTAAGATGATGCTGTTGCACTCCGGTGACGGGCTGAAGTGGCCTGTTAAGGAGGGCTGCGGAGAGTATGACCTTACTGTAAGTTGGGCTTTGGAAGCAGCCTTTTCGAGACACACTAAAGACTTTTTCTATCACCATCATTCACAAAGCCCTTTACAAGGAAGTAAAAGTTAGAAAGGACGTAAAGTTTTTAGTAAAGCTGCCACCGTTTTACGAGAACATGACTTGGCTGAGATTTTAATGACTTTTTAGAAAAATTACGACTATACACCACGCACTTTACTATTAATCAAATCAAATCAAATCAAATATCATTTATTGTGAAACATAGGTATGGTATTAAAATGTTAGGTAAAAATTAAAAACAATGTCCACCAAGATTGGTGTACAATAATATCAATGAAGCTATAGGTATGTCTATAAGAATTTAAATGTCAAACAAATTACACATGTTTAATTAATAAAATATTCAATTACATAAAAATTATACGCACAATACACAAATGTCAAAGCTATAATACCTAAAATTTCATTTTTTGACAATTAGTTCCTTAACACTATAAAAAAACACTTTTCTTGCACATAACTTCATTTTTGTGGTGAATTTGCTATGTGGAGGGCTTTTAATTTCACTGGGTATGGAGTTATAAATTTTCCCACACATTACATAACTGCTATTTAAATACATTGCAGTTCTAGGATACTTGGATAAAACAATTCTGTCTGGGTTTCTAGTGTTTCTTGAATACATAACGCCTGCTTTTAGAAATAAATGTGTGTGCTTTCTCACAAATAAAGCCGACTCCAAAATATACATGCAGGGCAAGGTGAGCAATTTGAGCTGACTAAATAATGGTTTGCACGAATCCCACGGTGGTATGCCACCAATAGCCCTAATGATTTTTTTTGTGCTATAAATGCTCTTTGTATATCGGTGGAGTTACCCCATAGTATAAGTCCATAAGCTAGTACTGACGCAACATAGCCATGGTAAGCTTGCAATAGCGTACTCTGCGCCGATGTTTTTCTTAATTTATATAGCGCGAAAACAAATCTATTAATTTTACAGCATACTTTTTCTACGTGCGCTTTCCAATTTAAATGTTTGTCCAAAACGATTCCTAAAAAGGTCGTACTCTCAACTTCTAGAATTTTTGTGTTCCCATGTGAAATGGCCAACTGGTTATCTTTACTAGCGGAAGTGCCGAATTGAATAAAATTTGTCTTGGTCAAATTTACATGTAAATTGTTATCTTCAAGCCATTTAATTACGCACTCAATAGTGTCATTTACATCAGTTATATAATCATTAATGTCAATATTACGCTTAGATGCTAAAATTAAAGAAATGTCGTCGGCAAACAATATTCAAGGTTTATGAGTTGTTTCTGGAAGATCGTTTATGTATAAAAGGAAAAGAAGAGGTCCTAAGACGCTTCCTTGTGGTACCCCAAATTTATTACATTTGTAGGTAGATCGGAATGACGTCAACTCTTTTTTGTCATTAAGATTGTTTATTTCTACACATTGTAATCTATTTTCTAAATACATCTTGATCCAGTTTAAAGAAGATCCACAGATTCCGTACTTGTCCAGTTTATGTAGTAGGAGGTCATGAGATACAAAGGCCTTGGACATGTCAAAGAATATCACTGAGATTAGTTTTTTATCATCTATGCTATCTATTATATTTTTTACTAAATTAAAACAAGCTATTTTTTAAACTACACACCCCCATAGGAGGGGGGGGGGGGGGGGATAGTAAAGTGCGTCTCACGACCTTCGAGCATTAATACCGTCTCACGACCTTCGAGCTGCTAACATTATTCACCGAGTGACTTTCAGTTGTTTTTCACCACGATTATAAGTTCGATTTATCTTAAAAAAAGTTCTCTAAAAAGTAATCGAACATCCAAGCATTTTTTTAAAAAATATATACAGTCTGTTCATAAAGAGAGCCGTCGTGGCCAAATTGTGAACTAACGTTGTGAACTACATACTAAAACCATAATTAGGAGCTGGTTTCTTTCTGACGCCATTTTGAATCCTAAAAAAATAGATACAGTTGTAATAGTATCAAAACGGAACAGACGCGCTATTGTATTGTCCACAAACAAAATAGGTAATTAAGCACAGCAGCGCCCTCCAATCCTACGACGGGTTTCTTCCTGAACATCTCTGTGGCGCGGCGCGCGAAGGTTCGCCTGCGACGCAGGAGGTTGCGGGTTCGATCCCCGCCTCGGAACAAATAATAATAAATAATAAATGCTGGACATTTCACACAACATTATCTAGCCCCAAGCTAAGCAGAGCTTGTGTTATGGGTACTACATAACTGATATACTTAATACAATACATTACATAGATGGATATTTTTTGTTACACATAGAAATATACCCAGAACACCCTGAACAAATATCTGCAGATATTTGTTCCGAGGCGGGAATCGAACCCGCAACCTCCTGCGTCGCAGGCGAACCTTTGTCCGCCGCACCACAGAGGTCGTCAAATATTTGTGCGATCTGCAGATAATTGTTCCGGGTGTTCTGGGTATTTTCTATGTATAATAAAAAATGTCTATCTATGTAATGTATATCAGTTACCTAGTACCCATAACACAAACTCTGCTTAGCTTGGGGCTAGATAATGTTGTGTGAAATGTCCATGTGCATTGTTTATTTATTTATATTGAACAGACTCTAACAAATAATCCACAGAATGAACAAATAGAGCAGAAGATAGAGAAGCGTCAGCGAGCGCGCCCGTGTCGGTGTACAGTCGCGTACAGCGGAAGGTGGTTCCCGCTGTACGCCTTCCCTCACGACGCCATCTCTCCACCTTGCAGCTCCGAGTCTCGTCTACCGCTCAGCCCAGGAGACATCGTCACTGTAACTAGACATAGGAAGTAAGTAATAACATAACAACCAACAGTCACATATATAGTCCTGATCCGACACTAGGATTCCCTGTGTCGTTGGTATCAGGAACTACGAGTGCCATGGTACCATAACACCCAGACCCGGAACAAATATTTGCAGATCATGCAAAAGTTTGTCCCGTAGCGGGAATCGAACCCGTACCTCTTGATTATCAGCCGGCTACTCGTCAAAAGAAAATCAAATCAATTCAAAATAATTTTATTCATTGAAATCACTAGGATCATTTTGAATCGTCTTATAAACTAAAATTACTCCTGTTCCAACGCGACCAAGCCTATAAGAATCAGGCAACAAAAAAGAACCGACTAAGGCACTACACCAGGGTATGGATGACAGCATCTACCTGAGTACTTGACACCCAACTCAGCAAAACACCTGACCCTGAGATATAAAGATGAAAAGTCTCATGTGCCTGTAATTTCACCGGCACCCGTACCCTTCGAACCGAAACACAGCAATGCGAACACTACTGCTTGGCGGCAGAAATAGGTACGGTGGTAGTACTTCCCTGGACGAACTCTTTCACAAGAAGTTCTGGTACTAACACTTACTTTATGTACAGATATCTATAGAGTAGTGTCGCAAATATTTTAATAACATATCGTTTCAGACCAAAATAAAAAGATGCCAGAGAGCAATAGAGCGAAGTATATTAAGAATAAGACTAATAGAAAAAATAAAACACACAGAAATCCGAAATAAAACTAAAAAATAAAACTAAATTTATAGATGCTCTAGAACATGCACTAAAACTAAAATGGCAGTGGGCAGGACACACGGCAACAATGAATTAAGAAAAGTGGGCCAATAAGGTGACCATCCGGAAAGGACCGATAGGGACAAGAAGAGTAGGTAGACCACTTGCTCGATGGTCAGATGATATACTAAAGGTTTCGAATACCCCAAACTGGGAAGAACTAGCAGAAGATCGCGAGCAATGGAAGGAGCTGGAGGAGGCCTTTACCCGTGAGGGGTCCTAGTTATAATCTTCAGTACAAAGGAAAAAAATATAAAACACATATCTAACTATGGAATAAATAGGGTTTTTTTTTTTATTTTATTTATTTATCGTTACAGACGCTGGCTGTACGGCGAGAAGCAGGTTGGGGGCGGCGAGACGAGGGGGCCGCGTGGCTGGTTCCCGCGTGTCGCTGTGTGCGCCACAAGGCAAGACAAATCCGACTAGCAGCTGTGTTACGTGTTCCACGGCTCCTTTGAAAGGCTCGTGTGAACGCAACTGCACTGCCAAACAGAGACAGAAGTCTGAGGCCCAATTCTCTAAATTATTTTAAAACTACACTGAAAGTTAACCGAATCGAGACTGAATTATGAATTGACAGAAAGTTGGTATTCTGCTCCCTTATAAATAACAATTTAGTCTACTTTCAATTCACGGTGACTAACATTAGAGTAGGATAGTTATACATATAATTGCAAAGAGTAAAGAGAGATTCCATCTACAATGCTAAAATTATCGACAAAACTTTGAATCGTTCAAGTTTCGATCACATTTCGATATAATCACATTACAGTGTTGTATTTTAAGTTAAGAGAATACCATTTCTGACATTTAAGACATCGACACAAGATCCAAACATGATCCGAACTCTTTTTTAACTATTTTTAAGTTAGAGAATTAGGCCTCTGAGTTTGCAATTGACACGGACGTATGGTGTAGTGTAACATGGATAGATAGATAAATAGATTATAACTTCATTGTACACCATAAACAAAAAACAAAATCGCCACAAAGTCGCCATACAAAAATCCATGTTACACTACACCATACGTCACGTGTTGAAACTTAGAATCAACTCTCTGAGGCCGTTGGGTTTTATCAAACTATTGACACGGTGTAAGGCCACAGCACACCGGCTGCGTATGCGTAGACGTAGATGTGCACATCGACGTACCATGACGTTTTAATGTATGGAACTATATGAAACATGGCACACCGCTTGCGCGACGTGCACTCAAGCGTCTACATACGTAGAGACGCGCGTGTCTACGTTACGTGCTGCATACGTATCTGGTGTGCTTTGGCCTTTATGTAGCGGTCGGCAACCTTTTGGCAAGCAAGAGCCACATAGTGGCAAAATGAGGTATAGGCGGGCTAATAGGTATCTATCTATCTATATAGATTAGGGGCCTTAATCGCAATATTTTTTTAAACCTATTTTAGTTGAAATAGCTTTTGTTTTGGTCTCTGATGTAAAATGTCATACGTTAAAACAAGACAAAATATATTTTAGCTATCAAAGGTTTAAAAATTGATTATGAATAAAGGGGAAAGTATTTCTTAGGTGATTCAAATTTAAATAAACCTATTATTTTATTGTATTATTAGGTATACTACGTCAACGACAAAGAATAAATTAATGACAAAGAATTTAGTAAAAAACTTACGAGAACTACTTGTGAATGCAAGCTCACGTAACTTAATTATTTATTTAGATATATAAAAGAATAAGACTTTTATTTAAAAATTTAGTTGAGGGCCACGTGTTGCCGACCGCTGGTGTAGTGTATAACACGGATTTTTTTGTAAAGAAATTAAGGTTCACAAAGTGTCCGCTAGGAGCGCTCATCGTACGTCCGTGTTAAGGTTCTAGTGTCAGTGATAGTGTATGGAGACTAGTGTGAACGCAACGAAACATTTACGTAGGTGACATCCACCAATTTGCAATAAACAGATAACAGATTTGTGCCAGATAAATAGTATTAAATTCTATTAATAAATGCGAAAATTTAGATATTTGTATGAAATTTGATAATGTAGATAGATTGTGACCTGGATTGATCTATCATCATCTTCATTATCAGCCTGTAGAAGTCCACTGCTGAACATAAGCCTCCCCCTTGCTACGACGAAAGGTCTTGAGACGCCTCCATCCACCGACTTCCTGCTACGTTTATAATGTCTTTAGTCCATCGAGTGTAGGGCCTTCCTCTACCGCGTCGTCCGGTTTGTGGTTGCCACTCGAGAACCTTTATTCCCCAACGGTTATCAGCTCTTCGAGCTATATGACCTGCCCATTGCCACTTCAACTTGCTAATTCTGAGAGCTATGTCAGTTACCTTGACTCTTTTTGGAATATCAGAGTCTATATTCAAACATTATATATGCAAAAATTTGGATATATCGATGAAATTTGTTAATGTAGATAGATTGTGATCTGCATTGATCTATTGACTACTTTTAATCACAGTATAACGCGACCAAAACCGCGAACAAACACTGGTTTAGTAATGAAAATGTGCTATATTAATTAATTGGTCTCTGCCTACCCTGCGAAACAAGCCTGAGTTTTGTATTGGTATTTATGATCAAGAATATTAACTATTATTTGGGCATAAATTAATGTGTTAATTAATTAATAAATTGAACAGTCAAACATACCCAACATAGCTCTCAGAATTATTTTATTTTATTTATTTGGGTAAACAAACAGTGCCACAAAGAAATAAGGCAAAATTATATCAAAAAGCAAGTACGGTGGCCGAGAATCAGCAAGTTGAAGTGGCAATGGGCAGGTCATAAATCAAATCAAATCAAAAGAATTTTATTCATTGAAATCACAAAGATATTTTTAACCGTGTAACCGTTGGGGAAAAAAGGTTCTTGAGTGACGACCACAAATCCGACCACGCGGTAGAGGAAGGCTCTCCTCCACTCGATGGACTAAAGACATAATAAAGTCGGTGGATGAAGGTGGCTCAAGACAGTTCGTTGTGGCATTCTAGGAGGGAGGCTTTTGTCCAGCAGTAGACTTCTATAGGCTGATGATGATGAAACAGTCAAATCGTAGTGCTATCTGTCCCTGTCACACAATACGCGCATGACAAGGAAAGCACTACTATTTGACTTTACTTGCACAAGTAATTCTCGAGTAATGGTTACCTATATTTGGTTATTTTATTTGTATATTCTATAGGATACTTAGTTTACCAATGTTGATACCCATCCCCATCCATAGTTCTGCCCCCTCAATAACAGTAGCTAATGGCAATGGGGAACGCAAAAATGGGGATCATTTAGGCAGCCTTAGCTCTTTCTAAATCTTATAAAACTTGAAGGGAGGAATATTTATGTCAAGAAGAAGATTTATTTATTTATTTAAAGGAAAACCAACAGCACAAAAACCAGAATAGAAAACAGAAATTGTAGCAGAAGGCGAATAACTGGTTTTCACGGATAGAAAAGGAATAGATACAAAAAAAATGTGAACAACAAAAAAAAATAGTAACCTAAAAATAGAGCAGAAGTTAAGATAGTATAAACAGAAGAGAAATATTACCATAAAGTAGCACAATACTATAGGAAAAAAAACAGATTATATACTTATTACACAGGAATACAAATAAGATAAAACGTTTGATGAATAATAATAATAATAAGAGCCTCACAACGAGGAGAAGAAGTCATTACTCAGCCGCCGCCTCGCGGATTCGACACTGGAAAAGAAAAGATCCAGGTCAATTTGCCTCGACAGTTTATTGAATTGGTCGCCAACTCGCCACAGAAAGGAATTTTGCCGGTAATTCGTCCTAGCCAGTGAAATATTGATAAGCGGGTTGAACCTAACTCTTACGCGCTTTATTTAGAAATAAATAATCAATATATTGGTAAATATTACATTTACAGGTCAATAGAACAGATAATAATAGTATTACAGTCACAATAATACTTCAAAAAAGGGCTAAATTATAATTACATAACTTAAGACTTAATATGAATTAAGTCAGTAATTCAAAATTGTAAAAAATAAAATAAATTAGATACAAATTGTCATATTAAATGATTCAAACAAAATTCAATGAATAAAAATTATTTTGATTTGATTATCTAAAAAACTATTTGACTTTCCATACAAAATCTTCCACATTATAGAACGCCTTCTCAATGAGCCATAATTTTAATTTAGTCTTGAAAGATGTAAGGCTACGTGATCTTATAATATGCTCCGGCAGGCGGTTATATACAGCAGGTCCCAAGATGTGCGTGAGCCTGTCTGATTTGGCAAGCGATTGATTGATGGAAGCTATTTAGATAGCGATAAGGCTGCCAAAATGATCCCCATTGGTGCGTTCTCCATTGCCATTTGCTACTGTAATTAGGGAGCAGTGTATGACTAATTTTAGCTTGTCAACTTAATTTGACACACAGCTGTGTTACCATGAGCTCTATAGCGATTCAGAGTTCAAAAACTATTCAGTACAAAATATCGTTTCTGTGATGTCCGCAGCTATATTTAAAGGCACAGTAGCAGAGGGTCTATAGACTTCTGCGATTAAAGTTATTCAACGATGACGGATGTCAACGACAAACCGATATTTTGCACTGAATGGTTTTTGAACTGATTCGCTATAGAGCTCATGGTAACCCCCCAGAACTAAATAGTAAGTAACAGAGGTTGTTTTATAAAAAAAGGTTGCTCTGATAATATATATGTGAGTTTGAATGGTTGTTACTCAACGGCTGACCAATTTAGATAAAATTCGTTTGAGAGATAGATCATAACATGAGTTAACAATGGCCATAACTGGACGCTAGTACAAAAATAATAATAAGTAAAATTTCATAATAATAATAGTGACAGTTAAAAATACCTATTATTATAAATTAAATATTGGATATAATGTGTATATCTGGTCTTTAGCGTAAATAAACTTTGTATGGTCTCGTTGCATTTATAGTTTTAGGAATTACTTATAGAATTTATGCAATGTAATACTTTTTGTATAATGCCCGGTTTACATTATTCCAGTCCAGTGATCCAGCGAGAATTCAGTCCAGCGCTGGACTGGGTCTGTATCGTCTACATTATTCCAGTAATTTAGAAGCCAATAAAGTGGGAACACTGCAGTGAAAATGATTTCAAGAAGAGATCAGTTTGGAATGGCACTGGATTGGCCGTCTACATTATTCCAGTTGCACTGGATTGGTCGCACTGGATTCAAAAGCAGACCGCCATTCCAGTTACTGAACTGGAATGCTCACTGGATTCAGTGCATTCCAGTGCCGGTTTACATTTTTCCAGTAAGCAATCCAGCGCTGGATTCGATCGCTGGACTGGAATAATGTAAACCGGGCATTAAGCTTAAAATACTTATTTACCTATTATTGTATAGAAAGACATGTTTATATTATATCTAACCATGTATATAATACGCAGCATGCGTAATTATCTAGATATTTTGTAGGTATTGACTTTTTCTAAGGTTGTTTGTAAAGTTAGTTGCATGTTGTATTCAAGTAAGCATAAAATATAATTTTGATGTACAACAACATATACAAAACAGACCGTTTTTTTAATCTTTCCTATACAACAGATAAATATTTGGAAAAAGCGAAAAAATAAAAACCATAAATTTGAGTAAAAAATTTATTGTGCATTAGAAATAAAATTCACTCAAACACACTTCGAAGCTCAAAATAAAATATTAGTCTCATATTACCTTATTATCACTTTTTAATACAATTAATAAATGCAAATTAATTAAGAAACTTTAGATTACGAAAGTTTGTACTGACACACTTCACCTATAACTACGTTAGTTAATTTAAATCAGCTGGAATTATCTAAAGATCTATGACGGTGACAGACACACCCGATTTATCATCAATTATCTATATAGCAAGAGATCTAACCAAAAAAATTTGCAGTACTAGCAATAGAATCGCAAAATTTATATTACTCATATGCCTTAGCGCAAAGACAATTTTCCTACGGCCTGTCTATTTAACCTACTCATACCCTAGCATCAATTTCTTGCGTTATCTAATCGTGACTTGTTAGGAATTTATGAATAAATACAACTATTATAATTTAAAAATTCACAACAGAAATTTTTATTTTTGGTGCTCTTTCACTCTTAGACTTGATTGCACGAGCAAATTTCTATCGGAAATATGAAGGTCTCTCAAGAGTACAAGATCAATACGGGAATGTCTGTCAACCATCGTCATACCTAGGCTGAAATTTAACAAGCAGTTAACACGGACGTACATAAATGGTGTAGTGTAACACAGATTTTTGTATAGAAATTGAAGTTTTCAAACTGCACGCTAGAGACGCTCTTTAGTGTCCATACAAAATCTGTGTTACTGCACGTCACGTTCTTGTCAATTGTTTGATAATGATTTAGCCTCAATGTCTCTAGTACTCGTTGTCGTCATCAAGTTCGCCCTCAGTGGAGTCAACTCCGACCTCCTCGTAGTCCTTCTCGAGGGCGGCGAGGTCCTCGCGTGCCTCCGAGAACTCGCCCTCCTCCATACCCTCACCGACGTACCAATGCACGAACGCGCGCTTCGCGTACATAAGGTCGAACTTGTGGTCAAGCCTGAAATAACGATAATGCAAATTAAAACTGTAAATTCTTACATAACTAGTTAGCTTATTTAAACCCTAATCTAATGGCTTGATTGTTTTAGATAGTTTCCATACAAAATATTAGAGTTAACTTAAAAGTTTAATCATGCGCGCCGCAGTTTTGCGGTATTGCGCAACTTCGCGAAAAAGCCGTGACAGATGCGCCATAAGCGATAAATGGCCGCCTGACAGACGAGAGGTAAAGGGCTTTTAAAACATGAAGTATTTTGCGGAATAGTGCCCGTGGTCAGTCTAAGAATAGGACTACCCCAACTCCTGTGGATGTCGTAAAAGGCGACTAAAGGGATTACGCCAGGGGATGGGCAGCAGCATTTACTTGAGTACTTAACACCTGCCAACTCTGCCAAGCGTTGTGAATATGGCAAATCTACTACCACTAATCGGTGATGTCTACTGGCTGATGAAGTAGAAGTGCCCGTGTTATCAAATAGAACTTAGAGCAATTTTGAATGCACCATAAAATATAATTTTTCGATGGCATAGCAGGTAGATAGTTAAGCCATCAGTTAGTGTTTTTCTTATGCATTGTCAGTTTCAAATTCTGTATCTAAAGAGACAAAAGACGGTATAGGTAACTCCTATAAACATAGAAAGGTATTCCGCGTTTATTTGTAACACGTATCTACCGAAAAGCTTATCAGATTGGCTGTGACTATTTTTGGGGACTTGGTATTGCGGGATAGCGATCCGTTCGTAAACAGGACTAAGCAACTAGTATGTACCAAATCCGGGAGAATAAACATTGAGATTGTGAAAAATAATAAAAAGCCTGCAGATTGTTCGATATTTACTTTAGAATTGAACTTAAGAAATTCTCGTGGAAGTACTATTTATCAAGTTGTGAAAACGATGAATTAACTTAGTATATTGTACCTACTACATAATAAGGCAGTAAGTAATGTATGTGTGTGTAGTAAGTAAGTAGGTAATGTAGTTTATATATGCCTACTATTTACCCACTGATGGGAATCAGCCCTATTTTCGTCCAGCACATTCCTTAAATTCTGACAATGCAAAAATTATCGCCCGAACAGGGACTTGAACCCTGGACCCTTGGATTAAAAGTCCAATGCTCTACCGACTGAGCTATCCGGGCCGTAGGCTATAAAGCGAAACGAATAATCAGTTGCTAACGAGAACACAATATTTATTCAGTTGGATTGAAAATGTAAGTACCTATTTATCTACTATTACATCTGTTATTTATAGCACATAAATTAAATAATTAGGACATTCAAGGACTGCCAAGTGTGCCCGATAATGGCACTTAATAAACGGAACAAACGGGGGTTTCCATTCCAGGCAAGGAAAAGTGCCATCTTTGCAAGAGCAAGAGATATCATTGATCAATGATTTGAAGAGCTACGTAATTTAGGTCCATAAATAGAACATACTTCACGGTGACTTTCCTTACTTGGAAATGATCCCGTCACTGTCACACAAATGTTAAAACACGCGTATTAGAGAGAGACAGGGACGATTCAAAGTAAGACTAGTCACCGTGAAGCAAGTTCTATTTATCTGGATCTCAGTGTCCCCGACCGCATCCCACATCACCGGTAGGCAAGTACAAAAAACATGATCACGCTACCTAGCCCAGGCTTCGGCGATGGCCGTGGTATTGGACAGCATGCAGACAGCGCGCTGCACCTTAGCTAGGTCACCACCGGGGACCACGGTCGGCGGCTGGTAATTGATGCCCACCTGTACAGAGAATAGAAGAGAATTGAATAAGAGTTACATGAACAGTTCGGATGTTAATTAGGAAGTTTGATAAAAGTAGGAATCTGTTCTGAGCTGTCAAAAAGCACAGAACCAGAGAACGAGATAATAGAAGTTGATGAAGACTTAGCGTAAACGGGCTATTCCTGAAATCCCCTTTAGACATCAAACAGTGCGGGTGTTAAACAGGGAGGATAAACCGGAACCTTAGCTGTTCTTGGCGTGTCAAAAAGCACAAAACCAGGGAATGACAAATTTCAGATGAAAGTTTTTTCCCTTCCACAAAAGCAAGTCACGGCTTCTATGTTGCCTTCAATATCTTCACTATTTTTATAATGCACTTCTTTATTATACCTATTGCATGCTCACTACACAACATATTTTATACTGCTAGCGTTAATTATTTTTAGGGTGATTTTTTTTTATTTATTACGACTATAAACATATATATTCCGGTGGTGTTTTCGGCCTAAAATCAAGAATAGACCCCTATTCCATACTAAGGGATTAGGTATACCAGAGGCCCAATTCTCTAACTAAAAAATAGTTAAAATAGAGTTCGGATCATGTTTCGATCTTGTGTCAATGTCTTAAATGTCAGAAATGGTATTCTCTTAACTTAAAATACAACACTGTAATGTGATTATATCGAAATGTGACCAAAACTTGAACGGTTCAAAGTTTTTTCGATAATTTAGTCTCTCTTTACTCTTTCCAATTAGGTATACTTATATATAACCATCCTACTCTAATGGTAGTCACCGTGAATTGAAAGTAGACTAAATTGTTATTTATGAGGGAGCAGAATACCAACTTTCTGTCAATTCACAATTCAGTCTCGATTCGGTTAACTTTCAGTGTAGTTTTAAAATAATTTAGAGAATTGGGCCTCGGGGATGGGCAGCAGCATCCACCTTAGCACTCAACTCCGCTTGCCTAGCATGGTGTTTATGGCAATTACCCCATTGTATTTATGGGGATGGCCTCGTCCAGCAGTGGATGTTTTAAGGCTGGTGATGATGATGATATACCAAGAATTCAACAGTTTACCTTGAAGCCCGTGGGACACCAGTCAACAAACTGGATAGTTCTCTTAGTCTTAATGGTGGCGATGGCAGCGTTCACGTCTTTTGGCACCACGTCTCCTCTGCAAACAGGTAACAACTGTATTGTATGGTCTGTTGGAGGTATGTGAGTGAGGTGATTCAAGTTACCTGTACAACATGCAGCAAGCCATGTATTTGCCATGACGGGGGTCGCATTTAACCATCTGAAAAATTGAGGAAGTTGTGGGTTAGGTACACTCACTACTTAGGGTATATGGTTCTATACCTACATAAATTTATCCGCACAACACAAAGGTTAGCTGGTAGAGAATGCTTCTTATATAGCTTGCTTATTGCTTCTTATGTAGATACATGATTTGTTTTTTGTGCCATACAGAATATTCGAGTGCTTCTTAACTCAACCCAATGAAGGTCAACCAACCCATTTAGGTATTTATATCGACTCAACCCATTTTTATCTATTCTATTCGATTAAACAAGTGGTTCGCTCCGAACTGAGACCTTGCGATGGCATCTTTATCAGCCCCTCTACTTACGTGGGGAACAAAAGGGTTACATTTTTGCATTACCAAGTATTTTTGAGGTATTTTTGCATATTTTACTTTCTTTACCTTCCTACTGAGATAAAACTTTCACCTCGAGGTAATTTCCTACACATCGAAATAACCTTTGGATAGGACTAAGCAACGGAGGGTACATACTACATACATTCATCTCGGGTAGACTTAGGATGTTGTATCTTGTCTTTCCCAACGCCTTTTATAATGGATCAGGTTGGCATAATCTACCAATTGGTCTTACCTGGTTGGCAGGCTCGAAGCAAGCGTTGGTGATCTCGGCGACTGTAAGCTGCTCGTGGTAGGCCTTCTCCGCGGAGATGACGGGCGCGTAGGTCGCCAACGGGAAGTGGATACGCGGGTAGGGCACCAGGTTGGTCTGGAACTCCGTCAGATCCACGTTCAGGGCGCCGTCGAACCGCAGCGACGCTGTTATTGACGACACGATCTGTCAAAGAATATAGTATTCAAGAAATACGTCCGCCGTACCTCATAGACCTATCAACATCCTGAATAAGTGTCTAATTGGTTGTAACAAGTTTACAATGCCCTGTTAGTTTGAAAAATCCGTAACAAAGTTAGTTTTTTTTTAAAATAAGCCACACATATCTGAGTTTTTCGGGTCTCATTTAATTTGGTAATCCGTAGCAAACTTCTTCAGGCAGCTAACTTTTTGTTAGTTTCTCCAAAGAAAATATTTTTTTTCCTCGCATCTTGGAGAAAAGTACGAAAGGTGGAGAACTGTTGCAGGCATTGGTGGTCCGAGGGGGGGGGGGGGTCGTAGGGGCATGACCCCCCAAAATTACGTTGACAAACCTCATAAAAATATCCAATTTACGAAAAATATCAATAGCCTGTTATTGAGTTGTAGTTAAGTCAGAAAGTTGCAAAAAATTATGATGATCCCCCCCCAAAACTTTGGCTGCGACCGCGGTTGCAGGAACCACTGACTCTTCGTAACTTAACTAACAAGAGTCGAGAGAAGAACCATAGTTCCAATAGTGTGAACATTTGACGACCTCTGTGGCGCGGAGGGCGAAGGTTCTCCTGCGACGCAGGAGGTTGCGGGTTCGATTCCCGCCTCGGAACAAATATTTGTACGATCAGCAGATATTTGTTCAGGGTGTTCTGGGTATTTTCTTTATGTATAATAAAAAATATCTATCTATGTAATGTATTAAGTATATCAGTTATCTAGTACCCATAACACAAGCTCTGCTTAGCTTGGGGCTAGATAATGTGTGAAATGTCCAGCATTTATTTATTTAGGTATAGTTGGTTGCCATGGGGGAATATTGTTCCAATAAGGCTAAGCCATAATGGTTTCAGGAAGCCACTTACCTGGCCGATAAGCCTGTTCAGATTGGTGTAGGTGGGCCTCTCGATGTCAAGGTTCCGCCGGCAGATGTCGTAGATGGCCTCGTTGTCGACCATGAACGCGCAGTCCGAGTGTTCCAGCGTGGTATGGGTCGTCAGGATCGAGTTGTAAGGTTCTACTACTGCTGTGGACACCTGTAGACAAAAGAAAGACATAAGAATTAATGAAGTACTCTGACAATCGTGAAGACGTTCCCCTCTATGTGGTACATGAACACTCTGTTCTGTGTACTATACGCGCAAAAAAATATCTAGGATAATCTTAGTATAAGATATTTTTTGCCATATCATAATCAAAGATCTATCACAATAATTTCAAAAGTCATACCTGTGGTGCCGGATAGATAGAGAATTCCAGCTTGGACTTCTTGCCGTAGTCGACGGAAAGTCTCTCCATCAGCAGGGAAGTAAAGCCGGAGCCGGTGCCGCCTCCGAACGAGTGGAACACGAGGAATCCCTGATCAACAAACGAATCGGATGAACGTTGCTCTTTGTGTACTTATTTTAGAACTGTTCAGAATCCATAAAATAAATTAGCGCTTTGGCAGCCCTTGAGCTTTTGAGCTTTGCCCTGCCCTACAGTTAATTAGTAAAATCCGAATCAGTCTTCATCATGTCGCGGTCACCATTGTTGGGATTCTCTTGAATCCCAATAATGGTGACCCCGAAATGATTCTCAACAGTTGCTAATGCTAAACATTTAAGATAGAGCATCAATAGTAGGTATGTATGGCTAACAAAGACAAATTGTACAGGGCTCAAGTTGAATTGCTTACACATGCTACGAGAAATTTGATGAGCTTGCTTCACTATTAACGTTCGCGGCAGTGAGGTATATCTACCTGGAGACCAGTGCACTGGTCAGCGAGCTTCCTGATTCTGTCGAGGACAACATCAACGATCTCCTTGCCGATGGTGTAGTGTCCCCTCGCGTAGTTGTTGGCAGCATCCTCTTTGCCGGTGATAAGCTGTTCTGGATGAAAGAGCTGCCGGTATGTGCCGGTGCGGACCTCGTCTAGAAGGAAGGATATAAGGTTAGCAAGATTTAATTTTATTTCATATGCTATATGGTGGTTTTACAGGTCTGATGATACAAAATTACCGCCTTAGTGTAAATAACTTAACAAACCAATTTTTTGGGGGGTTCTAGTGAACAGATAAACAGATCGGGTAAGTAACAGATCTTCGTCTAAGTTTGAGACTTGATGGTAGCTCCAAATGAAGGTATATGTGTCACATTACACACAATATACCTGCGTTCGGCACACGCCACATTTTTAAAATCCCATAAATTTCACAACTTTAACAAAACACAAAATAAACCGATCAAAAATGATTCACAAAGTCAAGGTATAAACCATGACTTTGTGAATAATTTTTACTGAATAGGTAAAAACAGCTCAACTACAAAGTGGCTACGCTGATACCCAACGGAAAGGGATATGAATTTGTTTTATTAGCCGAAGCACTCATCTGAAGCCCTCAACCAATATAATTGAGACTATTTGAGACAGATGCGCGCCTCTCAAGTCTCAGACAATCTAATTGCTTTCTTCGGGCTCCATTGCATTTCTTGAAAGATCGGTAGGTAGTCATTTGTTTTGCTATCTTTTGTACCACGGTCTTCATTGAAAGCACTAAGAGCTTTGATCTAAATTTGATGACCATCAAAATAGACCATCAGAATTTGACGACCTCTGTGGCGCGCCGGGCAAACGTTCGCTTGCGACGCAGGATTCCTGCGTCGGAACAAATATTTGTACGATCTGCAGATATTTGTTCAGGGTGTTCTGGGTATTTTCTATGTACAATAAAAAATATCTCTATGTAATACATTACATTAATGTATTACATTAAGTATATCAGTTATCTAGTACCCATAATACAAGCTCTGCTTAGCTTGAGGCTAGATAATGTTGTGTGAAATGTCCAGAATTTATTATTTATTATTATTATTAATTTTTATTTGTTACAGTAATTGGGGGACTGTTTCCTATGTGAGCTTCGCACCTCAAATGGCAATGAGTATCATTTTGGCAGCCTTAGAGCTGTCCAAATCTTTTGAAACTTGATAGGAGGAATATTTAGGTCAAGAGTTTACCCTTTTCAAGTTTCATAATATTTAGATAGCGCTAAGTCTGCCAAAATGATCACCTTTGTTGTGTTCCCCATTGCCATTTACTACTGTAATTAGGGTCCAGTTCGTATCAGAACAGCTACTGGAGTGTGACGGGGGATATAAGCCAGCCGTGACGTGTAGGATTTCTCAAATCACGTTTATGATATGCAAATCGGGAGTGTGGTTTATTCAGCCAATGATTTTGTTATAGCTGACGCAGATATTACCTATTGGAACTATGGGTGTACAATTAAAAACCTTCAAAGTTTTTCTGTAATTACTGGTATTCAAATAATATTTTTCGTCCCGCGGCTTGGGTTTGTGTAGCTATAGACAACAAAAGTATTCGAATCGATATAGACATGGACGATAAAAATTATACTAAGGATGGTTTTGTTTTTTCTCAAACACTTCTTGAGATAGCGAAACCAGATTTTGCAAAAACTAGAAGACATGTTTTTAAGAAGTGTTGATAAGCTGTGATGAGCAAAAAACACAATAAAATATGAATTTCAACTCAGGTACAAGTATTCCTTTACCCACACATACCCACACATTACCCACCACTATTATCATTTCTCACACTCCTCTAAGGTTTGCTGGAAGAAAACTCTTTTAGGGTTAAGCTCGCCTTTGTACATGTCCTTTGCGTATGTTTTTTGTGTCTGTAATTGTGTGTACAATAAAGAATTATAAATTAAGCTACGATTATCTTAGAGCTTGCTATCCCTCTTATTGAAGAGAAAAATAGCGAACTTTTAATACCAAGAAACAAGTTTTTTTTCCTGGTAATTGGGAAACCCACCCTGTTTCTTTGTTTCAAATCTAGGCTTTACAACTTTATTACAGAAAAATCAAGACAGAAGTTCTTACAAATCTAAGTAATGATTATCATCATCATAATGCCTTTGTCATGCTCAATGTTGGCGGCGTAATAACCAACATCCAGCCAGAGCTAGGCTTCTATTTGGCTAGAATAATGACAGCCTTCGTAGTAGCTGCCGGGTTCAATGCACTGCTGACTGACCTGTATCTACCTACTTACAATTATTACCTACCTATCTACTAGTATATCATCATACTGAATATATTTATATGACGACCTCGGTGGCGTGGCTGGTGAGTAGCTGGCTGAGACGCAAGAGGTACGGGTTTGATTCCCGCGGGAACAAATGTTTGCATGATCTGCAAATATTTGTAATAGCTGTAACTAACTAACTATAACATGTAACTGTTTGATTTGATTTGATTTATGTTATGTTATTTAATAGTAATTTGTGTTAGGTCTGACAGAATGCTATTGGATACTTATTAGAACTTCATTGTGTGTTTCAATTTTAACTAAAAACAACAAAATATTTCCAGTTAACATGCTATATATTATTTTAGTAGAGCTTAGAGCTCAGCCCTACCTTGAAAGTCACTCGGTGAACTCAATGTATGAAAAGTAAAATTTCCATCAATTGACAATTCTTAGTGATAATTTTGAGCCGTTGATGGTAATTTTATTTGTCAAACGTTACTCACTGAGTGACTTTCAAGGTAGAGAATAGATCTCTAAGTCTTCATGATTAACTATTTTATTTTTATTTATTAAATTTTGTACACACGTGTACTTAAGGCGTAAAACACACACAAGCGACGTAAGGCAGCAGGCGTGGGACAGGCGTGGCGCAGGCGTGCGCCGCTTCAAAACGATTTCGTACAAAATGTATGCAGGCGACGTTTTTGAATTATACTGAAGCGACGCGGTGCAGACACGCCGTTTCGTTGCCTGCGCCGCGTCGCTAGCAGTCGGTTCTCGTGAGTCACGCAAGGAGCACGTCTTATCGTACCAAAGTCAGCCTGTATAATGCCGCATCTGAACGTTTCTTGCCTGTTCCACGCCTCTTCTGATATAATTCAAATCGCGTCTGCGCCGTATCTGTCCCACGCCTGCGCTGCGCCTGCCCCGTGCCTTCGCCTTACGTCGCTTGTGTGTGTTTTACGCCTCTGGATTCTTTCTGCTTTATAAAAGCAGAAGTTTGTTAATAATATTTCGTTATTTAAAGCTGTTAATATAGTACGTAGGTAAGCTATAAAAAATGGTGTAGGCATTCTTGTAGAGTCTTGTAGCCTTCAATAAATTGCAGCGCCCTCACGGGGTTCATGTACCTACCTGACTAACAGTAAAATAAGACCTATTACTAACTATATTGTATGTACATGTGAGCAACAAATAAATACAAATACAAATATAGAGTCAACATTTTTTTTATTTTTTACATCGTGATGGGTTTAGTTAGAGTGATATATTGATCTGAATGATCTGCCCACCTATTCCCTAACTGAAAGTCACTCGATGACTAATACTCGATGATGTAAAATGACAATCAATAGCTCAAAATTATCATTAAGAATTGTCAATATGGTAATTTTACATGTTATGTTAGTAGTAGAACTTTTTGTGAAAGAGTTCGTCCGGGCAAATACTACCACCTTACCAATTTCTGCCGCCAAGCAGTAGTGTTCGCATTGCTGTGTTTCGGTTTGAAGGGTACGGATGCCGGTGAAATTACAGGCACATGAGACTTTTCATCTTTATGTCTCAGAGTCGGCAGCGCGCGTGTGATGCCTCTGGAGTTGCAGGCGTCCATAGGCTACGGTAATCTACTTTCCATCAGGTGGGCCGTATGCTAGTTTGTTGCCAAGTAGTACAAAAAAAAATGTCTTTTAAATTTTAGTCACCGAGTGACTTTCAGTTAGGGAATAGGGGGGGGCTGATATACGCTCGTTCTAAGAAATCCAGATTTTCTTACCGATCAACCTTCGAATTGATTTTGACAGGTGTCATTTTCGCACTGAACTTTTGCTGAGAAGAAAACTTTACTTACCGACTACTGTAGGTTCCAAGTCCACGAAAACAGCTCTAGGGACGTGCTTGCCCGCGCCGGTTTCACTGAAGAATGTGTTAAAGGAATCGTCTCCACCGCCCAAGGTCTTGTCTGATGGCATCTGACCATCAGGCTGGATGCCGTGCTCAAGGCAGTACAGCTCCCAGCAGGCATTGCCGATCTGTACTCCAGCTTGGCCGATGTGTACTGAAATGCATTCCCTCTGAAAGGAAGATAAGCTCTCGTATTATTTTATTTTATTTCATCCATTTGTGGAAAACTTTCAGCTGGGTAAACAAACAAACAATTAAATGTAATGAAGAGAGCCAATTAAAAGTTTTCACATTATTCAGTTCATTTGAATCAGAACAGAGAGACCATCGCACAAATCAAGCCGAGTTTCTTTTTGTTCGTTTTGGCTTCGGCGAAAACAAGTGGTTAGAACTTTTTGAATTTGTGTTTACATGGGTGTTGAAATTATTGCAATCATTAGCTTATTTTTATACAATTTTATGAATCTTTTGAATTTTATGTATTTCTCAATTTTAACCCTTAACAATGCCTTGGTAATTAAGTTTTAACAATCTGTACAAAAGCCCTCAATTTCACCATTTCATTCTATCCGTAATATTTAGTCCAAAGGTAATTGTTGGCAACACTCAAAAGGATTTACGAGTCATTGTGTATTCATTTTCAGTTGAATTTAGTTTTTTGTACTAAGTTTTTTGTAATTTAGTTTTTTACATAATAGGTACATATAGGTACATAAACACACGCTTTTTGCCCCAAAGGGGTAGGCAGAGCCTTTAAGGGCCTCTTTTCACCGTGGTTTGTACAGTCGCAGGAATATAGACGTGACAAGCGGTGAGCTCATCTCACCATTGCTTTCCACGACCAACTCGGCTAACGCTTTCTTCTAGTAATAACACTCCTAAATATACCAGCAGCCAGGACAAATCTAATACCAACGAATATTGCCCAATATGTCCGGGATAGGCTAATAATGATTTTGAAGAACAGTAATTATGTTGCTTCTTGTAAACTTGAAAACGAGCTTTCGTTGTAAGTACTCGTACAATAGGCGTTTATTTGCGTCCTGAGTAGACGCAAATAAATAAAAGGTATTTTTAATTGTACTACATATTAGTATCATCAGAAACTAAAGCTTCGTAACAAATTAATTATTGTATCTATGTGTCATTACCTTCATAACCTAAGTAGGTAAAAGTCTATTCAGATAGGTAGTTTCATAAAAAGTTAACAAGCCACGAAACCATTAAATTCCATAAAGTTGACCTTGTATCCCAGCTTGCATTCGAACATTCGAATTTCGAATTATTCGATCACAATTTTTGTATTCCAATATTTGAATTCGTTTTTTTATTAGTTTAGTTTTCTGTAGTAAACTACAAAACACTAAATAATACAAATAATTCTAAAGAATACAAAAATTGAGATATTCGAATAACAAAAAGTCCGAATATTTGCAAGCCCTAATCCCAGCTAATAGTTTTCTAATAAGAAAGGTATCTTTTCGTGTCCTAGCTGCCGTAAATTACCTACGATTCAGTCAGACACCGTGTGGTACGGTGTGAGGTGAACGTAAATGAGGGTTCATCAATCAACTCCAGCGATAATAGATAAACCATCATAAAACCTTCAACATGTGAATTTGAACCACAAAGGTCGTAGTTGTACTTAGGTATAATATGAAATAGGTCCTAGCTAACAAAGCTTGAAGCTCTGAGGCCCAATTTTGCCAACCAGGGCTAGCATACGTTGTGTGACTTCTCAATGAATCAATCTCTAAGTTAACTCTGGTTGGCGCACACCATCAGCTATGTAAACTAACTTCTACTTCCTTAATTATTTGTCTGTCAATTAAAAATAGTAGAGTTTTACCTCCTTAGACTGACCTCGGTCCATTAAATTAATTTCTAATTGTTTTACAAGCTTCCACGCATTTGTCTCCATCTATGGGCACATGATGGGATCAGAGGCAATTGATTTCCAATTCAATTGGAGCATACAATTCAATTGGTGCAATAAATAACAGAATAAGGCTTACCGCAGTGTATGTAGGCGTCTAATTTTAGCAATTTGTGTGGCGCCGCGTTATTTGAACTGTCACATTTGAATTTGGAACAATGTTATTGATAGTCTGGGAAACTTCTAAATTTAATTTCAAGTTGAACCAGCCACAATGCTGTTTGGGAAATTAGTCAACCAATACTAAGTATCTATTTTTTAATCTTAGGAGCAATCTAAGACAACAAGATGTGCTTTGTCACGCACCGAGAAACAACAACAATGCTGTTCCAGTCCGAGAGGTAGCAATGCTGATAGCCCGTGACACTCAATAGACCAGAGATTGTAGTTTAATATGATTATATTTATCCTTTATCTAATATACTTAAACTACATTTGATTAATGGAATTCAAGAAGAACAAAACAGTGTATAGAGCTTTTTGGTAGAGATAACCGAACTAAAACATTTCTCATACAAGAAATTACCTACTGTTAATAGTTTACAGTAATTTTGTGTCTGATTCTAAATGTACGTAGGTAATTTGTGACGTTTTTGCTATGAATCATAACGATATAATAGCTTAAGGCCACTGCTCACCAACACAAACAGATGGTTAAACGACTGTATAGCTTAACCAATTCTTTTTGACAGATGCTTTCATACATTATCTGTCACCTTGACCAATGGTTACGGTAAACGCCCGTTTATGTTCGTGAACATGGGCCTAAGTTATTAACTGTGTTGGTATTTAAAACCAAATTAATGACAGTAGCTAGATTTAACTACTAATTTACAATTAATAAGCAATCTTGAAATAAGCAATATTTTTACTAGGTACGTAAACAAAGCTTCCTGTGACAGATACCTGAGTACTCAAAGCCCTAGAAGCTCCCTCCCCACGCCCAGACGCGTCTAATTACGCGACATGGCGGATACACGACGGTAGAATTACAATTCCCCTAACCGTGTAACAGTAATACCTAGGTTGGTGCCTACAGTAGCGTGGTTTGTTGTTTAATTAGCAAATTGCTAGGACAGGCAGTAGTGGGAGTTCCTTCGATTGAACACGCACCCAGAAAATATAGTTGTTTGCGAAAAAAAACAAATCAAATCTGAAATGTTAAATATTTAGATTCGAATTAAGAACAAGATATTTCTCGATTATTTTATCTACACTCGGTTCCAAAAATTACGGGTCAGTCACAAAAATTGAAATACCTCCAGAACTGTAAAAGCTAGATCAATGAAATAAAAAACAGAATAAAGACTTTTTAGTTGCGCTTCTAATAGCATATTATTTAAACTGGTTGATGAAAAAAAACTTCATTAGAAAAACAAAATTTAAAAAAATGACTATTTTTAAAAACAAAATTTTTGTTTCATGTCATTATGGATGCTTTCCATTTCTATTCTGCCACAAAAAAAAATATCGTGAACGTCTTCCACGTGCATAATTATTATTCTGTGAGGTGAAGCATGGCAGTCACGCTAGAGGAATGTACCAGAATCCTAACTTTTTTGGAACTTGGGCGGAGCCAGCGTGAAACAGCCAGAAACATTGGTGTATCTTTGTCGACTGTTCAGCGGGTAGTCCAGCGGTACCAAGAGACCGGATCACACCTTAGAAGACCAGGAAATGGCAGACCAAGATGCACAACGGCCAGGGAAGACAGACAACTGGTGGCTACAATGCTCCGAAATCGTTTTCAAACTGCTGTTGGTCTAAAAACTCACTTTATTCGCTTTGGAGGTGGCAATTTAAGCGCTCAAACAGTAAGAAGACGTCTTGCTGAAGCAAATTTGAAACCATTGAGGCCCGCAAATGGCCCCAAACTGGAACGGGGACATCGAATTGCAAGACAGAGATACGTGCGCGAACACCTAAACTGGACACTAGACGATTGGTCTAGGGTAATGTTCACGGACGAGTCTAAATTCATGCTTTATAAGCATGATGGTAGGCAGTTGGTGTACAGAAGACCAGGGGAGCGCTTCCATCAAGCGTGTGTGGAGGAAAAAGTGGCGTACGGTGGAGGCTCCGTACAAGTTTGGGCTGGGATTTCTGCTGAGGCCCGCACCGAGCTGGTGCTCATTCAAAATGGAACTCTAAATGCAGAGAGGTACGTGGAAGAGATCCTCAATGAACATGTAGGTCCTTTCATGGCCAGGATGGACCGGCATGGCATATTAATGCATGATAATGCGCGTCCCCATACCGCCAGAATTGTACATGACTACCTTGAAGAGGTCGGTATCGAACTCATGCAGTGGCCAGCGCGAAGCCCGGACTTAAACCCCATCGAGCACGCCTGGGACGAGCTTCAGAGATGCGTGAAAGGTCGAAACCCCCCACCAATCACGCTTCCCGAGCTCATACAAGCACTGGTGGAGGAATGGGAAGGTATTCCTCAGCACCGGCTCCGAAATTTGGTGTACAGCATGCCTAATCGCCTGGAAGCTGTCAGAAGAGCTCGTGGAGGCAATACAAAGTATTAAATGAAGAAAGTGATGAAAAACAGCAAAAAAACAATCATAACAAAAAATGTAATCTTAAGAAAAATATGACTACTTTAGTTTTTTTTTAATTTAAGATTAATATTGTGGGTGTAACTAAGTTTTATTTTATTTTTTATCTGTATAATTAAATTCTCAATTGAACAGTCTTCGTTTCATTAGGATGGCATACGTAGTTCGGGAGATATTCGGGTTTATGTGACTGACCCGTTATTTTTGGAACCGAGTGTATTTGTAAAACTGGTTTTTGCAGTTGATAACGCTACAACATTTTTCAATGTTTTGTATGGTAAATTAATTATAAAGGTTGAAGTGTCGGTAGTCCTGTTAAAAATAGTTATCACAACACGTTTCATTCAACGCAATCTCATCTATGATTACAACGACACGCCAAAGTTCAACGCACCTTGTAATTTCTTCAATAATGGTTGGCACTCAAAAAAGTTAAATAAAAAGTAAAAAGAGAGTATAGCATGCATACAGCCAGCATTGTCTGCCAGTCACGGAGCGTTCGAATTTCAAATTGACGAATTGCTCGGCGGGTGGCTGAATCATTTCAGCTACTCGTCTTGTGCAGAAAAAAATAAATGTCTGTCAGATTATAAGAGGACTTTGTTCTGTTTTACTAATGATCTCTTTTGTTTTTTTGTGGTCGTTCATTGCAAACCCAGTTTGCAATCAATGTTAACTGTTATACCTGTCTTGCTAAACCAAAATAATTATTTTTCTTATTAAATCGCTCACTTAAGTAATTCTTGGACTTTAGGTGTACCTACAGGGCTAGATTTATAATTAGTTCCAGTAAATAAGTAATGTATTTCCAGTAAGATCGATTTATGAGCAATTTTTAATTTATTTGTAATACCTTTCTATCTGTACCTATACCTAATGATATAAATGGTGTGTATAATAATATTAATTATATAATATTTATATACCTTTTAGTTTATTTTATATTTTAGGCATTAATAGTACGTATTAGTTGTTTTTATCCTAATTTAGGTAGGCTAAAGGAATAAGGTATTCTTCTAAGGAATGTTTATAACTGTGAAATGTTCCATATCGTTTTAACTTGAAATTCTCAAACTGTTCGATTACGTCTACTTGATTGAAATAACAATAATTGGCGGTAGGTATTTGTAATACAATCACGCGTTGTACAATTTCGTTTCAATTACTGAGAGATGATGATTCACGGTTTGCAGAAACGTGCCCAAGACAGATGTTTCAGTCAGAATACTCTATATTGATAAACGTGTTTTAGCCACGGTATGGTTCAGCTTTTTTCTCTATTTGAGAAAGAAAAGTGTGAAAATAAAGCTGAGAAAAAAAAGTTAAAGGTACCTTGTTAGGTAATAATGGTACCTACTTCATCATCATCATTACCACCAGCCTGTCCACGTCCACTGCTGGTCGAAGCCTCCCCCATTGAATACAATGGAGGGATGCCAATGACCACCACGCTTGGCAAGCGGATTGGATCGCAGTATTTGATGTTGAAAACTCAGGTGGATGCTGTTGCCTATCCCCTGGTGTAATTCCTTTCTTTTACGACATCTATGGGAGGAGATGGAGGGGTCTTTTCTTAGCTGGACAGTCCACGGCCTACCTACTTAGTTGTGGTTTAATACATACAAGTTTATGCAATCTGTGCTGGTCCCTTTCATGACATAACATAACACCCAACAGTCACATACGTAGTCTTGATCCCACACTAGGATTCCCTGTGTCGTGGCTATCAGGAACTACGAGTACCTACCATGGTACCATAATACCCAGACCCGGAACAAATATTTGCAGATCATACAAGCATTTGTCCCGCAGCGGGAATAGAACCGGCAACCTCTTGCATCTCAGCCGCACCTCACCCGCCGCTTCGTTCTTATTATCAATTTTATTCTCTTCTTCATTTATTCTTTTATTCTGCGTAAATAAGAACTATTTTAGGGTTCAATTCTTGTTTGAAATTAACTAACTTTACTTTAGTAGGCATCTGTATTAATTTAGATTGTAACTAAATATGACGCTAACACGGCAACTTCAATTCAATTTGCCACCCAGGTACCCATATCGTTACCATTAGGGTAGGTACACACAATTATGGTAATTAAACAGTAAACTCAGTGTGTACGCGCCCATAAGTTCAAAGACCTATACAATATTTCAGGCTAGATATTATATTTGTGTGTCGTGATAGTATCAGTCACGCGGGTGTGGCCTAGACTTTTAATAGTTTGGACCTAGAGACGAATATTGTTTAAATAAAGGATAGGTTACAATTAATGGCAATTCATTTATTAATCATTAAAAAGTTTAATAAATTCTGGAAATTTTCACGTTGCTAAAGCAGGTTTAGGGATTTTTACACGAATTCTCAGAAAGGAACCTAGAAAACTACCTACCAACATTGTACAATTGCATTGTACATTTTACCTGCTAAGTAATCACAGTGGTATAATTTCCAATTTCTATCATTATACAATCCACCTTATGGATATAAACATAACATAACATCCATTAGTCACATACGTAGTCCTGACCCCACACTAGAATTTCCTGTGTCGTGGGTATCAGGAACTACGAGTACCATAGTACCATAACATCCAGACCCCGAACAAATATTTGCAGATCATACAAACATTTGTCCCGCAGCGGGAATCGAACCCGCAACCTCTCGCATCTCAGCCAGCTACTCGCCCACCGCGCCACAGAGGTCGCCCTCTAGAGAAGAGGTATTGGAAATATAAATAAACTAGTGGTTCGCCCCGAACTGAGACCTCGCGATAACAACTTTATCAGCCCGACTACTTAACCAAGTAATTTCAATTTTGAACCGACTTCCCAAAAAAGGAGGAGGTTCTAAATTCGGTTGATTTTTTATTTTTTTTATGTTTGTTACCGCATATCTCCGGCATTTATGGACCGATTTGGAAAATTCTTTTTTTATTTGAATAGATATACTTCCAGATTGGTCCCATTTTTCAGAATCCAGTTCTGATGATGAAATCCATGAGGAATTGAGGGAACTCCTCAAATATTGTAGGCATACATATGGCGATTTTGATATACTTCCAGATTGGTCCCATTTTTCAGAATCCAGTTCTGATGATGAAATCCATGAGGAATTGAGGGAACTCCTCAAATATTGTAGGCATACATATGGCGATTTTGATATTTTCAGCATCAAGCCAAGCATTTGCATTCAAAAAGTATCATAATCCTTTCACCACTATGGTTCTTTCATCATTTTTTTTCATCGAAATATTTAGTCGAATACAGTGGCGGAAGTCGGTTTTTTTAATGAAAAGTTATACTATTATTATTTTTGAAAATTTTCACCTCGAGGTCTACCAGTACAGTACAGGATCTATCAGTACAGTACAGGATCTATCAGTAACAACTCTAATTTCCTACACATCATCGAAATAACCTTTAAATAGGACTAAGCAACGGGGCATACATACTACATACCAGTATATCAAGTACCTGACGAATTAATTTCTAACGTCCTTTTGACGAAATACATAGAACTCTAGCGTCATTCAAATTCCTAGAAATGAGAGGTCAATAATGGATGTTATATTGGTTTATGTTTTATGGAGTACAAGTTTCTAAATTCTTCAGTTTCAGACTTTTCCCTGTAGTTGTGACAGAAAAGCCACAAGCATACCAAATTTCAGCATTGTGGGATTGCTGGAAGTACCCTAGAATTTTCGATTTTTACGTTCTTTATTTTCCCTAATATCTCAAAAACTACTAAGGCTAAATACTTATTAAAAACAGTTTTGAAATGTCCAACCAAAGCGCTTTTATTAGACACCCCACTTGATCTGACTGTCTCACTTTTATATTTTTTACCCTCTCTTGGACCCCAATATCTCAATAACCCCCTGACCGATATAGCCCATAACCTTACCTACAAATTGTACCAATACTATCTACCCCTATACCAAATTTCATGACGATCGGATTAACGGTTTGGAAGTTTTCATCGGACAAACATACATACATACACACATACATACAAACGCCGATTCTTCCAACTTGACTCAGAGAACTCGCTTCGCTCGTTCAATAAATAAATTCTGGACATTTCACACAACATTATCTAGCCCCAAGCTAAGCAGAGCTTGTGTTATGGGTGTTAGATAACTGATATACTTAATACAATACATTACATAGATATAGATATATTTTTATTATACATAGAAAAATACCCAGAACACCCAGAACAAATATATCTGCAGATCGTGCAAATATTTGTTCCGAGGCGGGGATCGAACCCGCAACCTCCTGCGTCGCAGGCGAACCTCCGCCCTAACTATAAACGACGATATACTAACGATATAAAACTTAACTGCCTTGAAAGAATACATCTGTCTGCACATGATTATATAAAACAGAAAGAATAGTACTAAATAACTTAATTATTGTTACAGTATTGATTTTCCTCTACCCATGATCACTTGAATCTATTTACACAGATGTAGAACTGATCGTATTATTTGATGAACCTAATTACAGGAGGTAAGTAAATTAGTTTAAAAAACACCTTTATTATAGGTAATTATACAAATAACATTGCTAATATAATTAAATTCAACTATAGTTTTATTCAGTTACTTACCAACTTCCTAGTGAATCCTAGTGTGGGATCAGGGCTATGTATGTGACCATTGGGTATTATGTTATGTTAACTTTACTTAATTTACCTATATTAGGAAAAAATTCAACAAGAAGGTTATACAGCTACATACTACTTGATTGGGCTAAAAACCTTATATGTGCATGTGGTTATCGTGGGTCGATAATGATCCATTTAAATTCGAACAATTGGCAATTAAACCACGGGGTGAATCGATAGTTACAATAAGATGCGTAGGCGCAGTAGATCCACAGTTTAATAATTGAGTAGAGTCGTGTGAATCCCAGTGTGTTATTATGATTCACTTTACTTATTGTTTGTATATATATATATATATATATATATACACACATATATATATATATACGGGCTTTTTTGTAGGACTATATTTCCATCATACATTACATATGTGTAACTCTAGCGGTTATGGCAGCGCACGCCAGAATAGCTCGCAGATGGTAGATTTTTTCCTACTTACTTGACACTTATCGTCATATTATGGACAATTCACACATCTTTATAAATTGTAGCCTATGTGTTATTCTGATGTATAAGCTATATTATTTTAAAGTTTAATTAAAATCCATTCAGTAGTTTTTACGTGAAAGAGTAACAGACATGCATCCATCCATCCATACTTACAAACTTTCGCGTTTATAATATTAGTAGGATAAAGAGAGCCTTGCTACATTACATTAAGTTTTATCAGGAAACTAACTATTTTTAGAAACAAAATTATTTGAAACAATCTTATTTTATTTAATACTTACCTAACACAATTAACTAACAGACCTTTATATACGGTATAAATTATGATCTCTTTTACTGTTTCTGAGAAATAGAGTCTTGACAGACATACAGACAAACAAACAGACAGACGGACCACAAAGTGATCCTGTGGGGGTCCCGTGTCTTACTGTTAAGATACGGAAGTCTAAAAGCAATATCTTTATATTCCTGTGATAGTGCAAGCCACGGTGAAAAGAGGCCCTGCCTACCACTTCGGGGAAAAAGGCGTGTAAATGCATGTAATTTACCGACTTCACAAAAAAGAGGAGGTTCTCAATTCGGTTGTTTTTTTTTGTATGTTTGTTACCTCATATCTCCGGCGTTTATGAACCGATTTGGAAAATTCTATTTTTTATTTGAATAGATATACTTCCAGAAAGAATGAGAGATGGAATCCATGAGGAATTGAGGGAACTCCTCCAATATTGTAGGCATACATATAGCGATTTTGATATTTTCAGCAACAAATCAAGCAGTTGCATTGAGAAAGTATCATAATCCTTTCACCACTATGGTTCTTTCATCATTTTTTTTTCATCCAAATATTTAGTCGAATTCAATGGCGGAAGTCGGTTTTTTAAATGAAAAGTTATTATTGAAGCTATTATTATTTTCTTTGTCTCTTATCATTGTAAGTACTTGTGGTGGTTGTGAAAATAGGCATTGATAAAATTGATCTACTTTGGCATTGAAAATAATAAAGAGACGTACCTATAAATAAATTATAAGGCTGATCAATAAATACCTTCCATTAATTTGCTGTGTTGTACTGTTTCTAACAATAACTTATTGATTTAACAATAATATAATCTACAATGGAAACTGTACACGTTTTTGTAATATTTTGTATTTATTAATATCAAAATATACCTAAAAATATAGCTACTACTACAATGCACTATTTTTTTTTAATACTAAGCAGACTTTTATCGGGACAAAACCACAAAATTATGTGAATGTTATTTTTACGGCTGCAATTGTAGTCAATTTGTCGTTTGCATGTAAGAGAGGCAGCTAACGTTACAATCGCAAACTTATTAGACAGTACACGAAACTTTAACTATTTATAATGAGAAAGGTAGGTAGGTGTCTAAACCTACCTCATTTAGGTTGATCGTTATCATTAGCTTTAATCGCACGGATGGTTTTTCTCACAAAAACGAATTGTAGGTATGTAAATGTTGAACACTCAGTTCATGTATTTTATAAACCCAGGTCTATATGATAGGTAAATATACACTTCTCATCAAACAAATCGAAACACTACGAAGATTTTATTTCTAGCAACAAATAACCAAATAATAGCATTATATTTGCTGGCAGTTTGTAATCTTGTACTACCTAATTGTTATATGACAATTTTTTTCCGTTTATATCAATGCTTTTCTAATAATCCATTATACACATAAACATGAAAAGTATTTAGAACCGACAAGTGATAGGTATTTGTAGCAGGTCGTACGAATCCTCCAGATTAATAATATGAACTCGCAAAATAAACAATAAATGTACCAAGATTTAGAAGACTCGCCCTGATGTTAAGGGTTGAAATTAGCAATCTTTTTGTAACTGCCCCAAGTTTCGGTCCAGATTGGCAAAATTGGGCAAAAAAATGGGCAAAATTTTTTTTTGATGGTAAAATTATATTAGTTTATTCAGTTTTGGAATCTCTTTGAAGTTTCCAAGAGTTAGAGACAAAATTGTAATGGATCTCATTTGCACAAGTTTTTTGCTTCAGTAACCTAATTAAACACGACCTTGTATATCATGCAAAAATTGACTTGCTTACTATCATATAGCAGGACTTGTAAAGTTACCACAAAAAAAACTAATAAAAAAAAAGGAAAAATAGTGACCCTATAAAATTATACTTTGAACTTTTTTACACTTTCCGTAGTTCGAATCGACTTACCATTATGTCGGCGGTAAAGTTGATGTCGATGAGTATAGTCAAAAGGTTGGCGTGGTGAGTTCGCGAGGCAACGCACTGAGCCAGACTGTGACTAGCGGGGCATGCGCGGGCTATTTATGCAACACGGTAGGACTATTCAGGAATATTATAGGCATATATTCAGGCATAAATAGCTCATGAACATCGGGCCCCAATTCTACTAAACAAATTGTGTTTGAAAATTGTTCATGAATTATCTCAAAAATTACACTTTTGACACTTTTGGTAATCTACTAACTTCAATGGTTTTTCAATTGGATTATAATTACGACCATTCAGAAACAATTGTTTCAATTCAGTACAATTATAAATTTAGCAGACTACCATTTCTAATGACAATTGTAATTGAATTGTAATTGCATGATCTAAGAATGGTTTTTTCTTTAAAAATAGTAGAATCGGTGCCCTGATATATCCAGTTATTTCAGGATTTTCTGAAACTTGGAGTACGATACTTGACGTAGGTATTATCTGAGGGTTCTGTGCCTATTTGACAGCAATTAGCATTGCAGCTAAAAGGTATTGGTCTTTAAAAGAGATCATGAAAAATTAAGAGAAGCCTATGGGTGCAAAGAAAAGAGTATTTGACAGTTGCATCTTGCCCTGCATGACATACGGATGCCAAACATGGTCGCTGACAAAAGCCAACATAGGAAAGTTTGAAGCAGCCCAGCACAGTATGGAAAGGAGCATGAGCAATATCAAGAGAAAAGACAGAAACACTCTAGAATCCATACGAAACAGGACCAAGGTAAAAGATGTTACGGGGTACATAAGGAGGCTAAAATGGAGGTGGACTGGTGCGGATTTTTTCATTTTTGAGGATAACCTCCGTGGCTCGCTGGGCAAGTAGCAAGAGTTTGCGGGTCGATTCCCTTTCCGGAACAAATGTTTGTATGATTTGCAAATGTTTGGTTTGGGTGTGGGTGTTGTGGTACCATGGTACAAATAGTTCCTGATACCAACGATACATGGCATCTTGGTGTCGGGTCAGGGCCCCAATTCTACTAAACAAATTGTGTTTGAATTGTTAATGATTTATCACAAAATTGCAATTTTTGACACTTTTGGTCTTTTGGTACAGCAAAAGTGTCAAAAGTGACCATTTTAAGATAATTCATTAACAATTCAAACACAATTTGTTTAGTAGAATTGGGGCCCAGGGCTTATGTACCTATGTAACTGTAATTGGGTGTTATTATTTTATTTTATTGCATCACATAATTTGCATCATTATTTTGATGCATATTCGTCTGTTTGTTTCTGTGTTGGGCGAGTAGCCGGCTGAGATGCAAGAGGTTGCAGGTTCGATTCCCGCTGCGGAACAAATTTTTGTATAATTTGCCAATATTTGTTCCGGGACTATAGGTGTTATGGCATCATGGTACTCGTAGTTCCTGATACCCATGACACAGGAAATCCTAGTGTGGGATCAGGACTACGTATATGACTGTAAGGTGATTTGTTAATTTTAAGATACACGTGATGAAAAATACCGTTTATATAAAATAAAAAATAAAATAAGCCTTTATTGCTGTTTAGAAATTTGTGAAACATGTTATTCTTAATTGAATTAAATCTAATCATTAAAAACAGCTTGTCTTTCGACAAAGGCCTCCTCTAAAGATTTCCATGCGTCTCTATCTTTTGCCATCCGGCTCCACTCAGGACCAGCAACTCTTTTGATATCGTCTTCCCAACGTTTTGTTTGCCGTCCCTTGCTTCTTTTGCCATCCCTTGGGTACCACTCTGTTACTATTTTGGACCATTTCTCTTGTCTCTCTCTTAACATATGTCCTGTCCATCGCCATTTTTGTGTTCTACAGACTGTTCCTGCATTTTTAAATTTAGTTATACTTTTTATTTCTTTTAATTTAACTGTATCTTTCCTCTTGACTCCGATCGTACTCCTTTCTATACTATTTTGACAGACGTTTATCCTATTTGTTAGTTGCTCTGTTAATGCCCAAGTTTGACAACCATAAGTCAAGCACGGCAGAATGCACATGTTGTAAACCTTTCTCTTATCTTTAATTGGCATATCCTTATCCTTCATCACTTCACTGAGGGACCAGTATCTCTTCCAAGTATTGGCTATCCTCCTATCAATTTCTTTCTTTCTTAAAACAAAGAAAGAAATTGATTCTCTTCTTCTCTTTTAAGTTTATATAAATTGTTGATTTTGCATTGCATTTAGGGTTCAGAATAAGCCTACTTCATTAAGTTAAGTTTAGAAGATAGGAACACAATTTTATGTCTGACTTGCTATAGGTAGGTAAGTATATATTTTTATTATCAGCCGGTAGACTCACTGCTGGACGAATCCCCCTTCTTAGAATGCAATGGGGGGAGTCGCCATAATCAGCACGCTTGGCAGGCATATTGGTGTTTAATACTCAGGTGGATTGGATTCTGCTGCCTATCCCTGGTGTAAATGTAAACCCAAAAGTAATATATTTATTGTTTTGTAATCACAATTCTGATTTTAAATTGCCTTATAAACTAAACTATATATATGTATATAGGTACTTCTGTTCAAACGCGATCATATAATAAACCATAAAATAACCAGTTATAAGTAAGTAAAGTATAGAAATTAGAAGGGGTAACGTAACTCTCTCTCTGAGAAATTTATAAATATAGAAAACTATAAAATATACTGCTATTTTCAGTGTATGAGTTCTTTCAAGAGCTCTTGCAAAAATATCTATGTTTGTAAGTTTGTATGTTACTGTAGAATACAGTTATTGAAAACCGGATTACACTCCCAAAACGCATCGATAGCGCGTTTCAGCCAACGAACACTTTCAGCAGTGACATCTATTTTTAAAGTTGGTAACTATTAATCGTAAGTAATATAAGTAATGCGTTGTTTTTTTTGAATACCAGCATGGTTTCAATCGGTCAGTTTACTTAGATTGAATTTTAAGTCAGTCTGAATATAATATCGCTTGTGCGAAAAGAGAATAGGCGTGGTGAAAAACGGAACTAACATGATGATAACATTAGATTTCACTAATGCAACCCAACCCAGCCATCTAAGATTTTAATTGAATAACGTAGCTTTTTAATACAAGTAGCAAGACTTTGTAGCCGTGCTATAACAACGAGATAGTGTTGCAAACAATAAAAATGCCACTATTGAGCACTGCAGCGCCCTCATCTCCCACGCCAGCTTCACTGACTCTATAGTAGACATTCCCGTATGCAATCTTAAAAAACGACGTAGATCACCGTGATATTAATATGACTTATTACATTCACTTACTATTTTACTAATTATGTTAATAAATTTAAATAAAATAAAAAGCCATATTTATTCTACTACTATTTCTTATACTACTATTTCTATTATTTTATTTATGTTTAATATAATATCTCCATGTCACTGGTAGCGAATTTGTGTATCGTTCTCATTTAAACTGCGCTAAAATTATCGCGGACTCTTTTATTTCTATGTATTAGAAAGGGCGCGCGATAATTTCAGCGTACTTTAAATTTAGATAATTCTGTATAGAATCGCTACCATTGTGTCTTAATTTGTAGTCAGGTAGTAGTCGCCCGTTCGGCATAGGCCTCCGCCATTTATCTCCATGTTTTCCTGTCTCTGGCCTGTCTCATCCAGTCTAGTACGTTTTCTTTCGGATTATGTAAATAGGTTTTAATTCTAACCTTAGTTGACAGCAAATTGATAAGACTATGTTCTTGTTATTCGTTATGAGGGCGTCGCGCATGCGTTGCACGGCAGACAAGGGCTGGGCCAGGGCAAGGCATCAACTGACCGTGAAATTACACAAACTATGCTATTGTTTCATAGTCAACTTATTGGAATACATGATACTCAATAGTGCATTCAGTAATTGGTGATATATCACTAGTTACTGAATATTGATAGTCCTATTCCTGTCGCGTATCCTAGTCACCACGCAACAACGAAAGTTCAAACTTTCGAAACGTCAGGAAAACTAAAATCTTTGTTATGCGCTACAGAAAACGGCAAAAAATTAAACTAAAATATTTTCACACAAACAAAACTATCAAAAGCTCATCTCAAAGAAATTAGTGCCCTTAGTTTTCAAACACTTTTTGATCAGACACAGATATCCGTTTTTATGTTACGTCCTTGTCTACGAACCATCTACGCTGCATCTACGCCACGTTGATACAGTGACTACGCTGCTTCGACGCTAAGTCTACGATATGTCTAAGCTGCTTCTACGCTACGTCAACGCCACGTCTACGCTGCATCTACGTCACGACAATGCCACGTCTACGCTGTATCTACGCTGCGTCTACACCACGCCTCATATGAACAAACTTATATGCATAATCATAACACCCATCAATTATGCATAGTCCTGACAAACACTAGGATTTTCTGTGACGTGGGGTGTCGTATACACAGTCTACGCCTCATCTACGCTGCATCTACGCCGCGTCTACGCTAAATCTACGCTAAGTATATGTTGCGCTACGCGTTAAGTTTTTGAGCAATAATTGCGAATGTTGAGTAGATAGTTGTGATGTTTTGTATGTAGGTAGGACTTCTTTCGTATGCTATTATTAATATAGTTTGCGACTGGATCTCCTAATGGAATGAAGACTAGTTATCCATTAGCAGCTTATCTTGTGAACATTATAGTAGGCGCTACTCGTAGAGATATGAGAAACTTAGATTGCTGGCGGTCCTAGTTTTATTCTACTATCTATGTGATTTCAATATATGGGTGTTATGGTATCATGGTACTCGTAGTTCCCGATACTCATGGCATAGGAAATCCTAGTGTGGGATCAAGATTACGTATGTGACTGTTAGGCGTAACATTACCTATGTTAATAAATATAAAACCTGATTTTGAATCTTAGACATTTTTTGTAAACAAAGAAATGTCACTGTGTGTATAAGTGTCATGTATGTGTATCATTGTGTATACACGTATATACATATCTATATATATATGTGGCATATCTTGACATTTCTTTGTTTACAAAAAATGTCTAAACGCTCCTACTCACTATGCCGGCGCCACAGCCGGCGGGCATGCCGCCGACAAGCCCGGCGCGGAGGTATGTCCGGCGGGTCGGCGGTATGCCCGGCGGGTTGGCGGTATGCCCGGTGGGTCGGCGGTATGCCCGGCGGGTCGGCGGTATGCCCGGCGGGTTGGCGGTATGCTCGGCGGGTCGGCGGTATGCCCGGCGGGTCGGCGGCATGGTTGGCGGGTCGGCGGCATGCCCAGCGGGTATTCTGTGTACCCGCGGCATATATCGGCAAACCCGCGCGGTAAAAAGCCGCCGGCTGTGCCGCCGGCATAGTGTGTAGGAGCCATAAGAAAAATAATCGATTAAAAATCAGAGTATAAGTATAAAACCGACTAGGCTTTTGTTTTTCTAATGTAAACTGAATAAAACATTGTATTTCTTAGCACCTTTTATTTAAATGTAAACCTTAAGATATACCTAATATAACAGCATTTAGGTAACCTCAACTCCACTTATAAAGTAGATATTTGGTATTTTAAAATAGCGGAGATGGCACTATTAAAACTAGATTTAAATTATTCACATACATTTTATACAATATGTACAATTAATTAAGAATAGTGAAAGTACCACAACACACATTAAATGGAGAGTCATAGTAGAGTAAGAGTCTGTTCAGAAAGAGAGCCGTCGGCGTCGTGGCCAAATTTGGAACTACATATTATTATAACTTTTCATTTAAAAAACCGACTTCCGCCATTGTATTCGACTAAATATTTGGATGAAAAAAAAAATGATGAAAGAACCATAGTGGTGAAAGGATTATGATACTTTGTGAATGCAAATGCTTGGTTTGTTGCTGAAAATATCATAATCGCCTATATATGCCTACAATATTTGAGGAGTTCCCTCAATTCCTTATGGATTCCATCATCAGAACTGGATTCTGAAAAAAATGGGACCAATCTGGAAGTATATCTATTCAAATAAAAAAATAATTTTCCAAATCGGTTCATAAACGCCGGAGATATGAGGTAACAAACATAAAATTTTTTTTTTTAAAAAAACAACCGAATTGAGAACCTCCTCCTGTTTTGTGAAGTCGGTTAAAAACCATAATCAGGAGCTGGGGTGCGATTTCTTAAAGTCATCGAGTGACTAAACGTCAGTAAAATTAACGTTTATTCCAAATTTCTATGTATTTGAAACTCATTGATGACTAAAATTATTATATCTATGATATATATCACCAGTAGGTACATCTCCTAAAAAACGTTGATTTGCGGCCTTTTCGATGATATTTGGTCACTAACGGCCTTATTACAGAACACGGACTAAATCTGAATTTAGTCCAGGCGTACTAGTCTAGGATTAAATATCGACATTAGGCATATGCGACTTTAAATACGAAAGCAGATGGTTTGTTTTCCGAAATCAAATCTCGCGCTACTTCGCAAATTTCCAAAGTATCAAACTGACGGATTGTGTCACATCACAATTGAGATGTCCAAATTCTTACCTCTAACAAGCAATCAACTGTCAATTTATAGACCATTGCTAAACTAGGGGGCTGCCTGGTTTTAGATAAACCAGAGATACTCCAAGCTTATGTAATTTTTGGCATATCTAGCTCGAAAGTTGCTTCTGTAAAACAAACCATCTGCTTTTGTATTACAGTCGTATATACCATAGGTCGATATTTAAGCCTAGACTGGTAGTCCTGGTTTAAACCCAGACTAAGGGCATTTTTTATAATAACACTCTTATTGACATTCAAAATTCGCACCCCTGCGCCCCTATTCCCTAACTAAAAGTCACTCGGTGACAAACGTTTGAAAGTAAAATTACCATCAATTGACAGTTTTAAATGATAATTTAATATAATTTATGGTAATTCTACTTGTCAAACGTTAGTCACCGAGTGACTTTCAGTCAGAGAATTGGGGCAGGTTTACTAATGTTGGCATTTTAAATTAAAAACTAACAAAGTAGGTAATTAAGCACAGTAGCGCCCTCCAAATCCATGACTGGTCTCTCGCTGAAAAGACTCTACGAAGAAAAATTTCAAGATTTTTTAAATAATAAAATTTTGGATTATCGTATTGAGCAGTTTTAACTAAAATTAATTCTTATAACATAAGCCAGACTCAAAAATAAACAAATACAAACATGTTAACATACTTATGAGGTTATGAGATAGCTAGATAGATATGTTATCGTCAATATGTAAACTTCGGTATTCCATTGAATACCTAGGTGTTCTATAGAATACCTTAAACGATCAGGCAATGTATAAAATACCGAATGCACAGCCGATAAAGTGATATAGTATCACTTTATCGGTGATATATAATAATTACTTTCAGACAACCTTTGTATGGAGAGGGATCTCTAAGATTAGAAGAATAATTAGATTACACGAAAGAAGTGAAAACTGTTTAACTTTTTTTCGTTAAATAAATATATAAATATATATTTAAATCCCGAGTTAAATTCTTTTACAAGTCAGAAATGTCATAGTGCCGCCTATCGCTTAGGGCCTCGTTCACGATCTTTAAGTAAAGTGTTGATTAGTTACTTCCTAAGTAGCGCTAACCAGCAACTAAAAGTGTCGATTAAGTTTTATCAGTTTCACAACAGAAAATTGAGTTCCGATTAGCAACTCGGTGGTTAGCTGAATGATTTAAAAAATCATTCAATCTATCCGTTCAATAGACGCTGTCATCAACAACATAATGTCGGCAGTCACACGGCACGGTTGTCAGATTTGCGCGGCGCGGGTAATTTCTTGCATGTTTCGTGATACACAATACAATTCTTGTAAAATTGAAAATTATAATGGATAAAGCTAAAATACTATATTGTTATATTAGACTATGCACTTGGTTCACTGCATTTTTAGATAAAAAAAACATATTCATCAAGTTCGGCAAAATAATTTACACGAACATGAAATACACGAACTCTCGGAATTGTTTGTCTTGATGATTTTTCTAATTTTCTGTATTTGATTATCAATTAAATCAAATAAATCCATTTCTAACACTTTCTAATAGGTTTTTTCGTAACAGTTTGATACTATCTACACAAAACCAGACGAAACTTGACTTTACTCGTCAATTAGACCGGCTAATCGGCAGATGAAGCAAGAAGTAAGTTACAGGCTACTTTACTTCCTGGATAGTGCTACTCGGCCTTTGTGAAGCTCGTATGCACAGTTACATGGGACTTTAACCGACAACTAGCCTACTCGAGACTTTACTTGAAGATTGTGAAAGAAGCCCTTAGTCTTATGGTAATATTTGCCTTCACTTCAATATAGCTCGTTGGTATATATTTGTGTATGTGAATGTTTTATTTTATTATATATCTAGGTTATGTACATACATTAGGTATCTAGTATTGTATTATATAGCAGATATTTTTTATTAATTTATTTCGATATTTATTCCATATAGGTATTAGGTATCCACTATTCATTATTCACTATTCGTGTAATCTTTTAAATTTTACATACAGCCCCGGCCGTTCTTCTAATCTGAAAGATCTTTTTCCATCCAAAGTTTGTCTAGACTAAGCGATAAGATCGTCCAATTCACTTTAAATTACCATCTTAAGTTTTTTTTTATTTTTATTATAAATTAGGGTGTACAATAAAGTATTTTCTATTCTATTCTAGTGACTTCTAGTGGACGCTATACTCCATTTTTTTATTTTAGTAAAGTTAATTTTGAGCAAACAAGAGATGTTTTATTTGTTCATCTTTTTATACTTTACCTGACCTTCCTATTATAATTCCTGGGAAGGTGTAGATAAAATATTTAAAACATTGCCATGACAAACCAGGTATTATATAGAATAACTAGGTATTCTATACAATGTCAGAGTAATAAACTTTGCCGATACAAGATCAAGATCTCTGAAAAAAAAACAAGACAATAAGAGAGCTTGTTTATAAATTTGTCAACACAAATAAATCATCAAAAGTAATCAAAACCAATCAAAATAAAATAGATGCGTCAATTTAGTGAGAAAGTGGCGAAGAGTTCTGAAAACACAAAGATGGTGAGCGAATTGAGCCTGTATAGTTTGATGATGAATATTTCACTTGAAAATAACGTTTTTGGTTCAATCCCAATCATTCCTTTTGATTCACTTTACACAGTCTGTGAACTAAATGTCTAGTTCAACAAAAGTTCACCGTTCATTAGAAATACACCTGTACAAATTAATTTCCTACCTTCACAGCACTGTTATAAGGCCCATTTTGCCTTAACGTCCGAGTTACTAGACTTAGGAACGAACGGAATAGCACTGATTAGGGGCATTATCGATCTTATTTCCTTGTACATAAAGTCTTTATCTTTTTATTATTGTTTTAGATCTTATTTCTTTGTCATTAAGAGCTTATTTCCTATCATCACAACACTGTTACATAATAACTGTTTGTCCTCTTATGTTTTATGGAACGTTCTGGAGTTGTCTATAGAGTTATATAGCATAGTACTGTTAGGGTGTTTTAGGTCTTATTTATTTGTCTTTAAGAGTCTATTTCCTATCATCACAACACTGTTTCATAATACGGTAATCTTTGCTGTAGAAGAAATGTTGGGGTATTATCGGTCTTTTTTTCTTCATTATAAAGTTCATTTTCTATAATAACAACACTCATTTAGCGCTATCATCATAATCGGTTGATTTCTTGGCTGCCTGTCTTCTGGAAGGATCTGGAATTGGCGCGTGTGAAGAGGTAAGGCGCGCTCCGTGACGGACAGCGAAACGAGCGAAGCAACACAGGAGGGGTGTTGTCCGTTTTGTTACCCACAGGCTCCAATAGGTTGTTCCATAGAAGATTGGCAGCTGTAAGAGTAAATATTCGTTTTGAGTATGCGATAAACAAAATAGAAGATTATTAACACAAATGTGAAGGAAAGGTTATTAAACCGTTTGATCTATTCATATATAGCATCATAACCAAAGAGATTTCATTAAAAAAAACATCATCATGATCAGCCTGCAGAAGTCCACTAAGTATATAATTCTTTATTGCACACAGAAAATATTTACAAACAAGAAAATTAAATAATGAAAGACATGTATAAAGGCGAGTTTAATCCTTAAAAGACTTTTCTTCAAGCGAACCTTTGAGGCTAGAGAGAAGGTGATATAGTTACCTTTATGTGTATTATGTAATTTGTTTATTGTAAATAATACAATTATTTAATTTTTTTTTCATTAATAAGTAATAAAAAGTACTTATTGTTGGTACCTTGTATGTATCTTAGTACATACCTATTCAAAATAAGTTTACATATCATCTACTTTTGAACTTTTTTGTGGACTATCTCGAATTTGTTTTCCACATACGCAAAGGTTAGCTGGAAGAGAATGTTATCTAGCATTAGGTTCGCATATGTACAGTACTTTTAAGTTGTGCAATAAAGAATTTTCTATCTATCTAAACCTATACTTTTCTTAATTGCAGGGGCTAAAGGAAAAGACACAGATACACACGTCACACTTATAAGCAAGTACGAAAGTACTTATAAGTTATAAGTGTGACGTGTGTATGAGTCTGACGTGTGCATAAGTGTGACGTGTGTATAAGTGTGACGTGTGTATAAGTGTGACGTGTATATAAGTGTGACTTGTGTATAAGTGTGACGTGGGTATAAGTGTGACGTGTATATAAGTGTGACTTGTGTATAAGTGTGACGTGGGTATAAGTGTGACGTGTGTGTCTTTGCGTCTAGGGTTCAAAGTAGTATAAAAGATGAGTCACCTAACGCGTGCCCCTTCTGTGAGAAGTGGAAGCAGTCGTGCGTGATGTATGATTGGTGGATGACGAGCGGGAGAGGTGCGGAGGGCGGGGAGGGCGCGTTGAACAGCTTCATGAAGGGCTGGATCACCACCGTGAAGTCTTCACGCGTGTCGTAGCGGCCGCTGTCAATCTGGAAAATTACATAACATAACATAACACCCAACAGTCACACTCATAGTCCTGCTCCCCTATTCTCTAACTGAAAGTCACGCGGTGACTAACGTTTTGACAAGTAAAATTACCATCAATTGACAATTCAGCAATTGATGGTCATTTTATTGGTCAAAGTCACCGAGTGACTTTCAGTTAGAGAATAGGGCTGATCCCACACTAGGATTCCCTGTGTCGTGGGTATCAGGAATTACCGAGTACCATGGTACCACAACACCCAGCGCCGGAACAAATATTTGCAGATCATGCAAACATTTGTCCCGCAGCGGGAATCGAACCCGCAACCTCTCGAATCTCAGCCGGCTACTTGCCCACTGCGCCATAGAGGTCGTCACACAGGTTAAAAAAGGTCAAGAGCATAAATAAGCCATTGAAAGTCTGATACGAAGTCTTTCGTCATGGAATTCTAGGGAGGAGGCCCATGCCCAGCAGTAGACTTCTATAGGGTGATGATGATGATGATGATAAACGGTAACAAATGCATCCCATGACAAATGCGATACTTCTTAACTTAACATCCAACTGGGAATATACCAAGAACAAAATAACTTAGCTTTAGAATGGTCGATAATTCTATACTTAACAGCTTTAAATGCTATTAGCCCAGGAACACTCACCAGAACACTCTCTGCTTCTTGGTACAGGGTAGCCATCCTTACGATAGCCTCCAGCTCGCCACCACCTTGATGGAAGCACGTGCAGAACAGCGAGTGCATCAGCCGACACATCATGGGTCGCAGCACTCTTACCGATACCGACACATCTGATGGTTCAAAGAAAAGACAGAAAGAAATTTTATTTATTTTTCCCCGAAAACAACACAAAATTAAACGTAAGGAAAAAACTACCCAAAAAACAAGACGTAAGAAAAAAAGCGAGGAGAGAGTGTAGCGCGGATCGCACTCACCCTGATGAAGACCCTCGATTAGGATCGAAACCTATTGGTGCTTCCACCAACATATCGGTACGTGAAAATTTCCCGTTTTATTATTTATTTATTTACTATAACTAGAACGGAAAGGTAAACAATTACACTAATTAAACACAATCAAACAATATTAAACAATAGAAATACAATAAAAATAACATTAGTCAAAACAACAGAAAAAACAGAATAATAAAAATAAAAAATATAAAAACAATGTCAAAAAATAACGTCAAGCATAATGTCAAAAATAATGTCAAACAGCAACTTTCACACATTCTAAAAAAAATATTATATTCACATTACAAAATTACCGTAAGAAAAATATTAAACATTTAAAATAAATATGAAGGTAGCCATCTATATGTGTTGTGAGGGGTCAAATAGGTCCTGTCTCAGCATATGTCTCAGGTCATTCCTGATCGTTACGATCTGCCAGTAATGAAGGCTTTTGTTCGAGTCCTGATCAGGTAGGCGTCTCGCTGGAGTCTGTTTGGTCGGGATTCGGATAAAAGTTTTTTAATTACCTACTTCCAGTTTACTGTCTGACGGCTATTATGTATTTTTTAACAAATAATTTAAGTGTACCTACTAACAAAAAATGGATTTTAAGTATCTGACTCAATAAATAAATTATTATTATTATAAGGTACACCAGACCTGTCCCCAAATTACAGTAGCAAATGGCAATGGGGAACGCAACAATAGGAATCATTTTGGCAATCTTAGCGCTATCTAAATCCTATGAAACTTGAATAGGGGAAACTTGTTAACCTCTTCCTCCGTTCAAGTTTCAAAAGATTTGGACAGCGCTAAAGCTGCCAAAATGATCCCCTTTGCCATTTGCTACTGTAATTGGGGGGCTGGGTGCGGTGGGGGGCTGGGCACACCTAGCCCCCCACTGCACCACAGTGCGGCGTTGGTTTTCAGGTTGTTACCTTCCAACCCTAGGCTACCCTAGGTTGTACGTGTGATTAGGGTAACACGTGAGATTGAAACTATCAGAAATAAATGTTGACAATGCTTTTGTGTAGTCTAAGAAATGGCATACTACCGTTATTTCCAGTACTACTTCGTCGCGAATAAAAATCTATTGTTATGCAATGACAGAACTAAGAATCACATGAAATATCACGAAAAGAAATGGTATTTTATGACGGGAACCTCTTATTTCATTGCCGTAGTGTCCGACCTAAGAATGGACCCCTCCACCTCCTGCGGATATAGTAACAGTCTACGGGATTACACCAAGAGACGGACAACAGAATCCACCTGAGTACTTTACACCAAACTGCGATCACCAATCCGCCTGCCAAGTGTGGTGATTACAGCAAATCACCGCATTGTATTCAATTGGGGAGGCCTCATGTAGCAGGGGACACATACCGGTTGATGATGATGATGAAATCTAAATTTTTTATTCGTTATTATTATCATTATTATTATTATTTTTAACTACTTGGCAAGCAGACAAGCATACGGTCCACCTGATGGAAAGCAGTTACCGTAGCCTATGGACGCCTGCAACACCAGAGGCATCACACGCGCGCTGCCAACCCTGAGACATAAAGATGAAAAATCTCATGTACCTGTAATTTCACCGGCACCCGTACCTTCAAACCGAAACAATTCAATGCGAACACTACTGCTTGGCAGCAGAAATAAGTACGGTGGTAGTACTTCCCCGGACGAACTCTTTCACAAAAAGTTCTACTACTAATAAAATCCATTTCCTAGTTTATACTGCAGATGGGAAGTCGTTATCTGCCAGCTATCATCACACTCGCAACTTACCTAGAACTGGTACTAAGTTGACTAGGGTTCTGGGCAGGTGTTTCTGCAAGTAGTCCAGGGCTCTTGCCAGTTTTCTGGCATGTGCTGCTGGTGACCAGGCTATGGGGCTAAGGCAGGCAGCGGAACAGATATCATTGGCACCTATGAAGATAGTCAGCATCTTCCAATCGTTGTAGATATCAATATCTGGTGATGCCCGCATCCGTGCTACTATTATCTGAAAAGATAATATTTTAGGGGTCAATAATTGAGAACTTCAAGATAATAACATAACATAACACCCAACAGTCACATCCGTAGTCATGATCCCACACTAGGATTCCCTGTATCGTGGGTATCAGGAACTACGAGTTCCATGGTACCATAACACCCAGACCCGTAACAAATATTTGCAGATCATACAAACATTTGCCCCGCAGCGGGAATCGAACCCGCAACCTCTCGCATCGCATCCAGCTACTCGCCCGCCACGCCACACGTGCGCGTGGTCAAGGCCTAATATTCCATGTTTTTTTTTAATTTTTAGGTCATTAGTTTCGGAGAATAGGGGGCGTGGGGGAGAGCATGACCAATGGTCGCATATTTTCTTTAATATCTTTGAAACTTAGGCACTGATCCCACCGCGCGGGCGACGAGCGATAAACGACTAGAACGTAGTACGTAGAACGAGTAGCCAGCGATGAACTATAAATATAATCTCTCTCTTTTATTTACACGGGAGCGATTATCTTTTGTGCGTTTCTTTCGTTTATTCCAATCTTTCCTACCAACAGTTCGATAGTCTAACAGTTTGGACAAAATTATTCCAAACTGCAGTTTGGAATAATTTTGTCCAAACTGTTAGACTATCAGTTTGGAATAATTTTGTCCAAACTGTTAGACTATCGAACTGTTGGTAGGAAAGATTGGAGTAAACGGTTTCTTTGGCGAGAAAATCGCTGATAGCTCATCGCTTACTCGGCGACGCCAGCGGTGGGACAAGTGCCTAAGCATTTTAAAATAATAATTATATTCAATATAATATATTATATATTTAATACTAGTATTTGCTCGCGGCTCCGCCCGCGTGGGACTACTAAATTCACTCCGCCTACGTGAAACCTCTATTATAAATTATAGCCTATATAGGTATGTTATTCTGATGTATACACTTAAAAGTTGTACTGTAAAGTTTTATCAAAATCCGTTCAGTAGTTTTTGCGTGAAAGAGTAACAAACATCCATCTATCCATCCATCCTCACAAACTTTTACATTTATAATATTAGTAGGATATTCAATTCAAATTTCAACTCATAGCAAGTTATGTCACATGTCAAATTTGACAAAAGTTTTTTTTTAATTTTCTAGTTTTTCCCCCGAAAACAGAATTCATTTATTATCGCTATACGCCCGTGATTGGGTTACTTCAAATTTCAATATATGTACCAAATTTAAAAGAAAACAGGCTGTGACAGACAGACAGACACCTGAGTGATCCTTTAATGGTTTCGTTGGTATCATTAGAGTTATGGAACATAAAACAAAAATAGAATTGCAAAGTTCAGTGAATTAAATGATTGTAAAAGTTGACCCCAGTTCTCTTATCCATCAGAAAAAAGCAGACGATTGCAAACTACAACATTTTGTTGTGTTGCGAACATGAAGAAGCATTTACCAAATGTGTAATAGGCAATTATTTCTGACAACGGAAGACGCTGGTGACCCCAATCGGTCAAAAGCTTACCAATAGTCATTACTATTAGCTTAACAATCTAAACATTCAGAAAAATAACAGTTTTGCATAGAACAATCACTTTTTTTTCTAGTCCTGACCCCACACTAGCATTCCCTATGTTGTGGGTATCAAGGAATTACGAGTACCATGGTACTATAACACCCAGACCCGGAACAAATATTTGCAGATCATACAAACATTTGTCTCGCAGCGGGAATCGAACGTAACCTCTCGCAACTGGCTGCTTGACCGCAACGCCACAGAGGTACACTTGATTAATCATCATCATCATCATCATTATCAACCGTTAGACGTCTACTGCTGGACGAGGCCACCCCCATAGCATGCAACGGGGGTATTTGCCATAATCACCACGCTTGGCAAACAGATTGGTGATCACAGTATTGGTGTTGAGTACTCAGGTATGCTGCAGTCCATCCCCTGGTGTCATCCCTTAGTCGGCTTTTAAGTCATCCACACGAGAAGATGGAGAGGTCTATGGCAATGATGTGCTGCTTCTGGATTCACCAATCTAGATCACAGGACTCGGCACATATTTTGGTGCCCTAGTCACTTGCAATCAAAATGTTTTATAGTTTTCGTACTTACCTTCCCATTTTCAGCTAATTACATATTGTATACAAAATGTAATATACAGGCTGTTTTTTTTAAATGGGACAGTATAGGGATATCCGAATCCATAAGAGATACGGGAAAACTATCTTTGGAACCATTTGCTCATTTTGTATGAAAACGATTTTGGCATAGTTATTTATTTGGTCAAGCGTGAGTTCTCCATAAAAATGAGTTGTTTTGATCAAAAATTTTTTTAATGCTTATCGACTCAGTTTCATGTAAGGATTGTTTCATTGTATGGGAACAAAAAAATCTGAGCAGTAGAAGTTAGTCAAATTTAATAAAATATTTTCTCATACAATTTGTAATCTGGTACCTACGTTAATAAAACTATCGCAATAAATTTTCAAAATGGCCTCCTTCTTGCTGTTTCCAGGTACGGGCACGTTTCAGAACTCCTCTTAGTGACCTTAGACAAAGATATTCTTATTAAAACTTGACTAACTTCTACAGCTCTGATTTTTCTCATTCCACGAGACCATCAGAGCAGTAGAACAACATTCACCACACATCTTTGTCTAATGCCACTAGAGGTGTTCTGAAACGTGCCCGTACCTGGAAACAGCACGAGGGAGGCCATTTTGAAAATGTATTGTGATAGTTTTACTAACGTGGTACCAGATTACTTACAAATTGTATGAGAAAACATTTTGTTAAATTTGACTAACTTCTGCAGCTCAGATTTTTTTCTTCCTATATAATGAAACAATCCTTACATGAAATTGAGTCGAAAAGCATTAAAAAAAATTTGATCAAAACAACTAATTTTTATGGAGAACTCACGCTTGACCAAAAAAATAACTATGCCAAAATCGTTTTCATACAAAATGAGCAAATGGTTCCTAAGACAGTTTTCCCGTATCTCTTATGGATTCGGATATCCCCATACTGTCCCATTTAAAAAAAACACCCTGTATAGTTATATATAACTAACGAGTTGACTTAACATGTATTCTCCATTAAAAAGCTATTAAGTTAGTTTTACCTAGTCAGATAGGTAGGTATTTGTTGTTTGTCTAGTTTGGGCCATTGACTAGTTCTCAATTACTAACTTCTTATTTCACTCTGTACCTATCTAAAACGTTGTCTACTTGCCATTGATATACTTAAATAATATATGTCACCGCTTCTTCCCTATTTTTATACAAAAAAGTTACATAATAATATACTTAATACAATAACATTACATAGATAGATATTTTTTATTATGCATAGAAAATACCCAGAAAACCCTGAACAAATATCTGCAGATTGTACAAATAATTGTTACGAGGCGGTAATCGAACCCGCAACCTCCTGCGCCGCAGACGAACCTTCGCCCGCGCGCCGCGCCGCAGATGTCGTCATAACTCGTCGTTATATACTTACTAAATTAAATTTAGCTAATTTTAATTGAACTGTAAAGTTCTTTATGAGTGATAATAAACTTCTTTAGGCCAATAAACCTTTACCCAGTTTTCACTTAAATGTGATACATTCACGTAACTCGTAAAAGTAAGCAGGCTTCTAGAGTTAACTATGTGTACGAGCGACGTCGAAATGTAAGAATTGATGATACCTTTATGGATCGTAAATTGTGTTTTCTGTAATTGGTAAGGCACTTAGGGAAACGTGACCAGTGAAGGTGAAGAAAGTCAATGAACTATTATTTGTGGTATAATTTCGACCCTTTGACCTTTGAGAATACATTCATCTATCAATAATAACAACATTCATATAGAATTTTTTATGCTTTTTCAAAAGGAGACTTCATCCGTTTTTATTTTATTTCAATTTCTAGTTTTTCTTTGAGTTTTATAAAAAAAGCTAACTTAAATTTAACTCAACACTGAGAAGGGTCTTGATTCTCTTAATTTCTGATAAAGATCTTATCGATTTTTTTCTGTTGTCTTTATTGATGTTGATTTACTAATTGGACGTTGCTTAAATGCGTTCTAAGATAAATAAATGACAAATGACTCTGTTGCTCATGAAACAGAGATCAAGATTCAGAGATTAAAATATACAAGCAACTACATTATAATTCCGAGGTAACTCCACTAAAAACACGATATGCCAAAATTTTCTCAGAAAAATTAAATATCTAACTTTTGCCTAGATTCGATTGTTTCTCAAGAATATGGTGCAGATTATTGGGTATTTTTTTAAATAACATTGATACAAAAAACGTTTTTAGACGTTTTTTATTTTCATTAATTTATTTAAAAGTTATATCCGTTGTTGGTTTCCTAGAAATAAATAAACGAGTTCAAAAGTTTACTTAGCTACATCATAATATTTAGACTCGTATTTTGTCACGCTATCTCAATACAAAAGACATAAACGCGTTCTACGTTCCTGACATTTTCACCGAGGCTTCAAGAGAGTGGAGTGTACCACCACTACATCTGTATCTAGACTAAAGCCGTTTGTCCACCACCGCCGTCACCGTCACATCACCGAGAACGAGATAACGGCGTCGAAGTAGCGATACATACATCTACCATAGCCGCGTGTCCACCGCACGTCCGTTACCCGAGCGTCATGTCATATTAAATTCGGGCCGAAATAATTTCGTTCTCGGTGACGTGACGGTAACGGCGGTGGTGGACAAACGGCCTTAGGGCCTAGGCATTCGACATTTCGCATACGTGATTTTAAATTCGTAATTTTTTCATTTGAAATTGATACAGTGCTGTTTGTATTTGCCTGATTCTTCTAGGTTTGGTCGCGTTGGAACAGGAGTAATATTAGTATATAAGACGATTAAAAATGATCCATGTGATTTAAATGAATAAAACTCTTTTGATTTGATTTTATTTGATTTATTTACCTAACTAAATAGTTACTAGAACATTGAGGTCAACAAGCAGGCGTTTTGGTGCAATTTTAACAAACCAGTTACACTACCCAATTAACATTTCATTACTATGAATTATAATGTATCTACACATTGTTACAGCCTAATTAGATTCTTATTTTAGCGCTATTGCAAAATTGAATTTTTAGAATGAATACTAATAACATAACATAAATAACACTCAACATACATAGATAACATACATAGTCCTGATTCCACACTAGAATTCCCTGTGACGTGGGTATCTAGGAACTACAAGTACCATAGTACTACAACACGTAAACCGGGAACAAATATTTGCAGATAATGCAAAAATTTGTCGTGCAGTGAGAATCGAAGCCGTACATCTTGCGTCTCAGCTGACTACTCACTCACTGCACCATGGAGGTTGTGAAGCATGGCAGATTCCGGTAGGTCTCTTTAGTAAGATTAGGTATAAATAAGTAGACCTGGCCTGGATTCGTGAGAACATTGGTTGTCGTGCTACTGTGGCTTTTTTCAGTGAAAACAAAACGAGAAACCTGTTACAACTCTCATGGCTATAACTAAGTTTACTGAGTTATACTAAGTTGGGACTGTTGGTAAGTTAATAGGTTGTTTTATTTAAATTCAACTGCTTACTGCACTTACAGTATAATTATATTTTATAACTCGTGTGGATGTTTACCTACCATTCAACAAGCACTTGACCGTCAAACCGTAAGTGTATCCTCATATAGTTGCTGCTGCAAGAATACGTGCATCATCCAAATTTTCCGATTGTTACCATGTGAATATTCAAAAATGTAAGCCTTCACCCCATTCACAAGGAAAGCAAAACTGCAGCATTCTCTTACCTTGAGGAGTGAATTTGAAGATGGATTATTGTAACATCGTGTTGAAAACTTGAAACATTATTTTAATTTAAAAAATCCAAATAAAACAAAAATTAAACACTTTTTTATTTTTTAAACACCCCTTTTTTGTGGATATTAGAAAATCCTGTAATGTGGAATTACCTCCAAATCAAATCAAATTAAATCGAAATAATTTTATTCATTGAGATCATAAGGATCATTTTGAATCTTATAAATTATAACTTTTCATTTAAAAAACCGACTTCCGGCTACAACTTATGCCTACAATATTTGAGGAGTTCCCTCAATTCCTCATGGATTCCAACATCAGAACTGGATTCTGAAATGGGACCAATATGGAACTATATCTATTCAAATAAAAAAAGAATTTTCCAAATCGGTTCATAAACGCCGAAGATCAAAGGTAACAAACATTAAAAAAAAAAAAAAAAAAACCGAATTTAGAACCTCCTCCTTTTTTGGGAAGTCGGTTAAAAAGGACAAAAATAGACAGGACTGTTTCGCGTGATCAGTAAAGACAAACCCATATCTTTAGACGCTCTTTTTAATTGTCGTTTTGTAGATGACTGCCGTGGCTTTTCCGGCCTAAGAACAAACTACTCCGTCTCCTCCCGTGCATATCATAAAAGCCTACTAAGGGATTACACTAGGGCATGGGCAGCAGCATCCATCAAAGTTTTTTCGATAATTTTAGCTTAAATAGGTGGAGTCTCTCTTTACTCTTTCCAATGATATACATAACTATCCTACTCTAATGGTAGTCACCGTGAATCGAAAGACTAAATTGATATAATCAGGGAGCAGAATACCAACTTGCTGTCAATTCGGTCAACTTTCAGTGTAGTTTTTGGGCCGCTACGGTTATGCTAGGGCAAGACCAAAGCTATGCCTCTTGCGGTGGGCGAACACTGAGAAAAATGTCATTTTTGCTTCATTATAAAATATCAATACGTCTTTCAAAAATACGATGAATTGTTCTAAAATAAGGTTGTATCATGTATATATAATAAAATAATCTAGTTTAAATAGTAAGTAATACAATATTATGATGACCATTCTCCGTAATAAACGGTGACAGAATATAAGAAGATTAAATCGATACTTTACGATGCTTTCCTCTTAAAATAACACTACGTAATATGAAATGGTCTGCTGGATGTCTGGTTGGCAGAAATTCGATGATACCTAAGATATAACAGTTTTCGTCACTTTATTTTTGTAGTTAGCATCAATTTTCTTGAAGCTTCTATGCATAAAATCCTTATAATATACGACTACGGACTATATCTTCCGCCGTTTCGTTACTGCTTCGCTTGTTACTGTCAATCCAAAGGTTGTCTGGAAGAAATCGCTCTCAGCGATAAGGCCGCCCATTGTACTGCTAATTTTAATAAATCCTTTTATGTATTCCTGGTGTACAATAAAGTGTTAATCTATCTATCTATCTATGTGACTACGGGCATACAAAAATTAATTTTAAAAATGAACAAACATCAAATAATGATTACGGAATAATATTTGACACCGCACACCAAAATACCATGACTAGTACACAAAAATACAATTACGTAACAAATTACCATCGAATATGATTACGGAACCATAATATTTGACGCGGCACTCCAAAATACCGTGATCATCACACAAAAATACGTTTATCGTTTTACTAAAGTATGAATACAGATTCATAATATTGGATGACCGGCATATTAAAATACTGTGAAATCACCAGTCTACTGCGAACGGCACGCGGGTAGGTCCTAGCCCGGTCATTTTATTCTATTTAGTTAGCAGGGAAGCACATGCGCTCCGCCTTTTGTTTGTAATTTTATTTTAAATATTACGGATTGTCTATAGTTAGTGTTACAAAATGTGAAGTGATTTGAAGCAACAAAGTGCAACAAAGATCAGCTGGGTTTCATAATACCTAACATTTGTTTGTGTACAAAAATAAGTGTTTTAAGATTAGTGCACCAGTTTATGCAAGCTGTTGATGTAAAAGCTTGTGACAGTACATAACCCAGTTTTGCCGACTGATGCCCAGCTGATGTCCATTTAAAATGATGTGGTTGTACATAAAATAATCTCCACCTTTCTACTACGCATCGTTCTGCCAGCTGACGCCTACCAAACCATGGCTGGTTGGTGAACGCCTGGAGGGCTCAACGTGCCTATCTTATTACGTTGGGTATCCTGGCAAAGCCCGAGTCTCGATCCCGTTCTCTGTCCAGCACGCCTGAAGTCGCGTCGTGTTCTAGGATCAATCACCAGGGATTTGAATAAGGTATTGATTTTAGTCTCGTATTAAGTAAAATATCTAATGTGAAAGCCCATGTTAATTAGAGATACTCTTTATGGTACCATAAAGTAAACATGTCACAAAATACTGTATTTAGGTAAATTTAGCTAATTTCCTTTCGAGTTTTGTAGGCTGACTTCGGCAGAATTTACTACCCCAAATTTAAAGCTACTTTCGACCCCCATATATAAAAATCTATTTGACCTAACCACTTGCAATTTTGTACAGGTGACGCGGATAAGGTGCAGTCAGCTTTGGAACAGTGGTCTCGACCCTCAGCTGGTCCGTGACAGGAGGTCGTGCGCCCTCTGGCAAGAGACGGTGCGAGCCCGCCTCCGTTACCCCAAAACTACTACTCCGTTACTCTAAATTATATATTTTGCGTTATTTAATAATATTTTGTAATTTTTAATTAAAATGTTAATCCGTCATATGTTTTTCCATTATAGCAAATAATTCCCCAAATCCCAAATCCACTGTTCTAGAATAATACCTAATAAAGTAGGTACTTCTGTCTAGAAGTACCTACTTTATTAGGGTTATTTTCTGTATTGCGTAGGTACTTTTTTCTGAATGTGCTTTCCTCTCATTTCCGAGTATTTCCTGTTATTTCATCCTACTATTTATCCATGCTTTCCTACTATTATTGATGTGCTTTCCTATTGTTTATTCTTACTAATTTTCTACGCCTCCTGTTGTAGCATGGCTCGGGTATTTTTCCTTCTTCTTAAATATGTGTGGGCCAATTTATAAAGATAATTGACACTTAGTAATCTACTCTGACCCATAACCGTGCAAAAGTACGGTTACGGGAGTGATGACGATGAACGACTATACATCATCATCATTCTCTTAACCGTACTCTTGCTTATTCTATGTGTCAATTATCTTTATTAATTGGCCCATACATATTTAAGAAAAAGGAACAATACCCGAGCCATACTGCAACAGGAGGCATAGAAAAATAGTAAGAAAAATCAATAGGAAAGCACATCAATAATAGTAGGAAAGCATGGATAAATGGTATAGGATGAAATAACAGGAATTACTCGGAAATAAGAGGAAAGCACATTCAAAATTGTAGTAAAGCATACAATAATAGTAGGAAAGCATGGAGAAATAGTAGGATGAAATGACAGGAGTTACTCGGAAATGAGAGGAAAGCACATTAAAAATAGTAGGAAAGCATACAATAATAGTAGGAAAGCATGGATAAATAGTATGATAAAATAATAGGGATTACTCGGAAATTAGAGGAGAGCACATAAAATAGTAGGAAAGCATACAAAAATATGATGACAGTCATATATAATGTTATGCTCTCTCTCAAAAAGTAATGGTCCATTACGATTACCGCCACCGTAAGTCCGGACATACGGTGATACGAACTACTAATGCATGGTGACAGCTCATCATAATATATGGTTAGCAGCAGCAACAGTAGTTTCATCGTACTTTATGGTTATTTCCGTATGCTCCCTACTTTACGTGAAATCACCATATTTTTTGATGAACTGTTTTCTCAGTGAAGGTTCGCCTGCGTCGCAGGAGGTTGCGGGTTCGATCCCGCCTCTAAACAAATATTTGTACGATCTTCAGATATTTGTTCAGGGTGCTCTGGGTATTTTTCTATGTATAATAAAAATATATGTCTATGTAATGTATTGTATTAAGTATATCAGTTATCTAGTACCCATAACACAAGCTCTGCTTAGCTTGGGGCTAGATAATGTTGTGTCAAATGTCCAGCATTTATTTATTATTTATTTATTTATGCTCTTGACTTTCGCCCTCTAAGGCAATCACGCCGCAGAACGAAAGAAAGACTCGTAACTCCGACTCATGAAATTAAGACTAATGGATGGATAATTATCACTAGAAACGGGATATTTACCATGATTTTTGAGTTTTGTTGATTCCCGATATTTCGGCAGTTTCATGCGCCATGATCACGGGTAAACTGAAGTCTTTGCGAGTAGATTTTTATCGTTATAGGTAGCCGTAACGATCTACCCTCTTTCTCACTCTTTTATTACGAACACCCCTACCATCAGTTTCATTGTCACACGTTAACTCCATCTCGACACACCACACTAACGGTATCCGGACGAGCAACTGGTACCACACAATTTTTCCGATTGCTGCACATTCTCACCACAGGATTCCAGACTCCAGACAATTGAAAGCCATCTTCTCTATTGAAATTCCTGTGTTTAGTCATCTCAATTGCCTCTTGTACCAGTCTTGGTATGTAATGCCGCTCTTTTGAGATTACCTGTGGATTGTGTAGCTCAATCCAATGGTTTGAGCCAGATTCTATGAGGTGTTCCGCTATAGCTGACTTCTGTGTGTCGGCGTTTCAATGGATTACATCCCAAGATGAGGTTCACGTATGAAATGGAATGTGATCGACGTTAAGCTTTCTTGGACGTATTGGTACAGGTCCGAGAAGATGGTGGATTGGGCCACTCTGTTTATAGAAAGCCAACGCATACGGAACGGTATCTCCATGCTAATTCACACCACCACCCTCGGCAGCTCTTTTCGGTGGTAACGTCTCTCACCAACCGTGCTTTTGACTGGTGTGATGAGGATCATATTGAAAGTGAGCTAGCTCATAGCCAGTGTGTCTTGCGTAAGAATGGGTATAAGTGTCAGACTTTGCCATCCCGTCCTAGGCCTAGACCCCGCAAATGCATGGTGGATCGAAAACCAGCATTTCTGCCTTACGTTAAGGGAGTGACGGACAAAATTGCGAAAATCCTGCAAAAGTTCTCCGTAAAGACCATTTTTACTCCCTTAAAGAAAATCTCACACTACCTGAGCTCACCTAAAGACAGTTTTCCACTTGAAAAACCAGGAGTGTATAAGATTGATTGTAGCTGTGGGAGTTCTTACATTGGTCAAAATAAACGTACGATAGCTTGTCGGGTCAAGGAGCACATCCGAGCGGTCAAAACGTCGACACACAGAAGTCAGCTATAGCGGAACACTTCATAGAATCTGGCTCAAACCATTGGATTGAGCTACACAATCCACAGGTAATCTCAACAGAGCGGCATTACATACCAAGACTGGTACAAGAGGCAATTGAGATTACTAAACACAGGAATTTCAATAGAGAAGATGGTTTTCAATTGTCTGGAGTCTGGAATCCTGTGGTGAGAATGTGTAGCAATCGGAAAAATTGTGTGGTACCAGTTGCTCGTCCGGATACCGTTAGTGTGGTGTGTCGAGATGGAGTTAAGTGTGACAATGAAACTGATGGTAGGGGTGTTCGTAATAAAAGAGTGAGAAAGAGGGTAAATCGTTACGGCTACCTATAACACTAAAAATCTACTCGCAAAGACTTCAGTTTACCCGTGATCATAGCGCATGAAACTGTGCCGAAATATCGGGAATCAACAAAACTCAAAAATCATGGTAAATATCCCGTTTCTAGTGATAATTATGTTAATAACCATGATAGTTTCAAAAGTTATAATGGATGGATGTTGAGAAATAAAATTTGCAAAGGAAGACTTACCTTAGCTTGTCTATAAGCGTCTTCATCAGAGGCCACAGGGAAGGCAACATTGAACTTCGCGTTCTTGGTCAGCCACTCGCCTGTTCCGGTGGAGTACCCCCTCAAATTGGGGTTGTACTCCTTCAGGATGTTGGGAAGGGTTAAGAACTCTCTCCAAGTTGCATCACCACCTGGAAAATTATTAATCTTCTTTAAAATGGGTTTCCCGGGACTATTTCAGACCTTAGAAGATGTAACTAGTGAATTCTGGAACTTTTTGTGTAAATGATGGAACTGGCTTGTATACCACCTGATGTTAAGTGGTTAAGACCAATTGCAATACCTCTTAGATCACATCCACTCAGGACGCGTCCTACTTGGCATTGCACTGCGCACGTCATCCTGAGACAAGGATGGAAAGTCTCAAGTACCTGTAATTTCACCGGCACCAATACCCTTCAAACCGGAGCACAGCAGTGCTCACACTATTGCTTGATGGATTATATTGGTAGTAATTCCACGGATGAACTCTTTCACAAGGAGTTCTACTACTATGAAAGATACCTACTATTATCGATAGTATAATTTTATCTTCGTCATAGCTTTTTAGTTTTTTTATCTGTGCCACTGCTGCTGATAAGTCATCAGCCTTTACACGTACATCGTTGGCAATGCCTTCACCATCAAATGCAATGGTGTGATTTGCCATAATTACCATACTTGGTAGGCGAATTGGTGATCGCAGTATTGGTGTTGAGTACTCATGTGGATGCTGCTGCCCATACCCTGGTGCAATCCCATAGTTGGCTTTTACGACATCCATAGCCAGAGACGGCAGGGTCTTTTCTTAGGCCAAACACACAACGGCACGTACATAGGTACATAAGATATAAACACTTAACAGGAAGCATTAGAGAATAGAACTGAGCTTTTTAACCGACTTCCCAAAAAGGAGGAGGTTCTCAATACGGTTGTATTTTTTTTTTTTTTTTTTTTAATGTTTGTTACCGCTTATCTCCGGCATTTATGAACCGATTTGGAAAATTATTTTTTATTTGAATACAGATACATCCAGATTGGTCCCATTTTTTCAGAATCCAGTTCTGATGATGGGATCCATGAGGAATTGAGGGAACTCCTCAAATATTGTAGGCATACATATGGCGATTTTGATATTTTCAGCAAGACACCAAGCATTTGCATTCAGAAAGTATCATAATCCTTTCACCACTATGGTTCTTTCATCATTTTTTTTTCATCCAAAATTATTTAGTCGAATACAATGGCGGAAGTCGGTTTTTTAAATGAAAAGTTATGTAACAGCTATTTCTATTCCCTCACAAATAAATCATTTTAGACCAACGACCTCGAGCGTGACCTTATGATCAAACATCGCAACACTTCGGATGGATTCGCTAACTGATTATCGTAGGACATTGAGTAACCAAGATTTTGCTAAAACAGTCGCCTAAGTTATGTCAGCTCTTGAAATGAATCGCTGGCGTGCATCCAATGAGGTAAAGAGTTTGTAAACATGAATGTACTAACGCACTCAACGCGTAATCGTCGGGTAGTTCCACAGGAGATCTATAAAGCAGCTAGTTCACTTCGTACGCTGAGACCCAGTTTCCTTTACGTATTAATCAGTGTTTTGGTCAAATCTATAAGATTTTCATATCATCAACAACAGCCTTTAGACGTAAATTGCTGAATGAAACCTCCTTTATAAAATCAATGGGAGGAATTGCCATGATAATTAACCATGCTTGGCAGGCGGATTGGTGATCGCAGTATTTATGTTGAGTACTCAGGTGGATTCTGCTTCTCGTCGTCGTGTAATCTCTTAGTGGCTTTTACGACATCCATAGGAGGAGATGGAGAGGTCTATTTTTAGGCCGAACACACTATGGCATGGATTTTCAAATGGATATATAATAATCTCAGAAAATAGCAGATCGACACCTCTGGTCATTACTTAAAACTTATATTGACATTGAACAGGAAGGTATCCGAATGAAATCCCTGTAGTTTGGAGCCTTAGATTAAATCTAATTAGATAATTAGATTTAAATGGCCTCAAAATTACTATATAAGTTACTATTTTGTTTTTATGTGCCGATGGTTTTCCTAAAATAAATAAATAAATCTATGTGCCTTACCGATTTATGTACCCAAGATTTGTGTAGTCAGTATCATCTCGAATTATAGCTTTTTTATGTCTATATTTTGGGTTCTATTAAAAAAACCTTTTTCTTTTAAGTTAGAATGTGTGCTAGTTTCTTTCATAGAATGTAAAGCAAGGGATAATTATAATACACAATGTTTCCAATATGATTCACAACACCACTGATATACCAATATAGTGGTATGAAAGTGAGCTGGCTGAATACTGCTTTGCCTGTATCAGAATCTGAATAAGTAATGTTGGCGTTAAAACGTGAGTTTTGTCACGATGAATACAGATTTGCGTCACTACTGAAGAGCCTGTCGAAAGTAGACTCTTCCTCATAGCAAACACTTCTGTGGACTTGTTATAGTGGACTAGAGTGACCTAGGGAAGTGACCTCGTTTGGCTATTCGGTGACTCATCTCTGAAATAGTGTAATAAACCACTTGGCGACAAATGGAAATACTTTTGGCCCATGCTCAGGGCTTTATCAGTTATAATAATATATTTTGCACTAGCTGATGCGCCCCAATGTTTCACCCGCGTGAACAATGATTAAAATTGATAATGATGATGAAAAGTAGCCTATGTGTAAATCCAGGGTATAAGGTAACTTCAATCAAAATTTCACGCAAATCCGTTCAGCCGTTTGAGTGTGAAGAAGTAACAAACATACTCACAAACTTTCACCTATATAATACTAGCTGGTGCCCGCGACTTCGTTTGCGCAGGATTAATATTTCGAGTAGCTTATATTAGCGTGGCGTAGAAAAGAATCCTACTAATATTATTAACGCGAAAGTTTGTGAGTATGTATGGATGTTTGTTACTCTTTCACGTAAAAACTACATTGTGATTTGAGTGAAATTTGGAATGGAGATACTTTACGCCCTGGATTAACACATAGGCTACTTTTCATCATTATCATCATCATCCACAATTTTCATGATTATTCACGCGGGTGAAACCGCGGGGCGCAACTAGTATAACATATATATACACAACTCTAGCGGGTTTGGCAGCGCACGCCAGAATAGCTCGCAGATGGTAATTTTTTTCCTATTTCCTTGACACTTATCGCCATATTATGGACAATTCACACAATATCTTTATAAATTGTAGCCTATGTGTTATTCTGATGTATAAGCTATATTATTGTAAAAGTATTATTAAAATTATTAAAATAAGTATTAAGTTTTATTAAAATCCATTCAGTAGTTTTTACGTGAAAGTGTAACAAACATCCATCCATCCATCCATACTTACAAACTTTCGCGTTTATAATATTAGTAGGATATATAGGATAGGATTAGTGTGATATTTTAAGAGTCAAAAAAAACTTTAAAAAACAAAAATTAAAACGATCAATAGAGATGTTAACTGATCAATATAATGTAAACTAATAACCTTAACGTTTGCTTTTGTGAAACATTGCTCTTTAGGCATTTGATAAATGATCATGACCTGAATAGAACGGTGGCGAATTCAGAATGTCTATTTAATGACAGGTAGATGAGACTAAAGACTGCCCTCGTTTTTCTATTCTTAAGAGGGCACTGTACTACAATTTAGGCTCACTCTTTGAGGTGATTGCTCCCGCATGTGGCGCGAAATTCAAATTTTATTGCGTTTTTGCTCATTACAGCTCATCAACACTTCTTGAGATAGTAAAAACTGATTTTGCGAAAACTAGGAGACCTAACGCACATGTTTTAGTTTATAGTTTCACATATAGATCATTACTTCAGCTACGAATACTCTTCAATGATTTTTACAATGTTTTTTTGGTTTAAATGTATGCGTAGCTTAACTAATGACATTTATGAGATACTATCAATTAAAACATGTGTGCTAGGTCTCCTAGTTTTCGCAAAATCTGTTTTCTCTATCTCAAGAAGTGTTGATTAGCTGTTATTTACAAAATACACAATAAAATTTGAATTTCGCGCCACATGCGAGAGCAATCACCTTAATAACCCACGCGCCATCTCGCTCGCGCCAGCGAGTGTCGTGCACAAAAATGAAGTTTTTTGATTATTATGGCGAAAATAAAGTGTTTATCAAAAAACTGATTTTAGCATAAGAATAAATAGTTATTACCTACTTGTTGTAGTAAAATTTATCTTAAAACAACGTAGGGTTCCTGAGATTTCTTTCAAAACGTGTGGGAAACAAAGATTTTTTCATTAAATAAAACTATCGAGGTTTTTTTTACATATCGTGTTTTCAACTTTACACAATAAATGCAAAAATATAAAACTTTCATATTCTAAAATATTTAACTCGTAGAACCCGTAGATACTGAGTTCTAGATCGATTTTGTTAGGCAAAATCACATAGTACGCCTTCTTAATGCAAAACGTCTTGAAACGAGCTTTTAAATCTTATTAATTAATGTTACTTTAGTGATTGATGATACCAGAGGTGAATGTGTATTTTATGCATTAAGCCTTAAAACTACTAATTTGATTGGGCTTTCACACCTAGTTTGTGTGCTAATTTAAACAAATGAATGCACCAATGTTACGTATGATTTTACCAAAGTACAGTCGGTAGCATGAATTGGTAACAGCGTGTTTTTAGATTGAGCTACAAAAAAAAGCGTATTATTTTTGAAATGTGTATGGTTATAGGATCAATCTTGTGTATATCTGTCTGTCACAGCCTATTAAAAAAAACAAAGAACAAACAAAGAGTTAAGTGATTTAATAAAAAAATAAAAAATAAAAAAAAGAAAGTGAAAGAAAAAAGCAAAGAGCAAAGTAGAAGATGAAAATAACTTTTGCCAAGTGCTCCATGTGACGTATCAAATAACGGGGCGTATAAGGAGCTATAACTAGTCATGGAAAAGAAAAGCCTACCAGCGTGTTTGTAGTTCAATCTTATAACACACCGCGGGCCCGCGGGGATAACTAATTTGTGCTGCTGTCTGTACCTATTCTAATTGAATGCAAATTGCACCTGTAACTGTACCTATTATTAAAATTAAGTACCTATGGCATTAAGATCACCGACATAGCTCTCAGAATTAGCAAGTTGAAGTGGCAATGGGAAGGTCATATAGCTCGAAGAACTGATAACTGTTGGGGAATAAAGGTTCTCGAGTGGCGACCACAAACCGGACGACGCGGTAGAGGAAGGTCCTCCACTCGATGGACTAAAGACATTATTAACGTCGAGTAAGACCCATCGTGATATTCTAAGGGGGAGGCCTATGTCCAGCAGTGGACTTCCTCAGGCTGATGATGATGACCTATGGCATAGAGTAGGTAGACGGTGGAACTTCCTATCTTACCTGCACACCAAGAAACTCCTCGGTACTCCACAAAGGCACCCAATGCGAACTCTTCTAGGGCTCCACTGCCGGCCACCAGCGAGTCCCCAATAGCAGCTACCACATCAATATCTCCCGGTCTAAGCCGGTGGACTGATGTAGGACGCTCCTTGCTTCGTCCCAAGGACAGGGAATCCTCGCAGGGGAACGGCGTTGAAGGGGGAATGGCTCGTTGACGACGGACGTTCGACTTTCGGAGTGGGTAGTGGAGCTTCCACTGAAACAAAAAATAAAATTGTCTCAAATGTTGGTAAAAGTGCAAGAGGAGGACTCTGGCCGTTTTCACCAACAACCAAGTCTCTAGTCTCGGGTCACGGGTCGCTAAAAGGTTGCGTAGAAAACTTTAATTTAGACATGAGTAAGAACTGTCAAAGAATAGAATAATAATAATAATACGAATATTTTCAGTTAGAGTATGAAATTATAAATTATGAATGAAATTATTATTATCATCTTGGTATGTAAAATACTATTTTTTAACCGATAATTTTCTTAACGGCGCTGTCTAAAATAAGGTTTAGGAATCTATCATGATACGGACACTGGCAGAACAACACAGATGCCATCATAAATAGATTCTCTGTACCATAAACTAAGGAGTAAAGTGAATTCAGGCATTGTACTAACTAGGTTGAATAAAAAAAATAGACAAAGCAGTACAAAGTTACCAAAGTACTAACTACTTAGTATCCTTAGTATTATAGTAGTACTTTTACAAAATTCAACAAAAACTTCTCATCCATATTTATAGGGATGTAAGGACATCCCTATAAATATGTATGGATGTTAGTGTTTTCACACAAAAACGGCATGGCAGGGCCAACTTTGATAAAAGATAACATGTGGTTGATTTTCGGTGTAGTACGTAGGTATCTTTTATTATCCGGAAAATCAATTCCCTCTGGAGAAAAATGCGAGTTAAACCACATGTGACTGCTACTACAAAATAACATAACATAACACCCAACAGTCACATACGTAGTCTTGATCCCACACTAGGATTCCCTGTGTCGAGGGTATCAGGAACTATGAGTGCCATGGTACCATAACACCCAGACCAGCCCCATTTACAGTAATGGCAATGGGGAACGCAACAATGGGGATCATTAAGGCAGCTTTAGCGCTATCTTAATCTTATAAAACTTGGATAGGGGAAACTTCTTGACCTAAATATTCCTCCTTTCAAGTTCCAAAAGATTTGGACAGCGCTAAGGCTGCCAAAATTATCCCAATTGTTGCGTTCCCCATTGCCACTTGCTACTGTAATTGGGGGGGCAGAACAAACATTTGCAGATCATACAAATATTTGTCTCGCAGCGGGAATCGAACCCGCAACCTCTTGCATCTCAGCCGGCTACTCGCCCGCCATGCCACACTGGTCGTCAAATAAATCAACACACTTCTTTTAATTGAAAGAAACATTCTTCACTGTTAGTCGGTGACATTCAAAGATTCACACCCACATCAAAGACTTCAATAAACACAACCTAATTAGTACTAATCTATATTACAATAGCGAGCACGTGCAAGGTCGGTGTTCATTGCCACTTAGTACAGTTTTCGGCTGGTCGCAAATCGTGCGAGTTACGTGCGCACACGCACTGCGCTGCAATCTATCGGCCGCGTGAATACGTATGAGTTACGTCACTCGATCCGGATTCGTTAAGCGAATCAGTCCTAAATATATAAATTACAATATTACTTCTGTTGCGAAGACGCAATGGCTGGTGTGCCCTTCTTTAGTGTTAGATAATGAAAATACGAATACAAATTACTTTCAGCACAACTTCTGGACGGACGAGTTGAGTAGCTGGCCGAGACGTGAAAACTGCTGGTTTGATTCCCGCCACGGGAAAAATGTTTGCTAAATCCACTAATGACACTAAATCCTGAATTAGAATTGGAGTAGAGCGTCATGAGTAGCCACACTGGTCACTATTGGCCCCATTCTGATTTTGTCTTCAAATACCAGGAAAATCCTTAAGTTTTTCTGCATCATCTCAAAAGTTAGGTCACATTCAAATGGTAAAGATTCGTCGTTACGTCTTATCTCACGTCCGAATCGACGTGTATAATGTTCAGGTAAACGTACACGTGGGATGTTTATGTTATTATGTATGTCGATTTCTTTGTTTGTACTGCCCTACATGCCTACTACAATAGCCGTTGCAGTCAGACCTCTTATGTTTCTGTGCTGCTCACCGAAGTTATAAATAAATAAATGCTGGACATTTTCACAGAACATTATCTAGCCCCAAACTAAGCAGAGCTTATGTTATGGGTACTAGATAACTGATATATAAACATAATACAATACATTACATAGATAGATATTTTTTATTATGCATAGAAAATACACCGAACACCCTGAACAAATATCTGCAGATCGTACAAATATTTGTTCCGAGGCGGGAATCGAATCCGCAACCTCCTGCGTCGCAGGCGAACCTTCGCCCGCCGCGCCACAGAGATCGACAAAATAAATAAATATGAAGGTAGGCACGTATTTCAAAATCAAATAATCGACTAACAAGTTAAAAAATATGAATAAAATAGAATAGAAAAAACTTTATAGTACACCATAAGTTAATAAAAATAAACAAAACTTAACAAAAGTACAAGGCGCTCTTATCGCTTAGAAGTGATTTCTTCAAAAACACTATTTACAATCAATATTCACTTGCTTACAGTGAATGCGCAGCAGTGGACTTCTATAGGCTGATGATGATGATGATTATTGTTACTTGTGCTTAATTATCATCAGCCAGTAAACTCCATTATTGGACGGGGCTTCCCTCATAGAATGCAATGGGGGATTTACCATAATCACCACGCTTGGCCGGCGCCGACGGATTGGTGATCGCAGTAATGGTGTTGAGTACTCAGGTAGATGCTGCTGCCCATCACCTGGTGTAATTCCTTGGTCGACTTTTACGAAATCTACGGAAGGAGACAGCAGGGTATATTCTGAGGCTGGACACAACATGGTACTTGGGTGAATACAGAGGCCCAATTCACTAACTAAAAAATAGTTAAAATAGAGTTCGGATCATGTTTCGATCTTGTGTCGATGTCTTAAATCTCAGAAATTGTATTCTCCTGACATAAAATACAACACTGTAATGTGATTATATCGAAATGTGACCGAAACTTGAACGATTCAAAGTTTTTTCGTTAATTTTAGCATAAGTAGATGGAGTCTCTCTTTATTCTTTCCAATTATATATATATAACTATCCTACTTTAATGGTGGTCACCATGAATTGAAAGTAGACTAAAATGTTATTTATGAGGGACTAGAAATTCAACTTTCAGTTAATTTACAATTCAGTCTCGATTCGGTCAACTTTCAGTGTAGTTTTAAAATAACTTAGAGAATTGGGCCTCAGATCTTAATATTCGTTTGGTAAGACTTTTTGCTTCGACTGTCCAGCGCCGTAGGAAGTGCCGATAAATTTTAAAAATTTGCATTTTGTTAGAGTGTTTGTTATCTCTCAGCCTGTTGTTCCGATTGATGGTACTTATATTCTCGAGTAACGTATTTACGATAGAGGCACGACTTAAAATGCGTCGATGAACAAACTGCAAATTAATTGTTCGGACGCAATCACACCGCGCCGTAACGCAATACAAATGAAGTGTAAGTAATTGAGATTCACGGCACAAGTACTGAGAAAGGTATTGGCATGTCAAATAGCGCTCTCACTTGCATGAGTGCTTGGGCTAGTAGACGAGCGGGTTTTACCGTCTCTTTGGCGTGAAATATCTGTATTACACGAGAAACATAACAAAGCTTGTTTCTGATAAGAATTCCTTGCTTTATTATATTGCCTATGATATTCCACATAATCTTCTATTATTATAACAACAAATTTAATAAAAGCAGCGAAAAGTTGGCCTACTATAATTCAACTAATCTACGAAAGTTGTAGTTCAATTAAACTGTTTAATTTTGAATATGGGTGTGTCAGGCCTAAAAATAGATCCCTCCGTCCGTTCCTGCCGTGGATTTTGCCGTCTAATGGATTACATCAGTTAGAGTGAGAGAGGAGAGATCATGGAGATGGGCAGCAGCATCCATCTGAGTATTCAGCAACACAAATAACCAAAAACCAAACCACAAATCCACCTGCCAAGCGTGGTGATTATGGAAAATCCCCCCAATACATTATATGGGAAATCATTTAGATTTTTATTTTTTATTTTTTTAGGGTATGTACATTCTAAAATGTAATAGCCGTCGCGTTATAAACGCCCGTCTATCTGCCGCTAGCAATCAAAACATGTTTGTGGGTCACTGTGCAGAAGTAGGCAAATCGTTACCCATTGAGATAACCATAAGTCAACAGCACATTGAATTAAATCATCTAGTTAGTTACATAACGGTGTAACTAACCGTAAGGTAAGTGTTGGTGATATCACGACCTATTGGTATTTGGTATTTAGTCCTAGACGTAGGTAGTAATTTTTATTGCAATTTTTATAGAACAGGTAATACCAGTTTTTGTTGAGATTTGACAGAGATAGCTGACGGATGCATGCTTTGATAAGAACTTTCCAGTAACAAAGTGTTCGCACGTACCACTGAACTCAACGACTAATTGATTGAAGGTAGGTACAGACGGCAAATATAACTGGTTAACCCAACCCCTGTGCGTGTTTGTAGAAACGAAATGATTCATATTTTTCGTTATTTTTTCTATCACAACTAATCACAAGTTGTTTATTCAGCACTGCTTAAGTGAAAGATAGAAATTAGAAATGGCTAACGTGATAACAAATTAAACTATTTCACACGTTGGGATTTAGTAAAAGTAATTTAGTCTGTGACGCGGGGGCAACTAATTAGCCTTGCCGTCTGTACGTACTTTGTAATTGTTTTATTGGTGCGGTTATAAATAAATAGTTAGAGATGGTTAACTCTCTAATGTATATTATAATAAAACCAGTTAAAGACAAAAAATCCAAAAATATTGACAAAACAACATAAAAATAAATAAATACACAATACTATGGTGTGCAGATTCTTATAATACCACTAGTACCATAAATGCTAAAAAAAATTTAGTTTATAAGTGAGTGTTTATACTTGATGCTCGTATAGATAGATAGACAACTAAAACAGAAAAAAAAAGAAAAAAAAATTATGGAAGTATGTACCAAAAAAATGTGCCATCGGTGAGATTAGTTGCTATACACTAAGGCACGTAGGTACTTTTGTTAGTTGCTGACCGCATGCCAGGAGAAGTCCTGGACCACTGGAAACCACACAAACGAAGTCACGAGCGGGCCACTAGTAATAAATCAAAATAATAAATTAAGTAAATAAGTTGGTAAGTAAAGTAAGTAGGTAGTTAGGCAACATAAGTGCTATATCCAATGAAATAAGATGTACATAAATTCAGTCATAGATTGGGACTTAGGACACAACATTCGCCATGCATTCTCTTATGCCCTACATTTTCTTCTAGAATTAGCTGCTCTTGAACGTGAATTTTAATTTAGAAATCTACGCAGAATTAGCAAATTATTTCCACATCGAACTTATGACATAAATCAGGCCAAGACTTCGATTGATTATTAATAAGATAGACGCGTAAGGAGTTTCTCTGCGTGATTAGACCCGTCGAAGAACTAAGGTCTATACAACTCTCTGAATTACATACTTTTAAAGACCTCCGTAGCGTGGTGGGCTGGTAACTGGCTGAGACGCAAAGTTACGGGTTCGATTCCCGCTGCGTGATAAATGTTTGCATGATCTGTAAATATTTGTTCCAGGTCTAGGTGTTATGATACCACAGTCCCTGTAGTTCCTTGATACCCACAACACAGAGATTCCTATTGTGGGATCAGAACTATGTATGGTACTGTTGAGTGTAATGTAACTCTTCAACTCGAACGTGATGTTTTTTTGAACTCTAGTAGTCTGAGCCTAAGAATAAGAATCCTCCAACTCTTTCTGTGGATGTCTTAGAAGGTGACTATAAGGGATCACAGCAGGGGATGGGCAGCCGCTTCCACCTGAGTGCTTTAACACCAAACTGCGATCACCAATCTGCCTGGCCAACCGTGGTGATTATTGCAAATCCACCCCCATTGCATGCTATGGGGGAGGTCACATAGGTTGTCTATTGGCTTATGAAGTTTTTAGAATGTATTTTTTGACCAGAGAACTTTTTTTTCTTGACCAGCATTTTAAACCACGGCCTTAGAATTGAATGTCGGGGTCACTAACCACTACACCACTTGTAGACTGCCCGATTTGTATGGACGTTTTCACGTCAAAATCTCGTTAAACAAGGGTCATAGATTTAGTTACATGAAATTACATTCCTACTATGAGTAGTTCGATGAGATTAAATTCCGGTTATTTGTCGGACGTTCGCCTCTACGGCGAGCGCGTTGATGTCTTTTGAATGAAAAGTTGAACTATCGTAGCTAGTAGATCTTTTTTTGAATCTGTGCTGGTCGTTGCATAATACACTTTGCCCATAATCTAGGACAAGATATCCGGAGATAAAGTTCGATTAGCTTAGACATGGCGTTTTTTTCAGAATCCAGTTCTGATGATGGAATCCACGAGGAATTGAGGGAACTCCTCAAATATTGTAGGCATACATATGGCGATTTTGATATTTTCAGCAACAAACCAAGCATTTGCATACAAAAAGTATCATAATCCTTTCACCACTATGGTTCTTTCATCTTTTTTTTTCATCCAAATATTTAGTCGAATACAATGGCGGAAGTCGGTTTTTTAAATGAAAAGTTATCTATGAAAAGTTGGGTGACTCACCACGAATCTAGATATTAGTGTACTGGGGGCTGATTTTACTATTTTTAAAGAAAAACCATTCTTAGACCATGCTATTACAATTCAATTACTATTGTCATTAGAAATTGTAGTCTGCTAAATTTGTAATTGTATCTCCATTCTCCATCCAAAAATTTTACGATTGTTTCTTAATGGTCGTAATTATAATCCAATAGAAAAACCATTCAAGTTAGTAGAATACCAAAAGTGTCAAAAATTTCAATTTTGTGTTATTTCATTAACAATTCAAACACAATTTGTTTAATAGAATTGTGGCCCTGATCATGACCATGGAGTTTGATAAAATAATAATTCCCTCTTAAAGAACTCACTCTAACGCCTAGAAATAAATTCAGCCAAGTGCGAGTCAGTTGTTCTCATCGAGTTGTATTTTCGGAAGGGTTTTACCATGAGAAAAGACTTTCTTATAGTTTTACCCTCATTAATGTTTCAAGTCTTCTAATCACGTTGTTGATAGGTTTCTATTGTTTAATCACTATAAAAATAACATTTAATGAGATAACAGTAACAAATTATATAAACCTACATACCATGCCTACTATGACTACGCCTTACTGGGTCATCGCTAGGTCATTGGTCACGCATAACACTCATAGCGAGCACGCATTAATACAAATATGAAATTAAAGCAGTTAAAATCGTAAATTTATTGTTTGTACAGTTGAAATAGCACCTTGGGTAATGCCGATAATATTACGGTTTATTTGGTAGATATTTCTATAGACTAATTATGCGGCAGATTAGTATGAATCATTGAGTCACGTAACTTTACGGCTGTAAGCACATTGACACCTTTTCCAGAGGCCCAAGCACAAATATCTAACGTTATCGAGACGCTAGCGAGACGAGACGATAGTGAACGTCAAATACCAATTAATTTACAAAGATTTCAAAGCACCTTAATGTCATTGGTCACTTTTTCTACTCTTTCGAAGGGAGACGTGGGCCTTTTTTATTTTATTTCAATTTCTAGTGTTTTTTTGAGTTATATCGTCTAATTTTGGTGGCATTTTAACCGGTGTAGCTCATAAAGAGCACATGGTAGTGAATTTAAATAAAATAAGTGTATTGCGTGTCTTTTCGAAGGGGTGGAAATTGTTCAGGAACATTCTAGTAAACTGCCTTCGATTTACTAGAACATGACTTGACAGAGGACTTGACGACTGGACATTGTTTGTCAATTATCTATGCTACTTGACATTGGCAAAATTGAGAAAACCCTCAGATGCCATTAAAAAAATGTCATTGGTCAATATTTGACATTGGCGATGGTTTTGCTAGCGTCTCGATAACGTTAGATATTCAAGCTTACCATAGGTGATGTTTTCTAAATATACCTATATAACTTATTTCCAAAACCATTCATATATTAATATTTATAAATAATTTATTGTTATTTCTCAGCATTTTTTTAAAATAAATGTGGTAAAGTAACAGACAGTCGTAACTTTTGTTTATTTTTGAGATGGACAACCGACAATTTGCTGTCATGTAAGTGGTAACATCCTTCTTAAACGTTTTGTTACCACATAGGCACATACCCAAAACTTGAAGGACTATCGATCTAACAAATAACTTTTCATTTAAAAAACCGGCTTCCGCCATTGTATTCGACTACATATTTGGATGAAAAAAAAATGATGAAAGAACCATAGTGGTGAAAGGATTATTATACTTTTTGAATGCAAATGCTTGGTTTGTTGCTGAAAATATCAAAATCGCCATATATATGCCTACAATATTTTAGGAGTTCCAATTCCAATTCAAGGACCAATCGGGAAGTATATCTATTCAAATAAAAAAAAGAATTTTCCAAATCGGTTAAAAAACGCCGGAGATATGAGGTAACAAACATAAAAAAAAAACAAAATACAACCGAATTGTGAACCTTCTCCTTTTTTGGGAAGTCGGTTAATTAAAAGATTACAACCATTCTACGCACAGAGATGTGTAAGAAACACTGTTGTGGACAGCCCCTAAAAGCTTTCATGCAATACAGCTTTAGGCAGGCTTACTCTTTTACAATTTTCTCTTTTTATTTTTAGCTTTAGGTGTTGAAATACATAAATTTGAATGAATATCATAGTAGCATTATATCAGCTCGTTAGCAAATTTTAATATTCTCATGGTTTGGAACCGTGGGAAAGGACCTATCGGTAATCTATTGTACAATTAATGTGCCATACTGTTTCACAAAGTGGGAAGTAGGTTTACATTACCACGGATCAAGCGTAACCTACCAGCTCTGTGAGACCGTTTTTTTGGATATTTTAAGTACACGTTTTTTAATGAATACTTTGATTAGTTCTCATCGCATAATACAGTTTAGAACTCTAATACAACTAGATATGATATGCTAGCTAATAATTATTACCGTACCGATCTTTCTGTTGTTCGTTGAGTCACTGGGATTTTCCTTGGCCACCCAGCTTTAGGTCAGTGACATGTTTGCGGAAAGGACTTCCGACCCATTGTGAAGAACTATAGTATCATAATTAATTAAATGATGTTCCTACCCACTGTTAAGACGCCAGCTAGTTGTTCTCGATCAGCTAGAGTAAACCAACCATAATCCTCCATGGCGGATGGAACACTATAGATGAACGGTTTGGTTTAAGACAAAAACACAACAAGCCATCCATATTCAAACACGTTGAACCTTGTGGTTCCCTAAAAGCTATCAATTTCCACCATTGACGTGACGATGAGACGGTCAAAGAATGCAAGAAGTACGAAGAAGTAAGAAGTAGTCTTTAATAGTAGAGCTTTTTTGTAAAATAGTTCGTTCATGGAAGTACTACCACACAACACAATAACATGCTGTTTTTCGGTTAGAAGGATCCATAATTCTTCAAACTGGAACACAGTAATGCAAGAACGATATGGGTGCCGGTGAAAATACAGGCACATGAAACTTTACTTTTATGTCTCAGGGTACAGTACGATGCCATGTCAGGTGCGTTCCAGATGGATGTTGCCTGTGAGTTAATGCATTGTTACAGACAAAGTAGGTTACGGTGGGCCATATGCTGAATTGGTCAATTATCTACTCATCATCCATCATCATCCGCCTGTAGAAGCCCACTGCTGAACATAGGCCTCCCCCTTAGAATGTCACGGCGAACGGTCTTGAGCCGCCTCCATCCACCGACTCCTCGCGACGTTTATAATGTCTTTAGTCCATCGAGTGGAGGGCCTTCCTTTACCGCGTCGTCTGGTTTGTGGTCACCACTCAAAAACCTTTATTCCCCAACGGTTATCAGTTCTTCGAGCTAATATGACCTGCCCATTGCCATTTCAACTTGCTAATTCTAAGCTATGTTGGAGCTTGGTTCTTCTACGGATTTCCTCATTTCGGATTCTATCACATAGTGAAACTCCTAAGCATAAAATGATACCAAGCCACGATAACTTCAATTCTTTTACTCCTAGCATAGCTGTCGCCATAGATCGCTGCGCGACTTTGAGCTTGTTTATTGTCTATTATATTATCTACTTAAATAAAAATAATAATAAAATTACGAGAACGGAAAAGATGGCATTCACAATGTAAGGATGAGATCTATCAAACATGTTATTTTCCATTTATGAACTCAACTTCATAGAAAGATGGTATTAAATTGAGCATCTTGCGGTCATCGTGGGTCATCACATCTTGATTATCTCGTGTTACCTAACGATATTGGCTGTTGACACCGATGCCTGTGTGTCACTTCCGATTCTTACTGCTCACACCATTGTTAGTTCACGATTTTATTTAGCTTTCGCTTCGATGATGTTCTTTATAATTAAGGGCTCTATTTTAATAGCTCCTTTACAACCATCATCATCAAGAGCACTGGGAAGGTGGTCTAGCTAGTGGGAGGAACCTCGATTTTGTCGTAGGTTTATTTATGCGAAAAATTTATGTGCGTCAGGTCGGTTCTTACCCACTGTCCACGTCCAGGTCAGGTAATATCGTATATAGATAGATAGTAGTTAAATCCTTACTGAGGGAGCCGGGAGCCGATTAGGAGCTGAGCTGGTCATGCATTTACCTTGAACTTTGTTGCCATTACTATAGGGTCTACAAGATGTTAATTATAATACGGTTCTTTTATTATTTTAAATTTAATTTTATTTTATGTAATGTTTATTTGTTTAATATTCATTGTAAATATTTTAATTGTGTTTTAAAGTTTATTTGTGTAGCCACTTATTTCTAAAATAGTAACGTTTCATTACAAATGGGTAGCAGCAACCATTTTAGTACTTATCACCAACTGCGATCACCAATCCGCCTGCCAAGCGTGGTGATTATGGCAAACCCCGCCATTGTATTCAATGGGGCAGGCCTCATCCAGCGTGGCCGTAAACAGGCAGGTGATAATGAATAAAAATATGCACCCCTAAAGCACAAAAGGAATGTACCCTCCAGATTTCAGGTCTCTAAGATTTACGGTTTAGGCTGTGCAGTGTGCATTAGTAAGTCAGTGAGTCAGAATCACGCAACGATTTTATATATATTAATATTGATACTTGGAAAAATCGTTACCACAGCTCCACAGTCATACACTCATGGACCTTAACAAAAATGAAATGTATATCGCAATTACCCGTATACCAACCACGATTTGTATGCAAATATGGTTCGACAAATTTAGTTCGTAGGTCAGCCATCTCAGAGTCTGTCTAATCCTACGGAGAAAACACTTGAATTTTATATCCGTCTTACTTTGCAATATTTTCTATTACAAGAACCTGTTTGTTACATCATTTCATACAAACGTTTTATTTATACCTATGTAGGTAGATAACTCGTATTTACAACGTTGATAGGGGTCATCATAATAACTGTTAAGGCGCTGACAACAGCTTAATTCTGTCACTATCTAACTCATTAAAGTTTAGGTAATTTAGAAAAAGATAAAAGCGACCGCGAAACGAAAAGTGAGCAAAAATCACGAAACAATTAATTAAACAATTATAAATCGAAAATGTACATTTATTTGGCTGTTTATAATAACATTATTCGTTACTTTTATTAGTTTTATGAACGTTCATAATAGAGATATTTACGATAGAAGCACATTTTTTATTAATCGAAAAAAATTATCGAAATCTTGTTTTAGACTTTTGTATGCCCTTGGGAACATGATGAAGATTAACTTTTTTTTTTTCACTGCCAGCAACTGTGTAAGTTTGGCTGAATATACATTCAAGTGAAGCCTATACCAGACTGGACGACGCGGTAGAGGCAGACCCTCCACTCGATGGACTAAAGACATTATAAACGTCGTAGGGAGTCGGTGGATGGAGGCGGCTCAATATCGTTCCTCGTGGCATTCTAACGGGAGGCCTATGTCCAGCAGTGGACTTCTACAGGCTGATGATGATGATGATGAAGCCTATTTGACTTTTGTCAGCGCTTTAATAACTTTAAAATTAACAAAAGCGTAACGAAATTATATGGTTAGTTATTCTGTTCAATCGATCTCCAACACTTGAGGTATGAGTTCATTCATTATTAGGATATACTTAATATGTATATAATTAATAATATTAATAATATAATTCAAAACTTTCGTGATAGGAAATCATTTTAAGTTGTAAAAGCGGCTAATTTCAACTGTTTTTCATCACTTTTGCTGCGTTTCGAGACTGAGTTCAGAATCCTCTTCATCATGAGCACCGCCCGCGACCGCGATTGACGGTAGGCGGCGGATTCGTGACATACATGGCGAAAAAATTACGGAAAGACAGTGATAATTAGCCGTTTTTCAATTTAAAATATTAATAATATTATTATTAGTATATTAATATTAATTTATATAATATTATTAATTAATAATGCCATCGTATTTAAAATTTAAAAAAGGAAACGAAACATTGTATTATGTACTTTTACAGATGCCTCTCTTTCTGAAATTAATATTCGCAAAGTTTACGCTAGAGGTGCTCATCGGTGTCTCCACACAAAATCCGTGTTACACAACACATCCGTGTCAATTGCTTGTGAAAAACATAGACTCAAGGCTGGTCTACCAACGATACTATCTTTAGAGACTTAATACACGACACGTGTCTTGACATTGACTTTGTGTAGGTACCCTCAATCGTCAGTTGATACAGTACAAAGTGGTGACATGACCCAGAATGAGCATCCACTTGAGTCAGAGAATCGTCAACAGCTGCACCCACGAGTGGCTTATACAATTCTCAGGATATTACAAAAACCACCATTTGGTGTAGTTTCAAACGTTTGTGATAGGCAAACATACAACATTTACCTACAGACGGCAAAACTAATTGGTTACCTTGGTTAATTAGTTAATTGGTTACATCACAGATTAAACAATAGTAACTAAGTTCCGCGTGGCAAATTTTTTTTTATCGCATTGAGAGACATTTCTATTTTTTTTCTATCACATAATCATCATCATCATCAGCATGTAGATGTCCACTGCTGGACATAGGAATCCCCCTTAGAATGCCACGATGAACGGTCATAAGCCGTCTCCATCCACCGACTCCCCGCGACGTTTATAATGTCTTTAGTCCATCGAGTGGAGGGCCTTCCTCTACCGCGTCCGCGTCGTCCGGTTTGAGGTCGCCACTCGAGAACATTTATTCCCCAACGGTTATCAGTTCTTCGAGCTATATGACCACAAATAGCTATATCACATAAATATAGTTTTTTATACACAACTTGTGATAAATAAAACGGACAACTTAAAATGGACAAGTGTAAGCTATCCTCACGCTTTGAGGGTTCCGATCCTCAGAAAACTTGGTTGAATCTGGACTCTTTTCGAGATTCAGCCACTTTTTACTACAAACTTCAGCATCCCTTTTAATTTTTAAAACAGTAGAAATTCCGCAATTTCAGGCTTTCTCCTAAGCATTCCAAATTTCAAAATTGTGAGTTTACTGGAAGTTCCCATACTCGCAATTTTCATACAAAAATTATTAAAAAGCCGATTTTTTGTATGAAAACTGCTAGTAAAAAATAATCTTCAATCTGCTACAACGAAACGTCAGCAGGATAATAGAACGTGGTGTAAACTCATAATTTTTCTAAAATGCTGCAATGCATTCAAAAAAATATGTAGTTTTTTAAACTTTGGTGTTTTTAAGTTGATACCATTAGCTGTTCCTGAGAAAAAGGGTCTTTTACAGAAAAGTAAAGGATCATAACATCTAGACAGACGGGCAACAAAGTGATCCTATAAGGGTCCTGTTTCTTCCTGGCATATATACGGAACCCTAAAAAGTAATGAAAAACATGAATAATTTAGTTTCTACTTAAATCTTTAGACACACTGGGGGGTAATTAATTATAGCTTTGCCGTCTATATACATGTGATATTTTTACCTGCTAAGCCTAGACTACTTTGCGCAAACTAAAAATTTCGAAATAGAGTTAAAACGTATCCGCGCGACCTTGAAAACATACATTTATGATAGAGAAAGGATTTAAGATATTTCCTCATTTGTTTACGACTTGTAGTAAGTAACATATTGCGTGGTGATTGCGAAGATAGTGAAAATATCCAAACGGAGCAAGTCAAGTATGATGAATGAACAGCATTCTAAGTCTTGTCTCAAGTTAACATAATAAGTACCTACTATAAGATACTACTCATTCATGAATAAAATATACCTATATCTACACATATTTTTTTCTAACCTTACCTATAACTTATGTTAAGCGGTAACCTCTATGCCTAATAACTTTTCATTTAAAAAACCGACTTCTGCCATTGTATGCGACTAAATATTTGGATAAACAAAAAATGATGAAAGAACCATAGTGGTGAAAGGATTATTATACTTTTTGAATGCAAATGCTTGGTTTGTTGCTGAAAATATCAAAATCGCCATATGTATGCCTACAATATTTGAAGAGTTCCCTCAATTCCTCATGGATTCCATCATCAGAACTGGATTCTGAAAAATGGGACCAATCTGGAAGTATCTCTATTCAAATAAAAAAAAAAAATTCCAAATCGGTTCATAAACGCCGGAGATATGCGGTACCAAACATCGAATTGAGAAGGAGGTTCTCTCCTCTTTTTTGGGAAGTCGGTTAAAAATTACATTACATTGGCAATTAAATATACGTAAAAAAAACTAAATAAATATGTCGTTAATCTATGCTGCTAATCAACAACTAAAGAATGGAGTTCAATGAGCCAATGCAGATCAAATGTATACCAAAAACTTTTAAGGACCATTGACTACTGATCAAAAACTCGTAATAAATGGGTTCAGTGAACGTTATGTGGTGCAATATGGGTGCAATTCAAAACATTTAGTATGTTGGCAAAAATATGCATAAAAATTCTTACAAAATGTACATTATTACAATTGTGTTGCCTAATTTGTTCGATTATACGTGGATTATCCGTTTTGACGACCTCTGTGGCGCGGCAGGCGAAGGTTCGCCTGCGACGCAGGAGGTTGCGGGTTCGATTCCCGCCTCGGAACAAATATTTGTACGATCTGCGGATATTTGTTCAGGGTGTTCTGTGTATTTTCTATGTATAATAAAAAATATCGTAATGTATTGTATTAAGTATATCAGTTATCTAGTACCCATAACACAAGCTCTGCTTAGCTTGGGGCTAGATAATGTTGAGTGAAATGTCCAGCAATTATTTATCTATTTATTTATTTATTATTAATAAAGTATTGTTATAAACGGGAACAAATTGTCATATAACAGTAGGTAGTACAAGGTTATGAACTGCCAGCAAATATAATGATGGCTTTTATTAAAGAAATAATCCTCTTATTTGGTTATTTGTCGCCAGAAAGAAAATCTGTAGTGTTTCGATTTTTTTGATGAGAAGTGTATTTGTTTCTTTGCAATATTAGATAACTTAACAAGTACTAAAGCACCACTTAGATGGATGGATAGTGAGTATGTATACCTAGCCCTCAAGATATTGTAATGTAGTTAGTATAATGAGAAGAATAGCATGGAAATGCGCTGTTTGTCTGTAATAGGTCATAGGTTAATAGTGATAGTAGTGTAGATTCTACGCAGTATTCTCTAAAAATAAACCGTCTTATTACCGCGGTCCTTTTCTAAAGGACTGAATTGATAAGGACCACAATAACTTTAGCAGTGTTTAGCATTGAGAACTATGAGAATCGAGAGTTCATCGAGAGTACCCTATTCGGTTTCTTGTATTAATTAAATGTTTGACGAAGCCATTTTACGACCTATGTGGCGCGACGGGCGAAGGTTCACCTACGACGCTGGAGGTTGCGGGATCGATTCCCGCCTTGGAACAAATATTGTTCTGGGTGTTTACTATGTATAATAAAAAATATCCATCTATGTAATGTATTGTATTAAGTATATCAGTTATGTAGTACTCATAACACAAGCTCTGCTTAGCTTGGGGCTAGATAATGTTGTGTGAAATGTCCAGCATTTCTTTATTTATTTATTTTACTGTAAGAGAGTACATTCAAGTTGCAGAGCTCCTTTAGCGACTTTGAGCTTGTCTACACGGCCAATAGTTAGCGACCACGTCTCAGCTTAATGGACTTAACTTATCGATCATAATGCCCAGCTACATTGAATGTCCATTGTGCCACCACAAATAGCCTAAGATAAAATTAAGTAGAATAAAATGGTGAAATAATCGAGAGCTGTGCCATAAACAAGGTGTAGCACAGGTTCTGTTACATACTAGTGGTCGCTGCTCGCCCTACTTTTAATATCCGTGTTCAACTTATAGGCGTTTGATAAAAAATAAGTTACTTTGATGATCTCTGTGGCGCGGCGGTTGAAGGTTAGCCTGCGACGCAGGAGGTTGCGGGTTCGATTCCCGCCTTGGAACAAATATTTTTACGTTCTGCAGATATTTCTTCAGGGTGTTCTGGGTATTTTCTATGCATAATAAAAAAAACTATGTAATTTATTGTATTAAGTATATTAATTATCTAGTACCCATAACACAAGCTCTGCTTAGCTTGAGGCTAGATAATGTTGTGTGAAATGTCCAGCATTTATTTATTTATATCCGTGTTCAACATATAGCCGTTTGATAAAAATTAGTTACTTTGATGATCTTATTAGGCCTGTATAGATAGATAGATAGATACTTTATTGCACAAGACAAAAAAAATACGAGGCGAACTTAATGCTAATTAGCATTTTCTTCCAGCTAACCTTTGTGTAATGTAGAGTGGGTGATAGTGCTATAGGGAATGTATGTGTGTGTATGGTCTGTATGGTTATATGACCGATCACTCATACGATACTATCTACTACAATCCCGCCTAGTAGACATCATCATCATCACCATCCTGTTTACGTCCAATGCTGGACAAAGCCTCCCCTTTTGAACACAATGGGGGGATTTGCCATAAGCACCATGCTTGGCAGGCGGATTGGTCAGCCTATCCCCTGGTGTAATACCTTAGTAAGGCTTTTACTGCATCCACGGGAGGGGTCTATTCTTAGGCCGGCACACCACGGTACCTAGTAGTAGGATTAGGTATCAACAAAAAAAGCCAAGTCGTGTTTGTTGCTCTGAATCTTAAAAAAAAACAAAAAAAAAACTTCCGATCTCCTCGACCTTCATGGCGCAATGGGCGAGAAGCCGGCTGAGATGCAAGAGGTTGCGGGTTCGATTCTCGCTGCGGGCCAAATGTTTGTATGATCTGCCAATATTTGTTCCGGTTCTGGATGTTGGTACACGTAGTACCTGATACCCACGACACAGGGAATCCTGGATCAAGACTACATAAGTGTCTGTTGGGTGTTATGTTATGTTCTAGGGTTTCTAGGTCACGTTGGAACATATGTAATAAGAAGTAAATAAATAAATGCTGGACATTTCACACAACATTATCTAGCCCCAAGCTAAGCAGAGCTAGTGTTATGGTTACTAGATAACTGATATACTTAATACAATACATTAGATAGATATTTAGACATAGATAGATATTTTTTTATTATACATAGAAAAATATCAAGAACACCCTGAACATTTATCTGCAGCTCGTACAAATATTTGTTTTGGGATGGGAATCGAACACCAACCTCCTGCGTCGCAGGCGAAAGTTGAAACTTGTTGAAACCTTAAAATATTTCCTCAACTAAGAAGGCCATAGCTGTTCTGACAAAGAGAGTGAATAGCACATCTGTCACCCGTCATCAACCGTCGTAAACACAGTGCTAAATGCAGTAAAGCCCATAAAATATCCACAAGACTGCACATTGTATGAATTGTATAACTCTATTATAGAAACAAAACCAAAACAAGCACCAGGGGCAGAAGTTTACCCTGATAGACCTTTTATGAAAATTGGGTTAAGACCTACGAGTTTATATTTTGAAACAAGCACTTTTCCTGGACCTCTTCTACTTAATGATTAATCCGATGCATAAGCTCAATTGATGCAATAAATTTACCGCCAATAATTACGTTGGCAAGATATAATTATCATCATCAGCCAGCCGGCCAGCCATCATTATTACCAGCAGTGGACTATAGAAGTCCACTGCTGGTAATAGATTCCCCCAAAAAATGCCACGACGAATGGTATTGACCCGCCTCCTTCCACCGACTTCCTGTGACCTTAAAAATGTCGTTGGTACACCGAGAATCAATGAAAGGCCTTCCTGCCCTTCATTGATTCTTTCATGAGGTTAATTTTTTCGCCACTTTTATTTCTTATCAGTTGTTAGTTCAGCGATAAGGCCTGCCCATTGTCACTTGCTAATTCTGAGAAATGAGGAGATCCTTAGAAGAACCAAAATAAATTACATACATTTATCTTGGTTCTTCTAAGGATCTCGTCATTTCATATTTTATCACAGAAATCTCAAAGCATAGCTCTCTCCACAGCCCGCTTTGCAACTTTAAGTAGTACTAGTCAGGGGTAAGTAAAAGTGTTTTGTTTTGTTTTGTAAATTTATCTCGAATATTATTTAATATTATTTACACCTATCCTGACAAGGCCCATGTAGCCGCTATTTAATAAGCTATAATATGACAAATCCAAGTGTAACTATGCGTTCCAAAGGAAAATAAATGACATTGAATTGAATTGAATTGAGAGGTATACGTTAAAATGTATATTATGATCAAATCTTTACACAGAATCATTTATATTAACACTGTTAGTACAATGTTTATTATAAGTATCTGTTTATTTTACTGTTTTTTATTTCTTTTTTATCTGTTTATTATTACTGTTTGTTATATCTTTTACGAGTGTGATTTCGAAAGGTACCCAACCCACTTACTTCTGTGAGGTTACCTTTCAACGGCATGCGTTAGTTCTATGCTTAGCAGTCAAGCCGGCTATAAAGTTTTATCTCCTGGCGATAATAATTATTCTAAAACATAGGCTCGATTGCTACACAGTGTAATATATTATTATAATATTATATGTTCAAGACTAAGAAAAAAAGATTCGTAATTGGCCGTTTAAATTTAAAAAGATATACTGATATGCCTACGTTACATAAAATGCTATTACAAGCTGCATAACTATAGTCATTATTCAGTTTCTTTCATCATGAATTTTTAAGCATGTTTTGTTTGACCAACTTAGAAGAAAAAACACAAATTTAAATGTGATTTACGTATATTTTGTATATAATACTAGCAGTTGCTCGCGGCTCCGCCTGCGTTAAATCTCTATTGGCTCCACCCACGTGGACTCTGTTATAAATTATAGCCTGGGGTGCGATTTTTTAATGTCATGTTTTTTTTACATCAGTAAAGTTGCCGTTTATTTCACGATTTCCAAATTCCTTTTTCTGAATTTCATTGATGACTAAAATTCTTATAAAACAACTATGATATCATAGTAATAGGTAATAGTTTTAGTCATCAATGAGTTTCAATACATATAAATTTGGAAATTGGGGATTAACGGCAATTTTACGGACATTTAGTCACTCGATCACACTTAAAAATCGCACCTCTGTGTGTTATTCTGATATTTATGTTACTATTAAGTTTTATCAAAATACGTTCAGTAGTTTTTGCGTGAAAGCCAAACAGCCATCTATCCTCACAAACTTTTACATTTATATTATTAGTGGGTGGGATTGGGGTGGGATAATTAACCTGTTTGAATACACTACAAACATCACTCTTAGAGATTTAAGAATCTCTAAGAATGTGCGTGTGTATGTATGAGGGTGAAGAAGATGAAGAAGAAGAAAAACACTTTATTGCACACCACATTAAAATTAAAATATTAAAACAATCATAATTAAAATTATACGTATGGAAGTACAATGGGCGGTCTTATCGCTGAGAGCGATCTCTTCCAGACAACCTTGGTGAAATTTATTGGAAGGTAGATTTTTAACTTGAACATTAAAAAGAATCCAAATTTAACTGATAACGATACGGATATTTATCGCGTTTATTAACACCCGCGATATCGTCCGCGTGGAGTTTTTCAATACAAACATGATACGTTGCAACCCTTAGGGGGGTTAGTTTAGGAAATTCCTTTTTAGTGCACCCCTAGTTCACAAGAGGAATGTGCTCTAGTAATAGTAGTTTTGCTACTAGTAGAGCTTTAGCTAGTAGTAGGTAGGGAAATCATACTTTAATTAAAATGTGCCGATTATATATTACATACGAGCGGTATATGCCATTTTGATGTACTGATAACAAAATCGCCCTGTTTGATGCTAGATATGTTATGGATAGCTAGAAGTATCTTTAAGACCTTAGGACTGGCAAGGATAGAGTAGTTTACCTATTGCAAAATTTAAGCTTAGCTCATAGCTCTACCACATTCACTTTGAGCTTTCCTAGACATAATAACTCTGAAATTGCGACATTTATAAGGGATTTCATAGTGGTAGGGAGTTTTAGGTCACCTGCCCCCCAATTACAGAAGCAAATGTTAATGGAGAACGCAATAATGGAGATCATTTTGGCAGCTTAAGCGCTGTCCAAATTTTTTGAAACTTGAAATGAGGAATATTTATGTCAAGAAGTTTCCCCTATTCAAGTTTCATAAGATTTAAATAGCACAAAAGCTGCCAAAATGATCCCCATTGTTGCGGTCCCCATTGCCATTTGCTATTGTAGGTAATCATTTCAGCAGCTTTAGTGCTGTCTAAATCTTTTGAAACTTGGAAGGAGGAATATTTATGTCATGTTTCCCCTATTCAAGTTTCATAAGATTTAAATAGCAATAAGGCTGCCAAAATGATCGCCATTGTTGCATTATTTTGCCCTATTGCCATTTGCTATTGTGATTGTGGGCTGGTCAAAATTAAACAGAAGCATCACTCAAAAGTCCCAGCATTGGGAATGTTGTGGACTTGATTATGGTCAATATTACCATTTAATGACAGTAATTAGACATCATGTATCTTAGCATGGCCGTAGATCGTAGCACAGCCAAGCTTTAGCCAGTTGATGGCTGAATTTGTATATTTAATTTCATTGCCAAATATTAATTTATTTGCCACGGCATAGTACCTACCTAAGTAAAGCTTATTATTTGAGGCTTCAGTCTTAATTGTAGAGTTAACTTCTTTGTTCCGCAAAAAATCTTCAGCTAGAGAAAGATATTTGCTACATATTTGTTTTATTTGCTAAAGGTATACAAAACAATAACTTTTTGCTGAAAATACCAAAATCGCCGTATGTAGGTATGCATATAATATATGAGGAGTTCCCTAAATTCCTCATAGACTTCATCATCAGAACTGGGTTTTAAAAAAAATAGAATAATAGAAAGAAGTATATCTAATCAAATAAAAGTTTTTTTCAAATCGATTTATAACTTGACGAAGTTATGAGGTAAAAAAAACTACCGAATTGAGAACCTCCTCCTTTTTTTGAAGTCGTTTAAATATAATTTAACACTGACCACATCGCTGAATCCTGTAAGGCTGACGTTGAAAGCCAGGACCTCTGTTAACAGCAGCAGTTGTCCCAGCGCCAGCCACATGTTGACACCATCACGACACAGAGCACAAATCACACTAAATTTCCATAAAAATTCACCAAGACTGCCAAAAGACTTGGCCTCTAGAATGACTATAGTTTTTAAAACATTTTTTTTAATAGCTGAACGCGACTGGGCGCATGCGGCGTTTGGCGGGAAAATGCTGGCGTACGTGGTCGCGAGGTCCGCGCATGCGCGTAGATATTGCTCAATAGAAATAGAGGTGCGCGTCGACCTTATGCGGTCGCGTCCCCGAGGCTGTCGATGGCTGCGGTTGTTGCTAGACGAGGTGTCGTCGGTGGCAGAAGACACAGGTATGTAGTTACTAGGAAGGTATTCAGATAAGTAGATGCATCACTAGCCCGTATATCGAATTCAACTGAGAGCACCACAAATTAAACCTTTCCATGGGAATTTTGAAATTGGAATGCAATCAGCCGGCTTAGCGGGGCCATAGATCATACTAGAGCGGACCCTGAAGCAATGCAAAAAGGTGACCAATAAGAGCGTAGGTAATTTTAACTGGTCCAAAACAAAAGAATAAAGCAGAGTTATTGAAACGATACGAAGAAGAATAAACTAGGAGGTAGGTACTGCTATTTTCATTGGGTTGAGTTCAAGAGTTCATTCGTCTGTGATGTGACGAATATTAGAAGTTACGAGTACCTAGCATAAAAATGCGCTAACTTTTATTAACTTACGTAATTCTGTAATCAAAGCTAATAGTGCCGAATAGTCTATTGTTTACATAATTTTTAAAATACATTACATACCTGCCTAAAGTTATTACTAGGTATACATACAAAGGCCTAGTTTATGTGAGAAAGAGAAATTATTTACCACAATAGGACACGGAACCAAATGTAAATATGCAAAAGATTCTCAGGCGTTTAGCACGTTAACTTTATCATAAACACAATAAACTATGTATTATTTGTATATAAGTAAGTACTTTTTGAACGAGCGAAGCGAGTTCTTCTAGTCAACTTGGAAGAATCGGCGTTTGTATGTGTGTATGTATGTATGTATGTATGTTTGTCCGATGAAAACTTCCCAACCGTTTATCCGATCTTTATGAAATTTAGTATGGGGATAGATAGTATTGGTAAAATTTGTAAGTAAGGTTATGAGCTATATCGGTCGGGGTGTTGATGAGATATTGGGGTCCAAGAGGGGGTAAAAAAAATCAAAGTCAGAGAGTTGGATCAAGTGGGGTGTCTAATAAAAGCGCTTTGGCTGGACATTTTGAAACTGTTCTTAATTTGTATTTAGAGTAAGTAGTTTCTGAGATATTAGGGAAAATCTAAAACGTAAAAATCAAAAATTCTAGGGTACTTCCAGCAATCCCACAATGCTGAAATTTGGTATGCTTGTAGCTTTTGTATCACAACTACAGGGAAAAGTCTGAAATTGAAGAAATTAGAAACTTGAACCATAAAAAACAATAACCAATATAACATCCATTTGTTGACCCCCCATTCCTAGGAATTTGAATGACATTAGAGTTCTATGATTTACATCAAAAGGACGTTATCAATTAATTCGTCAAGTACTTTAAATACTAACAGGTATGTAGTATTTACGCCCTGTTGCTTAGTCCTATTCAAAGGCTATTTCGATGATGTGTAGGAAATTACCTAGAGGTTAATTTTTATCTCAGTAAATGTTTTTAGAAATCGGTTAGAAGGGTAAATAAAGTAAAATATGCAAAAAATATCTCGAAGATACTTCAAGTTCTCTGGTAATGCTGAAATTTATTACTTAAGTATATTTTGTTCTACGAGGAGAAGTCGAACATTGAGGATTTTTTCTTTGTAATATCCATTTTTAGCGTAGAAAACGTAAATCTTTAAAAATTAGGTGGCAAAACTACAACTAGATGGCACTGCTTATTAAACAAATCTTTTTTTTTTTGCTTCACGAAATCTCTCTCATGTTAGAGAAATTGACTAGGTAGTTTTAAATTTTTGATCCATACAAATATACTTACATAGCCGTTAAATAAAAACCTTTCTTCCCCTCTTAAATTAGTCAGGCTGATAAAGGTGTCATCGCGAGGTCTCAGTTCGGGGCGAACCACTAGTTATATATTATTATATATTTCTGCCGCGGCGTCAGACGCTAGGAAAAGTAGAGATGACGCGTCCATCCACCGCGTTTCATCCACGCTCTCTGGGGAGCGATTTTTGAATGTCAATCATCGAAGGACTTTTCTTTTTTTTTTTAATGGCATCTGAGGATTTACTCAATTTTGCCAATGTCAAGTTATTGATATAATTAAACAATGTCAAAGTCTTCTGTCAAGTCATGTTCTAGTAAATTGATGGCAGTTTACTAGAATGTTCCTGGACAATTTCCACCCCTTCGAAAAGACACGCAATACGTACACTTATTTTATTTAGATTCACTACCATGTCTCTTTATGAGCTACACCGGTTAAAATTCCACCAAAATTACACGATATAACTCAAAAAAACACTAGAAATTGAAATAAAATAAAAAAGGACGACGTCTCCGTTCGAAAGAGCAGAAAAAGCCCCCATCGAGGGACATAACGTCTATAAAATTTTCGTTTATTCCACGATTTCCTTTCTATACATCTGAAATTCATTGATGACTAAAATTCTTAATACCAATGATATTAATAAAAGTGCCTGCTCCAGTTAATCTCCTGAAAAACTGTGATTTACGGCTTTTGTGGTGATATTTAGTCACTCAGTGGCATTCAAAAATCGCACCCCTGTGCGTAAGTAAACGCCGTAGATATTTGCTAATTATGCAAACATTTGTTCTGCAGCGGGAGTTGAACCCGTACCTCTTGCGTCTCAGCCGGCTACTCGCCCACCGCGCCACGGAGGTTGTAATTAGGTACGGCTCTACCTTTACTGGGAGAATCAAAAAAGTATTCTAAAGCCTTTGTATTTTTTTTTTTTTTTTTTACCTTTGTTTTAATTTTAAAACGTACAAAGACAACCTCCGCGACGACCTCCGTGGCGCAGCGAGCATTTAGCCGTCTGAGAAGCAAGAGGTTGCGGGTTCGATTCCCGCTGCGGAGTCCCGGGTCTGGATATTGTTGTACAATGGTGCTCGTAGTTCCTGATACCCACGACACAGGGAATCCTAGAGTGGGATCAAGGACTATGTATGTGACTGTTGGGTGTGTTATAAATTAATTAAATAATTTATAGAAGGAAGATCCTTCATATACTTACCTAGATATAGGTACTGATTATATTCATCTTTACTATAGAATAGGACCTATCGGAAGGAGTAGACCAAAGGAAAACTAAAAAACCGGCTAAGTGCGAGTCGGACTCGCGCACGAAGGGTTCCGTACCATTATCTATAAAAACGGCAAAAAAAAACACGTTTGTTGTATAGGAGCCCCCTGGACGTCAAATTTTGTCACTATCTAACTCACTAAAGTTCAGGTAAGTTAGAAGGTGACAGAATAGCGCCCGCGCAACTAAAAGTTAGCGGAAGTCACGAAAAACAAAGATTTACAGCCTAAAAAATCATTAATTTGACAAGCCAATTGTACACTTTGTGAAAAAAACCTTGACAACTATTTGTGTGTAAGAAAAATAGTAAAATTCAATGCCGTTTAGGACTAGTTACAAATTATCGTTCAAAAAATGCTGTACTTTGAATATTTTTTTTAATATTGTAATTTTCAATTGTTCAAATTATAGTTTAATGTCTAATAAGCAATATATATTTTTTTTGTACATTTTTATTCACTTATCAATGAAGAGTTACATGGAGAAAATCTCTAGTTGGCATCCATCTACGCCTTAAATATTTATTTTATTGTGTTTTTTAGTATTTGTTGTTACAGCGGCAACAGAAATACATCAGACTAACTATCACGGTTCATGAGGTACGGACTGACGGACAGACAGCGGAGCCTTAGTAATAGGGTCCGTTTTACCCTTTGGGTACGGATCCCTAAAAAGAACCGTCTTGAGAACCTCCTCCTAAACTCTAAAACAACTAAAAAAACCAGTCACTGGATGCGATCGAGATAGAGAGTAGTGACGAAATCAATAGGTTTTTAGCAAACGAGCCTATGTTAATCATTTCCGGCTTGTTAGATAAAAACTTGTTATTCAAGAAACCGTTATTAAAATAAGTTTCGTTAATCGGACAGTCTCTTTGATAAATTAAATTATTTGTTTGATTAGGTAAATCGTAGGCTCTGCTTACAATTACAAAGCTCTACTACAGAAGTTTTAATAAAATTGAAGTTATCTTTTAGAAAAATTACGACTAGATACCACATACTTTACTATTCTCCTACTAACGTTTCGTTGACCATTTTGAGGTCCTTCCTCATGAGCACCGACCGCGACCGACGCTCGAAAGGTCGTGAGACGGGAATTCAACAGGAGAATAGTAAAGTACGTGGTATATAGTCGTAATTTTTCTATTACTGAAGTTTTGTTTGTTGCTTTTTTTTTGTGCAAATTATGTTTCTATCATCAGCCTGTAGATGTCCTATAGAAGTCCACTGCTAGACATATGCCTTCCCTTAGAATGTCACGGGGAATGGTCTTGTGCCGCCTCCATCCACCGACTTCCTGCGACGTTTATAATGTCTTTAATTCATCTACTGGAGGGCCTTCCCTTACCGCGTCGTCCGGTTTGTTGTTGCCACTCGAGAACATTTATTCCCCAACGGTTATCAGTTCTTCGAGCTATATGACCTGCCCATTGCCACTTCAACTTGCTAATTCTGAGAGCTATATGATGTTTTCTATTTTTAACCGACTTTCCAAAAAAGGAGGAGGTTCTCAATTCGGATGTATTTTTTTTTTATGTTTGTTACCGCATATCTCCAGCGTTTATGAACCGATTTGGATTTTTTTTTTTTATTTGAATAGATATACTTCCAGATTGGTCCCATTTTTTTCAGAATCCAATTCTGATGATAGAATCCATGAGGAATTGAGGGAACTCCTCAAATATTGTAGGCATACATATGGCAATTTTGATATTTTCAGCAACAAACCAAGCATTTGCATTCAAAAAGTATCATAATCCTTTCACCACTATGGTTCTTTCATCATTTTCAATGGCGGAAGTCGGTTTTTTAAATGATAAGTTATATTCTATGAATATAAATCTATATACTACTAATCTATGTCTATAGGCTGCTTGATGATAATTCCAGGTTTCTGGGCTAGCCTCTCTGCCATTCTAACTTATGAGAAGGATAGGAACTATGATATTCCACGCTGGTATAGGTAAGTACCTATAGCTTAAATTACTAGGTAACTACTTAGGGTTGCGTTTGGTTGGACTATAGGTTCCTAACTTCCTAATATTTATTCTGAGTTTGGTACCTAATAGGTTGAGAAGATTAGGTAGAATGTCGAACCTACAGTTGCAAAACTTCGGAATAATTCCGAATTATTCCCGAATACATCGACAGTCGTACTCATCGACAGTCGTACTCATCGATAGTCGTACTCATCGACAGTTGTACTCATCGACAGTCGTACTCATCGACAGTCGTACTCATCGACAGTCGTACTCATCGACAGTCGTACTCATCGACAGTCGTACTCATCGACAGTCGTACTCATCGACAGTCGTACTCATCGACAGTCGTACTCATCGACAGTCGTACTCATCGACAGTCGTACTCATCGACAGTCGTACTCATCGACAGTCGTACTCATCGACAGTCGTACTCATCGGGGTCTTGACGACCTCTGTGGCGTGGCGGGCGAGTTGCTGGCTGAGATACGAGAGTTTGCGGGACAATGTTTTGTATGATCTGCTAATATTTGTTCCCAGTCTAGGTGCTATCGTAGCATGGTACTGGCAGTTCCTGATACCCACGACACATAGGGAGTCCTATAATATGGGATCAAGACTATGTATGTGACTATGTTGGGTGTTATGTTATTATAAAACAGGGCTGTAATCGTTGTAGCGATAAATTATGGCCAATCTTATATTGGCTTTACTTAGTAAATTAAACTAGAGGAAAATTGGTGTGGGTAGGTACCTATTGCTGTGGCTGGCATGAAATTTTGTTAGAATTTGTACAGTCAGGGAAATAAGTAGCTAATTGCGGCGTTATCTTATTTTTATTTCATTAATCTTAGCACTTTTTATCATAATAATGATGTTTTAATTTATTATTATTACCAGCAGGGCGATTCTAAAACGTCGGAAACGTTTCCGATCGGATTCGTTAGTTTTTCATTTCGATGTGGTAAGTAACTAAAACAATTTTCTAACAATTTTCTCCAGTAAAACACAATAATATACAATATTTATTGTTTTTTACTGTGTTTTACTAGAGAAAATTGTTTTAGTTACTTACCACATCGAAATGAAAAACTAACGTTCCGACTACTAACGTTTCCGATCGGATGATCGGAAACGTTTCCGACGTTTTAGAATCGCCCTGCAGAAGTCTGGGCGAGTGCCTACTTGCTTAGTTTAATTCAGTCATTTCATCAAACATTTTCCGTCAATATTAGATAACGATTTTATTGCGATAACGTAACATAAATTTGTTGATTTTCCATTAACATAATAAATAATCGAATGTAGGTATATTTTTGTTTAATATGCCCATTTAAACAAACTAGTTTTGTATGGATTTGGATGAAAAAGTGTATTAGAACATTGTCAGTCGTAGGTAAGTAGTAATTAATACATGTGACATTAAAGTGGTATCGTTTTGCAATCGTTACGGCATTAGAAAGCAGTGGACACGTAGTTCCTGGCCATGCCTTAAAAGACCTAAAGACTGCGCTTGCACAGGGGTGGACTCGGTGATTAAGCCCTTGGAGACAACTAGATAGCACCTACTCAAGCCATTTATCAACTAAGTACCTACTATTAAGTAACCCTCCCCCAAGATTAAACCTATTGGTAGGTAAGATAAAAGATAAGATAACATTACTTTAGTATCTGACCTGACCATCCAGAAATACATAAAACACCTAACAACCACATAGTTCTGATCCCATCACTTGGATTCCCTGTGTCATGGGTATCAGGAACTACGAGCACCATGGTAGGTACCTACCACAGCACAACCGCTAACAAATATTTGCAGATCATGTAAATATTTGTTCTGCGGAATCGTACCCGCTCCTTTCGCGTCTTAGCCGGCTGTTCACCCACTGCGCTACGGAGGTCTTCATGATCCCTGATTTTCCAAGGAAGGCCATCCTTTTACTTCCTTCCTTTTTTTTCCTTTTACTTTGCCATCCTTTATCGTATACTTACTTATATGCAACACAATTTATAGGGCTCGTTTCGCTCGCCTGTATTCCTTTATGCATCGCTCCTTACACACTCACAGTTTCTAGCAATTAGAGAGAGTGATAGTATGTAGGTAAGTTGATAATAATATAATATATACTTCTCTTATTTCACTTATTACATACCCGAGTCCTTGGACGCGCACGGTTAAAATTCGCGCCACGGCCTTGCGTGCGGAGAATCCGCGCGTTCATTTTGTTCGGAAACTCCTGACACTAGTTGACACATTAGGGTCACTTAAAACGTGAATTGGATTTTTACCACAGGTAGGTATTTCTCAAGGCTCTTGTTTCATTTCATCAACTAGGACAGAATATGAAGAAGATAATTACGTACTTACCTAATATTATAACTTTCTAGCTCTCAGACTTAGCACGTTGAATGGCAATGCAGAAAGCCATACCCGCTCGCAGAAACGACAACCGCTGGAGATAAAGATAAAGATGATGAATGGTAGGTACCTACTCTCATTTTTAATCTTAGGCATTTTTTGTAAACAAAGATATAAGTACCACTGTGTTGTATGTATGTGTATCCTATGTGTAGGGGAAAGGGGGACGCGGGCTTGACGGGGCCACCGACACATACAAGAAACTAGAGATGCTAGCTTTGTGTTGCATTCATAAAAAGGCGGCCATTTCCGATCCGATCGGGAATCAGTACGGAATACTACGGAAGTGACCGGAGCTTAGAGAATAAATTCTCTAAGGACCGGAGGGATACAGTACGCATTCATTTTTTACGTCAAAAAATATTTTTTCTCTCCTGTTGAACCAATTTTGTGTGATTATTAAAACGCTTATAAAATGGTAAGTATTCACTTATATATTCTTGTTTTTTTAATGTTGATCTAAAGACATCTGTTTTTGATAGGAACTGCTCAAAATCACAGTGTCACAAGATAGTGTTTAAATAAAAAATAAAAAAATCAATACTGGACATGGGGGCATAACGGAGACATGTGTACGGGGCAGTATGGGGTACCCCATCATGCCCCGTACCGCCCGGATACTGACCCCTGGTACCACCTGACTGAAGCACGTAGGTAATTGGTAGGTACACTTTTTTTATTTGATTAATGAAACAATCGTATTTGTATTGTTTTCGATAAGAAAAATGGTACGAACTTCAAACTTTAGACTTTCTAACTTCACCCCCCTATAAAAATGAGCTGGAGCAACTTAAACAGTCGAAGAAGTGTTCAAAACCAAATGATCCTAGGCTGAAGAATACTACTAAGACTAATAAGAAACAAAAACACAGCAACATAGTTCCAGGACAGAAAATGATGCCGAGGATGCCATAACGCCTGTATTGTGTGGACGTTAACCACACATACCGGAAATCGTTAAGAGGGTTAGGTGGGCTGCCAGCTATGCGAATGATGGCCTCATACGGGTTGTGCTGGTGTTGATGACAACAACGCTGAAGAAGTACATTTCTGTCTGTACCTACTGCGAAGCAAAATAACATTTTAGTTCGTACCCCATACTGCCCCGTTTTCAGTACCCCATACTGCCCCTACCCCGGGGCATTATGGGGTTTTCTTAGGGTTGCAAATAATTAAAAATACCTTAGAGAATTTATAAATTCTCTAAGAAAAATACTGATGTTATTTGACTTATATTTTAACCGAAGAATATGCCATTATGTAGTTTAATATATAAAAAAAGTGTTATGATTAGTAACAATAATTAAAAGTACGTTTTTCATAATATTTTTCTTGGTTTCTCTTAACGTCCCTGTTATGCCCCTCCCTCCACTATATTATTCACATATGATAGGTCACATACATGACACATAAACACACAGTGGCATATCTTGACATTTCTTTGTTTACAAAAAATGCTTAAGATTAAAAATCCGAGTATACCTACATAAACAGAACCTAGTTAGGTACCTAAGTACTGACCAAATAGATGTCTTTCGTGTGTAATTTAATATTATGCTGAAAGTTGGTACCTACACGGGGAAAGGCCTCTTACTACGCTCATGTTACCTACCTACATAACTATATACCTAATATCGAGTAAGTACAGGGTTTCAAAATTCAAAGTAGTTTTTATGACTTTTTCGTATCCTCTTTGCGAAACGTCTTTCTAAAAGGATCTTGACATACCTAATGTTGCGACCGTGCTTCAGTCCTTATTCTAAGGTTGCGACCTTAGAATCGTGCTTGGTCAAGTTAGAATCTCATTTATTCTGAGCTCAGAATAATAACTAAAGGATGAGGCCATGTGCGACTTTCAAATGAAATAAATGGACAATCGAGACTGAAATCTTTTGACTAAATCCGTTTTTTTAAGTTTTTGGCAGTAGCATCTCGTATTGTGTAGTAGGGTACTTAGATAATAGGTATTTATTGTGAACTGAAACTAGTACGTTTTAAATCTAAATACTAATAATAGGAATTATTATACTTAAGTATAAAAATTACATGAAATATTATTTTTGATCAATCAATCGGCTCATCAGCAGCTCTTTTTCTTGAGCTGCGGGTAAGGGCCTTTAACTGGCGCTATTTACCCCAGCTTCTTCGCTGGAAGACAAGGGCGTGTCACGGGATATTGCTCAGATGCCGCAAGGGACACGGGTCACGGGATATTGCTCAGATGCCTTCCTGGCTTCAGGTGTTCCATGTGTGGCTTTTGTGTTGGTTGGACTCATGATGATGATGACGCCCCATTCCAACTTTGTTCCTATGGGGTATTGTGTGCACCCAGAATTTCAGGGTCTTCTTCTACATACTTCATTTATTTATTGAATGGCCTGTGAGGAAAACTCCTCAATTTTGCAATGCCAAGTCATTCACTGAGCAATATACTGAAGTCATTTTGAGACTTCAGGCCGCGTGTGCAGTGGAGGAATGCAAGGAATTTTTATAGAGGAATGTCAGTGTGGTGGATGTGGGTGGATGTCAAATTAAAGGAGTACTCAAAGTCATTAAAATGCAAGAGTTGTCATTGTCATTGTCAATTTGGATTGATTGATGTTTGTTTGGTTGGTTGGTTTGGTTTGGTGAATTGGTGATCTCACTCACACTCAGTTTAAATCACCGTTTTACAATAATTTGCGAGGAAAATTAAGAAAACCTAACAAAATCATGGCTTATTTGACCCAGCCCGACTATGTGAAATATATATGCTCTTGCGGACAGCTAAAACCCATTACGAGTCTCTATTTCTGTCGTCATTGCCTAAAAATTCGCTGCGGTTTTTGCATTTGTCATGAGGTAACCCATTCTAAACAGATTTTGATTAGTAAATACACATTATAATTGCATATTTTAGCGTAAAGTAATTTGACAACATTTAGGGTGCATCATTAACTTTGTTTAAATATCGGGCTGAGTTTGGTGGGACACATTGTTTTATAGAAAGTGTGATACGTATTTTACATGAACAAACTCATTATTTACCTAGTAAGTTGTAGAGGATGGCTAAAGTAATCCAGGGCTAACACTGAGTTTGGTTCTAAACAGCTGATAGAAGAGAGTTTGTTTACCAAAACCTAATTACCTATTTTGCATTGTATACAGTGTAAAACTGATACCTGATAATTTGATAGGTGGATTCCCATTACTGTGCCAACTGCCTTGAAAACATGCCTTCATCTGAAGCCCGGCTGAAGAAGAACCGCTGCAGCAGCTGTTTTGATTGCCCGAGCTGTTTCCACACGCTGTCCACGCGGGCCACGTTGGCACAGCCACGGCAGTCTGCCGGTGACGCTGGCGACGCCAAGGTGGAAAACAAACAGCCCAAGAAAATGTACTATCTTTCATGTTTTAACTGTCGGTGGACTTCTAGGGATGTGGGCATTCCTGATCAGCCTGTTGGTTAGTTTAACTGTCTTAGCTTATATGCATTTGTATTGATGTCAAAACTACAAATTAAATGAACTTGAAAAATGACATTTAAATAATATTCAACTATTTGTCTGCTTACCATTGCACATGGCTTCGCTCGCATTGTACCAGGATAGAAAGTAATTTATGTACAGAGGCCCAAGCATGAACATCTTACGTTATCGAGATGCTAGCGAGACGATTTAAAACGTCAAATATTAACCAATCAACTTACAAAGATTTCAAAGCACTCTAATGTCATTGGCCAATATTTGACATCGGTGATCGTCTCGATAACGTTAAATATTCGTGCTTACACCACAGCAGGGCTATTTTGTTTGGAAAGGTTTCCGATCGGATTAGTTAGTTTTTCATTTCGATGTGGTAAGTCCACAACTAAAACAATTTTCTAACAATTTTCTCTAGTGAAACAAAGTTATAAACAATATTTATTGTTTTTTGCTGTGTATTAGAGAAAACTGTAGTTACTTACCACATCAAAATGAAAAACTAACAAATCCAATCGGAAACCCTTCCAAATGTTTTAAAATAGTCCTGCAGGTCACAAGTCAATATCAATATCTAAGCTAAGTTTGATTCTGATCCATTTGGTCATTCATTAGATCATTGCAGTGAGCAATATAAACAACCATCCAATCTTTCAGATTTACAATACAAGTTAGTGCAAGAGCTTTCATAATTTTCCAACCAATTGTTTTTCAGCTTCTGGTGGCTGGCCAGAGAGGAGTAATCCATACTCGGCTCGCATGAACCAACTGCTGGAGCTATGCAAAGCGATCGCCCAGCTGGAAAAACAGGAGAAACTTGAGAAGGAACGAAAGAAGTTTCCTATCCGAGGGAAATACATCACTCTCACGGTATGCCACATTGTAAGAACTAGGAATTTGAGCAGGACTAGCCGGCTGAGACCCAAGAGGTTGCGGGTTCGATTCCCGCAGCGTGACAGATGTTTGCATGATCTGCAAACATTTGTTCCGGGTCTGGGTGTTGTGGTACCAATGGTACTCGTAGTTCCTGATACCCACAACACAGGGAAACCTAGTGTGGGATCAGGACGATGTATGTGGCTGTTGGGTGTTATGTATGTTTATTTAATATTGTGGTATTTGAAAAAATTTGCTTACAAATGTGTAAAACAAGTCAAAAAAAAAAAAAAAACAAATATTGAAGTTGGTAGGTTTGGACAATATCTTTGTATACATAAATAAAACTAATACACTACATATATTTCGTGTATCCATATAAAAAACCACACCTGTGTAATTAATTGATTCAAGCGTGACTTTGCGGAAATCCATTCTACAATATAAAATAGACAAACAAAGCACAGGGGGACAATGCCCAATACACCCCACAGCGGGACGTCAGTGCAGGTCTTAACACCCCCACTTAGAATTAGAATTAGACAAACAAATATATAGTAACATTTCCGCTCCTCTCCAACGAAAACACATTGCTGCGGAGTTTTTGCAGTAGTGTGTCTTTGTTGTTCTAGCATGCAGTGAGTCTACTGTTTCCTGAGGATGCTTCGTTGAGAGGCGAAACACGTGTCGAATTCTTTCAGAGTTTTCGTTGGTGAGGAGCGTAATTGTTACTATATATTTGTTTGTCTATTTTATATTGCACACATGTGTAGTTGCCAGACTACACAATGATTGATACAAGAATCCTGGTTGCAGGATAAAACAGGCCTGACGGGTGCGATGGCGCGCAACATCGCCGGGCTGCCGGCCAGCGACGCCGGCTCCTCGTCTGCCATCGCCAGCTTCGTGCCGAGCCAGCCCAGTGAGCTGGTCGACGAGCTGCCCGAAGACATTTTCACTAAGGAGGTCAACTTGAACCAGAGTCAGTACTACTGCTACTTCGTAATACCGATTCTTCCCTGGTCACCCTGAGTTAGGCTAGACCCCAGCAGGTCGATTCTAAAACGTCGGAAACATTTCCGATCGGATTCATTAGTTTTTAACCGACTTCCCAAAAAAGGAGGAGGTTCTCAATTCGATGTTTGTTACCGCATATCTCCGGCGTTTATGAACCGATTTGGAAAATTCTTTTTTTATTTGTATAGATATACTTCCAGATTGGTCCCATTTTTTTCAGAATCCAGTTCTGATGATGGAATCCATGAGGAATTGAGGGAACTCCTCAAATATTGTAGGCAAACATATGGCGATTTTGATATTTTCAGCAAGACACCAAGCATTTGCATTCAAAAAGTATAATAATCCTTTCACCACTATGGCTCTTTCATAAATTTTTTTCATCCTAATATTTTGTCAAATACTATGGCGGAAGTCGGTTTTTAAATGAAAAGTTATTCATTTCGATGTGGTACAATACAATACAATACAATTAAGTCCACAACTTAGTTACAGGTAAGTCCACAACTTAGTATAGCGCCACACCTGCGGAACGTACCTCGACCGAACGTTCAGTTCAATACGCTCGCAGTGTTTTTCAAGTTCCCTATGACACATCAGCCGAAATTACGTCAAGTAATAAACTTCAGCCGCTGAACTTTCGGCGCGGTACGTTACGCAGGTGTGGCGCGAGACTAAAACAATTTTCCAACAATTTTCTCTAGTAAACACAGTAATATACAATATTTACTGTGTTTTAATAGAGAAATTACTTTAGTTACTTAACACATCGAAATGAAAAACTAACGAATCCGATCGGAAACGTTGACGACGTTTTAGAATCGCCCTGCTGATTGCGGTTTGGTTGGCAAGACAAGGGCTTAGTGACCAACAGCAAAAGAACCAGTGTGGTAAAAGGATTCAACGTACACATCAGCAAAGGTTTCATGCATGTGTCACATGGGAAGGACTTTCCTTTAGCTACATTTAGTATAAGGCTTGAGAAGGGGAGGGGAGGTGTGAGAGGGGGCCTTCCATATGGGTGGGGAAGTGCGGAAACCTATAGTTTTCGAGAAAAAAAATAAAGAAAATTTTGAGGTTAAGTATGGAAAAAAAAATCTTCTACGACGATAAGGTCTTCTGTAACTTCTTTTAAAATGCCATAACGGCGGTTCTGGTGACGCACGGCCGCTACCGCGGCTCCCCTCCTCGCTTCGCTCGTCGGCGCACGTCACATGGTAGTTATTATCTAACCTAACCTAACCTACTCATGTCGGTGACAAAAACTAACAACAAAAGGAAGGACTTTCCGATATCAAGATTTTATATGTACAAATACTATAAAATAGTTTGAAAAAAAAACCTAACAACCTACCGAGGGCCGCCAATTTTTAGCATAATATACCATTTGGTCTGTCACTGTCATTGTTAACAGCCGAAAATCTTTTCCGAACACTGCCAAAATAGTAAAATATACCATTTTGTCTGTCACTGTCATTGTCAAAAGACGAAAATCGTAACCGAACACTGACAAATATTGAAATATCACCAAAATATGGAGCTTGAATAGTGGATTTTAGCTAATTTTAAAAATTAATATTTCCAAAACTATTGGGTTTCCGCAGTACGCCATTTCATATTTAGGCTTGTGTTATGTGAACCTACATGTGATAAAAATGTGAACATCCTAGCTCAATGTAGCTAAAGGAAAGTTGAGCCGTCACATGTCTTTGATTTTTTTTTTCTAAGACGTGTTTTCTTCATTTTTATTTTCACCAAGCAACACCACTTCCACACTATCGCCCCATACAAGTCATCCGTAGAATACCATTTCTGACATTTAAGACATCGACACTAGTTCCGAACTTTATTTAGTCAAATTTTTATTACGAGAATTGGTACTTAGTTTTGTTACGTACTAAAATTAAATTATAATTTCTTATTTTTGCCGCCAAGCACTAGTGCTTGCATTGCTGTGTTTCGGTTTGAAGGGTACGGGTGCCGGTGAAATTACAGGCACATTAGACTTCATCTTTATGCCTCAGGATGATGGGGTGCAGTGCAATGCCACATTGGACGCGTCCTAGGTAGATGTGACCTAATAGAAATTGCATTTTTTATGACCTAGAGTTGGGCCACATGTAATTTACTAAAATAAAAACAAATGTTGCAGTAACCACCATGCCGCAGCGTCTAGCCTCTCCTGAGTGGCAGCCGGAGTCCGTGGACCGCCTGCACCCTCTGGCCAAGCTGCTGTCGGTGAAGAGGAGCCAGCGCTGCCGGCCCTGCGACCACAACCTCACCAAGCCCGAGTACAACCCGGGCTCCATCAAGTTCAAGATAGAGCTACTTGCATAGTGAGTATCATCATCATTAGCCTGTAGAAGTTCACTGCTGGGCGTAGGACTGATGACGAACGGTCATGAGCCGCCTCCATCCACCGACTTCCTGTGATCTTTACAATGTCGTTCGGGTCGTGGTTGCCACTCGAGTGAGTACGCTCATAAAAAACTATTTTGGGATTTATATGATCCCTTAAAATACCGACCGCTTTGGGATTGAATATACAAATAATAATAATGATTTATTTGATATAAACAAATAAATAACATCTGTATTAAACTGTGTTTAATAAGTTTAAGGAGTTTCATTGCCTGGAAATATATCCCGCACTCATGGAGGGAGGTAAAAGTAATCTTTCTTCCAAAGCCTGGTAAGTCTGACTACACTCAACCAAAACCGTTCAGGCCAATAAGCCTGAGCTCTTTCCTATTAAAAACCTTAGAAAGACTTTGTGACAGGCATATACGCAGCGGGCCACTGGTCGAAAATCCGGTAAACAAATATCAGCACGCCTATCAATCAGGTAAATCTACCGAAACAGCTCTTCATCAAGTGGTCCACAAGATTGAAGGCGCAATAGAGAGCAAACAATCATGTCTAGTTACATTTATAGACATCGAGGGTGCTTTTGACAAAACGACCTTTCCAAGCATCGAAGAAGGCTTGAGGAACCAAGGTGTTGACGATAACCTAAATGAATGGATAACACAAATGCTCTCAAACCGGGCAGCCCTCATAGAAAGTTCAGAAGTCACAAGATGCTTGGTAACCAAAGGCTGCCCACAAGGTGGAGTACTCTCTCCACTACTGTGGGTGCTGGTTGCTAATGAACTTCTAGAATCCCTTAATAAAGACGGCATACTCACCATCGGATATGCCGATGACCTAGCCATAATGATATCAGGGCTTTTCGAGTCCACTCTATGCGAGAAGATGCAGAGAGCACTTCGCATCGTGGAATCGTGGTGCCGAAAACACAGTTTATCTGTCAACCCCAACAAAACAGAACTAGTACTTTTTACCCGTAAGTTGAAGCTGCCAAAGCTGGAACTTCCATCTTTATTTGGTACGAGACTGACTCTCAGTAAAGAGGTCAAATATCTTGGAATTTGGTTAGACAGCAAACTCATCTGGGGTAAACAGCTCGAACATGTAACAACAAAAGCCACCAACGTACTGTGGCAGTGTAGACGGGCCGTCGGCAAAGACTGGGGATTAAACCCTAAGCTTTGTCTGTGGATGTATACAGTCATGGTCCGACCCGTGCTTACCTATGGCGCCGTGGTGTGGTGGCCAAGAACAAACCTGGTTACAGCGATGAACAGACTGCAACAGGTCCAAAGGCTAGCCTGCTCTCTCATCAGTGGATGTACAAAATCTACTCCATCAGCAGCGTTAGATATTATACTAGGCCTGACGCCGCTTCATGTGCACATTCAGCAGGAAGCGATGGCGGCAGCTCTGAGAATAAAATCCACGAGCCAGTGGAAAGGCAGTGCCAAGTTAACGAATCACAGCAGGATACTGGATAAGGTTACTAACATTATCCCCGAAGCCATAAAAGGTACAGACAGAATAGCCACAACTTACCTGACCAATAAAAGGTATCAAGTGGCTAGGCAAGAGGAAGTAGAGGAACCAACCTCCGCCTCCTCCTCTTCAGTCTATCACATCTACACAGATGGCGCCAAACAAAAGACAGGAGCAGGTTGCGGCTTTTATTGCCCAGAAACAGGACAATCAAGATCACAGCCTCTAAACCAAACGACTACTGCGTTTCAAGCAGAAACTATTGGGCTCCTCATGGCAGCTAGTGAAGTATCAACATCATTAGAGTCCATAGATAGCGTTGTAAATGCTAATCTACAAACACAGGTCATCTTCACAACAGATAGCGCAGCACTTTTGAATGCACTCGGCAGACCTGACACGAGGTCTAAATCCGTTGCAGAATGCCACAGTGCCCTCCAAAAACTAGCTGAAAAGCACATGGTTATAATAAAATGGACTAAAGGCCACAGCTCTTGCCCATGGAATGACAAGGCCGACTTCCTAGCAAGGAGAGCAGCTAAACTCACACCAACTTCTAAAGACATCAGCTTATCCAACCCACCAACAGTGGAGATTAAAAATAGGCTGAGACTAAACTCCGAAAGGGAGCACCAAAAAATATGGGAACGTAGACTGGACTGTAAGCAAACAAAGAAGATGCTTCCAGCTAAAAACAAAAGGATAACAAACACATTGTTAAAGATGAAACGCGAAGACCTACGGATGATGGTGGGCATCATCACGGGACACTGTGATCTCAACCACCATCTGCTGAAGACAGGGGCTACGGACAGTGGGCTATGTCGTGGCTGTCTTCAGGACGAGGAGACAGTGGAGCATGTTATATTGTACTGCACAGCCACAAATGAAGCCAGGAAAAAAACCGGACTCCAGGAGCTGATAGAGTCCTGTTTAACTTCATCCGTTACTCATTCGGGGACACTAGAACAGTGCTGCCATAAACCCAGGGTCCTTCTCCGTTATTTTAAGGAGTTGGGCTGGCTGGGGTAGGGTTAGCAGGGGGACAATGCACAATACACCCCAATGCGGGAAGTCAGTGCAGATCTTATCTCCCCCATTTTCAATTAGAATTAGAATTAGAAACTGTGTTTCGAACAAATAAATATTTGTATTTGTATTTATTTTCTCTCAATACAGGTAACAAACTAGATTATAGAACTAAGCAAATAGTACAACTATTTTAGCACAAGGGAGGTTCATAATTGAAGTAGGAATCTGAGAACCTTCCCTAGATACAGGGTATGCTCTAACCACTGCGCCCCGGTCCTCTCCAGGTCAGGTCGAATTCATGAATGTTCATTATAGCATTCTAAGAGGTTCAGTAGACGTCAACCTAATGATGATTATATTTTCAGCTACCACGTGCCGGAGGTGAAGATCATCTCTCATGAGTCTGTGAAACCGGGGGAGAAATCTGCGCTACTTATAAAGCTCACCAACCCCACGGGGCATGAGATGCAGGTATTCATCATCATTATCAGCCTGTTTACGGCCTCCCCCATTGAATACAATGGGATGATTTGCCATAATCACAAAGCTTGGCTGGCGGATTGGTGATCGCAGTTTGGTGTTAAGGGGCCGGCGAAAGCCGAACGCAAATTAAATTCGAGGCGCGTGCAAAAATCGGCCTGAATATGTCTTATCCTTGTTTGGCACCGGGGCGATGTATGCGCGATGTATGCGCGATGGATATACGAGACGTTCAGAATTTGTAACAAATTAGGTCGTGTTCCGTAATACAGGTGTTGCAGGTGTTCATAGGCTACGGTAACAACTTTCCATCAGGTGGGCCGTAAGCTTGTTTGCTTGCCAAGTAGTATAAAAAAAAAATGATGAATAAAAACTTGAATGTTTTTTCTTATCATGTTGTTATTCTGTAACTTGACAATAATATGCTATGTTCCTGATCAAATAATACTAGAAAATACTATAAAACAAAAGATGAAAACAATGGAATTCAATTAAGAACATTTTGGTTTAGGTAAGCATTTTGAAAAAAAAAACCCAGGTACCTAGATAAACACTACCCAAATCCGAATAATAGCATAATATGGTGGAAATATGTTTGAATTACAAATTACTTTGGTATTGCGTTTGGATGGGCAATTTATCCTCCGCTGGCCCCTTAAGTACTCAGGCGGATTCTGCTGCCCATCTCCTGGTACAATCCCTTAGTAAAGCGGTAATTTCCGCGGGTGAAACCTGATAATCTACTCGGTCTTTTGCTGCTCTTACACAGAATCATTTCACTAACAGAATAAGAGACGCCTCAAAACAAGCCAAGCCATCTTTGATCTATGCTTTGTCGAAAATTTAACTCAAACTAGTTATTCTTGTAGGTTTTGTAGTTGATTTAAAATTATCCTTGTAGGTTCAATAGATAAAATACTTCTTCTTCTTTTATTTAATGGCCTCTGACGAAAACTTTCCTCAATTTTAAATAAATAAATGCTGGACATTTCACACAACATTATCTAGCCAAGCAGAGCTTGTGTTATGGGTACTAGATAACTGATATACTTAATACAATACATTACATAGATAGATATTTTTTATTATACATAGAAAATACCCAGACTACCCGGAACAATTATCTGCAGATCGCACAAATATTTGTTCCGAGGCGGGGATCGAACCCGCAACCACCTGCGTCGCAGGCGAACATTCGCCCGCCGCGCCACAGAGGTCGTCAATTTTGCCAAAGTCAAGTAATTATTTTGATAAAGTCAGGTCAAAGTCTAAATAAATATTTCTTTTTTGTTTTCTTTTATACTCGCAATCAGCTGGGGACTATAGGCGGATGGGTGGATAGGTTCCTGACGTTCGGGATCCAGACTCATCAGTCCTTCTTCCCACATTATAGAAGGTTATCCAAGCCATGGGTTCTCTTCAACCGCCTTGTGCCACTTAATAAATAAATAAAGATAAAATACTTTTGACTCTGAGAAACAAGACTAGGGAGAGGAGAGGTTGTTTACCCGGCATCTTCCGGCTGATGATGATGACGTTGCTTGTTTGCAGGTCCAACTCCTGCAGCCAGCGGAGGTACCGCCGCCAGACGAGCGAGACGAGCCCACCACCATTGAGAAGTCATTGGAGAAGTCTCTCAACATAGAAAAGGTATCTTATTCTTCATCAGCCGGTAGACTTCCACTGAACGAGGCCTCCGTCATTGAATAAGGAGATTTGCCATAATCACCACGCTAGGCAGCCGGATTGGTGATCGTAGTAATCATGTTAAGCCGGGTCCAGACATGACCGAGATCATTTGACCGATCCTATCACCGTATCCGATCACCGTATCCGTATCTGCGTATTGTATCAAGCCCCGTATCAAGTTGTGGACGCCTCCGATTTGCTCCGTATCCGTATCTGACTGACCCACGTCCGTATCTGTATCACCTTTGATGATCGGACAAAAACCGACACGACATGCGACGGGCCGTATCATAACGGCGTATCGAGATCCCGTATCATGATACGTATATCATTACCCGTCCACATATGCGATCATGATACGCGTCGACGATACGGATACGGTGATCGGATCGGGCAAATGATACATGTCTGGACCCGCCTTTAAGTACTCGGGTGGATGCTGCCCATCCCCTGAGAGCTGATTCTAAGTTTTGACAAGCAATTGACACGGACCTTCGAGCAACACGGACTTCCTGCCGCAAGGGAGTAGCCTTAGCGATATATTACCATTCAAATAGTTCTGTCTTTTTTTGCGGAGGGAAATGTGCACACAAGCGCAATTCCGCATATACACATCCAAATACAACACTGTAATGACGACACTCACACTAACAAACCTTGCACACCTCAGAATAAGAACATACAACTAGTTTTATTGAACGCATATGCCTACTTTGGCTTGTAGTTTGACAGAGGGGAACGCTGCGAATGGCTACTCCCTTCCGTGTTGCTCGAAGACACGAACGTATAGTGTAGTGTAACACGGATTTTTGTATGGAAAATGAGGTTCACACGCTAGGTGCGCTCATCGGTGGCGCCATACAAAAATCCACACTACACTACACCAGACGTCCGTGCCATTTGCTTGTCACAACTCGGAATCAGAGCCCAATTCACTAACTAAAAATTAAAATAGAGTTCGGATCATGTTTCGATCTTGTGTCGATGTCTTAAATGTCAGAAATGGTATTCTCTTAACTTAAAATATAACACTGTAATGTGATTATATCGAAATGTGACCGAAACTTGAACGATTCAAAGTTTTTTCGTTAATTTTATCATAAGTAGATGGAGTCTCTCTTTACTCTTTCCAATTATATATATATAACTATCCTACTCTAATGGTGGTCACCATGAATTGAAAGTAGACTAAATTGTTATTTATGAGGGACTAGAAATTCAACTTTCAATCAATTTACAATTCAGTTCGATTCGGTCAACTTTCGGTGTAGTTTTAAAATAACTTAGAGAATTGGGCCTCAGCTCTCTGATGTAATCGCTTTGTCGGCTTTTACGAAATCCACTGTAGGAGACGGAGGGGTCTATTCTTAGACCGAACACACCACGGCATGCCTTCTATAATACCACAGCAAATATAGACTATTTTCAGGACCCAAACTGGTCTGAGGCACTTGGAAGCCCACACACAAAACAGCCCACAGGATAAGCTAATTAAGAAATTAGTAATTATAAAAGATTGTTTAATTTCAGGACGTGTCGTCCTACAAGTCGTTGGAGCGGAAGCCGTCGTTTGACGTCAGCACGGTGGTGACGTCACCGGCGTCCGGTGTCACGCTGTCCATCCCGCAGAGAGATGACGCGGCGGAGTACGATGACGACGCACAGCACGACACTAACGAGTTAGTATCGCTATGACGTCAGCATGGCGGTGACGTCGCATATCATATAATTTTTGACTTTCGCTTTAGCACAGAACTTTGCCGAGTACTAAACTTGTGTCTGACAATCTAAATAATATAATTCAAAGGTTCGCAGAACCGAACGAACAGTACCAGGAAGTCGGTGGATGGAGGCAGCTCAAGACTGGACGTCGTGGCATTCAATGGGGAGGCCTATGTGTAGCTGTGGACTTCTATAGGCTGATGATGATGACAATGAAGGTGTATATAAAAAGTATTTTACATTCAATTCTAATTTCCTTTCTTCTAGTGTGATAATGTGGAGGAAATCCAACAAGTTGGCCCTCCGTCTCGAGCTCTCCACATCGTCTGACGCGGTGGGCGGTGCGCCGGCGCACGTCGCCATAGCTTTGCAGTATTCCTACAAGAACACTGTGCCGCCGCCGACCAACGCAGCTACCAATAAAACGCACCACACGCTCTACACTATTGTGGTGCTATCTCTCGGCACAGTGCAGGCTTGAATTGTGCTCATAACAGGCCATAATGTCTCATAGATTGGCTATAATGTCTCATAGATTGGCTATAATGTCTCATAATTTGGCCATCATGTATCATAGTCTGTTCGGCATTTTACAGTCGCTATAGCTTAACAATACTCTTACCAGAATAGGCTGTTCACGTTACGCTGCTACGTGGTAATTACATTTTGGAACCCCACATCCAAAACGTGCCTTCTGGCAATTGGACAAAAAGATAGATCACAAATAATAATACATACATAGTTTATACCTTCTCATACAGTTGGCTACCTTCAAAATCGTTTAAAAACTGAACCACTTGTGCATTGAGTCGTTTATTAGTAAGAAAAAGTCTAGCATTATGTGCTTCATTGTTTAGTTATGTTTAAAGTGTTGTTAAGTAGTCTGGCTGGTGGAGTTCATGCACTCGTAAGCCAACAGTCCCAACAGTGGGTAATAGAGATTTATAGGCTAACTATGCTTGAAACAATGTTGGCTGTATGATCTCGAAGTATGTTTGATTCCTACAATGGGAGTGTGTTTCTGAAACAAAGGCTCACTGCGAGCGATCTACGCAAACTTAAAATCAAATATAAATTGTACCTAGTTGAGTTAACTATGAAATTATTAATGAAATTCCATTTTGTGTTGTGATTGCGCGTTAAGAGGGTTTATTTATTTTTATATCCTATACTTAATGTAGTTATAAGCGATAATTTATTAAAAGTACATATAAGCTTAGCACTTGTATTTTATCGAAAACAAGCTTAAATTGCTTTTGCACATCGGCCGTACTAAAACTAGTATTACCTGTTTAAAAATAAAGTATTTTCAGCTAACTTGTTATTTTTATTCTCAAAAATTAAAATATTGCCTCAATTTTGAGTGATGCTCATATTTTGAAGTTGAACGTAGCTACGACTTTTAAAATATCTGTATCTCATCATCACCAGCCTGTTTACGTCCACTGTTGGATGAGTCCTCCCCCACTGAATACAATGGGGGGATTTCTCATAATTACCACGCTTGGCAGGCGGATTTGTGATCGCAGTTTGATGAAGTACTCACCTCAATAAATAGTATTCCCGAACGTTGTGTTTGCCAATTGGCTACACTAGAATTCGACTAGACTAGTCTCTAGGTAATAGATTCTTTCTTGGTCAAGTTTAATCTTACAACTACCTACAGCAATTAATTATAACAAAGTAATTAGTAAAAACAAACGAACACGTACGACACGTGTCGTATCTAACTCTAAAAAGAGGCGGCACGCCGCGTAACGTAAGAGAGAAGCTGGTTTTAATTTCATTCAATATCAATCAAATATATATTCAAACATATTGTTACGTACGGTGCTATATATATTTATAAAAGCACCTTTCAAAAACTGATCTTGCGAACTAAGTCGCGGGCGTTTGCCTGTTTGTTTGCAAGGAGTTACTGAAATCTAAACATACCCACTATTTCCACAAAACCAAGTGATAGCGCGTTCTAGGATCCGGTTAAAAATACAAGCGCCATCTAGTTATTCATTTTGAACTAAAGTTACAAGAATCAAAAATAAAAAGCAGGAAATTAAATAGTTCGCAAATTAACATTTTGGTCTTAGACTTAGTTAGTATTAAGCTCGGCAAGAATAGATCTAAAATAGTTAATATCAAACAAGTTGTGTCCTAATAAAATTTTGTAAATATAGGTAAGACTTGACAAGGTGCGCAGTGCTCTAGATTTTTGAAACAACGAACCAGAAAAAAATTAAATGAAATCATTGAAGTAAATAGGATAGTAAGTAAATATAAGTCATCAAAGAATGAAATACATTTATTCGACAACACAAAGAACATACAGGTAGAAGGAAAGCGTAGAAAAGTAAAGAATACCACTTACGAAAGTTTTTATAAATAAATACTTACGTTCCATGACATACAAGTGTTTTTGCAACTACCGCAAATACTCGCAGAGCATTTACCTACCAAGCACCCACACGTCTCGCATTTAACTCACCCGCAGTACAACTCGCTCTCTCGAGGTTGTGTGATCAATCAATAGCATTAAAGTTATTTTTAGTGATCGTATGAACAAATAATAGCAAAGTAGGTACTCTCCAACTCCTTACTCTTGAGTCCAGACGTAGAAAGCTTAAAGCAGTTACCCTGGGACTATGTATGTGACTGTTTGGTATTATGTTATGTAGTTGTTTAAAATAAATAAAAGCAAATAAATAAAGTAAGTAATTTATTCAGTCGCCTAATTGTCTATGAATGAAAAATATGAAAATTCTTTATTTCTGTTTTCACCCAGAACTACTGGAAGAAAGCGTTAGCAGAGTTGGTTGTGGAAACCAATGGCGGTGATGAGCTCACCACTTGTCACATCCTATATTACTGCGATTGTGCAACCCACAGTGAAGACGTCCTTTGAGGCTCTGCCTACCCCTTCGGGAAAAAGGCGTGTATTAGGTGTATTTTTGTATACAAGGTGGCCCAAACAATGACGTACCCGTACCGAGACCCTAGGTATTTTCCGGGATATTTTGTAGTTTTTAAGTGGTTTTGAAAATTGGCATAGCAGCACTCTCCCATCCCACGTCGGGTCTCTCGCTGAACAGACTCTAGCACTCTACTATGTATATTCTGTAGCATAACTAGATTACATGATGATGCAAAATGTTTTAAGATACCTATAAGGGGTGTAAAAAGACAGCTCCCGAATACTGAAGGTACCGGTAAAGCTACCTATGTCATAGCTATATAAAATAGCTTTCACCTGAGAGGTGATTCATACCGGAGAAAACCTTTTATTTCGTTTCGTATCGTATTTGTCAGCCAGCAATGTACGCATTTATTCCTGCCGCGTGAGTTCAACGCTCCCGGTCAGCTGATCGACCCGTAAGGCCAATATTTCACATGAGGTTTTCATTGCTTTTTTTGACGTTTTTATGATGGAAAATAGGTTTATGTGTTCCTTTAACAATATTTTATGGATATTTATAAAGAAAACACGAAAAAAGTGGACCAAAAGTGAGCATTTTTTTTTCGTTTTTTTTCAGCTTAAATATTTTCAGAATCATGGTCTGAATGCACTGTTTCAGTTTTCGGGAGTAGTCTTTTTACGCCCGGTATAAAAAGAAAAAAATAGATGAAAAACATTAGATAATATATTACCCACAGCAACAAAGATACCACTTTTTCATTATAATACATACAACCTTATGTAAGAGGTTATCAATGTAAAAAACTATTTTGAGATTATTATAACTATAAATCAGGTACAGTCTTTTTGAACTTGTGTCTTAGCTGAATAAATAACATCATTAATGCCTACTCCATCGTAACTACTCCCGATCAGAGAAATAGGCAAATTGTTGTCTTGAATGTACTGACGGATTTTACCTACTTTCTCATAATGACCTATCACATACTGAGGTATACAGTCATGCAATATACTAACATTGGATGCTGCAGGCTCTTCTGATATCTGTAAAATTGTCTTTATTTCATGTAAAGCAATCTTAAGTAACTTTTCCTTAGTTGTACCATCTCCAAACTTTTCCTTATACCACTTCCCTCCAAGCATTACTGTCAGCACAGTCCCATTTTGATCAGGAATACAGCAAGAGTCAAAAACAACTCCTAGAATTGGAGAGTTCTCAATAGGTGGGACTAGGAAACCAAAGGCAGGTTTGATAAGCGGTTTCTGAGTTGCAAAGTATAAGTTTACAATGCCAACAGTCACAAAGGGGATTTCAGTCAGACTTTTGGCTAATTCAGGATGTTGTCTCTGGACTAGCTTGGAGAGGGCGTACGCAGGTATAGATGAGTACACATGGTTTGCATTGAGCTTCTCCCCTGTGGTGCTCTTCAGTGTGACGGTACTTGAATCTAGGAATTGAATCTCTTCCACATTGCTGTTCATGCTAACTTGTACATCATTCTCTTTCAAGTAGTCTGTCAGTGTCTTCGGGAAAGTGTCTAATCCACCCTTTATTGTGTACACATTCCATTTCTCTTCCTTTGCTCTCTTAGCCAAGTCACTGAGCTCTAAGTCATCATTGTTCTTAGATTTGAACATGGACTTCATCATCCCTTTGACAACGCCTCCGTGGTTCTGCTCCCATTCAAACAGGGTTCTCATCAGGAACTTCACTGAGATCTCCTTCGCATCCCCGGCACAGATACCACAAATCATGGGAGATATTGCATAGTCTGCAATCTCTTTCCCAAATCTTCGCTCTACAAAGTTATAAATAGAATCGTCCTGTAACTCTTTGTGCGGTGACTTGATATCGTTCAAGAGCGCGTAAATTAGAGGCTTTGAGAAAGGCTTGTTCGTCTGGAAGACTTCTTTCAGACTGGATGGAAGGAGGTGTAAGTTTTGGTTTGCGTAAATCAATCTGTTCTTGGCCGCCGGGTGGTCTGGTTTAATGGCTGAGATGTGTTCGCTTAGACCGAGATCTTGGATCATGTTCAGTGTGTTCAGGCCAACGATTCCTTTCGGTCGGATAGTCCGTGGTCCTTGTTCGAAAGTGTAGTCCTTGGTGCGAATACTTTTGATCCAGCCGCCGCAGTAGCCGGTGGCTTCTAGGAGGAACAGTTTCAGGTTATTGTTGTTGTTCAAATTGTTCTTCAGTAAATAGTAGCCCGTGGATAAGCCGCCAAGTCCGCCGCCGAGTATCGCTGCCATTTCTACAAAAACTTCTTGGAGTCTTTGTAAATGATTTGAAATACACTATAACACACCGTATACTCAATCAATGTGTAATTTCTTGGTGCTTTTTACACAAGTCACCGAACAAAAGCTACAGAATAGTACTTTTCAAATTTATTTAAATTTTTCTTGCTCCTTCTCCTTCCCTTCGTTCTATAATATTCTACATTAGATAGATTTTCGTTCGTGTTTTTGAAAATCAAAATAATAAATAATTTTGACGTTTGACTTGACGTTGCCATTGACAATACAATGACACAAACATTTTGATTTACGGGTAGGTAGTATGTTTAAGCTGCGTGATGCGTGATGATCAAAGATAAACTTTCGTTCTATAAAATAAAGGCGTTTTACCTGAAAATAAAACGCATTATAAAATACTTACCTGATCCTAAGTCTAATATATATATATTGAGATATAGCTATCGCTTTCGCTTGCTTTTTTCCCTTTTTCCTCTATAGTATTGTGTATCGCCTTCCCTTTCGCACACTCACACCACCACTAGCAGCGAGGCCTCTTGGCGAAGCCGGTTACTTTGGCTTCTCATTAAGTTTGTTGTTTTTGCGTTATTCACCAGGCAGTATTAAAAAATATTAGACTTAGGATCAGGTAAGTATTTTAATATGCGTTTTATTTTCAGGTAAAACGCCTTTATTAAAAAACTGTACCGTGATCCTAAGTCTAATATATATATATTGAGAGATGTTTGTTATCGCCTGGTGGTGGTGGTTGAACGTCAATGTGATTTTTTACCATCCCTTACTATTGGATAATGTCAAGTATTGACAGAATAAATTTTAAGCAATACATAACCTTTAGTAAGGGGTAAATATTAAAATTCTTCAAGGTCAAAAACATAGCTTCGTAAGCATACAGATAACGACCTACCTAGGTTGGTTGGACTAATATCTTAGCAGATACATTATTTCATAATAAAAGGTGGTATGTATTTTTGTCATTATTTATTTTCATAAACTTTTTAACTTAAATAACGTTCTTCCGAATTCTTATAACTTAGGTGATTGCCTGAAAAGTAGGTGTTACATTTTGATTCACCTCTTTACATGATTGTACTATCTGTCTACAATAGAATTTTATAAACGTATTTTGCGATCTCCAGTTGCCTCTTGAAAGTATATCTTCAACTGGTGAATTCTCAATCCAGCTTTTAGAGGCAACTGCAGCTCTAAAACTACCAGCGGAAGCCTCCACACCAGCATCTTTTAATAATTTTTTAATCCACCCAGAAATCACACATCTAGACGCGGGTTTAGGCTGGCCACATGTAGTAATAAAGAGATTTGTACAGTCCGCAGATTCTCTTCTACTCTTTCCAATATTAATCAACTGAGTTATCCAATAGACAGGGTCTAAACTCTTATTATCTGGATTAATATTAAGCCTCCAGCCAGACTGACGATGATTAACAGAATCAGTTTTAGACCCGAATTTTGGCCATAAAATAATATAGTCTTTGTGGACAATACAATTTTCAGGGTTTACTCTAAGAAGAGTTAAATCATGTACTCGCCTTCCAGAGTATAAAAGTAAAATAGCGGCCGTATGTTTAGATATTTGGTAAATGCTACTAATATTACAGTCTATTTGAGACATAAACTTAACTACTAGGTCCACATCCCATACAGGAGGCTTAGCCGGAGTTGGATTTGACAAGGCTATAGACTTTAAAATTCGCTTAACAAAGGGATGACTACTAAGTCGCTCAGAAATTTCTGGGTCACAAAGTGTAGAAACGACGGATTTATGAACAAGAATAGTGTTATATGATAGCTTCTCTTTGTGAAATAATTCTGCTAAAAACCGAGCTAGCTCTGAACCTGTAGGCTTACAACTGGTTATATTGTTTTTCTCTGCCCACTTAATCCACCTATACCATGCTGGCTTGTAAGTCCTTATTGTTGACGGACGCCAGCTGTTAAAGAGGAGATCTATTTGTTCTGGTGTCCATTCCTTTAATTGTTCGCTCCAGCCCCACATCTCCACACTTCCAGCTCCATTTCCTGCACGTTCCGAGGAGGATATCCTGTCGAGACGTCCACTAAGACTCGGTCTAGATCTCGAATTGTCCAGGGTGCTGCTGTTGCCCGGCTCCGTAGATCTGGACGCCAAAAAACTTTCTCCCACCTTGGTGCAACTATAAGGTATACGCCGCGACAGTGATGTAGGTGTTGAAGAACTTTCGGGATTAAAAACGGAGGGGGAAACACCCATGCTAGTGGATAGTCCCATATTTGTGACAGGGCGTCGTGGAAAACCGCTCGTGTGTCCCTGTAATCTAGGGTGCAGTAGCTGGACACCACGCGTGTAAAACGTGTTGCAAATAGGTCTATGATCGGCGTGCCCCACTTGGCGAATATTCTTGTTGTTACTTGAGGTAACAGGTGCCATTCTGGCATAGTTTGATGGCGAGACAGACGATCTGCCTCGGCATTGTATGCACCGGGAATATGGAATGCTACTAGATCTATCTGATAGACATCTAATAGGTGAAAATTTTTGTAGGTTAAGTCCAAAAGATCTCCCGATTTCGACCCTCCTTCGTTTCGTAAATAAGCTACTGCTGTTTTGTTGTCGGATTGCAGGTGTATAGAGGTTGATTGTAGGCTCGGACCTTGTTCTTTTAAAACTTTCAGAATTACCAGGAGCTCTTTCATGTTCGAATGCTTGTCTTTCTCCGCAACCAGCCAATCCCCTGATAACTTCATGTTGTTTATTTGAGCACCCCAAGCTATATCTGAAGCGTCTGTTACTAGGAAATGAGTAGGATGAGAGACGTGTATTCGAGAATAATCTCCTAGGTGATTGAGCCACCAAATCAAATCTGTTTCCGATTCCTTGTTCAGAGTCACAAGTTTTGAACTGCGGTTGTGATGGATGATAGTCAGCTTCTGGAGCTGCCGATAATTGAGTCTCCCTCGAGGGATGACAAAACTGGCAAAATTCATCATGCCCACGAGGCTTTGAAAGTCGACAAGTTTCATCGAATGATTTTCTAAGAGTGTTGAGATTGCTGTTCGTATCTTGTGGAGTTTTTGCTCTGGGAGAAACTTTTGATTTTGCCAAGGGTTCCATACAATACCTAGGTATTCTATGTTTTTTCTTGGTGTTAGCACGGATTTTTCGAAGTTTACTTTCCAGCCTAGATACGTCAACATATTCAGGGTTATGACAACATGCTCTTTTAGAACAATTTGGTTTGTATTTGCTATCAGATAGTCGTCTAAATACACGAGAAGTCTGATTCCTCTTTGGCGGAGGATCTGTGCTATCCAATTGCTTACGGCGGCAAATGTTTTTGGTGCCGAGCTTAAGCCGAAGGGAAGACAATTCATTTGCAAAATTTCCTTGCGATACATTAGGCGTAGAAACCGTCTGTGTGTTTTGCTGATTGGTAGATGAAAATACGCCTGTGACAGGTCTATTTTCACAAGCCAATCGTTTGGCTGTAAGAAGGCTGGAACTTTGTGAACGTTGATCAATCTGAATGGTGTTGTCAGTACAAACTGATTTAAGGATCTTAGGTCGAATATTGGCCTCATACTGCCGTCTGTCTTGGGTACTAGAAACATACGTGATAGGAAACTCGGGGATGCGTGAACTGGAACTAGCACACGTTCTGTCTTCATCTTTTCTATGACTGCCGACATTTTTGAGGTTTCGTGCGTTGCCTGTCGGCTGTTGTGTCGATCGGGTAAATGAAGTGGAGGTCGATTCGAAAAAGGGATACGGTAACCTGAAATTATTTTGAGGATGTAACTGGGCGCGCCCATTTCTTTCCACCTTTTTCGATAACACTTCAGCTGACCGGCACGGAAAGGACTCGGTGAGTCAATATTTCCGGTAATTTCTCCTATCCCGGTGGGATGAGGGAGAAGGGCGTCTGTCACGTGCACCTCTATGTGCCGCTGCTGCTGCTGGTCGTTCATTTTGTCTTTGACCTCTGGATGTTCCGCCTCTTCCCCGAAAGGGTCTGTTAGAACTCATAGCGCCACGAGGTTTAGTGTAACCTCCCCGATATGAAGTCCGATTCTGATCTTGATACCTGCCAGATGTGCTCGCAGTCTGAGCAGTAGTATTTGAACCGGTCTGCGTTGCATGAACGCGGTCTTTAGTGCGAGGCCAAAAAACATATCGAGAATCCCCTAATTTTGCTAGGGTAGATGTGAATTTTTCAGCATCGAATAGATTGATGCATGAGGGGGGTATTTTCCGCAACATACTTTTATGCATTGGGTCTTTCACTGAGGCCAAGATTGCTTCTCTCCTATGTTGAATCATCTCAGCTCTGTGTCCGCAGACTAACTGAAGAGCATCATTCGAAATTTTAGAGAATTCACCTGTTACAAATATGTTCTCGATCTTTTTATGAATTCCATCATAGTTAAGGTCAGGCGTAGCCTTTGCCCAAGATAAGAAGTCGCGAAGCTCCTTTTCAAGATGATCTTTTTGTTTTATCAGTGCATAACTAATAGAGGCGAATGCTTTGTCGGCATTTGCATTCGTGCGAGACGTATCATATCGTTTAACTTCTTCGTTAGACTCAAGTTCCGTAAAACCGGGGGTATGACGGTAGTTTTTCTGAACGTCCGCATATCTAACATTTTGCCACTCGACATCGTCAAGTCTTTGTATGCTTTTCAAAACTTCTAGGTATGATGATGGAGTTTTCAAGACATCGGGATCTTTCAGTTTCGTTAAAATTGGTAGTGAAATCTGGGGTTCACCTTCGTCCAAACCCGAGTGGTTGTCATTATACAGGTCTCCACTTACATCGTCATCAATGTACTCATTGGTGTAGTAATTATCACCTTCAGGATGATCATCGCATGGTTCCCGATGAAACCTTGATTTGAGATCACTAACGACTGCAATCAGTTTATCTAATTTATCATTTTTATGGTTATGCGTGCCATGCCTTTGTTTTTTGCGTCGATGACGACGAGAACGCTTAGCAGAAAAGTCCGTATCGGAACTGCTACTCGAATCATCACTCACAGAGGAAGACGATTTTGACGCGGACTTTCGTCGCTTCCTCTTACTACTCAAATTTTCATTTGCATTAGACGTATTCATATTTTTACCCCGTAGATCTAATATGAAACTATCGTCGCTTAGATCCACGTTACCAATATTATCTTCCTTACTCATTCGAGAATGCCTTAACTGCAATTTATTTGGAATCTAAAAATAAGGAACTGCGGTCACTGGTCACACATCAAAATATAATTAAACATGGAAAATCACTATTTCTTTTCCAAATTCAAAATCAAAGGCGACATATTTGAAAGGTCACACGAATATTTCAAAGTACGATTATCAAGAAACCAATAATCAAAAAAATGAACAATTACCGAATCTGTCCTGCTACCACGTAAAACGATTTACAAAATGAACAAGAAAAATAGGTAAATGTTCTGTACTTATTAATTATTTGTAAGAATGCAGATGCACAGGGAAATAAATTTTTAATTAAATTTGAATATTTTCAAATTAAATTCTAGCACTTACCAGTGCACGTCTGTTCGAAGCGAAAACAACAACGTCAATGAGAAGCCAAAGTAACCGGCTTCGCCAAGAGGCCTCGCTGCTAGTGGTGGTGTGAGTGTGCGAAAGGGAAGGCGATACACATTACTATAGAGGAAAAAGGGAAAAAAGCAAGCGAAAGCGATAGCTATATCTCAATATATATATATTAGACTTAGGATCACGGTACAGTTTTTTAATAGGTATATTGGATATTCGGTAAATGCTCCAAGATTGGATGTACTATTCTGAGGTACCTACATTATTTCCAACATCATTATGAAATAAAAAAGTTTTATTGAATACCTTAGGTATTAGAAGGAAGAAGTCGAATTCAATTCCATTTTTCGTAAGCCACGCTTGGATCTCTGCTTTTCTATTGCCCATTGTAGGAGACTTGTTTATCAACTTTTTATTGAGGCTGGCGCTAGGCGTTCAATCAAATGAGGTCCATTACTGCTCAGGAAGGCGTGCGGGCACAGTTGCGGTGTCCCGGCGCGATAATGAATTTCAATTTCATACTCATTGCACCCGCAACATGTCTTTTTAAGAGCTAGCCGGTACTAGAAGTAGCATAATGCTAGTGGTACTTTTACCATCACTTTTATTGAACGAGCGAAGCGAGTTCTCTGTGTCAAGTTGGAAGAATCGGCGTTTGTATGTATGTATGTATGTATGTATGTATGTTTGTCCGATGAAAACTTCCAAACCGTTACTCCGATCTTCATGAAATTTGGTATGGCGGTAGGTAGTATTGGTACAATTTGTAGGTAAGGTTATGAGCTATATTGGTCAGGGGGTTGCTGAGATATTGGGGTCCAATGGGGGGGGTAAAAAAAAAAAGTGAGACTGTCAGATCAAGTGGGGTGTCTAATGAAAGCGCTTTGGTTGGACATTTCAAAACTGTTTTTAATAAGTATTTAAACTAAGTAGTTTCGGAGATATTAGGGAAAATAAAAAACGTAAAAATCAAAAATTCTAGGGTACTTCCAGCAATCCCACAATGCTGAAATTTGGTATGCTTGTGGCTTTTGTGTCACAACTACAGGGAAAAGTCTGAAATTGAAGAATTTCGAGACATATACCCTATAAAACAAAAAACCAATATAATATCCGTTGTTGACCTCCCATTTCTAGGAATTTGAATGACGTTGGAGTTCTATGATTTCGTCAAAAGGGCGTTACCAATTAATTCGTAACAGGTACTTATGTAGTATCAGAGACAAGTTACTTGTCTCTGGTGGTATAAACGCCCCGTTGCTTAGTGCTTATTCGAAAGTAATTTCGATGATGTGTAGGAATTTACCTCGAGGTGAAAATTAAAAAAAAAATGGAAATTATGGAAATGTCTTACTTAAGTAGTCGGGCTGATAAAGGTGTCATCGCGAGGTCTCAGTTCGGGGCGAACCACTAGTACCTAGGTACCTAACTTACCATATAAACTGGTGTGCAATAAACCTTTAGAGAAACCAGCACAATACCTCCCAAACTCATTTTTGAATAAATGTTAGTATTTTTTTACAAAAAATATTGTATAAGTAGGTAAGTATAATGTCGTAAGTATGGAATATATTTTTAATATGATTTTTGAACGAGCGAAGCGAGTTCTCTGAGTCAAGTTGGAAGAATCGGCGTTTGTATGTATGTATGTATGTATGTTTGTCCGATGAAAACTTCCAAACCGTTAATCCGATCTTCATGAAACTTGGTATGAGGGTAGATAGTATTGGTACAATTTGTAGGTAATGTTATGAGCTATATCGATCAGGGGGTTGCTGTGATATTGGGGTCCAAGAGGGGGTAAAAAAAATAAAAGTGAGACAGTCAGATCAAGTGGGGTGTCTAATGAAAGCGCTTTGATTGGACATTTCAAAACTGTTTTTAATAATTATTTAGCCTTAGTAGTTTTCGAGATATTAGGGAAAATAAAAAACGTAAAAACCCAAAATTCTAGGGTACTTCCAGCAATCCCACAATGCTGAAATTTGGTATGCTTGTGGCTTTTGTGTCACAACTACAGGGAAAAGTCTGAAATTGAAGAATTTAGAAACTTGTACTCCATCAAAAAGAAACCAATACAACATCCATTGTTGACCTCCCATTTCTAGAAATTTGAATGACGTTGGAGTTCTATGGTTTTCGTCAAAAGGGCGTTATCGGTACTTGATATAGGTACTAACAGGTATGTAGTATTACGCCCCGTTGCTTAGCCCTATTCATAGGTTATTTCGATGATGTGTAGGAAATTAGAGTAGTTACTGATAGATCCTGTACTGTATCTACTGGTAGACCTCGAGGAGAAAATTTACAAAAATAATAATAGAAAATTACTTAGTAAAGTAGTCGGGCTGATAAAGGTGTTAAAGGTGTTATCGCGAGGTCTCAGTTCGGGGCGAACCACTAGTTATAGTAAGTATAATTACTTACGTAGGTAGGTATATCTTTTAGTTATTCATGGAGTTGGCTGTAGTAGGTACCTACCTGGTAAAGTGAGCCTGTCAAATAGAGAAGTGTTCTCAGAAACCCTATGTAATAAAATACCTATGCCCGCTCTACAACTTCGTAAGTATCTAGTTCTATGGCTACACACTACGAGGATATAAAAACCCCGTGTACAGGACACAGCCCTTTCATTCACTCCTGAAAAGCTCAACATAAAGTTACTAAAATGAGCCAACCACAACCCAAAACATGCGAGAAGAAACTCAAACTAGCAGAGTCTAAAGTTCAAAAAATAATGAGCAAAATACAAGTTTTGAAGTTGAATAATTCGTATACTTCTCGGCTGGGAGATTCAAAACCGCGCAAAAACATAATTTCAGTGAATAAATCTAAACTGAATGTCGTTTACGCGCTTGGTGGAGTGTTGTTGATTTTGGGAGCTAGGTGGATTTATAAGGAGTGGCCATCAAGCCAGGTAAAGGTGACTTTATTTTACCCTGGGATCGTAACTTGTACCTACAGAACCTGTCAACACACAGCTAGGAGTGGACCAAAAGAGGATAAGTAGCTTCAACTCTTGACTAATTGATTACCATAATTACAGACACCATGCAAAACTGACAGTTTTTTATAGAAACCTGTCAATATGAGATGCCTTATGTGTGCCGTAATGTATCAGTATTGGTCGGAGAAAACGGGCATGTAAACTAGGCCATAGGAGATAATTTATTTTGCGCTATAAAAACACCAATTGCCGGATGTAAGTGCCTAAATGATGCCGGATCCACCGGATTACCGGATCCGCCGGACCGGATTGCAATCTCTAGTATAGCGTAAAGGTACCTCGGCATATACCTAAGAATAAGAATAAACACTATAGACGAGACACTGACGCTAGTGTACTCGTTTGGGTCGGCTGAGCCGACTATAGTCAGCGCGGTTATGCCTAGGTAAAGTTCCTTTCTCCAGCAAATTATTTGTGTAATTTTTAGAGCTGCATTTTGAAGGCACCTTCGGCAACCACAGCGCTCTTCCGGCCGCCCGAGGATTGTTCGATGTGTGCGCATGTGTCAGGCGTGACACGGCTCGCCAACACGTCCGCAACGGAGTTCGAGCAGCGTGCTTACAGCGCGGAGCCTGTGATCGTTACTGATGCTACGGCTGACTGGAAGGCTGTACAGGTAGCCATCTATCACCATTACCTCTGTCGACCTCTGCAAGACTGTTCCTTCGAGCTTGACGTCACAACACACTCGGAAACCGTTCTGGTTTCTTTCGAAATCCTGCCATGAAATTGCCAGCAGTGGCATTTGCGTAGCTGTTACAAATTTTGATCTCGCGTGATTCTTGGACATCTCGTGTGATAAATGTCGTACATTCGGCTAAGACCATTTTCAGCTTAATCTTTAGTAGGTAAATGTTTTGAAAACTACAGCTACTCACAACATGATGGGCAAAGGGAGTTCTTTAACACTAACATTAACATGATGGCGCAGTGCAACAATTTGTATATTTTTCAAAAGCCTCGACCTTTTTTTTCGCTTGCACGGGGTTTCCCGTTTGTTGCTCGTACTTGGGATAAAATAACAAACACTTCATTCAATTTTGTAGGCATCCAATCCAAGTTTATGCAGCATCATCTAGTCTAGGAAGTCAAAAACTTCATTCATCGATAGGTGGATTAGGTGGCGTTACGAATTTCTATCCACACAACTTTCCTATATGGCTAAGCATGGTCAATTTTGGAAGAAAATCTATGACCATCTTTAGGGCAGGCCATTGATGTACATATATGTCAACGGGGCAGGTATTGGATATTCCGCGTTAAAAAAATATCTAGGAATAAATTACCAACACTCAACAAGACTGTTATTTCACAGGAATTCAACTTCAATTTCTTCGCTTCCTTCTACCGCAACGGAAAAATGGGTAAACAAGTGAACGACTGCTTCTTCTTCGCCTATAAATCCGGCTTGCACTCACTCCAAGAAGTGTTTAACATGGACGAGTCCCGCGCGAACCTATCCGGTGCGCCGTGGTACGTCGGCTGGAGTACTTGCTATGACGATGAGACCCGACGGCTGAGAGATTACTATGATCGACCGTACTTTCTGCCGAATACGGCAGAAAGCGATATGGTGGACTGGATCTTTATGGGCGGGCCGGGCCAGGGCGCTCATATGCATGTAAGTGTTTGAGGTACTTACATAAATGTATCCACGGTTAAACTGCAGTAACGTTAAAAAAGTAAGAGCGCATAAGAACAAGTAGTTGTGAAAGAGGAAACAACAGCTGAAAACGATGCAATGATTGAAACAGAGGAGAGTGCAGTTGTAGATGATTTTGAAATAAGTGATAGTCTTAATATTATGGAACAGCCAATCAAAGGCGGCAGTGACATTGCACAGTCAGTAGGTAAGGTGCGCTATACCGAAGCTGCTCTTGGCTTAAACATGAGGCAGTTCCAACTAAATTTAAATCATCTTAATCTCCGAAGCCACAAAACGCGATACCTAACTTCTATCTAGGTATGCAACGAACCTTTTTGAAACGTTTAAGGTTACTAGCAAAGCTACAAGCCCATACTGAGCTCGTGATCCAATCTGTCTGACAGGTCAGGCTAACAGTTTGGAATAATTTTGTCCAAACAGTTAGATCATCGAACTGTTGGTAGGAAAGATTGGATTATAAACGATTTTTTTTGATGATTTTTTTACTATAAAGCTCCTGTGTGGTGCCGAAGAAACGTACACGTACACAGTAAAATATTATAGGCACATTCATCAGGATGTAATTTTTAGGTGGACTCCGTAAAGCACGTATCGTGGCAGGCTCAGATCCGCGGTCGCAAGCAATGGCAGTTGGCACCTCCTCCGGAATGCCTCTACTATTGCAAATGGATCACCTTCACTGTGTCTCCAGGTGAAATACGTAAGTAGACCACACTCTCAAGTCAAGTCAAGTGAAAAAGAACTTTATTCATTGAAATCACAAGGATCATTTTGAATCGTCTTATATAAAATTAAATTACTCCTGTTCCAACGCGACCAAGCCTAGAAGAATCAGGCAACAAACTCGGCTCTACTTATTCAAGTCTGTTCTATTCAATCTTTGAACATGCTACTAATAAACGCGAAGTAGTCCTTGGAATACTTAGTTATGGTGTGTTGTCTCTTTCGATAAATTTGAAACTGCTTGTCAATGTAAAAGACAGAACACTGTGTAACTATTCCAATGATAACCCAAGTTTCAGTAACACGGTGTAGGTATATTAGTCAGTTTGACGCCATCGGCGTCGCTTCTATACACGCCTCTTCTGTAGTTATGTCCCGCGCCGGGATATTATCTCGTATACCTTTCCCCTACTCAAGTCCTTGATACCAACAACACAAGGAGTCCTAGTGTAGAGAGTCAGGACTATGTATATAACTATGGGCGTAGCCAGGGGGGGGAGTTTGGGGGTTCAAACCCCCCCCTGAAATATTCAAAATGTTGTCAAAATCTGATACTTTTTGAAGTAACAGCAGTGTGGTGAATGTTTTTTTTCACATAAATATTGATGTCATTTCGTGTACATTTATGTTGTTTTATTTTCTTGATCCCCTCGAAACTAAAACCTGCCTACGCCCGTGATGACTGGATGTTTATTTCGTTGCAGTTGTTGTGGACACGAACCGCTGGTATCACCAGACGACCGTCCTCCCAGGCGACATCAGCATCACTATTGGCGCAGAATATGACTAACCTTCCAGTCGTGTCGGTACCCGCACCTTTGAAGATTTTATTATATATCAAACACACTCGCACACACACACAACAAATATTATAAATGCGAAAGTTTGCGAGTCCGTCACGCTCAAATGGCTGAACGGATTAGAGTGAAATTTGGAATGGAGATACCTTAATATACCTTGGATTAGACAGGCTACTTTTTCATCATGATCATCATAAATTTTCATCATTGTTCACATGGGTAAAAACGCGGGGCGCAGATAGTTTATAATATTTCTAGTGTTTTCTGTTGTGTGATGTTAACCAATGAGTGCAGAAGTGTAGTGAAATAAAATAAAAGTGGTTATCTCTACAGAATTCCATCTTTAAGGACCTCTGATTCTCAAACATATTCCCAATTCTACAGATTCCTAGCTCTACAAGTTCCTAACATTCGTCTTTCAAGTGAACACCAACTATGCACAAAAGTCGGTCTTGTGTCGAGCTACTAATACTTACAAGTCATAATATGACTCATATACCAAGGAATTTTTATTAAATCCATGTCATATACTTATATGTCACTGTTGAGTGTTATGTTATTTATTGTTATATTCTAGCATTGACATCTTTAGGCACTCGAAACATACCCTTGAATGGGGAATTGGAAGACCAGCATGGGTAAATATTTTTTCACAGCAGATTTTTATTAGCTGTATACAAATATAGCTAGCCGTGGTAGTCTCAGCCTAAGGGCCGGTTTCCACCGAGACGGAGAGGAGAGGAGACGAGAGCAAAGCTTGCAGGTTATTGGCAGGCAGGCTTGACGGTAAAAAAGAAAAGGATATAACGAAATCGGATTGGTTTATTCAAACACTCCCTCCTATCTCCTCTCTGCCCCGGTGGATACCGGCCCTAAGAGTAGGACTCCTCCAACTCCTCTTGTGGCAGGGGATGGGCAGCAGCATCCACCTGAGTACTTAACACCGCCTGCCAAGCGTGGTGACTATGGCAAATCCCCCCCATTGCACGCTATGCATGCTATGGGGTAGCGTCATCTAGCAAAGGATGTCTAAGCTGATGAAGAAGATACAAATATTGCATTATATGGATGTACATATAGGAATCTGTAAGAAATGGGAATCTATAATAGTAGATTATGCACTAAGGGAATAAAGCAGTGTCTTATGTCGCGGGCGGCATATTGAACCCTGAGCGTGACGAGGGACTCTAAAGTTAACTCCCGAGTGTAGCGAGGGAGTTATATAGAGTCCTGAGTGAAGCGAGGGGTTCAAGCTGCCCAAGACGAAGACAGGCTTTATTCCAGAGGAGCATACTCTACTTTTCACACTTTCTGCGAGACATTAAAAAGCTAGGGCTTGTTTTGATTTTTGCGGTAGTAGATTATCAATTATCTCTAAGCGTCTGTTTTGATAAACTTTGGAGTAGAATCACTATCGTTTATAATTTTTTATCAACATGAATATTGCAATAACTTTTACTGAAAATTACAGCACAAAAATGTCATATGAAATAAAAGAGTCTTTGTAAACGCTAGTCCATAATCTAAGGTAAACGCACCTTTTTCTTTTTTTTTTCGAGTTCTGCTTATGGTGGCCAGTTCGATTTTTGAACAAACCTCTTTACAACGCCATATGAGCATAGAGTTTTCCACGAGTCTCCACACGAATTTGACGTTCCAAATTCAAATCACTTTAATCCCTAGGGAGTTTCATACAACTTTATATCCCTAGAGAGACAATGCTATACTTTACGTTGAGGTTGCATCATTTGTAATTGGACATTGTCGAGCAGGTGGTGTGAAAACAAAATTATGACACCAAAGTGTGATGTTTGGAGTCAACTAAAACAACATTATAACATGCTACGAAAAAACCTTTATTCACCACCATTACATATACTCTACACACACTGGCATGACCAAGTGAATTCAATGTTATACTGGAATGATTTTAAATACTATAGAAGCTAAAGTGTACTTTCGATTACATACTTAGGATATAGTACATATTTTTGAACAAGAGTAATTTTTTTCTAATATTACATTTATAAGTACTTTTAGATTTTCAAAACACGTAGAATCAAAATTTGCAACATAAGGCATACAATTGCTTTTGTTATACACAGTAAGTACAAATTGATTTATTAAATTTAAACATTTGAATAACATAAGAGAGAGCTTTTAAATGAAGTTGATTATACAATAAATATTTGCATTGCTATAAAAAAATTAAGTACACATTTAAATCAAAGGTTTTCAAGAATAAAGGGTTATTTCATATTGATCCTTATAAAAAATGTTTTACACAAACACAAAACACTAAAAAAATACAAAATAATGTAATGTGTACCCTATTATCTATATAAAAAAAAGAGAACGTTGGCTACTTTCTCCTATTTAATGAAATTTATATGTACGTTTTTGAATGATTAAATACTCTTATATTGAAATATATTAATGTAGTAACGACTACAAGAAACTTTGCAGCAAATGGCGAACTATCCAAACTGATAGAAAAATATAGAAAAGAATAATAAGTTAAATTAAAAGAATATTCTGTACTATAATAAATTAGGCTTAAAATAAAGTAATTAAAACAGTAAGCCATTTTGATGCCGATATATTTAAATAGTACAACATCAAAAGCTTAATAAATATCGCGGATTACAGGGTACTTGATTACATTTTATATTCCAATGTAGTACGGACTACTATTTATCTATGACAACGAACTATGTACGTACGTCACGTCACTGGTTCTTTCTTGGTATAGTTTAGTTATAATTAACTGTTCACTACCTTCCAAGTTGCATCAATAAATTTCAACTTTGTTTCTGGTAGCATAAGGTTCATTCTCATAGATAGTTTGTCCGTACATACATTTACTGCTGTGTTTATTTACTCCTCGCTCTGCCCTGCCGAGTCCAAGATGACCTCGAAGGAGAATGGCTGGAACAGGTAACCTTCACCCGAGTAGAACTTACTCTGGAATTCCACCCTGAAAGGAACAAACGGTTACTATAAGTGAAAATTATAAATTTTAAAAATAATTACAAAAAAATAGGCTGCTGGCGAAAGATACATAACATTAAACACCACATACATAGTCACATCACGATCGGAGTCAAGAGGAAAGATAAAGTAAAATTAAAAGAAATAAAAAGTATAACTAAATTTAAAAATGCAGGAACAGTCTGTAGAACACAACAATGGCGATGGACAGGACATATGTTAAGAGAGAGACAAGAGAAATGGTCCAAAATAGTAACAGAGTGGTACCCGAGGAATGGCAAAAGAAGCAAGGGACGGCAAACAAAACGTTGGGAAGACGATATCAAAAGAGTTGCTGGTCCTGAGTGGAGCCGGATGGCAAAAGATAGAGACGCATGGAAATCTTTAGAGGAGGCCTTTGTCGAAAGACAAGCTGTTTTTAATGATAAGATTTAATTCAATTAAGAATAACATGTTTCACAAATTTCTAAACAGCAATAAAGGCTTTTTTTTTTTTTTTTTTCTTACTTTTAGTCACATACGTAGTCTTGATACCACACTAGGATTCCCTGTGTCATGGGTACACACTAACGTGAGGGTGGGGTGTGGGGTGGGGAACTAGAGGTCAGAGGTCGTCAAAGATATGTCATTTCGTCTTATTTGTAAAGTTTGAACTTTAACTTGAAGATGTGAATTTTTACGTTTTGACGACCTCTGTGGCGCGGCGGGCGAGTAGCCGGCTGAGATGCAAGAGGTTGCTGGTTCGATTCCCGCTGCGGGGAAAATGTTTGTATGATCTGCAAATATTTGTTCCGGGTCTGGATATTATGGTACCATGGTACTCGTAGTTCCTGATAGCCACAACAATCCAAACGCCAATCCTAGTGTGGGATCAGGAATACGTATGTGACTGTTGGATGTTAGGTTATTCAGCTTCAGCAGTGCCCTAGATCTTGTTAATCCTATGCTGGACATCATCAGACCCTGGAGCCTGGTAGTCTTCGAAAGTCAACATTTTAAGCTTTATCTAAAGGTTCTAGTCACAAAAATGCCAGAGATCACTTTTGGTGCGATTACGTTACTCTGTTGCTATTGGTTTCAATCGATGTCAATGCTGTTTATATTCGAAATGACGCTCTTGCGACTACCCAAGTTACGTATTTTGCTTACAAAGGTTAATTGCAACAAGACTGCGTAAATTAGGTAATCGCATATAACGTAATTTCAAATATAAAAAACATTGAAATTGATTGAAATCAATAGCAAAAGAATTACGTAATCACCCTCCTGGAATACATAATAGGATTTATTAAAAATAGCAGTACAATGGGCGGCCTTATCGCTGAAAGCAATTTCTTCCAGGCAAGACCTTTCGTCGTGAAATTCTATGGGAGAGACCTATGTCCAGCTGTGAATATAGCAGCTCGGGCTTATTTCAGTAATCAGCCCGGATGGTGGAATCATGTCTTACCAGTGCAGACGCAGGGTGTGCAGGAAGGCAGAGAGCCCCTCCATCAGCACGAGAATGGACACGGAGATGGCGGCCCACCCAGCAAACACGAAGTACAGGATAATACCGCCTTGGAAGTCCGTCGACATCAGACCTGCGACATTATATGACATGTTATACAATGGCCGAAGAAATATGAAGCCGTGCACAAACTCAATGTGACTATATTAATGATAAAGCCGCGTGGCCTGATGTCGGCTAACGCTTTCTTCCAATAATAACACACTCCTAAATAAGCCAGCAGCTAGGACAAATCTTATAAAAACGAAAATAACAAGACCAACAAGACCAGCCCCCCCTATTTCCTAAGAGCGGTTTCACCCTACGTCCGATCCGAATCCGATCCGAACCCGTGAAAATACGGTCCGGAGTAGTCATAGAATTATTTCCATGGTAGTTTACGCACTAGATCCGGCTTCCGTCATCCGATTTCTCTATAGATGCGAAATTTCACGGATACGGATCGGACTCGAATCGGACGTAGTGCGAAACAGCTCTACCATCAATTGCTCCAAATTATCATCAAGAATTGTCAATTTATGGTCATTTTTAATTTTTCCATAGGCTACGGTAGGCGCCTTCCACCAGGTACGCTTTCCATCAGGTGGGCCGTATGCTAGTTTGCTTACGTAGTAGTAAACAAAAAATGTTTACTTGTCAAACGTTAGTCACCGAGTGACTTTCAGTTAGGGAATAGGGGGGCAGGAGTTAAATAACATGAAATGTAGTTGAATACCTTTTCTTAGAGTTAAATAACATGAAATGTAGTTGAATACCTTTTCTTAGAGTTAAATAACATGAAATGTAGTTGAATACCTTTTCTTAGAGTTAAATAACATGAAATGTAGTTGAATACCTTTTCTTAGAGTTAAATAACATGAAATGTAGTTGAATACCTTTTCTCAGCAACATGTTCCATGCGACTTCAGCCAGTTGAGCGTGCGCCAGAGAAAGCGCCCACAGACGCAGATACGAGGCCGTGTGCGACACGGAGCCCAGCACGAACTCGATGGTGTGGATGCCCTGAGCGAGATCGAAAATTAGATAACACCCATAAAATAACACTCATCAGTCACATATGTAGTCCTGAGCCATTACCATGAGCTCTCATAGCGATTCAGTTAAAAAACTATTCATTACAAAATATCGGTTTCTTGATGTCTGCTGCTATATTTAAAGGCACAGTAGCAGAAGGTCTATAGACTTCTGCGATTAAAGTTATTCAATGATCAACGACAACCGATTTGTACTGAATATATAAGATTATACATTTATAATATAAGAGCTCATGGTAAGGCCTCTGTGCTTCTATTTGACAATGTCATGAATGTAACGAAGTGGAAATAAATTAGTATCTGAATAAGAATATTGACAAATTGGTTGGTATTAGTTAGAACGAAACAATGACTAAACTAATTTGAAGCAATGCTAAAATGTAAATTACTTTTATAAGTACCTAATGTTGTTGGAGATGTTTTAGAAAATTTGACAAGTTAAAAACACCACGAGACCAGAGGCCCAATTCTCTAATTAAAAATTAGTTAAAATGAAGTTCGGGTCTCGTACCGATTCAAACTTTTTTCGATAATTTTAGCTTAAATAGAGTCTCTCTTTACGCTTTCCAATGATAAATAACTATCCTACTCCAATGGTAGTCACCGTGAATCGGAAGTGAACGAAATTGTTAAGTGTGAAGTAGCAGATGGGGTAAGATATCTGTATCTGAGCGCGTATCTGTCCATATCGCTCTCTATACTAAACTCAAGGAGCAACACACATGTAGCAGATAACTTATATTTTACCGTCAAGCATCTGTAGGAACCGACATATATCAAAAGATGGACAGATGATATCTGTGTATACAAATTGAAATACAATACAGTTTGAAGGTTTCCGCGTGAATGATCATTTTCGTATATTATCGTATCTGCTACTTGTGCACTTTATTATGAGGGAGCAGAATACCAACTTTCTATCAATTCACAATTCAGTCTCGATTCGGTCAACTTTCAGTGTAGATTTAAAATAATTAAGAGAATCGGGTATCTGGCTTCAGTAAGATGGCTATCTTTGCAACGTTTATATCGTACCTGGTGGATGAAGACCTCGCTGATCTCCTCATCCTGGTGCCCCCCAGCTGGCACGGGCGCCCCCCCGGCGGTGCCGTTCTCAGCTGTGCCCTCCACGGGCTGGTGACGCTGGCGCTGCCAAAACAACATACAGCTTAGAACTACGTACAGAGGTTATGCCTGCCAGTTTTGTACTAAACTGACAGATTAATCAGTTGATTTGAAGCGGTAACATCTTTCTTTGGCTATCATCCGCCTATTGGGAAATCATTTATGGCGATCATTCTGACAATCTTGGGGTCGTCCAAAACTTTTTAAACTTGAAAATTATATAATTGACCGGAACTCTTCTGTTTACAATTTTCAAAAGTTTTTGACAGTTCTAAGACTAAAAATAATCCCCAATCTGCTCTTTCGAAGGGAGACGTCGTCCTTTTTTTTTTTTTTTTTTTTTTTGAGTTATATCGTGTAATTTTGGTGGCGTGTAGACGTGACCTAAATGACACTGCACCACGCCCGTCACCCTGAGACATAAGTTGAAGTTCCACCTTGTTGAAGTCTAAGTATCTGTAATTTCACCGGCACCCATACCCTTCAAACCGACACAAAGCAATGCTCACGTTACTGCTTGGTGGCAGAAATAGGTATGGTGGTAGTACTTCCCCGGACGAACTATCTGGCAACGAGCAACTACACCTGGCGCAATTACGTAACTCCGTTGCTATTGGTTTCAATCGGTTTCATTGCTGTTTCTATTCGAAATAACGCTCTTGCGACAACCCAATTTACTCATTTTGCTTACAAAGGTTTGCAACAAGACTGCGTAAATTAGGTTATCGTATAAACGATATTTCAAATAGAAACAGCATTGAAATCAATTGAAATCAATATCAACAAATTACGTAATCGCCCACCAGCTCAATACAATTACATAATCTAGGTTTATTGTTTATACATCTGGATTAATAAAAATTTAAAGTTGACATTTTGTCGAACTTACCTCCAGCTATCCGATGGATTGCAATACAAATAACATAAATGATTAGCTCGATTCACAGAACACGAACAGTAATTTAATTCGCTGTTCACATAATGTTGATAGATCTGCATCTCCTTAGTTGACTCTATCACTCTTTTTTTTTTCTTTGGTGCTTCCACCAACATATTGGTACGTGAAAATTTCCGTTTTTACAAAATGAATAATATAATTAACGAAAGTTATTTTAGTAAAATCAAACTATTTAACTTTTCGTGTTACGAGGCGCGAAGTGGTGCCACCAATTATGGTTATCTAATGGAATCCTAAACTGAGTTGAAGAGAGCCACTCAGCTGTGGGATCACCTAAGTAATTGTACCTGGGGTGCGAACAGTGAAGGAAATTGCCTTTTTCGTAGCTAATTATTAAAACCAGTTATGAAAATGGACCAAAGGGATTTTTGAGTGTCACAGAGTCAAAGTCAAAAAGTCAAAGCTAAACATCATCAAAAAGGCCGCAAATTACCGTTTTTTCAGGAGATACACTGGAGGAAGCACTTGTATTGATATCATAGGTATAAGATTTTTAGTCACCAATGCGGTTCAGATATAAAGGAATTTGGAAATCGTGGTATAAACGGCAATTTTACTGCAGTTCATATGATAACTCTCAAAAATAGCAGCCCTGGTATATTATATTTGTTACTGTAGTAAAATCTTTGAAATATGGTAAACTAGCTGGTGCCCGCTACTTCGTCTGCGCAGAATTAGTATTTCGAGTAGCTTATATTAGCGTGGCGTAGAAAAGAACTAACATTATGAAATCATCACATAAATAATATTCGCGGCATAATTCTTAGTAACTACGTGCTTTTTCTACACTTTCAAAAAATACAGTACGGTTAGTTATTATTATGTTTATTATACTTTAAAAATGCAATACTTGCCAATTTAGTTACTTGCCTAACCTTGGAAATTATTTCTTTTTTGCCTTGAAAATTCGTAGAACGAACGCAACCGTTAATGACGTTTGCCGTCACGCGTCTGCCCGCGTTCGGGTCGCGCACTCAGCGATGAGCGACTTCTTCCCCCACCTCACCCGCCGTGCGTCGGACCGCCCGGATTTTTTCCAACTTACTTGACATTTATCGTCATATTATAGACAATTCACACAATATCTTTATAAATTGTAGCCTATGTGTTATTCTGATGTATAAGCTATATTATAATAAAGTTTCATTAAAATCCATTCAGTAGTTTTTACGTGAAAGAGTAACAAACATCCATCCATCCATACTCACAAACTTTCGCGTTTATAATATTAGTAGGATAGTAGAGTGTTCTTAAGTGCATTACTCACCAGGCGTTGCTTCTGCTCCTTCATGATGAAATAAGGCTTGCCGAACAGCATCACGGGTACGAACATCATAGCCACGACCACGAAGACCTGCAACAAACATGAACTTTGTACTTAGAACTCTCTCTGATGAGTCATCCTCACGACCTCTGTGGCGCGGCGGGCGAGTAGCCGGCTGAGATGCGAATGGTTGCGGGTTCGATTCCCGCTGCGGGACAAATGTTTGCAAGATCTGCAAATATTTGTTCCGGATCTGGTTGTTGTGGTACCATGTACCGTCGTACTCGTAGTTCTTTGATACCAACGACACAGGGAATCCTAATGTGAGATCAGAGGCCTTACCATGAGCTTTTATAGCGATTCAGTACAAAATATCGGTTCCGTGATGTCCGCAGCTATATTAAAAGGCACAGAAGTAAGTTTATAAACTTCTGCTATTAAAGTTATTCAATGATGCCGGATGTCAACGACAAACCAATATTTTGTACTGAATAGTTTTTGAACTGAATCGCTATAAGAGCTCATGGTGAGGCCTCAGGACTATACATAATGTATATGTGACTGTTGGGGGTGTGTTATGTTAATTGCTTAGGCCGAATCTTGTGCTAGATTGTTTGACTAGATTGTTGGTACTTTTCTAGTGACTAGTACTACAGTTACTAATTCTCTTATTATACTTTTATTTATTTCGTAGTCTTCATTTTTTTTAAGCTTCTCTTTATATAGTTTCTCTTCCTCTTTATATTTATAATTTTACTGTTTAATTTTGTTCGTGCATCACATTGAGCCTTGTGCTGAAAATCAGCGTTGTGAATTAGTTCACAGCACATGCTGAGCTCAGGGCTTTTCGTACAAACATGTACATGGCAGCGTTCTTTCTCTCATACACCTGTTTTACTGTTTTTTTTATTTTTTTTTTGTATTATGATTGTTGCGGATGTAAGTATTATTATGGGTTTGTGTAGAGTTTGTACGAATAAATGTCTTCATTCTTTCTTACCTTCTGAATGCCCTTCTGTCCAGCGAACATGACGGGATCGCACACCTCGCGCGCGTTCTCGTCCTCCTTGAACAGCACCATGTTGATGAACGTGATCAGGATGGAGGGCGCACAGTACGCACTGCTCTTCACGATATCTGAAATGAATAAATAAACATTATTATTATTAATTATCACTAGAAACGGGATATTTACCATGATTTTTGAGTTTTGTTGATTCCCGACATTTCGGCACAATTTCATGCGCCATGATCACGGGTAAACTGAAGTCTTTGCGAGTAGATTTTTATTGTTATAGGTAGCCGTAACGACCTACCCTCTTTCTCACTCTTTTATTACGAACACCCCTACCATCAGTAATAAATATCCCGTTTCTAGTGATAATTATGTTAATAACCATGATAGTTTCAAAAGTTATTATTATTATTATCTGCAACAATCGTACTCATGCGTACATACATACATATATAAACACACGCCTTTTCCCCCGAAGGGGTAGGCAAAGCCTAAAAGAGCATCTTTTCACCGTGGGACTTGACAAGTGGTGAATCTATTCTATTCTTTTTTTAAAAGAACCAATGTGTGGGAAGGAGATCATACCTATTAATCTAATTAAGAAAGCGTATTACACTCTTAATGACTATTATGAATGATAAAGCCGCGTGGCCTGATGTAGCTCTGCCCCTCGAGTACTAAAATTGAAATTTGCAATATCTGTACTTACCCATTTACATGTTTATATTAGGTTATTATTTATATGTATAACTAGCGTAGCGTGTGCTGTCTTGCATATTTTTGCTGATGTTTATTTAATTTTGACTACCTTCCTAAGGTTTTTAAGTTCTCATTTACTATGTATCAGCAACTCATTGCTCCGAGGCACCACACAGGCGCTTCTCACCTAGTGGTAAGACGGACCATTTATGTAAGCCAAGCCGTGTTTGTTGCCTGATTCTTCTAGGCTTGATGGTCGCGTTGGAACAGGAGTAATTTTAGTTTATAAGACGATTCAAAATGATCCTTGTGATTTCAATGAATAAAATTCTTTTTGACTTTTAACTTTACCAGGTTCCTGGCTGCCGAAGTGTCCCACGGTAGGTCCGTAGCTGGTCCACTTGATGAACATGAGTAGCACCATGTAGAAGAACAGCAGAGTTAGGAATGCAATCTGAGGGATGAACTCCACGTATATGCTGATGCGACGCTTGAAGTACCTGTACCAATAAGAAAGCACTGATTAATTTATCCGATAAATACTTTATAACATAACAAACATAACAATTTGTACGACTAATGTCAAAAAAGAAAAATGTCCAAAAGTAAACACCCAGTCAGATACGTCATGATCCCACACTACTTCGAGCAACACGAGTAGCCTTAGCGATGTATTACCATTCAAATAGTTCTGTCATTTTTTGCGGGGGAAATGTGCACACAAGCGCAATTCCGCATATACACATCCAAATACAACACTGTAATGACGACACTCACACTAACAAACCTTGCACACCTCAGAATAATAACTAGTTTTATTAAACGCATATGCCTACTTTGGCTTGTAGTTTGACAGAGGGGAACGCTGCGAATGGCTACTCCCTTCCGTGTTGCTCGAAGCCACACTACAAGTAGAACTTCTTGTGAAAGAGTTCGTCCGGGAATACTACTCCAGTACGTATTTCTGCCGCCAAGCATTAGTGCTCGCATTGCTGTGTTTCAGTTTGAAAGGTACGGGTGCCGGTGAAATTACAGGCACATGAGAATTTCCATCTTTATGTTTTAGGGTCGGCAGCGCGCTTGTTATGCCTCTGGTGTTGCAGGCGTCCATAGGCTACGGTAACTACTTTCTATCAGGTGGGCCGTATGCTTGTTTGCTTGCCGATAACACCCAAACCCGGAACAAACGTTTCCAGTAGGGCGATTCTAAAACGTCGTAAACGTTTTCGATCGGATTCGTTTGTTTTTCATTTTGATGTGGTAAGTAATTAAAACAATTTTCTATCAATTTTATCTAGTAAAACACAGTAATATACAATATTTTATTGGTTTTTTACCGTGTTTTACTATATAAAATTGCTTTAGTTACATACTACATCGAAATGAAAAACTAACGAATCCGATCGGAAACGTTTCAGACGTTTTAGAATCGCCCTGCATATCATACAAACATTTGTTCCGCAGTGGGAATCAAACCAGCAACCTCTCGCATCTACTCAGCCGAGTACCCGCGCGATCAATGATGGGTATATAGTATCTCCATTCTAAATTTCACTCAAATCCGTTCAACCGTTTGAGCGTGAAGGAGTAAGTAACATACAAACTTTCGCATTTATAATATATATTTTTTTAAATTTATTTTTTTCATTGCCGTGGTATGACTGCCCCAAATTTTCCACCTTTCAAGTTTTAAAAGATTTGGGCAGCGCTAAGGCCGATCCCTGAGGGCGTATTACAAGTTTTGCATTGCAAAAACCGGAATACGAAACGTGACCATTCAACGTGACTTACGTAGTAACTATTTACTAATCTCGCGACTGCGCGGCACAGAATGATGAATAGTTACTACGTAAGTCACGTTGAATGCTCACGTTCCACATTCCGGTTTTTGTAATGCAAAACTCGTAATAGGCCCTCAGTTGTTGCGTTCCCCATTCCCATTTGCTACTCTAATTGGGGGGCAAGTCTCTGACCTAACGCAGAGTCTTAGTGTCTATGAAAGAATCAGTGACACATAGAAATAGAAGTAACTTACACATGGTTCCAGAGCGAGAGGGAGACACCGAACAGCATGTGGAACACACCGATGATAATGGAGATCTTCATCTTGTACGCGTTCATGAATATGATCTTGTTGGCTTGAGCGAGCTGTCAACAACATACAACATTTCAATTACAACATACATACACAAACACACGCCTTTCTATCCGAAAGGGTAGGCAAAGCCTCAAAGGGCCTCTTTCCACCATAGGTTGCACAGTCGTAGGAATACAGACGTGACAAGTGGTGAGCTCATCGCCGCCATTGCTTCCATGACCAACTCGGCTAACGCTATCTTTCAGTAATAACACACTCCTAGATAATCTTATACCAACAAAAATTGGCAAAGGCTTTACAACGCTTGCTCGTCACTTGCGAGCAGAGATCCATTCTTTAGTGCATGCGTGTTACTTCACGACCTAATCGTTCACATCGGATCAATTCACCCTCACAGCTCATCTGCCCGGATCAATTCTACCATAGCTCACCCTGCCATTATCAATACAACCTTTGATCTCACCTGCCACACCGGATCAATTCCGAATGGATACGGACTCTGTATGTAGTCGTAGGAATCCGGGTTCAGTTGGAGCAACTTATTGGAATTGAGCGTGGACTCGTTGTAGTTCCCGCGCCACGAGGAGCCGAAGATGTTGAGCGACTTGGAGAATATATCGTTGTAGATAAGTCCCGTGTACATCGAGAACAGGCCCATCAGCAATATGATGTAGCGACCGCCAAAGAATATGGTCCAGATCTGGATGGAAATAAAAAATTGATCCATTAAGAAAATTGGATAAAGGATCCCTACTATTTATTGCGATAATTTGGATGTTTTATTTGTCATTTATCACGTCATAACGGCTGAATCGATTTCGTTGAAATTTGGTCGAGAGATAGATTATAACCTGGATTAAAATATTAATATAAATTAATATTACTTTTTATCCTGGTTCCGCGGAAGTACTGAGCAAAAATTTATTTTGCCGTTGTAGTCATTATATTGTCTGCCCAAGCTGTGTGTAGTTTCTGTTCAAAATATCTCCTTTTTTTCTATTCTATTGTCTCCTGTACGTACCTCGCTGTCAATTTTCTTAGCTTGCAGTGGTTTCTCCTTGTAGCACATCCAGAAGCCGAAGGCGGCCATGAGGGCGCCGTGACCCAGGTCTCCGAACATCACCGCGAACAGGAACGGGAACGTGATTATGGTGTATGGAGCTGGAATCAAACACTCACATTACAAAATGTGTCAAATGTGTAAAATGCTCAAAGTCGCGCAGCGGGTTATGGAGAGAGCTATACTAGGGATTTCGCCACGTGATAGAATCCTAACTAAGGAAATCCGTAGAAGAACCAAGATCACCGCCATAGCTGGATGGATACGCCTGCAATTCTTTCACTTTTGTTAATCGCTTTGGGCACCCACGACACGGGCCTAGAGCCTAGTGTGGGCATTAGTTTCAGTTATTTATATAATAATAATTCATGATGTTACTCAATTTTTCTTTATTTGTTCCTGTACTGTACTGTATTTTCACTCTCAGAATTAGCAAGTTGAAGTGGCAATGGGCAGGTCATATAGCTCGCAGTACTGACAATCGTTGGGGAATAAAGGTTCTCTAGTGGCTTCCAGCAGAAAGTCCTAACTTGTTTAAATAGTAATTGAATACCTGGATTGACCTCCCGATAAGTGGCCACACCGTACGCATAGATGAGGTTCTGGAAGGCGGACGTGAACTTGCTGGTTCTGTTGTAGGTGGGAGGGTCCTCCGGCGTCTCCATACGGTTCAGGATGGGAGGCACTGAGCTGCCGCTGCGCTCCTGTTCATAGAGCACCATTTAAGTCAGCAACATACAGATAACGAAATCTCGGATGCAAGTTTTGACACACATAACTAAAGATCCGATGATAATATTATGACAGCGAGCTGATTTCACGATAGAGTCTGAAGGTGGACAGTAGACTGGCCGTGTTTGTTCATTTTAATCAGCTCACGATTTCAAACATGAATTACAGTTCGACCAGGAAGAGTAGAAATTAATTATCAAGGAAATAAAATTTACTGAAAACTGGCAACCCTTTAAATATGTCAATTCAGTGGCCAGTGTGGCCGCTTTAGTGAATTTGTCGCTAGATTCAGTCATTTTCTTTGTATTACGCGCAGTTATATTTTTTTGATGAAAATCTATTGTTGCAATACATTATTAGTTAGATTAAAAAAAAATAATGATAAGATATTCAAAACTTTAAGCATTGAAAAGGTTTTGCTGATTTATTTATATTATTTTCATCCACCAAATGATACACTTTAAAAAAATAATTGGTGTATTACTTATTTAAGCGTGTAGGTTTATTTTAATAACTTTAGTTTCTACTGAACTCAAAAAACAGTTAAAAACAATTTCCTGAAAACTTGCAGTTTTTTTTTGTTGGACTAACGAGAATCATTTTCGAATAGCGGCAACACACACTGCAATGTCAGAATTGTCAGACGGTGATTGGTGGTGATACCATGTAAATGACAGTGGCACCCTCGTTTATTTTCTACTCTTTCTGGACGGACAGTACATCATCATCAGCATTGTCACCTGAAGACAAATTTATTATAAGCTTGTCTTGAAAAATATATAATAACAATAATAAAGACGTTTATTATGTCTCACAACAGTATTATAAGTAGGGTTGAGCACAAATCGGTAGGTAGAACAAAATTGTAGACCTGTTTTGTTAGAGACTGGTGCATTCTTTTTTTATGCTACTTGGCAAGCAGACAAGCTTACGGCCTAACAGATGGAAAGCAGTTACCGTAGCCTATGAACGCCTGTAACACCAGAGGCATCACACGCGCGCTGCCGACCCTGAGACATAAAGATGAAAAGTCTCATGTGCCTGTAATTTCACCGGCACCCGTACCCTTCAAACCGAAACACAGCAATGCGAATACTACTGCTTGGCGGCAGAAATAGGTACGGTGGTAGTACTTCTCCGGACGAACTCTTTCACAAGAAGTTCTACTACTAACAAAATATATAGGTTTGAAAAAAATCTGTATTGCAGGTCAACTCACCAGCAGGGCTATTGTATTAGTTTTTCATTTCGATGTGGTAAGTAACTAAAACAATTTTCTTACAATTTTCTCTCGTAAAACACAGTAATATACAATATTTATTGTTTTTTACTGTGTTTTACGAGAGAAAATTGTTTTAGTTCCTTACCACATCGAAATGAAAAACGAACGAATCCGATCGGAAACGTCTCCGACGTTTTGGAATAGCCCTGCTGGTGCTCTTACTCCTTGGATTGTAAAAGCAACCTTGCCTTATTCGACCTATAAACTTATTCGTCTTACCGTTCCTCTCCGCAATGCCAGCTGAATGGTCTCCATGTCCAAGGCCGGCACCCAGCACTCGGCGATCAGACACTTCTGTGTGACGTCCAAGTTGAATAGGTTGAGCGTGTGGTAGATGGCTTTGATCTTGCGCACCTTCACAAACCAGTTCTTGATGTTCTTGGCCGCAGCGACCAGCACGCGATGACGATGGTCCTGTGTCTGCCCTAACACCTGAGGATCCAGAAATTCGGGGTCAAATTTGATCTTCAACATGGTATAGGTCGCGCAACGAGTTATGAGCGCTGACCTTGCGCAAGTAGTAATTTTTTGGGTCTGTTTAGCGAAGGGAAGAGGGGCGAGACGGGAGAGGCGGCCAGCGCCCCGGCGCGTATTGGTTGATCAGTCGCCTTCCCGTACCGCGCGTCCCGCACTCGCGTTTTGCGCTCCCTAGATACAGACGCGCACACATGTACAAATGCGCAATCTACCCCACTACTTTCGCTGAGCGCTCATAATTCGTTGCGCGACCTATAGCATAATACTCGTGAATTTAAGGCGAAAATAGCATACGTTTTAAACAAATCGACTATAAATTGAAAAAACGGCAAATTACTACTGTATACGCAGTATTCGCCGGTCTACCGTCGAACGCGGTCTCGGGCGGTGCTCTTGATGAAGAGGCTTCTGAACTGAGCCTCGAAACGTCAGCAGAAGTGACGAAAATAGTTGTAATTAGTCGTTTTTTAAATTTAAAATGATTCACAACAACTAACTAAAAGTTTCAATTCTATAAATTGACTATACAATATTTTTTATTAAATAAAAATTATAAAATAAATGCTGGACATTTCACACAACATTATCTAGCCCCAAGCTAAGCAGAGCTTGTGTTATGGGTACTTGATAACTGATATACTTGATACAATACATTGCATAGATAGATATTTTTTATTATACATAGAAAATACCCAGAACACCCTGAACAAATATCTGCTCGCATCGTACAAATAATTGTTCCGAGGCGGGAATCGAACCCGCAACCTCCTGCGTCGCAGGCAAACCTACGCCTGCCGCGCCACAGAGGTCGTCATATTGTTTTTTACAAGCAAGGAATCAATATAATAAAATCGTTGCGTCACTGACTATCTACGTTTATAGTCAAATGAATAATAAGTCAATGCCTAAATGATAAGTCTAAGGTCCAGATAAATAGAACGTACTTCACGGTGACTAAGTCTAAATCTTACTTTGAAAACGTCCCTGTCTCTCTCTAATACGAGTGTTTTCACATTTGTGTGATAGTGACAGGGACAGGTCTAAGCATTAGTACGTACTAAGCTTGTGCTAACGTCTATTTATCTCGGCGCTAGAGACCTGCAATTTGGAAGGTGCATTCCTTTTATGGTCTAGCGGTGCACGAAGAAAGGAATTTCCGAAATTAACCCCCTAAGGGGTGTAGCGGCGTGTTGAAGTTTGTATGGGAAAAAAACTGCACGAGCACAAAGTCCGCGTTCCACTAGTTTAAATAAAAATAAACATTGCAAAAAGAAGATACGCCAACAAACTGAATTTCCACGTCAAGGTGTAATTGATTTGCTATGCATGTTCATAGTAAATCCCGATATTAACATTATTAATATCAATGACTAATCTGGTATTGTTGAGAATTTACTGGTATTCTTTAGAATTAGGGACAGCGCAGACCTAGTCAAGACAGTTTAAGCCACGGTATGATCCTAAAATCCAAAAATAAAATATATCCAAATGGCTTTGCTTAAAGTTAAAAATCGCATGTCATATTTGACGATGAAACTGGTTTGCACTTCAGACTGTATTCATTTTGAGAGATTTTTTTAATTAATCGAAATATACAAATCATAGATTCAAAATATGCGGTTAGAACTTAAAAATACATTGGCATTCAAATGCTTTAATTTTGAACGGCAACAACACAATTTACATGTAAAATGTATATAATGTGCAATGTAACATGCTGTACGCTTGTACTCGCATTTTGAATAGCCTTGCGACAGCACGCTGTATAATGAACACATTATTTGTTGGGTCAAGTTGCGTACAAAGATTTAATCGGACGTTATAGAGACTGATATTACTGGTAATTGTTAATATATTGGACGGCGTGCTTTGCTCGGGAACTGGGCGCATAAACAACTTAGCACGGAGTAAGTACCATAAGTAGGTATAACTTTTATGAGAGTACTAAGACTTTTCCAGCGAGAACTCGCCTGATCGTTCCCACCGATTAATCATCATCATCAGCCGATAGAAGCCCACTGCTGGACATAGGCCTCCCCCTAAAATGCCACGACTTAAGGTCTTGAGCCGCCTCCATCCACAGACTTCATGCGACGTTTATAATGTATTTAGTTCATCGAGTGGAGCGCATTCCTCTACCGCGTCTGAGCTCAAAGTCGCACAGCGGGCTTTGGAGTGAGATATGCAAGGGGTTTCACTACGTTATAGAATCCGAAATGAGGAAATCCGTAGAAGAACCAAGGTCACCGACATAGCTCTCAGAATAAGCAAGTTGAAGTGGCAATGGGCAGGTTATATAGCTCGAAGAACTGACAACCGTTGGGGAACACATGATCAGTACACTAATATCTAGACATAAGGGGTGTCAGTTTTTTAAAAACTAGTTTTTTTTTATTTATGATTTGGTAACCAGAAACTAACGCACCACGGGTCTAGATATTAGTGTATGGATAATGTGTACAAAGTTTCATAGAGTTTGAAGAAATAATAGCTAAATTCGAAGCGAACTAGGCGCCCTTTTGCTAACTATCGCTGACCTTCTCTCAAGTAGATGAGCACAGGTTTATCTGAACCATAAAAGGCCGCACTAAAGTGTGTCACACACGTAGCAGATGCGGTAAGATATCTGTATCTGAGCGCGTATCTGTCCATATCGCTCTCTATATTATAGTCAAGGAGCAACACACACGTAGCAGATCACTTATATTTTACCGCCAAGCATCTGTAGGCACCGACATAAATACAATTGACGAATCATTTTCGTATATTATCGTATCTGCTACGTGTGACACCTTCAGATGCGATAAGTTTTTATAAGCATATAAAATATTACCGCGTCTGCTGCGTGTGTGATGCACTTAAAGCTGGGTACAATGTAATGACTATCTCGTTACAACAGTATAACACAAGAATAATGATGCATTGAACATTGTATGGAGGACGAGGCTAGACATGTGCCAATTAGTCGCAGGGGAATTAGACGAGGCATTCATTTTGATATACCAATACCAATTATTGGGTATTGTCAAGAGCCTATCGAAATATGTATCGATAAATCGATTTAACGATTAATAGATGAATTAAGTCCTTTAAAGATACAGATAACCTTTATCGGCAAATGAGGCAGGATTAATTGATATTCTCAAATTATTTGCAATTAAGTTAGTTAAGTATAATTTTGATTTATCTAATTTAGGAATTAAATTTTTCTTTTTGTCATTTGAGATAACTTTAAAATCAACATTAGTATTTAAGTTTTAATGCACTATTTAAATTTGAATTTATGAGTAAAATAGTATTGCAATTTTATTGATTAATATTACTGTATGTGGGTACTTACTCACCATTATAACACCTCAGCTTGGCTATTCAGCAGATAAAACAAATGGAAGGTAGCGCGGTATTTACAACACAAGTTATACACTTAGTGTAAATACTGCAAACCTAAATAAGACTACAAGCCATTACAAATTAATTAATTTAATTAATTTAGTTACGATTATATTTGATTAGATAATTTTGTTCATAGTGATTTAATAATTGTAATTGTAATACTGCTTGATTTGAGAAATAAAATTTATTATTTATTATTATTTATTTATATGCATAGTTCAGTCCGGTATACTATTCTTATTGGTCGGACACCATTCTGTTATTGTTGTATGTTCATATACAAATACGTTTCAAAATACATTTGAATAAACCGGTAAAGTGCGAGCGAGACTCACGCCTTCAGGGTTTTGATTGGTAAACTACTTCGAAATCATCAAAGCCCTTTTCGAGTTTCAGTCACTTTTTCCTACTTCAGCATCATTAAAGGTGTAAAAATTACAAAATGACAAAATTCTTCAATTTCATAAATTTTTCTTTTGTCACAATTTTTTTTTAAATTTTAATTTAATAAGTTTTAAGTAGTTTTGGAATTGTGAGGACAATTGCAAGAATCCTAGAAGTTTTTAGCCATCGCAATTTCCATACAAAAATTAGACGTTAAGATATCTTTTTACATTTTATAATGCATTGTGTTAGAAGCTTGATTTTTGTATAGCACCTTGTGTTTGGAATAAATATGTTTTAGAGGTTAATACCTTTAGTTAGAGAAAGGGTCTTGACAGACAGACGAAAGGACACCGAAGTGATCATATAAGGGTCCCGTTTTTTCCTATTGAGATGCGGAACCCTAAAAACATTTCCACCAACGCTTTTGTGGTGATGATCTGTTATTTATGGTTTGTGGATATTTCTTGCGTCTTTCATAATCTAGGCATACGAATTTCGTTCCTTAGTTCAGTACCGCCTTAGATAATACTCGCAAGTAGTAAATTCTTGATATTTAGTGTCCTATCTTCGTCATAAAACTTGAATACACTCCAAACATCGTTAACCGATCTGTGGCGGACGATAAACCCCGCAGTATACTTTCGACACCTATTTTGTTATGTATAATTTAGTAGGAAGAAATATTGTTAAAATTGTTCAATCAAGCGAAGTTTTATTAAGACCCTAATAGGAACCCTCGCACGATCATTATCTCTATATTACTGAGACTGAAACAGAAATGTGGATTTAGAGCGATTCTGTACGATAATAACGTCTTCGATTTAAGCGGATTAATCCTCGTTTACTGGTACACAGTGATAAAACACACAAAGCGCGAAATCCTTCAGTCTCCATTTTGGTACCACTATAGAATAGAATACCAGCTCTAGAAGACTTGCTAGCAACTCTTTGGTTGGTGATATCCTGACGAACTCTGTGGGGCGGCGGGCAAAGGTTCGCCTGCGTCGTAAGAGGTTGCGGGTGCGATTCCCGCCTCAGAACAAATATTTGTACAATCTGCAGGTATTTGTTCAGGGTGTTCTGGGTATTTTCTATGTGTAATAAAAAATATCTATCTATCTAGTGTAATGTGTTAAGTATATCAGTTATCTAGTTGCCATAACACAAGCTCTGCTTAGCTTGGGGCTAGATAATGTTGTGTGAAATGTACAGCATTTATTTATTTATCCTCTTACCGTGTTGAGGTCCTCAATGCGGGTCATCACTCCCATGGCCATCTCTCGGCGGTCGGAAGCCGATTCAGGGCATGGGTATAGGGTAGCGCGGAATCCTTCGCAGATCTTCTTGACGCGTGTCTTGAGCTGATCTCCTTGGAAGAAGATAATGAAGACTGACTTGTAGACTTGGTCCGACTGGAAAAATAAAAAAAATTTAAAAGCTGTACGTTTGGGTGGATGGTTGATGTTCTTTATCTAATATACATTTAATGAAATATCATCATCCTTCATCAGCCTTTGGGCATCCACTGCTGGACGAGCCCTCCCCCATAAAATACAAAGGGGGGAATTGCCATAATCACCACGCTTGGCAGGCGGATTGGTGATCGCAGTAATCGTGTTGAGTTCTCAGGCGGATGCTGCTGGCCATCGCCTGGTGTAATCCCTTAGTTGACATAACATAACACCCAACGTCGCATACATAGTCCTTGATCCTACACTAGGATTCCCTGTGTCGTGGGTATCAGAAACTACGAGTACTTTGGTACCACAACACCCAGACCCAGAACAAATATTTGCAGATCATGCAAACATTTATTTCGCAGCGGGAATCGAAAAACAATCGACAAATGTTTGTATGATATGATATAATTATCTGCAAATAATTGTTCCGGGTCTGGGTGTTATGGTACTATTTGGTAGTTCCTGATACCCACGACACAGGGAATCCTAGTGAGGGATTAGAACTACATATACTGTGACTGTTAGATGTTATGTTATGATATGGTTGCAGAGATAAGCTAGAGTCGTAAATACTTACTGAGGAAGGGTCTTCAAGAGGCGTGTCGATCTCAGATTGTCTCAGGAACACGTTGCCGCGGCATGCACGCCACAACATCCTTTCGAATGCCGGTATGCGTTCCCGAAGGATCACGCCGGCCACGAAACTATGGAACAGCTCATTAGTGGGGGGCATTGGAGTGCTTTTATACCGGGAAATACAAGGAAGCTTCTACAAAAAGGGCTAGACGAGTTGCAGTCGATGCGAGATAAAGCTAACGTCGCTAGGACAATGTATGGGGATGAAGTCACCATTTAAAAGCATTCAGGTATCAGATTTATTTTCAAAAAATTTGTGAATTTCTCAATCGCTTTGTCTGCTACTTGTCTAACCCTTTCTAATTTGTCAGCAATATACAGCTAACAATCAAAGGCTTCTTCCATTTCACGATAGAATAGACCAATTTTTAGTCCAATTCAATTGTATATAGGTGACATGCAGAAGAAAAACAAAGATTGTTTTTTAATTCTTGTAAATTTTCTCACTGCTGGCGACTTGAATCAGTCATTCATAACATTGTCTTAATTCTGGGAATGATAACTTGAAAATGAAAAGATTATACAATAAAAATAATAGAGTTCTGGTATAGTACACTGATAAAAACAACTGTGCTGCCAAAAAAAACAAAAACATTGGCAGATAACAGTTGCATAACAATGGGTAAAATTGTGAAGATACTGATATAAACCCTCTTTTGAATTACTACCGCTAAAATGTATTTACTCCTTCCTCAGACAAATGCTTTCCATACATTCAAGGAACGCATAGAATCCTATTCTATTAAGATTACAATAGGAAAACAGCTGATTCAATTGTGTGCTATGCGTGAATGTAGCGTAAAACAATAATGGTATTAATATGTACCGATGTTGTATGCAAACAAAATCATAATAGTTTTACAGCAAGACTTCGGTTAGACAAAGCCCCCATTGTCGTTGAATTCAAGGTTTTCAGAACACCTAAAGTACTTGATTCTGATTATGTGGGTGCCAACTGCCAAGTGGCCAATGTATCACCATCACGCGTGATAAACAAGGACAGTAGAAACATCATGAACACTGTGACCAGCACGGTATGTTATACATTTCCGGACAAAGCATTATTGATTATATATAAAAGTTTGCACAAAGTTTCACCATCTCCACAATGTTCACCTGCGTCAACAAACTGGAATTATATAGGATAAATCCATTAACATTCAGATACCAGTTTTACTGAGCATAAAATGCCTCAATACAAGTCACATGAAGGGTCTACAAGGCATTCACCTCCAAAAGTCAAGAAATGCAGTTTGCGTCATGAAAACGTTGCAGTGCCCCTATCAGTATCATGACAACTGACAACGGCAGATTATTTAAATGTCAGAGCACTCAGGACACTTCACGCGAAAGTTAATGGGAAATCAAACCGATAAGATTAAAATCTCGGTTGTCATCAGAAGTAAGTATACGTAATACAGCTCTAAGTAGATATGACATTAAATATGATTTCAAAGAAAACATTCATTTGAATGTTTCCGCTTCTGATACCATAAGATTTGATAACATGATTTTATCACGAAAGGAATGGCAAATTCAATGTCAACAAAACGGATCAAAATTGAATCGCATTCGTTCGAGTTGGGATTGATCAATTGTATAAAGGTAAAATATTATATGATAACCGAGTTTATCCGAGCTATAAAAGTGGCAGTTAATATTTTGAAAACAAAGTTGTGATTCCAACAGTGGAGTTTCCATTGAATTTCATAACAAGTTCAGTACGTTGTTGAATTGTGTTTCGAGGAATTCCCACATTGCGGTAAATTCTATGAATTGTAACAAAACGTTAAAGAAAATGCATAGGAATGATGCAATAACAAAGAAAATAATTCCTAAGGATTGGACACATTGATTTCAATAATATACAATATGTCATGGAAGATGAGACGCAAATTCAAGATGTCCAAATAAATTAGAATGCATCAAGGTTGTTCCTAAATTGGCAATCACTCAATGAGAATGGTCGCGATGAACAGGCGTAAATTCACCAGTTTTTAAGACCGTTCATGATGACGATTCTTTTGATTTCAATGAAACACTATTGATATTGACAAGGTCCTTGTTATCAGAACACGCAGCTACTCTGAAGTCAGAATTTCATAAAAATCGAACACCTAAAGTTTATTGTTTGTGGTCATTTATTTGGATATTCCACTTAGAACGCTCTCGCAAAGTGTTTTTTTTTTGTATATTTGGTAAAATCTGTTATTACCAATTAACACTATAATTTCCGAATATTTTGAGGTTATGTGAGTAATCTTATTTCACGTGTATTCCCGGTTTCTTATATTATACGTTTGTTTATCTCATCAATTGCGTTATTCAAGGAATCATTATCGTTTTAGGTGTGAATCAGGTTTGTCAAATATTTACTTGATATATTTAATGATCGCGTTGGACCAGGAGTGGGTACCTACTAATGTTTCTTCATGTTCTTCTAAAGAAGATTTCTTCGTTATTGGGTACTGCTAGACAAAAGTCTCCTCCAAATCCTTTCATTTAACTTATCTTTGGCGGTCTCCTTATATGTTTTTGCAAAGATCTGTGATCAGATTCCTTATATTCTGTAATTACATCAACATGTCTTGTTTTGTTCGTTCTTTACGAACGAACTTCCAAACTCATGCTATGATTTAATTCTGCATCATAATATTTGACAGATAGTTCTTGTATAGGTACAACCCGTCTACCTAACCTATTGAAAGTAATACCTATACTAATCTGTTGTGTTCATAACAATTACCCACTCATCCGTAAAGTAGTTCTAACCGAAACGGTACCAGCTGTCGTCATGGCACTAGCAAACAGTAATTATAGCATTTATACAATGTATAGATATTCATGCTATCACGTGAAATTACTAATGACTATGTCACAGATGAGGACGTGGAAGCGGCCTTTGAAACGTACCCAATGTAAATTCAACATATACATTATACATTACAATGATTGAGCAAAAATGCAAATCGCAAGTTATGGTTTGATTTGTTTTTTAGTATGAATGATCTCGGCCTCGTAAACAACCGGTTCAGCGTCATCCAAAATTGTATTTTATGGCTTAAACTTCAATGTTTCATATCGCTTGTTTAAGATCATGATGTAAGATGCGCCTCCACTCTTTGGCAGAATACCAAGCCGGCTGTCTGGGGGACTGTAGCTATTTAGATTATTTTCGACTGGAGTCTGTCTGGTCAGGCTGGACTGGACGCACTAATGAAGTGATACATAAATGCTCGGCTCACGCACGAGTCACGTGACCAAACATCTATTTCCATAGAACGGCAGCTGTTGTATGTTAACTTTGAAGTGAACGACAAGTCTCTGAGATGTATTTTTAAGTGCATATAAGATTAGAGTCAGTATTAAAATATTACAACACAACAAATACTTTTTCGGGTTTATATCAATGTCTTAAAATTTTGAATTAGCCTAAAAATTTAATAATACCGGAAGTACAAAACCTTGTCTTTCAGAATAGGATCTATTATATGACTTATTCTCACAAAATGTTCTTCAATGGGCGTCACTGACGCGCGCTATTGTGTTGTCATCGTTTATGAAACGGAATAGCTTTATCCAAGAATTGTTTGGCGTAATACCATAGCTTTATGTGACCATAAAATACACTGTTTTGTACTTCCAGTGTCACAAACAACCTCGTGTCAGTCATTTGAATACCATCATAAAATGTACATAGATAATTATTAATGGCAAGACATGAACCGACTATGCATATGTTCGACATAATGATATTTACATAAATTATATTCAATCTTGCTCACAGCGAAACTCTGTCAAGGCTTTTGATAGATTATTATAACGCCTAGGACTTCCAAAGGCTTCATATATTTTTATGATAGGTACATAAGTAGTTAAGCGGTACATTTAATAACTTTACTAACTTGGTAATGAATACAGACATTAATAATAAAGATTGGCATCAACTTATATAATATAACAAGCAGCTAGAAGGGAAATCTGCTGCATACGTTCATGTCTAAAACCATCCGGACAACATGCTAATGGCTAAATCAGTTTGCATCCTAAAAGTAGGAAGATTATTATAGCTGATAAATTGAAGCACATAGTAAATCGTTGGAAATACGTAACTGGTATAGAAAATGAATCTAGAATGGCATACTTAAATTATCTCGACAATATAACACAATTACTAAATAAGAAAACAGTTTCGCCAACGCAGATGATATTTTAAATTCTAGAGTCAACAGAAGAAAGAAATCAAGGGCATTGCCAAGCAAATACTATTGAGTAATCATTCAGATATGATTTCGCAATTATCTGATAATAGTAGCTACTTACAAACAGATTATAATTAGAGATTCTACGTCACTATACGCATTGCATATAGTGAAATTATATAATATTTAAAAGTCTTATATGTCGAGTGTGACATAAATTCATACCATTATACCAAAGGGGAGACGTTCGCTCTAACAGGCCCCGGACCACTGGCGTTTTGCCAGTCCTACCACCTTATTGCTACGCCACTGCATCGGAATTGACAGGTGCAAAATTTCAAATCAACAGGATAACGGGAACTGGGAGAAAATCAGCTTGCAATATTAGTCCCAAACATGTTAAGATACTCAAGGTGAAGCCATAACTAACTCACTAACATTAAGTATGTTATCAATGAGCTGAATCAAAACACTGGATCAATAAAAATCAGTCTACGGTCAAAGGATGGAATAGCCTGCAATGCAGATAAGAACGAAACTTGCTTATCGAATGTTACACGTTAGGTATACTGGGTTTTTTATTTGTAGACTGTATTACTCGTATATCCATGTGTCATATTGTGACCAATTAGCCTACAGATGCCATGAACTTGGATCATCGGTATTTTTCGCATGCGACAATGTGTCAGTCACGAACTCACGAGTGAGGTCGTCGGTCTCGTAACGGCATCGATATCTGGGACTATTTATAATGTACGCCTTTATAGCGGCAATGGGCTTGCAACAATTTGGATATGAAGGAGATCTGAGGATACCTATCTCCCATGAAGAAATTAAAATCGGGAGCCTGTACAATGTATGTATGTATTTACAGAATGGATCATATAGAGATCATAGACAATTGAATTACTGGTGATTGAACTCGACAAGCTCTCAATAAATGCTGGATTGGAAGTAATGAGAATGCAATCTGAAGACATGAATGAAATGACTTCAACACGACAGGCGAAAGCTAAGTGTAATCTTTCTTATTTTTAACAATATGATGTATGTGGCTTCAAAAAGCCTTTCATTAGAGAAGAAACAACTGATGAGATGGGAAATCGAATCAGGAGAAATACTAATAGAAAACAATACGACTGTCAATAGCTACATGGCTTGTAATAATTGATGTTGGAATGACTTTACTAGACACCATCAATTTACAAAAAAAAACAAGCTTTGACAATAGACAGATGCGGGTAGCCAACAATAGATAAAAAGACCATCGTTCACACAAGAAACTACTAAACATAGTGACTTAACAGTAAACAGGGAGTGACTGGACAATGCGATGCTAAGATAAAGTACAAACTACTCGTTAAAATATTTGTGAGCTGTAATAGCTAAATAAGAATTTATTTTATGTGGGTAGAAGTTAATAATCCTTCGATTTCATTATAGACCGCGGTGCGACTTAAGAAAAGTATGGATGACATTTTGTAAAAGAGAAACGCGGAAGATGTCATTAACTGAGGTAGTAAATAATATTAAAAATAACAGCCTGATGTGTCCTCAAAAACGTAAACAGTAGTGATTTCAGCCAAGGTGAGGTAGAGATTTACAATACGGATAAAATCCGCTCAAGGGTGACACACAGCAACATAATCTCTCGACGGGGACACCTTGTCAGTAATCTTAACATTTGATAGGAGAAATCAATCTATTGTTTTGGTTTTTATCACCTTTGTGTCATAAAAACTGTTATGTATGCCAAGACAAATATTTTGACTAGCTGAAAAGCGTGAGATGTGTATTGCATACACGTTTGTTTAGGAATAACATCAGTCAAGTTTAATTTAACTGAGATATTCCGCATGTTTTATGGAAGTTAATTTCTGTTCCTTCTCAGATTTCACACAACAAAATGGGTGAGACGAATTCTAAATCAAGTTTGTATGAATGACGCACATTGTGTGTTAACTGGTAAGACGGTAAGGTAGTGAGACTTGTAAGGTTGAAAGCTAAAATACCTATGAACTTGTCGCTAATTGATCAAACTAATACCGAAAGCCTTTTTGAGAACATCATTGTTACACTACATTACGAAATGCTTACCTACCTATATCAGATACATTAAAGCTAAATGTAACGCTTAAATACTTAACCAATTCAAGGTTAAATAATCAACAACTTAATTTATAAGTAATCCAAGATTGAATTGGAGTTTCTTTGGAAAGCTTTTTGATGGTAAGAATGACACGAGTTGTGAAACTGAAAAGGTAAAGAATTAAAAAAAAAAGAATATCTAAACACTCGTACCAAGACGCTGTTAGAATCTACAGAATCGTATAAATGACTTTCCTCAGCACATCTTCTATTTTAAGGGTCTATCACAAGGTTCATCTTGGTCCATTATTTTACAATTTATACGTAAGCGTTTAAAAAAACAAAAGACGATCAAAAAATAGAAATAGTACTGGGTAGTTATAACGAATCGAGTAAATTTCAGCATTTACAGTTATGCCCCCTGTGTTCCATCTATTGTTGAAGTCCAAGGTAAAGGAAACTCACAAATAAAATAGATATTGAAATAAAATACCGTGGTTTTGAGGTGAAATGTTAGTAAGCTAGTGAAATGTGTAAGACTGTAAACCAATTATTAACCCCCGACTAAAATGGAGAGTGTTATACGTTTGAGGGCATAGTGTGTCTGGGGCGGAGCAGCCCCCCCATTACAGTAGCAAATGGCAAGGGGGAACGCTTTGCTATGTTTGGTGGAAATAAGAGAAGCCGTTTCCAGGATCATAAGCTTTCAACACTATTTTTGAAGAGATCTGAGGCATTAATGCAGCTTGAAACTTTGGTTTGAACTCATTGTCAAAGTTGATCAAGACCTAGGGTACCACTGCAAATTCAAGTCGGGGGTTTTTAAATTTTGTATGAATAAACTAGTTATCTATCCCTAACAGAGAAGGCAACAAGAAAAATGGAGGCGTGCATTTCCAATTTCATCTTTTTAACCCATACATACACCAACCGGACAACACATACACTAATCCGACACCAACAATACTAAACTAAACTACTAGATATAATTACATTGTAATCTACTAACCAAGGCAGGAATTCCAAGGATTCTTGCTTATCCCGTAAACTAGGGAATAAATCAAGCATAAGTTTAGCATCTTTGCATTAGGTGTGTATTTATCTACAATCAGATGTTTTAATATTTTCAAGGGGCTCAATTTCATGTTGTTGGGAATAGGAATTATGACATATTTGGTTCTTTTATGTACACAAGTATTTCTTTTGCATGCAATGTTAATTTATCGATCTTTGCTCTTCAGACAAGCTTGCTCTTTTTTAGAACCTTGGGTTTTACTTCAGCAAGCGTTATAGGGGTTTTACTTTCTCATATTTACAGTTTATTATCTGTACTTCAGTTAAATGTTATCTTTATCGGTTTCTCGTTACGTAACATATTAATTTTTATTTTACGACAAAGAACCGACACTATAACATCGTCAAGGTTGCTTTGAAGGTGTCCACATAAACTCATGAAATTGACGACATTATAAACTTTAGAAGGTTGCTAGGTGTACCATAAACTGACTTGTAACATCAAAGCGGCAACTTGCCAGTTGACAATACATTAAAGGTAAATATTTGCAGCGATGTGAGTCAAATAATAAACTTGTCACTTTATGTGAACACCTTGATCGATCGCATCGTCTCTCGTGCTTCGAGGGCGATTGATGACGTTTTGACGCGTTAAATCATTTTACATAAAACATGTAACGTACATATTTTAGATGAAGGATTTAGGAATATGTTTTTTAAGTGCAATGGTATCTTTGAAAATTAAGAGAAGACGAGCGATCTCTGTAAATTGCAATTGAACTGCTTCTATACTTTATACAATCTTTAAGTCCATTTCCGAATTAAATTTATTTGTTTGGATTTGGCGTGAAGGGGTAGATAAAGATTTCGTAAGAAGCAGTTCAATCGTGCGGGTTTCATTTGATTTAGATCAGTGTCATGTCACACCAGTGCCGTAGAGCAGGTAACACGCATACATACCCTAACTGCACGTGCCCCATATGGCGGCTCGGGTCGTCGGATATCAGCGCGCGCGTCATCGACTCAGTGGTACTGGCACCACCCTCGTGCTACATCAAGGACAAACAAACATGTACACAAACACCGCCCAAAACGACACAGTTCAGACGAGACGGACAAACGCACCCAATGCCTGTTGTAGTAAAAAAAAGTAGCGCCAGAGTCATCGCTGAAAAAAATCCTTTCACTACGCGTTTCTGAGTGCCAACCTAAGCTACGGTCTTAAGCGTTGTTAGTTTGTGTCTACTTCGTATAGTTTGTGTTCAAATTACAGTGTCGTTAAAGCTTAACTGTATACTAAAATCTGTATTGTTTCGTGTCGAGATGTCTAGTCTACATATAAACATAAAATAATGACATGCATAATATGACAGTACAAAGAAAGCATGACGGTATGGAAAAACAAAATAAACATAAAGAATAACCTCCAGTATCGAGTGTCTGATTGTCTCCACAGATGGACTTCAAAAATAAATCGTCGGGAAAACATGTTAGTCTCAATAATTAAGAAAATAAAACTCACTCAGGCAGCAATTGGTTAGCACGCTCAACAAAGGGCTGAATCTAGACCGCGAGTTGCATTAGAGCTTTACATTTGCAAGGAATTTTGTTGCGGTGCTACGGAAAGCTGTCATGGCATCACACGGGAAGTCAAAGAGTTACGATTGAGTTATACTTTAGACCGGCCGACTCCAATGCTTGCCTGAGTGGTGATCGGTAGACTCCGGAATCAGCGTCCCAGTACAAGCACTGCAAAAATAATAACGCTCTGTGACATGCTTCGACTTCGGGAGGGGAAGTCGAAACGCGTCGGGAGCGGTCGTGTAGAGCAAAGCATACCCCAGTTTGAGCGCTTGCCCGCCGGCCATGAGTCCCTCCTCCCCCAGGAGCGTCACCTGCTCCTCCTCGCGCGACGGGTCCGCCATCTTGTGCACACAAACGCCAAAATGGCGTCAAGGTCAGTGCCGCGTCGCCGTCAATGTCTACATTCGTGTCGATTAACATTCTCATTTGCGTGAATAGACTACAATTTGATCGAGTATAGACATCAGTCTTGTTTATAACTTCAGACAGACAAGTTTGAACGCGTGAGATCGATCAAGTGACGGCAATTACCCGACAGAGCGCGACATTGACGGCGACGTCATTATTTCAAACAATAACGATCCTAAACAATTTAAAATGCAATTTGTAGTTTTTGAAGCCCACGTTTGTGTGTTGAATTCTCACAATATACATAAAACCCACGACCTTCATTAAAGGAAATGTTATCATTTGTATTAATCAAGAGAGCCAAAGTGTTGGAACATAAATTAGTATTCAATTGTATTCTTGTTATTTGTGCTTGACATAAATATAACACATAAAATAAAAATAAATCATGAGACACTGACAAAATAAAGTAAACAATAATAGTGATGATTTGAATAAGGATACGATTGAATTCGTGGAGCTAGTTTTTTTTCTACAACAGCTTCGACCTCGGCATTATTGCGTGATTTGCCATTCACTGATTAGCTTTTTTAACTTATCCCTGTGATACCATCAGCAATTTTACAGTTAAATTGATTAGGACAGAAACAAATTGCTATCTAGTATCTACAAACTAAGTGAATGTCAATATGACGTTATGTTTGCAAGCTGGAAAGTATGACGTCTGACGTTGAATATCAAACATAATTAGGCACAATTACGGTCATTATTAATAAAATTGCCATTACAAATTACGTGAAGGCGGTAATCTAATCAGTTGATAAATTACTCTAGGCTTGGTAACTAAAGGCGATTATGATAGCACAAGCTGATAGATTTGAAATCGATCGGGAATCATGTGACTTAAATTTTTGTTCACTGGCCCAGAAAAAGGTGTACACCATTTGTCAACATCCCAAACAAAAGACCTCTCATAAACACTAGACAGTAAATTTTCACCAACCTTATAAATGGGTGTAAATTTTAATAGTATTAGCTTACACAACAATTTGGTTTCGCATGAAATAAAGACTCACCTCATCAAAGAACACTTGAGTTTTCCGCAAGATGTGCTTGAGTTCCGTAAGCTCAAGGAAGTTCCTCTTGAGGGCTTCGGCGTTTTGATTCACCTCACGGAGCTCATTCTCGAGCTTTTCGAAGGTGGCCTGTAAAACAAACTTAAGTATCAGGACTGCTATAGATTTTAATTTGATGGTGCAACGAGTCTCACCCAGTCCATTTTGCAATGGATTGTAGGGTATAAATGGAAGACAATATAAGATGTCTCATCTCAAAATTGAGGGCTATATGGTTTTACCTTCTTTATAATAAATTGTACTCTTTATGAGCTCTTTACTAAGTTTCATGCCAACTGACTTAAGTCATAGATTTGGAAGAAAAAAAACTAATCTAGGTCCCAATCCTTCTTTCTATCGGTGAGTCTAGACGGGACATTCCCTGCGCCTAAGTCTACATGTTTTCAAAGACCTAGATCTCTATTATAATATGGAAACTATAGCATGTCATTCACTTCTAATCGAACATAGCCCACGGCGAATACATTTGATTTGATCCGTGGTCGACATAATGATGCTTTATTTTGCTCGCTAATCTTGCTACACTTGCGGTGAGTAATAGAGTTCAACAAATTATGCTAATAGTGCCTTAAGGCAGATTCTGGTTTTGTCAGTCAAGTTCAAGTTTACAGTATGACTGGTTTTATGGCATTGCTACTGGTATGCCGGCAGACATTTAAGACAATCGCTCTACTTAACAGGAAACTCACGACCACCAAATTAAGTTGTTGTGACGTAACGTAACGCAACGAAGGTCGGAATAGAAAGTAAGTTACGTGAATTGCAATTGCTGTTTGGAACATCAAAAATAACGCGATTGGTCCCCTTCTTGAAAATGCTTTAAACTGACCCATGGTACGGATTATGCCGAGCTGGTTATTTGGAACTAAGAGCTATCGACTTTACGATAGCGTGGTACTGGAAGCAACCTTTAAAAGCATTTGGTTGGATGCAAAAAAACTACCAATGCGTAAAAGATGGCGATCAGAGCAACCCGCTTTCAACAACTAAAGACTTAAATGGATGGTTATCATCATCCAGGCCATTGTCAGAAAACTATAATCCTCACCTCAAGATCAATCATCTCCCTGGGCTGTGGCGCTTCCGGGCATTCCCCGGGGATCTCCAACATTGGGATGCCGTCGCGACGGATCTCCTTCTCCAAGTACCGCAGTTTCCGCTCCATTTCATCGCACCGGCGGACTTCATTGACGAACTTGCGTTGGAACGCGTTTACGTCTGGGTTCAGCTGTGAATGAAAGTGGTGATTAATCTTATTCGTCTCTCGTAGCACGTAGGTTTTTTCTTGGACACCTTGGTGATACATAATTATAATTTCAGCCGGTTGACGTTTACTGCTGAATATTGGCCATGGCCACCCCCTATAAGAATACCACAATGAACAGGGTTGATCAGCCTCCATCCACCGACTTCACGACCTTTTCAATGTCGTCAGTCCGAATAGGCCGTTCAAAACTGCGTACTCTGGTCTGTAGTCCTCAACTCACTCACTCACTTAACTCAACTCGAGAACTTTAATTCCCTAACGGAAACTTTTGCAAGTTATATAGCCTGCCTATATATACTATGCCAATTTGCAATATCTTTACCTACATATCATTATTACCTAGGTTGTTATTTGCTAATTCTGTTTGGAATAAGAACCTATTTGGATGTTAAGAATTTGACATCCATAGTTCTGATGGAAAACATGACTCATTCATGACTGTTATCGAAGACCTACTCCTATTCCATCCATCATTTAAACTTAACCAAAAAGTAGGTGGTGGTAATATGTCATGGCCTGAATAATGTACCCCGTCGACGGTGAGGCCTCGTCCAGCAGTGGACGTATACAGGCTGCTGATGATGATGACGTAATAATGTTTTTGGGGTTCCGTATCGGTACTAATGGAACCATTATATCTATTATAGGATCACTCAGGTGTCGGTCTGTCTGTCTGTCACAGCCTATTTTTTCTGAGTCTACTAGACCAAAAAAGCTGAAAATTGTTAGTCTGTGCGAAATGAGAATAGGCGTGTAATATGAGGGCGTGGCAAGCTTAATTACTGATTTTGTATTGTTAAAAACACTATCTCGTCATTATAACTCTAATACAAGATCTTGAGACTTGTAGTAAAAAGTAAATAATAAAAATTTGCTCTTAGATGCTTGGATTGTGGCTTGCAATGTGAAAATCTTATCTATCATAATGTTAGTTCCGTTTTTCGCCACACCTATTCTCTTTACGTACAGACTCTAAATATATTGAGTGACGTGCAGCGTAAAAAACGACTTCTGATTTCGGGGGAGAAAGTTACAAAAAAACTTGTCTCAATGTAATGTGTGAAGCTACAGAGCCGGCCAGGTACTAGCAATCCGAGGAAGCATATTTTGCCCAACCGTGTCGTCAGCGACTGGAACCGGCTTCCAGAGACAGTGATAAGTGCTCCATCAGTGAACTCTTTTAAAAATAGACTAGATAAACATTTTAAGTGCACTGACAATTAATAAGATATACACGCATCAGCTTTGAGCTGCCTGTGTATTAACTAATAATAATAATATGACATATGTAGGACATATGAAATGAAAGAGCTTGTTATGAGTTTTTTTTTTATATTGAATGAAATTGTTCGGCCTTCAGTAGGTACTCATAGTTTACAGGAAAACGTAATTGAAAATCCAAAAACCCACAGGCAACGAAAAACGAAAAATACTCGTGATTAAAAAATGCGTAGGTACCTATAAAATTGTGTTTGAACTAAAAGTTAATTAGACTAGTGGTTAATATAGCAGCCTACTTGTACGGAACCCTGTCAACGCGAATTCGTCTCGCACATAACCGGCTTTTTAATTTATTTGAATGAATGACTGCACTGACATGTGGCCCATCAGAGGCCCAATTCACTAACTAAAAAATAGTTAAAATAGAGTTCGGATCATTTTTCGATCTTGTGTCGATGCCTTAAGGTTGCGGTGATGGCCGCACGCTAAATCAACTCGAGAATAGCGCAAAAGTCGGCCTGCATATTGCTGTCCCTGTTTGGCTAACGCAGGCGCGCGCGGGGCACAGCCGAACACTTATTTCTATTCTGTGGCCGTTACCATTCATAATTCGAAGCTGGTATTTATTTTTTATGCAAACTAGCATTTGACAAAAATCTTTTTTTGGCATATTTGGCATTTGTCACAAACTTTTTACATTTATATATCTAGCAATAAAAACTCCTTGGTACCTAGTTCTGCGAACAGTTAGAACTCGCGAGCACAAACTTTTTTCCAATAATTGTGATCAGGGTGGTTATTCGCTATGACCTATGAGATTTCTTTTCAATAACGTGTGACGTCACCCATACGATTCAGCGATGATTCCACGCAGATATCGTAACGAGCCCGCGTTATGTTACGTTTGGTCAGAGCGAATAAGGGGGCAAGTTGGTGCTTTGATGATCGTTGAGTTTGGCTCAACTTTCCAATAGCGACTGTGAGCTAGGAGGTTCATATTTTTATCACATGTAGACACAAGCCTAAATATGAAATGGCGTACTGCGGAAACCAATAGTTTTAGCATTGTGAGCTATGACAAAAAAATCAAAGAAAAATATTTCAAAGTAAACGCTCAACTTTCCTTTAGCTACTGCTAGCTAGGAAGTTCACATTTTTATCACATGTAGGTTCACATAGCACAAGCCTAAATATGAAATGGCGTACTGCGGAAACCAATAGTTTTGGAGCTATTCATTTTTGAAATTTGCTAATAACCGCTTTCCGAACGCCATGTTTTGGTGATATTTTACTTTTTATCAGTGTTCCCATACGATTTTCGGCTTTTGACAATGACAGTGACAGACCAAATGGTATATTTTGCTAAAAATTGGTGGTTTCTCAATTTTCAACTAGTCGTGTTTTTTGCTCTTACGGTCCAGTCGGTTACGTATTCCTTGAACATCAATGAACTCTGTCATCGTTTGTGTTCTCAGAGTTGAGATTGTTTACGTGCTTACTCCTGTTTGAGAATTCATCGAAGGACTTTCCTTTAGCAACTATAAGTATAAGGCTTGAGGGGGGAGGGGAGGGGTGGGTTGTCAATGTCAAAAGCCGAAAATCGTATCCAAACACTGACAAATAGTAAAATATCACCAAAATATGGAGATCGGAAACCAGTTTTTAGCAAATTTCAACAATGAATAGCTCCAAAACTATTTTTTCCGCAGTACGCCATTTCATATTCAGGCTTGTGCTATGTGAACCTACATGTGATAAAAATATGAACCTCGTAGGTCACAGTCGCTAAAGGAAAGTTGAGCATTTACTTTGAAATATTTTTCTTTGATTTTTTGTCATAGCTCACAATGCTAAAACTATTGGTTTCCGCAGTACGCCATTTCATATTCAGGCTTGTGCTATGTGAACCTACATGTGATAAAAATATGAACCTCGTAGGTCACAGTCGCTAAAGTAAAGTTGAGCATTTACTTTGATTTTTTGTCATAGCTCACAATGCTAAAACTATTGGTTTCCGCAGTACGCCATTTCATATTCAGGCTTGTGCTATGTGAACCTACATGTGATAAAAATATGAACCTCGTAGATCACAGTCGCTAAAGTAAAGTTGAGCATTTACTTTGAAATATTTTTCTTTGATTTTTTGTCATAGCTCACAATGCTAAAACTATTGGTTTCCGCAGTACGCCATTTCATATTCAAGCTTGTGCTATGTGAACCTACATGTGATAAAAATATGAACCTCGTAGGTCACCGTCGCTAAAGGAAAGTTGAGCATTTACTTTGAAATATTTTTCTTTGATTTTTTGTCATAGCTCACAATGCTAAAACTATTGGTTTCCGCAGTACACCATTTCATATTCAGGCTTGTGCTATGTGAACCTACATGTGATAAAAATATGAACCTCGTAGGTCACAGTCGCTAAAGGAAAGTTGAGCATTTACTTTGAAATATTTTTCTTTGATTTTTTGTCATAGCTCACAATGCTAAAACTATTGGTTTCCGCAGTACACCATTTCATATTCAGGCTTGTGCTATGTGAACCTACATGTGATAAAAATATGAACCTCGTAGGTCACAGTCGCTAAAGGAAAGTTGAGCCGCTACTATTTCTCGCAAAAACTAGGTACTGAATGGTAAACAAAGCACAAGTCGTAGGTATGTTAGTTACCTAGGTTACTTCATTCCAAATCACAAGGCAAATCTAAATAAAATTACAAAAATATTGCAATGTCATATATAACAAACAAATAGGTGAACAAACACAAGAGCAAGCGAAGCGCGGGGTTACACAGTGTACTAGTGTGAGTGCCTGTCGAGTTGTCAAACATCACACAACCGTAGTTCCCCGACCGGCCCTCGGTTCTGACGCGATAGCAATATGGGCGTTCAGAATTTTTTAGAAATTTGTTCAAGTTCCGTAATACCAAAAATGATGAATAAAAACTTGTTGTTTTTTTTATATCGTGTTGTTATTCTGTTACTTGACAATATAAGCTATGTTCCTACACATAAAATACGTAACATATCGTTGTTTTTCATACGAAACAAATAAGATGAAAACATGTCGTTTAGGTCGTAAAAATATACAAAAAGTAATTCGCTTACATTTCATTTTAGGTATATATTTTGATAAAAAAAACTATCTGGGAACATAGATAAATACTATCCGAATCCGAATAATAGCATAATATGGTGGAAATATGCTCGAATTACAAATGACGTCGGTATTACGTTTGTATGGGCAGTCCATCCTTCGCTGGGTTCTTAAATGTCAGAAATGGTATTCTCCTCACATAAAATACAACACTGTAATGTGATTATATCGAAATGTGATCGAAACTTGAACAATTCAAAGTTTTTACGTTAATTTTAGCATAAGTATATGGAGTCTCTCTTTACTCTTTCCAATTATATATATAACTATCCTACTCTAATGGTGGTCACCATGAATTGGATGTAGACTAAATTGTTATTTATGAGGGACTAGAAAATCAACTTTCAGTCAATTTACAATTCAGTCTCGATTCGGTCAACTTTCAGTGTAGTTATAAAATAACTTAGAGAATTGGGCCTCTGATGTTGAGCGGTAACCCGAGCCTATAACTAATGAAATACCTCTTAGGTCACGCCCACCTAGGACGCGCCCTAATGGGTTTCGTACTGCGCTCGTTATCAATAAAAATAAGGGCATTACAATGGGCACCCATATCGCCAACAGCAATCTCTACCAGGCAGCCTGTATTATACCTGTTTAATATTATCTGTTTGGTTATGTTGGTGCTAATGAATTTTGATAAGGATGTTATCAATCATTAAAAATATATTAATCAATATTTTTATCATATTTATCATGCTCAGAATCAGGGAAAGTAATTTTGTCATGTGATTTTTTTGTAAATTATATTTATTCTTACTACCTTAATTAGCAGGATCAGGGGCGGATCTATATAAAGGCTTTTTGGGCTGTAGCCTAGGGCCCCATGGATATAAAAGGCCCCCAGCCCCCGTTGAAGTCAAAATGGACAAAATTGTGAATTTAAACTTTATCAAAAACAGTTTTTTAACAAAATGGCAATTAGGTGGTTACTTAACTAGGTAGGCTCCTAAGTAGTATTAGCCCAGGGCCCCACAAACTCATGGTCCGCCCCTGAGCAGGATACTTAGGTATTAGCATAATAGGCCATCCCAAGTTAGCATAGATGAGTTAGACTTATCAGTGAAAACCACATCCAAAGAAATTTTGCAGTTTCCTAGTTTGAAGCATCCTATTAAACAAATATAGCCAGACCCGCTTGCATCTGTACTAATTGCCATGCTGAAGAAACAAGCTATCCAACAGGGGAAACCCCATTTAAAGTGGTTTTAAGGAGAGTAACAATGTGAAAAGCAGTAGTAGAGCTCCTTATGAAAGAGTTTGTCCGGGGAAGTACTGGCACCGTACTATTTCTGCCGCCAAGCATTAGTGCTTTCATTGCTGTGTTCTGGTTTGAAGGGTGATTTGGTGGAATTTACAGGTACATGAGACTTTTCATCTTTATGTCTCAGGATGACGGGTGCAGTGCAGTGCCAAGCAGGGTGCCTCCTTGGTGGACATGACGTAAGATGTATTGCATTTGTATTGGGCAGCGGTTACCACTTAACATCAGATGGGACATATGCCAGATCCGTGAAAAAAAAACAAGTAATTCTCATTTTGATGCATTAGCTTCACTAAGTAACTAGCATAAATTTATATGCCTATGTAAGTAAATAGCAAATTACGTAGGAACATAAAAATAATGTAAATAATGATTTTAGCCATTATCTGTTGAGTTTATTGCTATGCACAGAAATACTATACCTTGAGTGCCTATTACTTCTTTTGATAGGCTGCTATTATTATACACTTCAGTAAAAGTGATAATATCCCAGTCACTTCAAGCTGACATGAACAGCAATAGAAACTATTATATTAAATAATGAGTAATTTTATAATGAATCATGAGTGTTGTGATATCACTGTATTTATGGGTATTGAAGGCTTAGTACTTAGAGTAATAGTAACATTATCTCTTAGCTATTCAAATATTGTTTTGTAGGGGTGTACCCATACCCACATTTACCCATTTATGGGTAAAATCAGTGACTAACTTTATTTATTTATTAATACTATCATTAAAAAAAATTTATGCATTGCAAAAGTGCATAATTATGCTAAAATTAAATTTAAATGATGAACTGAATATGATTCATGTGTAATTTAAATATTGAAATAATGAAAATGTTGAAATATGCTAGGTAAATTAGATTAATTATGTAATCTACGGTGGTAAAAATTACAAAAACATGCACAGGCACAAAGGGCTGGGCTTTACTTAGTCTGGAATATCTAAAGGCAGTCTTAAGACTAGAGAGATGTTGATTTTCGTCATTAGACAACATGTAGTTCTATGGCAGTTCTTAAAGATAATCTAACATCATGAAACTGCAGTGCATAATCTGCTATAAAATGGTACAAGTAAATGGTCAAGTAAAACCTATTGAGAAGGATTGCAGAAAACCAAGTTAAGTCAGCCAGTTCTATTGCAAAATAGTGATTGACATGTGAATTGGACCAGATCATTGCAGCAATCAATACATATCAGATAACCGGCGCTAGAAATTAGGGCAACATTTTCCTCCAAACGAGGTCAGATTTTTCATCGAATAAATTCAAAGAATGTAAACGGTACAATAGGTAGTAAGTAGGTATCATGATATCATGGGAAATTCCCTGTAGCAGGAAGACTTTGAAAAGGGGCGTATTATTTTAATGCCTGAAGGTAAAGTACTCACGTCTCGGAACTGCACGAGGCCCAGCTCTCCAAGTTCAGACACGCAGGCATAGGCAGCTTCACTTTGCAGGAAGAGCTGACATAATGTCATTTCTTCACTCCTAAACAACGACCCCATTTTGCACGGTTTACCAGCACTCCACACGGTTTTGAAATCCTATCTTTGGAAAAGCTCCGTCGCGAGTCTGTTAGCAGACTTTAGCGGCGACGAAAATGAATTGTGACAAATCAATCGATAAAAATCAGCGGGCATTCGTCATCGGTGCGCACGCACGCATTTGCCCATATGTTTTGGGATACCAGCTAACTGAAATAGAATTACCTAACCTACTCTATTATAAATAAATGTATGGAAATATTTTTTTTACGATCTCGAACGTGCAACAATACTTGACCGAGCAAGTGAAGCGAGTGAGTGAAGTCCTTGGCGAAACTTGCTTTCGTCTGTCCGGATGTATGTAACGGTGGCACTTAACTTGGTGTATATTTGCAAATGTTTGAGTTATTTTGCCAAGGAAAACAACATTGTGTATCGATAGACTCATGGTTGATTTTACCTTGGAAAAATAACGCAAACAGTTGCGAATATACACCAAGTAAAGTGCCAGCATAATATATATATATGGTATGTATGTATGTAATCGCGTACCTACAGTATGTATTTTGCAATAAATCTTGACAAAAACTTGATATACTGGGTCTACAAAACCGTAAAATATTTTGTCGTCTGCGATTTTTTATTGGACGCTTCCAATTTTGTAATTGTGTTTTTGTGTATTTCCCCCACTATGGGGGAAAGTTTGTCGTGGTACCGTTTACCGTCAAGTAGGTTGTCATAAGGACTGTCTATACATTTTAAAACTATTCAAAAAACTACGTCCTACGACATATAGTTTTTGAGTAAAGAAAAGATATTAGATGATTATGTAATAACTGATTTATTTTGTATCGCTAAATGGCAGGCACAGGCTTCTAAATAGGTGATTTTATTGAACCAAGGTGTTAACTCGGCTTTTGTATTTAGATGTAATATGTGAGTTGTATGTTTTATTCTATTATAACTTTCAAACATATATTATTATGTACGTACCTGCTTGTATGTTATTATAGTTAGGAAGTTTTTGTTAGTAGTACAACTTCTTGGGAAAAAGTTCGTCCGGGTAAGTTAAGTACCTACTCTACCTCTCTCTCTCTATTTCTGCCGCCAAGCAGTAGTGTCCGCATTGAAGCATGTGAAGTTTGAAGTTTAGGTGCCGCTGAAATTACAGACACAGGAGACTTTTCATGTTTATGTCTCAGGGTAGGCAGCGCGCGTGTGATGCCTTTGGTGTTGCAGGCGTCCATATAGGCTATGGTAACTGCTTTACATAACGTGGGCCTTGCTTGTTTGCTTGCCAAGTAGTATAAAAAAAAGAAGTATATATTTATGTATGTATGTATGTTTTAATTGTTCACTACTGTATTTTGATTTTGTTTAATCCTGTCCATCCAAACGTAAAGGTTTTCTGCAAGAGATTGTTTCTAGTCATAATACCGCCAAATGTACGTTATTTTTCTTTGTGCAATAAAGAGTTCATCTATCTATGTATGATAAAAAGAAATTGTGAGGGATACAAATCAAATAATTTTTCAGTAACGCAAAATTTACCGATATCTATCTAAACTTATTTATGCTGGCAGCATAGTTTTTCTATCTTGCTCTTTCACAAGAATAGTGTTTACAACGATTGTTGTGCCTATAAAATACAAAATTAAGTTGATCCCGATGAGTTTTCACAGAAGTAGAAATATTAAATTATAAGTTTTTGCTCATTAAATAGACGTTTGAATACATAAATATGGTATCATATTTGATGACAGAACTAGATAGTTTAATCTTACTGAACTATCCTTAGCAGATCAGATCTCTTCTAGATATATAATAAATATAACTAGCTTCGTGAACTGCTAATGTCATCATAATCATTAATCTACCAATTTTAAATGCAACCGACTTCTCTTTTTCTCCTTAAATTTTCAGATGGTTCATCTCTGTCTTTCAAAGCTTTGATTTGACATATTTGTTGACTTGACAGCTATTTTATATTTAGTCGGGCTATTTTGTGTGGGAGTTAAATGAGGTTATGAAATCCGCTGTGAATAAAAATAATTGAACGAGATTAGACTATGAATAGACATAAATGTAAATGAAAACCGGTACAAAATGGTATGTATTCGTACTATATTTCTTTCTTTTTCCTTTCAGTTGAAGAGATATCAGATTTTAATTCATTTTATCTCTTTTAAGGCGCTTCTTGGTGTTCAAGCGGTTATTACCTTGGTCATGATATCTCTCATGCAGAAACTGAAGGGCTACTCTCTTGCGAGATGGTTGCTTTGCTCCCAAGGGTTATACCGGTACTTGTACCCAACGGACAGTGAGCTGAAGGCGCTAACTGGTAAAGACAAGACTAAGGGTCGAAAAGGAGGTAAACATGAGAGTAATGGAAAAAAAGATACTTTTCATGTTCCCCGGAACCTTGAGATCAACTTGGAGAAGGCTCCAGTGACTGCATTAGATGTGGTGCATCTGCGGTTTTACACGGAGTATTATTGGATAGTGGATTTCTCATTATACACTGCCTTAGTTTATGTATTATCAGAGGTGAGTTATAATTTTACTCATTAGCAGCTACATGATACTGGGTCAAGAGTTATGGCCTGTAATCCAGAACTGAGCTCAAACTGAATTAAGTCTCAGTTCAGAAGGCCAATTCTCATTATTATTATAAACCACACTGTAAGTTGACTGAATCGGAACTAAATTGTGAGTCGTCTGAAAATCAAATTGTTATTCTACTCCATCATAATAAAAAAAATTCCATACAGCAGTCGGCTCAGTAGGATAGTTAGAAAAGGTAATTGAGCTTGCGACCTTGCTAAGGATTTTTTTTTTAAACTGATAAACTTTTTTGTTCTGCCACTGTACATTTCATTCCAAAATCATGAGTCTCATAAATATTAGATACTAGGTTAGCACAGGGGGACAATGCACAATACACCCTACAGCGGGATGTCAGTGCAAGTCTAGGTAGAATTAGAATTAGAAATATTAGATCCAAGCCAAATTGATAGTAACTAATTAAATAATGTTTCAGGTGTACACTGGTTTCTTTCCGCTGAAGGATGAGTTCAACTTGAGTATGGTTTGGTGTTTCCTGGTTGTGATATTTGCATTGTATCCTTTTCAATATTTATCATCTGTCAATACTTTTACTTTTTTACAGTACATTGTGAACAATAGAGACATGTTTACTATTCCTATTTCACAGGTTAAATTTTATCAAGAAGCCATTTGACATCTACTAATTTCTGGCCTACTTGTACCCTTTCCATGTGAGTCCAACTTGCACTTGACTGGTTTTTTGCTGTCATGTAGTTATGTTGTAAGGTGCAAATAGTTTACTCGGGTTACTATCAAAACAGTATTTTTTGTATGGTATGCCCTACTCTACTCAACATGTTATACTTAATTATAAAATTTAAACAAAATTATGATAGCGTAGAATTGAAATTATCATGGCTTGGTATCATTTTTAGAAAAACTATGACTATACACCACGTGCTTCCTGTACCTTGAGTTCATGGCTGACGACCTTCGACCGTAGTCGCGGTCGTTGGATGGATTTCTAAATGGTCAACGAAACATTAGCAGGAGAATAGTAAAGTACCTATGTTGAGTAATAGTCATAATTTTTCTAAAAATTATGTTATGTTTGTAAAATAACCTTAACTTATCACAGTAAGATCCTGCTTACCCTGACTAAGCAGTACTTTACCTCAGAAGAATCGATCGGAGAGCGATCCACATGTATCGTGTCGTTCGCTGTGTTCCTACTGATTGCTATGATGGTGCTGATCATAGATGAATCTAATCTGGAAGTGGGAGTTGACCCGGCCTACGACAGCTTCTATGAAAATGCCCAGAGGTTCTTGGAGAACCAGGGATTGTCTTCCGTGTAAGTTATTTATTGAGAGACATAAATTCATGCCTCTGTTATGTTTTGCCATCATACGCGCTGAAATTATCGCGGTATGATACAGTTCTGGAAGCAGTTAAAGTAGCCTATGGACGCCTGCAACACCAGAGGCATCACACGCGCGCTGCCGACCCTGAGACATAAAGATGATAAGTCTCATGTGCTTGTAATTTCACCAGCAACTTTACCCTTCAAACCGAAACACAGCAATGCGAACACTACTGCTTGGCGGCACAAATAGTGGCGGTAGTACTTCCCCGGACGAACTCTTTCAAAAGAAGTTCTAGTACTAACAAATGGTAAATAAAAATAAAATAAAATGAATAAAAAATGAATGATAGATGGATTGGTGATTCCAGTATTGGTGTTAATTACTTCGGTGGATGCTGCTGCCTATACCCTGGTGCATCTCTTCGTAGGCTTTTACGAAATCCACGGGAAGAGATGTCTATTCTTTTAGAGATTTAGACGACCTCTGTGGCGCGACGGGCGTATATAGGTTCGTCTGCGACGCAGGAGGTTGCGGGTTCGATTCCCGTCTCGGAACAAATATTTGTACAATCTGCAGATATTTGTTCAGGGTGTTCTGGGTATTTTCTATGTATAATAAAAAATATCTATCTGTGTAATGTATTGTATTAAGTATATCAGTTATCTAGTACCCATAACACAAGCTCTGCTTAGCTTGGGGCTAGATAATGTTGTGTCAAATGGCCAGCATTTATTATTATTATTATATTCTAGGTTGGACTCACCATGGCACATTTACACTTTTATATATTGGTTTGGATTTGATTTCAGGGGCCCAGCTTCAAAGCTGATCTTGAAGCTATGCCTTGCGGTGTGGGCGGCCGTCATTGGAACTCTGTTCACGTTCCCTGGTCTCCGGGTAGCGAGGATGCACTGGGATTCCTTGAAGTAAGTATGAAACTACCTAATAGTACAAAAATAAAATGTTAAAGTTAATAAACACATGAAAGTTTTTCAAAAATACACCAAAAATCATGTGCAATTTTTTTTATTTTTTTTTTTGTTTGTTTTGGTATTTAAAATAAGTCAATGTGAGACCAGCACCGTTTACCACAGATTACTACAAAGTATATATATAGGTTTAATGAGATGTGAGTAGTTGTATTCTAAAATCTCAAGAATATTGTTTTTAAATATGCTAGGAAATTACAGACACACAGACTTTCATCATAAAGATGAAAAGTCTGTGTGTCTGTAATTTCCTCAGGATGATGGGCGCAGTGCAATGCCAAGTAGGGCGCGTCCTAGCTGGAGGTGACCTGAGTGGTATTGCATTTGTATTAGGCTGGGGTTAACGCTTAGCATCTGCAGGTGGGACACAAGCCAGTTTCAATCACAAGTATACAAATAAAAACCTCTAAAGAAATCTTAATTCTTAAGAAATTTACCGGTAGGGCGCTTATGCCCTTTTGTACGCGAACGAAGTTTCCTTCTATTATGGCTATTATTTCATCAAACTATGAAATTTTGCACACATGATTAATACCCTTATGATCGAATTACCTTAAACGCGAGATGCCAATCAGTACACTAATACCCGTGGCGCGTCAGTTTTATTTTGTACTAGTATTTGCTCGCGGCTCCGCCGGCGCGGGACCTCTAAATTGACTCCGCCCACGTGAAACCTCTATTATAAATTATAGCCTATATGTTATTCTGATGTATAAGTTATAATACTGTAAAGTTTGATCAAAATCCGTTCGGTAGTTTTTGCGTGAAAGGGTAACAAATATCCATCCATCCATCCATACTTACAAACTTTCGCGTTTATAATATTAGTAGGAGGATTTATGACTTTGTAATTATATAATTTTATAAAAAACACTAATACACCACAGGTCTAGATATTAGTGTACTGATCATGTGTACAAAATTTCATGCAGTTTGAATAAATAATAGCCAAATTATAAGCAGACTTCGTTCGCGTGCTAGCTACCTGTGACCTTCTCTTAACTTGTATTTTGTGTTTTTCAGAAACTACGAAGATAACAAGATTAAGAGTCTGCTGCTAAACATGAACTTTGCGCTGCCCTTTATCCTGGTGCTGCTGTGGATCCGACCCATCTCGCGACACTACCTCTCTGTGAGAGTCTTCAGCGGAATGGAGAAACCTCTGTGCGTATGACGAACTAGCTAACGCCCCCGTTTTCGCTTGCATGATCAAATTCAAAATTCAAATTAAAAATCATTTATTCCGTGTTGATACTTATTGTACACTAGGAAATGTCAAATTCTACAATGTTTTAATAAATACATAATATTCTAATAATAACAATTATTTGAACAAAAATTCTAAAACAAGTATACCAGTATTATTACATACTAAAGTAATCAGCTAGAGCTTCGTCAATGTTATAATAAGATTTAAATAGTAAATAAATTCCTCTATCTACTCTCATACTGAAATATAAAGATTAAAAAACTGAAAACAAAACTAAAATGACAGTCTTTATGACCATCCCATCGAAATAAATTTAAAAAATTACATTACGATACAGCTCCTCTATGGACAACTGTATCTTAATATAACTTTTTTTCCATTACGATACAACTTCACTTGGACCAAGGAGGTTGCAATGCAGTTTTTCTATACATAATCTGGACGCGGCGCAACACGCTCGCGCGTATGGATTTTGGCGCTAAACGTTTACAAATAAATGCAAATATAAGCTGTAATTTTACGCAAATTCCATTGTCAAATTAGTTTTTGTTTTTAAAAGATGTCTGAAAACGACAGTAGTGATACGTACTGAAGAAAATTTTACACCACCGGACATAATCGAAGCGGCAACGAACAAATTAACCTCTTACCGGCTAAATCTAGAAGGAATCAATACCATGTTACCAAGACTTTAAAATATAATATTACCTATTTCATAAGATTAGATAAAGTATTGTATGAAACTGCACACATTGCTGGACATGGGTCGGTCTTACGCCGCCTCCATCCATCGACTTCGTACGACGGTTATAATACCCACTTGGTATCACAGATAGGTGCTTTGGTGATGCCCGGATTATTAGCACCATACATGTCAATCGTGGGCCCAATGCTTGGATTGGATGTCGAATTCAACGTTTCATACAAGATCTGTCTAACATAAGTATTGATGTCTTGTAATTTTTTATTCTTGATCTTGACTCCAAATTGCAGTGCCCTGACGGGGTTAATTTACCTACCTACTAATAGTAGAAATAATACATATTACTAACAATATTGTAGGTACATGTGGGAAAAAAATAAATACAAATACAATTACAAAAGTTCTGTTAAATTTTATAAATACTGTATGATAATTTGACGATCTCTGTGGCGCGGCGGGCGAAGGTTCGCCTGCGACGCAGGAGGTTGCGGGTTCGATTCCCGCCTCGGAACAATTATTTGTACGATCTGCAGATAATTGTTCCGGGTTTTCTGGGAATTTTCTAAGTATGATAAAAAAAAAACTATCTATGTAATGTATTTGTATTAAGTATATCAGTTATCTAGTACCCATAACACAAGCTCTGCTTAGCTTGGGGCTAGATAATGCTGTGTGTAATGTCCAGCATTTTTTTTATTTTTATTTATTTGTCTGTTGTCCATAATCACCACGCTTGGCAGTCGGATTGGTGATCGCGTACTCAGGTAGACGCTGTTGCCCATCTTCTGGTGTAATCCCTTAGTAAGGATTGTATCATATCCACGGGAGGTGTCTCTTACACACCGGACACAGTAAGGCACGACTTTTAAAAAAACTATAACTTTTTAACTGTTGTGAACTGCTTAAGAGCCAATTTCACTACACTCTGTTAGTTAGTAAATTTCTTGTTAAATCTAACCATTGGTTAAGGTGACAGATAATTTTTGAAAACACCTGTCAAAAAGCACTGGTTAGACTAAACAGTTGTTTAACCGCCTGTTATTTGTTGGTGAAATCAAACCTAAAAGTTAGACCAATCAGTGTAACCTTTTTTTTTTATGGCATCTGAGGATTTTCTCAATTTTGCCAATGTCAAGTAGCATAGATAATTATCAAGCAATGTTGTCCAGTCATCAATTCCTCTGTCCAGTCATGTTCTAGTAAATCGATGGCAGTTTACTAGAATGTTCCTGGACAATTTCCACCCCTTGAAAAGACACGCAATACACTAATTTTATTTAAATTCACTACCATGTGCTTTTTATAAGCTACACCCGATATAACTCAAAAAACACTAGAAATTGAAATAAAATAAAAAAAGACGACGTCTCCCTTCGAAAGAGCAGAAAAAGTCCAAGGTGACAGATAATCTTTGAAACCACCTGTCAAAAAGCATTGGTTAGGCTAAACAGTTGTCAGACTAAACAGTTCTTTAACCGCCTGTAATTTGTTGGTGGAATCAAACCTAATACTTATAACTTTAAAACTGTTGTTAATTCCAGCATGACATCGGACGCGTTTGACACGATGCGACTGTGCGTGGTGATTGTGACCGCGCTGAGTCGGCTGGCGCTGATGCCGACTCAGCTGCAGCACTACCTGGATATGGCGCATCGCAGGTTACAAGCGCAGAGGACGGAGACTGGAAACATCACTAACATTGACCTGCAGAAGAAGGTACCATATTCTTTTTACATTAATTAATTAATTAAGATAATTAAGATAATTATTAAGATAATTAAGATAATTTATTTATCAACTCTTTTAAAAATATGGTACAAATTAGACTAATTTCAGTAAGTACTTAGTACATAAGTACTTTATACATGATAAACATGATATTGTGTACCAAAAGGAGCGCTGTCCCCTGCACTAGTGCAGAGGACAGCGCCCATAGATCAGACATTCTTTCTCTTCATTACTTATTACTACACTACTACTTGATGACCTCCGTGGCGCGGTGGGCGGCTGAGACGCCAGAGGTGCTGGTTCGATTCCCGTTACGGGGCAAATATTTGTTCCAGGCTGGGTGTTGTGGTACCATGGTACTCGTAGTTAAAAGTAAAAAATATTTATTACCAAAAAATAAACTTCAGCAATGAAATACAAATTGCTCTAAACTGTAACAACTGAATAGTGTTTTTCACACCACCTGCTCGACAATGTCCAATTACAAATCATGCAACCTCAACGTAAAGTACAGCATTGTCTCTCTAGGGATATAAAGTTGTATGAAACTCCCTAGGGATTAAAGTGATTTGAATTTAGAACGTCAAATTCGTGTTGGAAACTCATGGAAAACTCTGAGTAAAAAAATGTCCATATGGCATTGTAAAGAGGTTTGTTCGAAAATCTAACTGGCCACTATAGCAAAACTCCAAAAAAAAAAGAAATAGGCGCGATTTTAAAGAATGTGAAATAAAAGAGATGTTTGGTGCTGTGATTTTCAGTGAACTTTATTGCAATATTTTTGTAATATAATATTAGTGTTAACAAAAAATGTCGAGCGATAATGATTCTACCCCAGAGTTTATCAAAACAGACGATACTTATTTAATGGAACCCTGGCCTTTTATTGCCTCGCAGTAGGTGTGAAAAGTAGAGTATGCTCCTCTGGAATAAAGCTTGTCTTCGTCTTGGGCAGCTTGAACCCCTCGCTTCACTCAGGACTCTATATAACTCCCTCGCTACACTCGGGAGTTAACTTTAGAGTCCCTCGTTACGCTCAGGGTTCAATATGCCGCCCGCGACATAAGACACTGCTTTATTCCCTTAGTGCATAATCTACTATTGTGATCGGCCTTGAAAAAACGAGTGTGGCGAAAGGATGCAGCTTCGCACAAACTAATGAATCATGATTTCTCTCATTGCAGATATCATCAGTATTCTACTATCTATGCGTGGTCGCATTACAATACGTGTGTCCCATAGTAATGGTGCTGTACCTAGCTCTAATGTACAAGACATTAGGCGGGTACACATGGACGGCGCTGTTCTACGAATCCTCGGATACGTGCGGACTGGAGAACCCTCTCCCCGCCACCCCCCCAGCGCCAAGAGGGGGGGAGGAGGGCGAGGAGTTTGTATTGGCGTGGGAGAATCTCAAAATGGTAAGGGGTTCTTTACTCTGTAAGTTAGTTTATAGATATACGTACTGGTAAATGATAGACTATAACCCTCTATTTCATAATAATTCTCTAACTAAACCTATTTTAGTAACAAAAGCTTTTGTGTTGTTCTCGTTGATGTATTTATTTATTTATTTATTCATAAAAGGCACGCCAACAGCATAAATATTAACACTTTCACAAAACATGACTTAGTTAGATAGTTTTAGTCTGATACATATACCAATTATAGGCGTACACAACATTGACATTTAAGGTGAATGCTCTCGTTGCCTTGCCCATACAAAATAATTTAAGTATTTTTTCAATCCACAGATTGTCGTTCTTTATATCGTATTTTTTTTTCGATTTTCTAATGATTATCGTACTCGCAAATGGTTGTTTCAAATAAAAAATTACTAAGGGTAATTTTTAAAATTAGTTTGAAATACGACCAATTTTACGTATGTGTGAGTGTTTTTAATGTCCATTTTGAGTCGCCACCTACCATCGAAGCGTGATATTTTTACGCAGAGCACCCTGTTTTGTTTAATTTGACAGAGATGGCGGTTAAATGGACCTCGAGCACCGAGTCACAAGTTTAGTGCTTGCTAGTCACCCGTAATTATTAGGCTTTATGAGCTGGCTCTGATAGGGTTGCCAACCGTTCGTTATAATCATAGTTTACAAAGTTATTTGCGGCTATGTTCTTTATACTTTGCAATATCAACAAAGTAGGTACCTTCGAGAAAATACTTTATTGTAACGTACTTTATTGAAACTCAAGTTTCAGTTTTATAAAATAAAAATAAAACAACGAAAGAATATGTAAAAACTATACTTTCGTAACTTCATTCGCAGCAATAAAAAAAAATTATTATTAGTCATTGACCGAGCGAGCAAAGCAAGGTAAGTCCTTGCAATATAATATGGCAAAATTTGCTATCGTCTGTTCGGATGTATGTACCTATGTACGTAAGTACTCGCGTACGTCGCATTTTTCAATTAATCTTGATGAAACTTGATATATGTACTTACTTATATATTTATTTTACAATATAGTTTTTGAGAAAAAATAAAAATGAAAACCAATATTACGTGAGCTCTCATTTGTTAGAGTTTCAACGACTTGTGGTTCAAGTAAGATTGGGTATATGCTAGATCGGACTATGGATGCGATTTTTAAACTTTATCGAAAAACAAGATAGTTTGTGCTCTTGAGGTATTCTGTTCGCAAAACTACTAGTTTTTATAATCCGACCGTGAATCGTGCTGTGATTCAGAAACTCGGTGTAGCAACCCTGATAATATATCAATATCAAAGTGTAGTATGAAGTTGTCATCTCGCTCCTTAAATGCAAAAGAGCCACAAGTCGAAAATTCATTTTTTTACTGGAAAGCCTATCAAAGTTTTGATAGTAGTTTTTTTTGTATTACTTTATAAATCTTTTTTTTCTACATATATGTATGGTATATTATAAGATGCGTATTTTGAACCTTACACTACCTTGAAATTTACATTGAGATCAATGTAATTAAATGCGGAAGAAACTTATCCATAACTATCACCTCTTCATCTAGCAATATTACAAAATAAAATACTCCATAAATCTTTGACTTACTAGTAGTAACGATGAGATCTACGATCAATAATATCTAAGTCATCGCAGTAATCTCATTAAGTGTTTCATTATTATACATAAAAATCCTTTAGCTTAAATAATCAATTTTAAAATAAGTAAGTATAAAAAGTTTAACATTACTTTGGGATTACATCCTTTTCAATCAGTTTTAGGATGCTTTGTTTTTTGTCTCAGCAACTTGTAGCTTTTTGATATTATTTTATATTATTTACTTGGGAAAAATCTGTATCCTGAGAAGTTTTGTATAAAAATATATTTTAATGTTGTTGATCAGTTTTAATAACTTTGAGGTCTGCTCTTTACGACTCTTCCTTTGGAAATCTATGTCAAGAGGCTGAACACTAGGAAGTACTGAATCAACTGATTGGTAATCAATCATCTGTACTGCTGTCTGAGCTTGAAGATGAGGATTCACTTGAGTATATCTGAATCGCTGTCTGTACTTTCCTCAATGACTAAATTTATTCATTGCTCTGGACTTCCAAAATCAGATAATGTTTTCATCAAGTAACGATAGGCTAGGATTGTGTTGGCTGTCTGTCTGGTATGGAATTTGTACCGTTTTTGATGAAGCGATTAAGATAGAGACTCCAGTGAATCCTCATCTATAAGCTCAGACAGCAGTACAGACGATTGATTACCAATCAGTTATGATTCAGAACCTCTTAGTGTTCAGCCTCTTGGCATAGATTTTCAAAGGAAGAGTTGTAAAGGCATAATATATTTTTATACAAAACTTCTCAGGATACAGATTTTTCCCAAGTAAATAAAATAAAATAATATCAAAAAGCTACAAGTTGCTGAGACAAAAAACAGGGCATCCTAAAACTGATTGAAAAGGATGTGATCCCAAAGTAATTTTAATAATCTTAAAAGTGATTATTTAATTCAAAGGATACTTATGTATAATAATGAAACACTGTATTTTAAGACTGATTGTACAGACTGATTGTAATAACAGTCATTTAACAAATATTGCATGTTTGTTTATAAACAATTACAACCATAATCACGGTAATCTTATATGCAAAACAGACACATTTCCAAGTACTGCGGTTTCGTTTTAATAAAATAGTAATCAAACTTATTGAACTTTCATTCAAAAGAAACGCATTCCACAACCTGACACTTTTATGTTTCGTAATAAAGTTATTATTATTATTATTATTAACTGGAAAGATGGCTGCTTTGCTGTGAAGTTAGTCATCAAAGTCTCAAAATGCTAAATGGGTAGTTGTGTGATTGAACTATTTTAAACGCTAAAACCATGGGTGTCTTTTTCGAATATAAAAATTGGAATCATCTAAATGCCATTTTTGCATTAAAAACGATATTGAAATTTTTTGATTTGTGGCCCTGTTGAATTTAAGGTGTTCTGTTTGTCTGTGGTTACCTAGCCCAGTGCACTTATTTCTCCCTATATGTTCCTTGACTTTTTTCTCTATGGTCCTTGTCTATGGTGCACTGTGGGTGTCATGCGATTAATTTTCTTTGGGGCGGTGTCTTTGAAACGAGTGCAAGCCAGGTTATAACGGTTTCACGGTGAAATTTCGTAAGTAAACAGATATTTACATAATTTTAATGTGTTACCTACTAGTAGAGTAGTACTATTATAGAAGATGCCTGCCCTTTGTTTGAAGCCTTCGTTGTTGTTGTTGTTGGACATAGGCCTTCCCCTTAGAATGCCACGACGAACGGTATTGAGCCGCCTCCATCCACCGACTCCCCGCGACGTTTATAATGTCTTTATTCCATCGAGTGGAGAGCTTTCCTCTAACGCGTCGTCCGGTTTGTGGTCGCCACTCGAGAACCTTTATTCTCCAACGGTTATCACTTCTTCGAGCTATATGACCTGCCCACTGCCACTAATTCTGAGAGCTATGTCGGTGACCTTGGTTCTTCTACGGATTTCCTCATTTCGGATTCTATCACGTGGTGAAACTCCTAGCATAGCTCTCTCCATAGCCCGTTGCGCAACTTTGAGCTTGTCTATACGGCCAATAGTTAGCGACCACGTCTCAGTGCCGTAAGTCAACACTGGCGTGTAGACTTTCGTCTTGAGGCTCTGCGGTATCGGCGACGAGAAGATTTTTTTTTATGCTACTTGGCAAGCAGACAAGCATACGGCCCACCTGATGGAAAGCAGTTACCGTAGCCTATGGACGCCTGCAACACCAAAGGCATCACAAGCGCGCTGCCGACTCTGAGACATAATGTGAAAAGTCTCATGTGCCTGTAATTTCACTGGCACCCGTACCCTTCAAACCGAAACAGAGCAATGCGAACACTACTGCTTGGTGGCAGAAATAGGTACGGTGGTAGTACTTCCCCGGACGAACTCTTTCACAAGAAGTTCTCACAAAACCAACAAACTAGATATGGCGTAGTTTCCCGAACGCTGCCCATCCGAGTTGGATTCGTCGGTTGACCTCTTCATCTCATCACATCACACTAATATTATAAATGCGAAAGTTTATAAGTATGTTTGTTACTTCTTCACGCCCAAACGGCTGAACGGATTTGAGTGAAATTTGGAATGAAGATACCTAATAATAATAATAATAATAATAAGCAAGCAAGTACCTTGACTTGGCCCACGAGATTACCGCCATGTGGGATGTGGATTCGACGATTATCGTCCCGATAGTTGTTTCTGTGAATGGCCTTATAGCAAAGAGCCTCGACCAATACCTTGAGAGGCTCTCACTAAATGGTTGGATCAACGGTCAGATTCAGAAGGCAGTACTCCTGGACTCGGCACGCATAGTCAGGAGGTTCCTCTCTCTGCAGCCCTAGCCTCCGACCGCTTGGGCCTTTGCTCCGCGGTCGGTGGTTTACCGTTTTGTAATATATTTTTTACTATACTGTTTTTATATACTATTTGTTTTTATAGATAAGTAGTATTTCTTTATAGTGAAAAATGTATTTTATAACGAGTTTTAAAATAAATCAACGTCATAATAATAATATCATGGTTCACGCAGGTGAAACCGCGAGGCGCAGCTCGATATTTATATTACTTGAAATATCTTTAAAAATTTAATTAATGAAAATGTAATAAGTAAATATGTTATGTTTTCAGATCTTATCTAACACCAAGCTCCCAATTTATGGACGAAATATTTTGAAGCCGAAATTGACGAAGCTGACTCTGGTTGCACGAAAAATAATAATGCACAACAGCAGTCAGCCAGATTTGATGGCAGAAGATTTGAGGAATGGTCCACAACATGAACAGCATGGAAATGATTTATACGTTACTCACAGATGGAACGTTTTTTTTTTATGCTACTTGGCAAGCAGACAAGCTTACGGCCCACCAGATGGAAAGCAGTTGCCGCAGCCTATGAACGCTTGTAACACCAGAGGCATTACACGCGCGCTACCGACCCTGAGACATAAAGATGAAAAATCTCATGTGCCTGTAATTTCACCGGCACCCGTACCCTTCAAACCTAAACACAGCAATGCGAACACTACTGCTTGGCGGCAGAAATAGGTACAGTGGTAGTACTTCCCCGGACGAACTCTTTCACAAGAAGTTCTACTACTAACAAAACTACTAACTAGTCGTCTGACTGCGAGTCAATTTGGAATAGTGAGAGAGGCAGATTGTTGATTGTTTATCCAATATCATATATTTCCAACACAGTAATATTTGTACACTGTTATGTTTGCAAACGCCGTATCACCACACCCTATAAATGAGTTTATCAGCAGCATGATGCTAAAGCTGGTAGCATTTTTCAAAAATGCGATTTTATCTGAAATATATATTGAGACGTGTTCGGAAAAATGCAAAGTGCATAGATCTCAATGAAATGACATCATGTACGTTATTTTTTCTCATACAAAAAACCCTTACAACATTGTCTAAAACAAAACTATATCAAGAAATGTATTTTTTTCTAGCCACTGATGATCAACCAGAATTAGCAAGTTGAAGTGGCAATGGGAAGGTCATATAGCTCGCAGAACTGATAACCGTTTGAGAATAAAGGTTCTCGAGTGGCGACCGAAAAACGGACGAGGCTGTAGAGGAAGGCCCTCCACTCGATGGACTAAAGGCATTATGAACGTCACAGGAAATCTGTGGATGGAGGTGGCTCAAGACCGTTCGTCATGGCACTCTAGGGGACACCTAAGTGGACTTCTACAGGCTGATGATGATGTAGTTGATCATCAGATCAACTACATCTAATGATGATGAAGATGATACCTCATATCTCCGGCGTTTATGAACCGATTTAGAAAATTATTTTTTTATTTGAATAGATATACTTCCAAATTGCTTCAGAATCCAGTTCTGATGATGGAATCCATGAGGAATTGAGGGAACTCCTCAAATATTTTAGGCATACATATGGCGATTTTGATATTTTCAGCAACAAACCAAGCATTTGCATTCAGAAAGTATCATAATCCTTTCACCACTATGGTTCTTTCATCATTTTTTTTTCATCCTAATATTTAGTCGAATACAATGGCGGAAGTCGGTTTTTTAAATGAAAAGTTATATTTAGAAGAGATGCAATGGGCACTAATGGTAACAATGAATACAATATACGAAGACAAAATGTGCAGTTGCACTGATCGCTTACCTATTGATGAATATTTGTTGTCAGTGTATGATATTTCTAGTGGAAAATACTTGTAATTATAAACCAATAAAAATACCTAATCTGTTTGTTTTTTCTTTTTATTAATTTCTGTAAAAAGACATTCATTTTTGTGGGGGTGTTTGCCATAATTACCACCCTTGGCAGGTTGATTGGTGATTGCAGTATCGGTTACTCAGATGGATGCTGCTGCCCATGCCCTGGTGTAAACCCTTAGTCGGCTTTTCCGACATCCACGGGAGGAGGATTATAGATTCTACGCTGCACACCACGGCACTTTTTATAGGGTGGCAGGAAGTCGGTGGATGGTGGCGGCTCATCCCTTCTAACAATTTTCTTTAACGCCATCATTATCGAGATACCTTATAAACATTTTTTTAACGCCATCTATATAACATCTGGGGATAATGACAACGCCATCTAGTGAAAAACAAAACAGTGAATGTAGAAGTGTGCGTGCGTGTAATTACATGAGGCAAATTGTCAGATCTTATTTATAGTGAATTTGAAATTTCTAACGACTCTTTAACGAAAATTCATGCTGCATCAAATTCTATGACCTACACCGTGCTCGCAAACGGTAAAATTACTCACTAAAGACGCTCGAGTTTTGAACAAAAAATAAAAAAGTCAATATCTGTTTTTCCACGCCATCTAGCGTGAAACGAGCTTTAAGTAATCGAAAGCATCCCCCTTAATCTTACGAATTAAAAGGCTGAGATAATTTTTAACTATAGGTACTTACTTACATAGTATTAATTATTTAAGTTAATAAACATAAAATATTTGGTGACAAAACAGATAAGTAGCTTCTACCTCTACCTACATAAAAATAAAATAAACTTATTGAATATAATTCAACATTTTATAATAAAAAACTAATCTAAAACGTGAAAGAATACTGACTAAGTAAAATGTCATACGTCAAAACAAGGCAAAAGCTATTTTAACTGACTTCACAAAAAGGAGGAGGTTCTCAATTCGGTTGTATTTTTTTTAAATGTTTTTTTACCTCATATCTCCGGCGTTTATGAACCGATTTGTAAAATTCTTTTTTTATTTGTATAGATATATTTCCAGATTGGTCCCATTTTTTTCAGAATCCAGTTCTGATGATGGAATCCATGAGGAATTGAGCGAACTCCTCAAATAGGCATACATATGACGATTTTGATATTTTCAGCAACAAACCAAGCATTTGCATTCAAAAAGTATCATAATCCTTTCACCACTATGGTTCTTTCATCTTTTTTTTTCATCCAAATACATTGGATTTCGGGTATAACGACAATGAAGGGACCACTCTATTTTCGTCGTTATATCCGGAAGCCTTTACAGGCAAAGGTAAAGAGATACAGCCTACCTACATACCTTTTCTTTAACAGTGAATGTGCGTCTAGCAGCCATACTTATTCAAAAGTTTACTAAACCCAGTTGCTACTCAGAATATCACTTTGTAACTGAACCATAAAAGCTCCGAAACGTACACGCTTCCCTACCTACTTAGTTGATATCTATAAACAAAAGGTAAAGGTCTCCACACTTGCTGACCATCTGTGTGCAATGGATGTAAACAAAAGATAAGAAATGTTTGTGAAAGAAAAAATCTTTGTGTCTTTGGCGGCCGACTCCGGTCGCAATATCTGCATGGATTTCTAGGAATTTGTTACAAATGATTCATTAAAAACAGTCGCTACTCCCGAACTCGGCGTTACATCCAAAGTCGCTATAGCCACATGAATTTTGTACTAAAGTATGCTTTAAATTCAAGGGACTTAGATTTTACGTCGCTATAGGTAAATGGTCGCTACAACCAAGGTCGTAATAAATTAAATCCACTGTATTTAGTCGTATACAATGGTGGAAGTCGGTTTTTTAAATGAAAATTTATAACTAAAATAGATTTAGAGTATGATTATGAAACAGAGGGTAAGTTAAATAAACAAGCTATCTATAGACGTGTAACTATATGACGACCTCGGTGGCGCGGCGGCCAAGTCGGCTGAGATGCAAGAGGTTGCGGTTTTATAACCATGGGTACCATGGAACCATAACACCCAGACCATGAACAAATATTTGCAGATAATACACAATATAATAGAAACAGTGTTGAAACTGATTGAAATTGATAGCAACAGAATTACGTAATCGAGCCACTGATCGCAACCTCCTTGGTCCAACTGAAGTTGTATCGTAATGGAAAAAAAGTTATATTATAATACAGTTGTCCATAGAAGAGCTGTATCATAATGTAATTTTTTAAATTTATTTCGATGGCTTGTGCATAAAGACTGTCATTTTAGTTTTGTTTTTAGTTTTTTAATCTTTATATTTCAGTATGAGAGTAGATAAAAAACTTTATTTTTCACTTTAGGTGTTCACCGAAGAGGTGTATCGTGGAGTGCTCGGCTTCGCGACCTGGTGGTGTTCCTTCGCGTGGTTCATCAGCACTGCGCTCGGTGCCGCCTACCAGACCTACTTCAGGATATCGTGATCACATACACCCTCCCTCACCCCTACCCGCAGTGCACCCAGCTCATAACATATACCTAAGATATAGGTTGCGGGTTCGATTCCCGCTGCGGGACAAATTTTTGCATGATCTGCAAATTTTTGTTCCGGGTCTGGGTGTTATGGTACGATGGTACTCGTAGTTCCTGATACCCACGACAGAGAATCCTAGTGTGGGATCATGACTACGTATGTGACTGTTGGGTGTTATGTTATAACATATCACGAATTTAATCATCTCCAGTATAAAATTATTTGATCAATGTAATTCCTGTTGTTTTGGTGATAAAATAATTAGTTGCGAATTTTTTAATGTCTTCGATGACCTGTGGCGCTATTACGTCATTCTATTGCTATCGGTTTCAATACTGCTTTTTTTTAAATGACGCTTGTGCGATTACTTAATTTACTCAGTCTATTTTTGTTTTGGTTTTTTTTTTTTAGTCTATTTTTGTGCAACCAAGCTTTGTAGGCAAACTGCGTAAATTGGTTAATCGCAAGAGCGTCATATCAGATAAAATTCAAATTCAAATAAAAAAAACAAATTCTTTTGTTTATAAATTACAAGGTGTGGTTACATGGGTTGGGATATCTTCTTTTAAGTTATAAAAAACCTGTTTTAGAAGAGTTCCCTCTTTTCCGTGGTTCAAACATTTTTAACACTTTTAATCCAAGTAGAAACAGCATTGAAACTGATAGCAACAGAGTCACGTAATCCTCAAGCTGAAATCACGAATTACTAAAAATATCACCGATGACTATTGTCACGGATGTTAACTTAGAGGAGTCACTCTGACATCTTCATCATCATCAGCCAATAGGCATACACGGCTGGGGTGCGATTTTTGAATGTGACTAAATATCATCAAAAAGTTCGTAAATCACCGCACATGTATTGATGCCATTGGTCTACGAGTTTTAGTCATCAATGAGTTTCAATGTATATAAATTTGGCAATTTTAATGACGTTTTGTCACTCGATGACATGAAAAAATCGCACCCCTGGACTACCCACGGAATAGGGGGATTTGCCATAATTACTTTTTGAGTTAGTTGGTTGGGTTGCAATGTGACATATACTAATAGTTAGTTTCTTTTTTTTGTCTTTTTGCACAGACTATTAGATATTTCTAGTCAAAATCCGCGCAGGAATGCAACGTCTATCTGAACGATAGTTTTATGTAAGTATCAAAATAAGAGAAAGTCTATGAGAATAAGTACAAACAAATTTTTTTGCGCTAGTACAACATATTTGTCCTTTGTCGAACCAATCCGACATAGAAATTGTACAGGCCGTCACAAAATATGTATGCTATCTCAAACGGGGTGATTCTATCGAAAAAGAACAAAGAAAAAGTTGAATTAGATTTTTTTAGGGATCCGCACATCCGGTCATAAAGTTGAACCTTTTTAGGATCATTCTTGTCTTTCTGCCTGTCTCCGAATCTACTGGACGAAAAAGGAGAATTTTGTTGAAAATTTGTTGATTAATTTCACCGAGGATTGGTTTTGTGATTACTATGTTAGCCTAGTTGTACGTGAAGAAGGTTCGCTGTATCTCTGTCGTTACCTATCAGTATCTACCTATATAGTTAGTTCACCCCTCCATCAAATGTAAAAAAATCAGTTACCTAGCACGTTACCTAGATGTTTGTTTGTACGTATTATGCCGTGATGGTTGATCCGATTCGAATTATGTTTATGTGGTTATTTTTTTGCTGTAATTACCTAACTATAACTTGAGAATGTCTACTTAGGTACACATTTATGTACTCATGATTTGTCGTAGTGGTCGACAAATCAATCTTTATTATTTAAATTTAGACAAACACGAGGGCTTTTTGAGTTATTTGTAACACTTTCATTCACTGAGGTATTACTACTACGTAGATAACTACCTCAGTGCTTTCATCAAGTGAATAACTACTTGTAGATAGAATATAATTTTGGCTATTTGGTTTGTAAAATGTGTTTGTTATCTATTTATTTAATTTATTTGTATTGAATGGAATGTTGGATATTAAACTTTTATAAGTAGTTCTAAAATGCTGTAATTTATTTTCTACCTCTCTTAGGTGACCAAAAGACGTCCAAGCTTCGCTCGATTCGAACAGGATTTTGAAAAACTAGTTGCTTTTCGCGTTGTTTAATTAAGTTATCCTCAGAACACAGCTTTAGTTATTGTTCTGAGATTTAATCCATTCAAATCCCAAACCGACTGTGTGCGCGACGCGAAAGTCTAAATTGGCGGCGCGGCGTTAGTTACCATTTTGGCCACGTTAATTTACATTGTCGCACTTATACGTACCTACCTACCTCATGGAAGAATAAATATAGGAACCCAGGCTAAAATACCCGTTCCGTTGATTATAAATAAGAAAGATGGGGTTGTTACATAGACAAAATGTTATTATAGCAATGTTTCCCGAGAGAAAAATCAGCGCCATCTCTCGGATTACATTGTAACTATTAACAATAAACCCGAACGCCATAACCTTTGACAAGCGGCCTATAAAGGGGTCCGCTTATTTACATTTTACAACCAAGGAAGGCTGTGCTTTCCTTGGTTTCTAAGAAAAAATAGTTCTTAAAATTCCGGTAGATGGCGGTGCCTCGACATGGTCACAGAATAAATATTAGTACAAGTACAGAAGACTCACTTCGCGATATTTTTAATTTAAATAGCGACTCTTGCTAGGACGCAACAAAGTGCAATTCAGCTCGCACAAGCGCTTTGTACCTAACGTAATATTCACCTAAACAGAAATCAGAAATCAGAAAATTTATTATTAAAGATGATGACACATTTACATTAGACCAACGATCTCTAATACTCACATAGATATCGGGTCGGCGCAATAAAAACGTCTCGGTGAATTTAAGCTCACTTGAAAAGTGAGTTTGTATTTGATTTAGTTCGCTTCAAACAAAGCCGATGTAAACACGTGTCACAATGCCGCAATGTATATTTAAAAGTTGCAAAAATAATCCCCGAAAAAACAATTTAACGGCCGGAGTGTCTTACTTTCGTTAAGTACATGTAGAATAAGTTGTATTTTAAGCTTTAAACTAACAAAAAGTATGAAATTTTGATCAAAATTACCGATTTTAAACCACCGCTACAAATGTTTGGCCAACGTTGACGCAAAATTGTCTGTAACAGAACAGTAGATGCATGGAGTAGATTTGTATTGTAATAATTTGTTTTTACCAGAACTTTAAAAAATTTTAATACTACTTTTGTGTCTGTTTGTTGAACTCTCATCAGATACTTGGCTTTCCTTTTTTTTATTTTAGCTTTCCGAGCAATCCATTTACGCTACTGTTATTTAACCAAATCTTTGGTTAACAACCCCTTTACATCTATACCAACTGATAATGAGTCCTCTCGCTTTGTTAAAATTTATGAACCAGAATCACTTATAGAACACATTATCGTAAAAAAACAGTACTTTTTCAAATTCTTTTATCATATTATAGGTATATTTCCCAAATATCAAATAAATGCCCAACCTACGGCAGGCGCCTGTACGCCCGCCCTCAAGCACTTTACGGTTTTTGTTGGAAAACTTTGATGGTCGATATCTTTTTTTATTATGAAACGAGACAAACGTAACAGAACAAATATTTTTTATATTTGAGCTTTTTATAACTAGGGCTTCATTATCAGCCTGTAGGTACGCAGAATGGAAAATTTTTAATGTTGAGCTGTTTTAAACATTTTGGGTTTTGATCAAATTATTGCACTAAACTGTACTTGTATTATAAAGATTGTAAACATGAATATAAAGATGTGGAATTTAGTGATATTTTTATTTGTGACATCCAGCGATAGACATCTTGGCCAAAAACATAAACATACACATAAATATACACACAACAGAACGTTAATAAAATAACAAGTATATATACTATCAATATCAAACATACATGCCCAAAACATAAATAATTTTAACTTAACTTTAACGTGCATATTATAAATTATTTAAGTGATCAACGCGACTCCATACCTTCTGTAGTTAAATTTGAAGAAGCAAACAGAAGCGAAACCATGGAAACGGATGGATGTAGCTCGCAAGGTAATAACGGGAAAAAGAACTTTATTTGTAGCTCTTTAAGGTTGATTTCACACTAGTTGTTTAACCTATGTCTTTTGATTTGACAAGTGACAGGAGTAATATAATTGCTTTGCTCGTTTTTTGTGACGAATGATCGTAAGTGTAAGATAATATTTTGAAGATTTGCTACTTTTTTGCTAGGTGTCATGGTTGTAATTAGGTTGAACTTAGAACTGTTTTAAAACTTTCATCTTTGTTCGTTAGTAAACAAATGTAGCTGTATAAGTATGTATCCATGCGGACAGTTTTTAGCTTTCATTTTGTACGTGACCCTGGATCTATTGTGAATTATAAGATCGTTGCATTAGACACAATACAGTGAGGTTACCGATAGGTACTAAGGTCAGTGCAACAATCCTTAACTCGTCATTCATACAAACTGTAGGTACACATAAATTAAAAATTCAAATAAATAAAAAGAAAAAAAACAATAAAATTGTGCTGTACAGAAGCATAAAAAAAAAAAGCCTTTGTTACTTGCCTTCAAAGTGGCTATAGTCATTATGCAAGTACTCTTTTATGGTGTATAATGTCTTGTCTAAAAGAAGTATTTTAACCTTATTGAGGAAACTTGTAGTTTTCAGTTGACTTTAGTTTTTGTGGAAGCTTATTATATTTTATTCCCATTAGTTTCGGAAGTTTCTTAGATATATGTAATCTATGATATATTGCTGTCAAACGCATTGGATGTCTGAAACTCTGGTTATTATTTTTACCTCTAGTGTTATAGTTATCCAAGTTTAATCTCACATATTTTATGACTTCAAATATATACACCGACACTGATGTAAGTATTTGAAACATTGCGGCTCTCTCCTAACGCGTAACTCTGTCGCTGTCTGGCGCGGAGTGATGCAACTCGTAAGGGTTGTCGACTTGTACCTACGAATTACTTAAATACTTAGGTACCGTTTGTTATTATCAATATTGTTATTATGGAGAAATAAAGTAGGTAAGTATTTAGATCCTCATATAAGTAATTTAGAGGGATTCCGAAGTAAAATCAAATTAAGCACGTAAGTAGGTAGAAAATTCAAGTAATTATTTAGGTATCTCCAACCTAGATCATTGCAATCTATGCTAAATGTACATAAAATCACACCTATAAAAGGCATTACTTCGATATGCACCTACAGACAATAACTAATGTACCTACATCAATCAAATAACTTACCTTTCATCGTCCTACGGCAATTTAAAAAATAAAATGATTATGTCTCTGTTTGTCTTTTGACTACTACATCCATTTACAGCACAATATGCACGCGAAGTCATATTTGCGCGGGAAACTTATTGTGCGAGCGCTCAGGCGTGCGCCCGACAACCGACTGTCACTTGTTCTCTTTGGGAAACGGCTTGGATGTAGGTAAATAACGCGCGACCTTGAGTGAGTGGCGGTGGCCTGACATGGCCGTGTCTTCTGAAGATTTTGCAAAGGCACCACAGAGAACAAATTCTCTTTGTTTTCTCTTTTTTTCCTCCAAGTTTCGCGTTGCGATTCCGAAGCTCGTTTTTCAAGTCTACTATAGACCGGTCTACTTGGTCTGGCTCAACAATAACAACAAAAATTATAACAATAACGTAACACTAGTTAACAAATATATCAGAATTTCAACAAAAACTTTACGTAGATACTTACGTTACTTTTTGTTCCTTGCTCCATGACTACTTCACCAACGAACAGCATGAGCGAGTGAAGTCATCGACACTGACAGTTGGTGGCTGACCGACAAAATTTAGACAACCACACGGAAGAATGAACTTCCATGGACAACCATATCTGGACTGCGCCATCTATGCATGGATTTAGAACTATTTTCTTTTAGCTGTCAGAAAACTTCCCAATTTTTGAATCCATTATAATGCTATTGATCAACACAATGTGTCTAGCTAAAACGAAAGCTACACTTGTGCCACAGTTTTTTAAGTTTATTAAAATACCTAGTAGGTACTAATAAATGTTGTGCAAAGAAGATGATGCAATACGTAAGATGCATCTTGTGCGCATAGACATGGAACAACGTTACCTTGTGCTCAAAAGACTTGTATCTAAAACAGAAAAACTGAATAGTGTTGTATGTGGACAGGTTGTGGTGGGACTGGTTATCGATAAGAGTTTACTAGGAATCCTACTGTAGGATATTTTTAATTGAGAATGTATCATGCCCATTCATGCAGCTTCGAGTTCGCATGTTTTTATTGTATTTTGAGGATTCTTATCCAATAGATATTTCTCATTTAGTGCTAAAAGCAACATCAGGAAGTTTCCAAGAACATTGTATAACTACAATAGGAATGAGCATTTAATTCTTATGAGAATGTTCTTAGAATATGCAAGAACTAATTGAAATATGTATAGCACCTAACTAACATACTAGATAATTATGGTTATTAAACTAATACTTTTTTTTTATGAAACTATTTTTTTTACTGAAAGAATAATGCAACTGATACAAGTTTATACAAAATGTATTAACATAATAATTGTTAATTACCTAACCAATTTTAAACATATTTATAGCATATTTTGTTATTTAAAACATTACTATCCAATAATTATGGATCTATTCCAGCTAAAACATCTTATGGTAAATAAATAAGTTTATTATTTTATTTCTTAGGTGTAAGTACTTACTTAAAGGAAGACTCTTATTTCAATAACCGAATAGTTAGGTTGAGGTTCTGCTGATCTTTTTTTGGTGATATAAAATGCTGAGTTATCTCTCAATGGATTGGAATTTTCAGGACACATTAGACTGATGATAGTTCACCTAGTAACGATAACTTCAAAACAAAATGTTTGTAAGTATTACATAGTAAGTACCTATCATAGGGAACCCTAGTGTGGAATTAACTAATGTAATAGAAATATCGAAAATAATAATAAAAACATTACATCATTTTGGTCATTAGCCTCGAACAAACTAGAATAACCAAAGGAACTATCGTATTTACTACATCCTACATCACTACTCTTTCCAGGTGGCGCATTACGGTAACAGCTGTCAACATCCACCAATAGCAGCGATTCGCGGTTGGGAAGCGAGCATCCCATTGGTCGAATGCTGGAATATTCCAGAAACTCCTAGTGACGTCTTGTGACGCAGCGCACGCATATAAAACTCTATGGTCTAAATTTTTCAACGATTATTTCGTGAAAAGAAGCCGTCAATCGCGCACCACATTTGCCGAGTTTGTTCTCCAGAGCAAGCCTGATAATAAACGACTGAATTTATAGTATTATCACACAAGAAACTCAATGTAAGTAACATTTTCTAGCGTATATTCATTAGTTTCCATTAATTCTTGAAGTATTATTATATAAAATTGTTTTTTCCCCGTTATCGTGGACTGAAAACGTGAGTTGAGGTGGGAAGTTCCAGTTCTTGAACATTTTATTTTGATTAGTCATCCTCAATTTTCTATTTGCTAATTAAATTCGTAGGTATTATTGCGAATGCAATGATACTTCCTATTGTACCTCCCTGATAATGCGGGTGGGCTCATTGTTCCATCCATGTGAATTTTTGCACGTGGTTCCAACACCAGGGTAGATTTCTCACGGTTCAGTTTACGGTAGATTGTTAAACAATGCTTCAATCAATCATACCAGCGTGTATGTTACCGCGCATTCAAGGTTTAAAGTCCACAGCCAGTTCGAGAAGGTTCGTGGATCGATAATCCTCGTGTAATGGCCGCCCCGTGGCCTTTACCGCGCATGGAACAATTTCTTATTATATTCTGCCGTTTTTCCTTCTAAAAAGGTGCAACTAAGTGATTCTTGATAGAAACTTTCTTTCCACCCACGTTTATTTTTATAGTTTCTAAACCGCGAATCGCAAGATGGACGACCTTCCTAACCTTGCATTTTTTTTTTGAGTTCCGTCTATCGTTGTGCAGCCTTTGTAACGCCCAATCTAATGGTTATGTTTGATTGTTCTAGATGGCTGCCAAAGCACCAGCGGTAGGTATCGACTTGGGGACCACTTACTCCTGCGTTGGAGTATTCCAGCATGGAAAGGTGGAGATCATTGCTAACGACCAGGGCAACAGGACCACGCCCTCATATGTCGCGTTCACAGACACCGAGCGTCTCATCGGTGATGCGGCCAAGAACCAGGTTGCGATGAACCCCAACAACACTATTTTCGGTAAGTTTCACACCAGTGACTAGTTTTGTGTCAGGAATGTCTTAAGTCAACACCACTAGTCAACAGGCATATGCTGATCCCTTAAAGTAGGTACTGAACGGCCAATATAACTAGGCTGATCTGACCTGTAGTTGGCTGGCTATTTAAATAAGCAAAATTAGTTCCATATAAAATCTACTGCACAGCCGAATGGTTAACTTCATTTCAGACTTATATTGAACGCCCTAGAAACAATGATAGCTAACCTAACCTAAAACTATAATTTTTTGAAAGCAAAAGAATCTTCTTTACCATTGTTTAATAAAAATCAGACAAGGCTATGTTTATCATTCAATGGCTTCATGATTAATGATAACAGAATCATTACAACTCTAGCTTGTAAATTGAATCAATAACTTGAGTCACATCAAAATTCATGTTCTCATGATTTCAAATGATAATTAATGAGTAAAAACTCCTTTGTCTAACAAAATGCTTAAGCTCAAGGTTGCCTGTTGGCATTTTAGGTAACATTCTGAAAAGGAGGTCTAACATTCAAGCAGAATAAAAAAAAAAGTTGATGCTTGTGACATTGATGCTTCTGCTCGCGTTGATCTTGAAACTAGATCAATGAAATTAATCTGGGGCACTTGCCTACTACAAATACCTAACTACATAGTAGTAGCCAATAGGTTTATGACATGAATACTGCCTTGTACCTATATTGTAGTCCTAATACAAAGGATAATTACTGTACTTAGCTCTAAAGCATGACTCATAACTTAAATCATGGCAAACAATAATTTATACAGCAGTCAGCATTTGTAAATTTTATGACTCGCACCAATGATAAGTTTCCAATAAAATTCCCAAAATATTGATGAGTCATACTAGCAAGCCATTAGTTACAAGTCTGAATGAAATCAAGGTGAACCTTACAGTGGTGTTGAATTTATTTGTGTTTATGATGATACCCAATATACTAGACTAGAGTCTCTGAACATATTGAATGATACAAGTATTCTGAGGAAGAACTTAGATTTTGACTACTGATAAGAACAAGCATGGTTTCTACAACTCTAGTTTGAATTGTTACAGATGCCAAACGTCTTATTGGCCGCAAGTTCGAAGATGCGACTGTCCAAGCCGACATGAAGCACTGGCCCTTCGAGGTGGTCAGTGATGGAGGCAAACCAAAGATCCAGGTCGCATACAAGGGCGAGAACAAAACCTTCTTCCCCGAGGAGGTCAGCTCTATGGTGCTCACCAAGATGAAGGAGACCGCCGAGGCCTACCTCGGCAAAACGGTGCAAAACGCGGTCATCACGGTTCCGGCGTACTTCAATGACTCTCAGAGACAGGCCACAAAAGATGCGGGTACCATCTCTGGCCTGAATGTACTCCGAATCATCAACGAACCGACCGCCGCCGCGATAGCGTACGGTTTAGACAAGAAAGGACAAGGAGAACGTAACGTCCTTATTTTCGATCTGGGAGGTGGTACCTTCGACGTGTCGATCCTGACCATCGAGGACGGCATCTTCGAAGTGAAGTCCACCGCTGGAGACACCCACTTGGGAGGAGAGGACTTCGACAACCGCATGGTCAACCACTTTGTGCAGGAGTTCAAGCGCAAGTACAAGAAGGAACTCACCACTAACAAGCGGGCGCTTCGTCGCCTGCGCACCGCGTGCGAGCGCGCGAAGAGGACCCTCTCCTCCTCAACCCAGGCCAGCATCGAGATTGACTCTCTCTTTGAGGGCATCGACTTCTACACGTCCATCACACGCGCGCGTTTCGAAGAACTGAACGCCGATCTCTTCCGCTCCACCATGGAGCCGGTAGAAAAGTCCCTGCGTGATGCTAAGATGGACAAGTCCCAAGTCCACGACATCGTGCTCGTCGGAGGCTCCACCCGTATCCCCAAGGTACAGAAGCTGTTGCAAGACTTCTTCAACGGCAAGGAGCTGAACAAGTCCATCAACCCCGATGAGGCTGTGGCTTATGGAGCAGCCGTGCAGGCCGCCATCCTCCACGGAGACAAGTCCGAGGAGGTACAGGACCTGCTCCTGCTCGATGTCACCCCTCTGTCTCTCGGTATTGAAACTGCCGGAGGAGTGATGACAACTCTTATCAAGCGTAACACCACCATCCCCACCAAGCAAACCCAGACCTTCACCACCTACTCTGACAACCAGCCCGGAGTACTCATTCAGGTGTTCGAGGGTGAGCGTGCTATGACCAAAGACAACAACTTACTCGGAAAGTTTGAGTTGACTGGAATTCCCCCTGCACCCCGCGGTGTTCCTCAGATCGAGGTCACCTTCGACATCGACGCTAACGGCATCCTCAACGTCTCGGCCGTGGAGAAGTCCACCAACAAGGAGAACAAGATCACCATCACCAACGACAAGGGCCGTCTCTCCAAGGAGGACATTGAACGCATGGTCAATGAGGCAGAGAAATACAAGAATGAGGATGAGAAACAGAAAGAGACCATTCAAGCCAAGAATGCATTGGAATCATATTGCTTCAACATGAAGTCCACCATGGAGGATGAGAAACTCAAGGAGAAGATCACCGACTCCGACAAGACCATCATCCTCGACAAATGCAATGACACCATCAAATGGCTGGACTCCAACCAGCTCGCTGATAAGGAAGAGTATGAGCACAAGCAGAAGGAACTCGAGGGAATTTGCAACCCAATCATCACTAAGTTGTACCAGGGAGCCGGTGGTGTGCCCGGAGGCATGCCCGGCGGTATGCCAGGATTCCCCGGCGGAGCGCCTGGCGCGGGTGGCGCTGCCCCCGGCGCTGGCGGTGCCGGACCCACCATCGAGGAGGTCGACTAAACATTCCACTCCATTTCACGATAACATCGCGCTAGTTAATGCCTATTGAAACGGAATAAACGATTTGAATCTTATTTGTTGTATTTCCCTTTACACCATAAGGCAGGCTTAGATAATAATATGTAGGTATATTCTAAGGAGGCGGCAGGTTACCGATCTATTTTACAGTCGAGAGCACAGAATACTAGAAGCGCCGCCTGTCCTAAGAATGTCGTAAACTACACAGAAATAGATAGCGTCACACCCACTCACTGAATAAATGTTCTCAAATAACAACCAAAATAGATTCCTAGACAGTTCATGCGTCACTATGAGAAATTTTTGGAAGATTCTAAAATAGTGAAGAGTGCTATATTATCTGCCTACATCAGGTAGTAGGTAGATAACTATAATTTTCTCAAGAGTCCAACCTAAAAACCGAGTCTTCACAAAAATTTCGTCATTCGTAATGAGATTTCAGTGATAGCTATGTGGACGACACCAAGGTCATTGACCACCATAACCGGTTATGACCTCTTGTCAAGAAACTCGTAGGGGTTAGACACGTAAAAAGTATGGCATTATGGATGGACTGAGGAAGTATTATTTTATTCTGTTGAAGACCTACTCCTGATTTTATAGTGCAAGGCCACGTACCTTTTAGTACCTTGGCCTATGATCAAATAGGAAATAATTATAATCTAAATCACTAGAAGTATGACCAGGAAAAATCTTGTCTGATAACAGATGTCACTGATCTATCACTCTTTATCTATTTACCTAGTACGTACGAGACCATTGAGCGGCGAAATGAATATAGGTAGGTACAGGTACCTAGTTACTAGTTATTCTAAACCTGGCCCTGGTTCTTATTTTAGCTTAGCAAACGTATTATTTTAGTTTATATACATTTTTCACAGCTGTTTGATAGGTAAGTGGGCGGATTTCCATTGGATAAAATCTTTCAAATAAGCCAACGCACAAGGTAATGTGAGGAGGTCGGTCAGACAGAATAAGCCGAAATGGCAGGTCTGTTTTAGTTTAGGTAACCCGGCAATAGAAAATAATTTTGACAAAATGTATGTAGAACCACATGAATATTTTTTTTATGAACTTTACCGTGAGTCCTATCCGTCTCGCTATTGGTTGAATTCGTTCTAGAGTAGGTATCAGACGTGGAAAAAAATACCTACCAAACAACTTAGATAGACTGACGTCACCTTTCGATGAAAATATGCAAAAGGCGCATGGTGACTCGTAGAATCTAGGTTTTATGTCTAAGAGTTAGGTACCTACATATTTACACTAACTACTTTAGTTTTGGGGAAGGTTACCGGGGTTTGTACGCGAAGAACGTGCTTTACTTTTGGCTATTACTATACATATGTCTATGGCTATTACCTACTTCATCAAACTCCATGAAATGTTGGACACATGATCAGTACCTACACTAATATCAAGCCCGTATAGCGCGTCAGATATTTTATAATTAGTTTTTTTTTAATTTTTGATTTGTAACCCTATAATTTTAAGAAACTACGCACCCCAAAGTTTCATGGAGTTTAAAGAAAATATAGCCAAGTTAGAAGCAAACTTAGTTCGCGTGCAAAAGGGCTTAAGTGTGTCTCACACGTAGCAGATGCGGTAAGATATCTGTATCTGAGCGCGTATCTGTCCATATCGCTCTCTATACAAAACTCAAGGAGCAACACACACGTAGCAGATCACTTATATTTTACCGTCAAACATCTGTAGGCACCGACATATATCAAAAGATGGACAGATGATTTTCCTTCAGATGCGATAAGTTTTTATGTACGCATATAAAATATTACCGCATCTGCTACGTGTGTGATGCACTTTAAGCGCCCTTTTGCTAGCTTCCGGTGACATTCTCATAATGAGAGCAGTCACAGAACATTATCTAGACCAACAAGGCCAGTCTGTCATTATTACTCAGGTAGGTAGGTACTAAGGTTACCTACGTACGTACCTGCTACTACGATACCTATGCCTTTTTTATGGTCTATCTACTAGTTCAAGGCGTCTCATTGAACCTGATATGGACATTGGAGACCGAATGGGTACTTATGTGTAACTATAATAGGTTGTATTGAGTATAACACATCATCATCATCATAATCATATCAAAATAATAAAAATAAGAACAAAAAAACTAATCCCAAGTATCCGTAAAAGAAATCTCCAATCAAGGAATAAAACTGATAGCGCAAGCTAATCTACTAGTGGTGACATCTAGTCATGAATTGAGTAAACTAAGGAACTCTACATACACTATGCGTGGTTCGAGAGGAGGCGCATTACTGGCTTATTAAAATGTACCTGAGTAGTAAGTACCTACTTACCGTGGGCGTAAAATAACGAAAGGTAGCCATTTACAATATCATAATTATCACTAGAAACGGGATATTTACCATGATTTTTGAGCTTTATTGATTCCCGATATTTCGGCACAGTTTCATTCCCGATATTTCCCGTGATCATGGCGCATGAAACTGTGCCGAAATATCGGGAATCAATAAAGCTCAAAAATCATGGTAAATATCCCGTTTCTTTTAATTATGTTTTCTAATTATGTTAATAACCATGGTAGTTTCAAAAGTTATTTACAATATCGTTGGTACTTACCTATTTACCGACAGAAGAAGGTAATAATTCTTTCGGTTCTTTCATCCAAGATAATGACGTTTATCTTGAGATGACGTCATGTCATGAGATGAGATGATCTCATGAGTTTTTCGAGAATAGACCCAATCATTCGAGTCATGCCAGATGTGACATCATTCCGACTTTGACGACCTCTGTGGCGCGGCGGGCGTATAGCCGGCTGAGATGCAAAAGGTTGTGGATTTGATTCCTGCTGCGGGACCAATCTTTGTATGATCTGCAAATATTTGTTCCGGGTCTGGGTGCTATGGTATAAGTACACGGTACTCGTAGTTCCTATACCCACGACACAGGGATTCCTAATGTGGGATCAGGACTACGCATGTGACTGTTGGGTGTTATTTGATGTTATGTTATTCCGTGAACGTGATCATCTGTAGTGACGTAAGGGAAAGAAAAAAATAACAACTTCCGGTTCACATTTTTATTTTGGCAATACGCATACAGCAATACCAACATAACATTAATTAACAAATTGTTAACATTTCGTAGTTCGTGCTATTGCAAAACAAGTACCTAGTTATTGTCATTCACCATCTGTATTTATTCAACATTTAAGTCATACACAGCGACTCGAATTAAAATATAATTATTGATAATAGATGGCACTAGGCAATTAGGCATGCAGTGAAAATCGTTGGCGTTAAAAAACAATCAGTCGTGAAAACTACATATTTTACAATGTCTTTAGGCTGTCCTAGTATTTTGTCCGTGTGATTCATAAAATCATGGTTACTTCCAAAATGATAGCGAAAGACAGCAAGCGGGTACTAAAGTCACTACAGCTGTAATTTTATTTACATTTAATACTACGAGTACAAAATGTTATGCCTAATACAGCACAACGTTCCTGTTCCAATCCTGAACTCTAAGGCTTGGCATAAGCCACACATTTCATTCTCTCCATAAATAACATACAATCATCTTATCGTTCCTTTTTTAAAATATAGTCACATCAATGTCAAATGTATTCAGCCGAATATCCTAAATTGCTACGTGCATAGCAGCAAGGCTACGAGCGTAGCGGAAATGCTTCCTCGAAGAAACAGAGGCCCAATTCTCTAAATTATTTTATAACTACACTGAAAGTTAACCGAATCGAGACTAAATTGTGAATTGACAGAAAGTTGGTATTCTGCACCCTCATAAATAACAATTTAGTTTACTTTCAATTTACGGTGATTACCATTAGAGTAAGATGTATATATAATTGGAAAGAGTAAAGAGTGACTCCATCTACTTAAGCTAAAATTATCGAAAAAAACTTTGAATCGTTCCAGTTTCGATCACATTTCGATATAATCACATTAAAGCGTTGTATTTCATGTTAAGAGAATACCATTTCAGACATTTAAAACATCGACACAAGATTTTTTAGTTAGAGAATTAGGCCTCAGAGCTCTAACTGTTACTAACATGTTCAATAATTATAGTCAAGCAAGTTCGGAAAATAAAATTGTAAAGGTACATGGTGGGTCCATTATGTTGGTACATAGTTTGAGGAAGTATAATACCTACAAAGCAATCTGAGCTTGTGGTATAATGAAGCATGTATTAACAACTATCCACACACATCCAGGACGGAGTCAGGCCGTGGTCTGGGATTTACGGAACACAGCCCCGTTTCGGATGTGTGTAGATAGTCCTTTATTCGTCAGAACGCTTCGTTTATTTCCTCAACTTCTTAATAGCAATGTTTTGTAACGGCATCATATCAAGTAGGTAAGTAAATATATTTCATGAAATAATTAGGTTTGTGGAAATCCGAGACATTTTGAATGAAATGGCACTTCCATACAAATGTACTTTCATAATTTCGAGTGTTGAAGTTGGAAGGTTACCTAATTAAGAATATACAATGAAAGTATTTAGGTACGTATCATAATCATACAGTAACAACCACTGCTAGACATAAGTCTCCTCCGTAGAATGCCACAAAGAACAGCCTTGAGCACCATCCCTGTGAATGAGGAGAGGCGCCTTCCTACACCGCGTCGTTACATTTCGTGGTCGCTACTAGAGAACCTTTACCCTCCAGTGGTTTTCGGTCCTGCGAACTATATGGCCTGCCCATTGCCACTTTAACTAGATTATAACCTAGCTGTTGTGTAAACGCTGGAAATGTTGTTGACCGTGGTGTGTCCGGCCTAAGAATAGACCCATTCATCTCCTCCCGTGGATGTCTTTAAAGTCGCAGCATCCGCTTGAGAACTCAACACGAATACTACGATCACCAATTTGCCTGCTAAGCGTGGTGATTATGGCAATTCCCCCCATTGTATTTTATGGGGGAGGTCTCGTCCAGTAGTGGATGCCCAAAGGCTGTGATGATGTATATATGTGCTATAATGTACTCTAGAGAGACATTTGAATGAAAGTGTCAAAAGCTCAAAATGTTCTTAATCTAGTTTTCGTGCAAATTCAACCTTATCCTAAAATCCATACAGTCTTTGTATTAACATCTATTTAAAATCGTAACACATCCATAAACTTTACATGGGGAAATCAAATCGAATATAAATTCGATGATACAAAATTAATACATGCACTTATTATTATAAATAACAATGATTTAAAACGATTACTAAATTTATAACGATTTATTACCTAGTTTTTGAAGAACTTCAGAAGTCGTCAAAAGGGATTAAGTAAATACATTTGAACACTTAATCAAATCTACAAAGATAATTAAGCGTACGACCTACAAGTACCAGTCTAAGACCTACGAAGATTCCAAAGCTCCTAAATTACTGCAACACAATATAAATTGGAAAATATTACATTCTTGCACACGAAATATGGACTGATACATATTTGAAGAAGTTTATATGGAATAGATTGGAAGTTGCAGGTTTGTGCTACTAAAAGCTCAGCAATACACTAGAACATAGCATCTTATTCATAAAAGGGCAGTGTTGAACGATATAACAGTTTTTGCCTAGATATGTTTAAGTTGAGGTTTGACAACTTCTGAATTTCTGCTACATCAAGCGCTTTTATCTTATTTAGGTACATATTTTAATATCAACGGTTGGGATTCCAGGAGGTTTTACTATTATTTAAAACTAGTGTTTATTCGTTTATTCATTAGGGGTCGTTATTTTTTGTCTATTATATTATTGAATCGAAATACTGGCAACATTTCAAACATGGTTGACGCCCCACTACAAATTGATTTGTAGACGGCTCGACGCGTAGATTACATTGGGAAAGCAAAATTGTATTATTTTGATGTATTTCAACAGACTTTTTCCGGTTGCTGAAAGTATCAAACAGTAATCAGCAAATTTTTTTAAATGTTGCCTGCATTATTGGACTCATTTGATTCAACCTCCAATCACCCGCGTTACAATACAACTATCTACTTATAACTAAAACTTTATACAGATATATAAATTCGGAGATCCATACAATTATGCTCACATGCCTAATGTTTTGGTCACATTATATACATCATTTGAAAGATGCGTTATGGGTTGCCCGAATAATCATGACTTCCCAGAAAAGTTGATGTAGCTGTAGGTATCTGTCGAACTTCATATTCATAGAATAGATTATCATAATCATATTGGCAAGCAATCTCGCGTTCACTAGCGACACTTATAGCCACGAACTAGAAATACCTGAGCTTTGTTTGAAACTAGCTCAGGCATTTTAGGAGTTCCTGAACTAGCGTCTAGCACACATTTATATCTGAGTCAGTCTCAAACACATCATAAGCTCTCCCGTCCAATTCCGTGCACTTATATTACTTTTGTCCTTTTCTAGACTAGATCCAGCCACTACAAGACCTGGCCTGTACCGAGCACTTCTTCTCCTTGTTCAAGCCGTTCACAATAATCATGCTTTCTTGATCGTCAGGTTCTGACGAGTGCTCTTCCTTCCCGAGTCTCAAGCTCCTGGGTCGCTGGTGCTTAGCTACTTCGAGTCATTCCGTCCTGAGCTAGTCTTATCCCAACTAACTTCAATATCTTGAATGGTATTTTCAACGTCATTAACGAGCTACTGATGAACCTTCTAATCAGCTAATCTCTTTCCTGAGCTAACCCAAACTCTATATCTAGCTACATTTTGCTGAGCTACTCTCAAGCTTTCTGAGCTAGATCCAGCTATGGCTGTAGAGCCCTCGGAAGATATGGGGTCCAGGAAACGAGTCTTGTAGGAATGAAGCTGTCTTTTGCTGAGCTACTCTCGAGCACTTTCTGGGCTAGGTTAATGTTAATGTTAAAGAACTCCCTTTTCCGCATTCGAACTCTATGGATGGTCCAGTATGAGTGAGTTCTGGGCTAGGTGTTGACCTAAGTCCTAAACTAGATCCAGGCGATGGCAGGAGAGCCTTCGGAAGACATGGAGTCCAAGGAACGCGTCTTGGAGCGCGCCGGGTGTCAGTAAAGAGATGAGCTGGTGCAAGGCCCGTCTACTCCTTGCAGTTGGCAGTTCGCAGCATCTGGATTCGCTAGTAACTGGGACAAAACAATTTTTATTTCAAATCATGGAGCAAGGACCAGTGATTTATTATGTTACATTTTCAATTGAATACCTTCTGTACACATAAATAGCGGATTGTTTTTCTCTGAAAGTTGAGATAGAGGATGGACCTACGAAGTTTGTATAGCAATCATCATGACGGTATAACTAGGTAAGTATAGGTATGCTTTTCATAATGTCAATGATGGGGCTAATAATTAATAAAATTATGGAAAACACAAATAATAAAACTAAAACAATAAATCGTATTTAATTCAGAGCTTATACAACTTTTTTTTGATTATTTTGTATTCATAGATCAGTGGAGTAAATATGGAAACACCCACTTCAACATAATCAGTCCTTATTTATAATTAATTGATTCAAGCGTGACTTTGCGGAAATCCATCCATTCATTGTTAAACGTGGTTTAGCCTTGGTAAAAATTATAAGGTTAAATAGAATAGAGAAAGGTCTATAGTGTAAAAGATAAGGAGAAAGACAGCAAAATTTAACTATTTGATTGCACGTTTGTTAATATGACGAAATGAAACCGACAAAATACATTTAAGGAAACAACTGTCTAAAAAAGGCGTCTACAAGATACAATAAACAATGTTCTGTTTATGGGTGAATGAGTTATTGTCTGCTACACCTTTTATGGATTTTGACATATGTACATTTCGAGCTCTATCGGGAGTCGCAACACACTGTTGTAGGTATGCCTAAATATAGAGAGTATTCTATCGTTGTGTTGAATCAGACGGCCAGTTGCCATTAGAGGTTTTCTTCAATGTTAACATGTAAGTAAAAAGTAAAAGGGCAAGGAAATATACAGGTGGGTGTTTGAAATTTATCATTCGTTTGTTTAAAAGAAGTCAATGAATTAGATGCTACATTGAATGCAAAATTAGTCCCCCCATTAATAGGAGCTAGTAGGTATCTAGGTATCATGGAGTAGAATTTTTCTACAGGTTGGTTGGTGCTAAGTACATTGGCTCTACAAAGGAAAGGAATGATCTTACTTCTCTAATTTCACATACAGATGGCAGCAGCCCATCCGTGGAGTTATTCGGCGAGCGTGGAGACGGAGTGGGAGCATGCTTAGGTATCTCCCTCCCAGCCGCCATTTTGTCATGCAGCTGAGCGAGACGCATGCTCATCTGCCTCCTTTCTTTCTGCTCCCTCTCTCGCTCCCACATCTTCGCGCTATAACTTCTGATTGAGGATGAGCTACTCTGCATAGAAGTTAAACTTGGACGTCTTGAACCTGAGAAACCAAGATGGATTTTGAAGTTCTGGATTTGGCGAGAGTAAAGTGAAGTATGCGTGAGGCTAGCTACTGTGAATCTCGCTTGCAGAGGCAGTTTTGAATACAGTTTGATTCGATTTTTGAAGATGTTATCGGCAGTTAAGTTTGTCACTGTGTTGTCGATAAAGTCTTTGCTTTTCTGTTTAAATAAGTATCTGTACATGTGCATGTTGTTTAAACACAATTTATATGCCAAGGTAAAAATGTAAAAATGATAATGTAAAATTTGAAGCATTTTACCATGACAAAGTCGATTGTCATTTTGTAGCTTATTTATGAAGATGACATTATTAGGTAAAGCGTTTGTCTTTTGAAATAAAGAACAGCTAATTTCAATTGTTATTTCTTAATCTAAATTAGGCTAGAAGATGATGGTGGATGGTGGTAACATGCTCAACCAGAAGGATTATATATATGAAAAGCGTGACGTAAAGTGCTATGCCGATGAAACTGAAGCTGTTCTATTAAACTGGTGTGTTTTGTGCTTGTGTGGAGTCACATGATCTTTGTAATAAGATATTATAAATATTTCTTGTTATGTTATAGACCAAACCCCTAAGGGATTTTTAAGGTATTTAAATACGTTGAATTGTGTTTCATGTTAACGATAGCTTAAGTTTTGATGGTTACTGTTTCAAGATGTGCCTGAGTAGCTTTAGCGTTTGTTGATGAGTATTGTATGGGTTAATATGACATTCCCAAAAAGCCAAAGTCCATTAATTCATTAATAAAAGATCATGTGACATGCTTAGCTGAATTGCGTTAAAATGTGATGTGTAAAAATTGGATTGTACATACAAAATCTTCAAAGATTTCCAAAATGTGTTAGTTTCAAACCTTCAGTTTCGTTAGCACATAATCACACAACAGAGAAGGCATGTGAAATACAGAGATCACAGAAGGCCAGGCCATCTTGCTCGCGCCGCCGAGGCTAACATCTGCGACTGATACCAGACTCATTGCCAATACCACGAAAGCTTCGCACACGAAAGCTATATACTTACGGAATTTTGATTGATGTTTCCCAAATATGCCTTAGAAGTCGACAATATCACCAGAGGTCATGGAAGCACCATAAAATTAAGAGTACCTGATTTCTTAGAACCTTCCAGATTCCTGTTTCCACAAGAAAGATATAAAACTGAGATTCATTTTGTTTGGATAAGTAAGTGAATATCTAAGAAGCTTCTCTAAACAATAGCATAGACATACACAATGATACACTTATTGAAAGGAACATAACTGATTTGGAAGGGTTCTTGTATCATGCGTGGCATGACTGATATTTCACAACATATATGTATAGAAAAGTTGGGAAGAGACAATTCAAGTTTGACCTAGGGCAAGTATGGATCCAGCCAACGATTTCGGGGCACACGGAACATAATAATACTGACCTGAGCAGCTGAACTTTGATGGTAAATTGGCTTTAAGATAGTCTTGAATCAGCCTCTGTGAGGACTAGAAGTAGCAAAAGTTGGATGGTACGGAGTGACCTACAGGTAGGTTATAAAGTTGGAAGGCATATTTGGCTCTACATCTTGAGACTTTCAGTTGCTCGAGCGTCCGTGGCTGCTAACACCGAAACGAACATCTAACGGACACGGGCGGCTCACATGCGTTGGAAACCTCCCGAATGCCCCCTGCCTTATGCCATTGAAACTCCATGATCAGATTTTGAAAAAGACAGTGAATAGTTCTATAGCAGATAGCGGTAGGGTGTTATTGTTTTAAACTTTATTGAATAAGTTTAGTTCCCCAAGATTAAGAGGCTAACTTTGAATTTTGTTTGTTTCAGCATAGGTTTACTGTGTGAGATCCGTCCTAAAAGATGTCCACAGTCATCTTGATTTTGGTCCCTTTGATAGAGGTTTGATAGTCGACCATCATATAGCATTTTGCTGGTTATGATATACTTATGATAGACCAACTCTAGCAAAATGACGTCCTCAATTGATACGATCAGAATTTTTATGGACGGTTTCCGTTCTGATTGTTCTGACTACAAGTGTGCGCCAACTGGCTTAAACAAGTAAAAGAGAAAAGAGGAGTAAAGGTTAGAGTAAGAGTAGGATAAGACGGTGGCAGCATTCGGGAGGGCCCCCGCCCACACGACGTGCAGATGACGTTCGGCGCGCATACATTATCCAGTTCACCTTTGGCGGCGCACTTGAGCGGGTGCGCGCCGCCGTGCTGGCCGGAGCCACCGTTCGAGCCGCGGCGCGGCAGAGGCCTGAGGTGGCGCGAGATTAGCAAGATGGCGGCCGCGCGCGCCGCACCTGCGCGCGACGCCGACACCGGCACGCCACGCCGTGAGTCACGCCGTCCGCCAGGAGGCTCGTCCAGCGTGCCCGACGTGGCGCCGCTGCGAGAAGACGCTCGCGAGGAGGCCCTGGTCGCGCTTAGAGTTCCACCTGCAACAGCATAGCAACGAAACTTTAAAAAATGACTTCGTGTAGTGTTAGTAGTAGACCTTCTTGTGAAAGAGTTCGTCCGGGGAAGTACTACCACCGTACCGTATTTCTGCCGCCAAGCAGTAGTGCTCGCATTGCTGTGTTTCGGTTTGAAGGGTACGGGTGCCGGTGAAATTACAGGCACATGAGACTTTTCATCTATATGTCTCAGGTTCGGCAGCGCGCGTGTGATGCCTCTGGTGTTGCAGGCGTCCATAGGCTACGGTAGCCACTTTCCATCAGCCCCCCTATTCCCTATCTTGAAAATCACTCAGTGACCAACGTTTGACAAGTAAAATTACCATCAATTGACAATTCTTAATAATATTTTTTGTTGATGGTCATTCTACTTGTCAAACGTTAGTCACTGAGTGACTTTCAGTTAGTGAATAGGGGGGCAGGTGGGCCGTATGCTTGTCTGCTTGTAGTAGCATAAAAAAAAAGTGACTGGATCAAAATGCGTCTTGTTAAGTATTTGACGACAGGTTTAGCAATCTAAGGTACTAATACTAATATTTAGGAGATTCAGAACTAAGGACTAAAGTAGGAGTCTTTCATTCGCTTATTGCCTTGCCAAATTTTTGAGGATAGAAGATAAGGTCCATTATATGGAGATTTTTTACTTTCAGATGACTCACCGGTGTCATTCAGCGAGTACAAAGGAGGCGGTGTGAGTCGTGCATCTGCGAGATGTGTGGGATGGAACCGCGCGCGTGTGTACAGGTGGAGCACCATACACAACAGGCCTGCTAGTACGAAGATGCCAGACGCCACGCCAAGTAGCGTCGGCATGTCCGCCGTCAGCAGGACCAGATCTGAAATAAGCACCAAAGAACAAATTATGAAAGGAACTCGTAAAGAGTATGAAAGCTATATCCTAAATTACTATTATTGTAGAACAGGGGTTCCCAAACTTATTTTGTCTACTGCCCACTTTGAGTATAAATTATTTTTTAGCGCCCCCATTTATTCACCTACTTAAAAACCACTATAACTTCAAATTAATTATTGTGAGCTATATTAGTGGAGAGTTAAACATTCATTCTAAACGAGACTTTTACTATAACCAGCAAGAGTTAACAAGAGACCTGACCGCAGAGTAGGTAGTACACAGAGGCGCTCAGGTCTCAAGTTTTAATTTTTTTTTCTGGGTCTCTTACTGCCCCCCTTTAGGCCTGCAGCGCCCACAAGAGGGCGTTATCGCCCACTTTGGGAAAGGCAGTTGTAGAACAAGAGATAGGGTAATCCATTCTGGTATAAAGTATGTACGTAATAATAGAGAGTATGTGGTAATAGATCTTGTTTTCTTTAGCAGTCGGCTAACAGAGGCCCAATTCTTTAATTTAAAAACATTCAATTCGCAGTATAATCTCGTCTCAGTCGCACTGTCAGCTGTCACCTATATAGTTACTATTACTTAATCTTAGCATGTATACGCGAAGATTAAGTAATAGTTAATATACGAGACGGTGCGACTGACACGAGATTATATTGTGACTGGAATGTTTCAAAGTTAGAGAATTGGGCCTCTGGTCTTCTGTAATCTTCTGACCATTGACTGTAGCCAATCATTGTTCTCAAATAGGTAACCTAGAACTGCCTGGATGCACATTTGAGCAACAAACACCTCGTTGAGACACTTACGTAGAGTCCACTAGATTATTGGAAGATGTCAGGGAATGCTCAAGTTTACCTTCAGTGCAGAACACTCGCTGCGTTGGTCGGGAGTGACTGGTGCTGTGGTAGCCAGGGTCGCACTGGCAGAATGCGTTGTGGTTGACTTGGACACACGACGCGTGAGCATCAAAGGCCTGGCACGTTTGACGGTAGAAGCATTGCTCGCCGAGTTTCTTGGCTGAGGATAGAAAATGATTAGACCTATCTTAAAAACGTAAGACAATTTTTTTATAATATAGTAACAAGACTTCTTCAAACATGAATGTCTACTAGACAAAGACGTCGCACGCACCTTTAGGAGTGTAGTAGCATAGAATAGATCATTTTAATTGTTATTAGTAATATATATTAGTTATATAGTTATATTATTATGGTAGAAGTGGTTGCCAATATAAGGGCCACTTTGCGAAGTGTTGAAGAAATATATAATATCAACATGAAGGGATCTATAATATATATTATCTATAGTATAGAAAGAGAATCAGATCGGAAACATACCTAGCCTGTTGTTACGGAAACATTTATGTAAGCAGTAACTTACATTACCAATTCAATTAAGAGTGGAATGAAGTAGCAACCTACGTAGCCTTCATGAGTTTTTATGGTTGAACATTTAACGTTATTGATCCTTTTAAGGTTTCCGCAACGCTATTGTTTAATGAAAGTACCAAGAAACATTTGAGAAAGTCTTAGATCAAAGGCAGTTTCGTAATGGCTTCTTTAAATTGAATCGTTACTACCGAGGTTATTTCCGCCTTTGACACGGCACAGTAGCTCTCTTATTTATAGCAATTCTAAATCTTGAGTCGAGGTAAGTGGAATACTACTTCCGGTGTTCTCGTGAAAGGGGAAAATAAATTGTACGAAGATACATTCAAAGAACGACGACATTGAAATAGGATTTATTTTATATCGATATGAATACAATTAGATTCAAATCTATCTACTTACCCATTTATTTTATCAGACAATCAACTTCCTATTTCAAATCTTTGCCCACTTTAAATTACTGAAAAGTTCATGAATACTGAACGCTATCACGAACATGGAAAAATTGCTTTGTTAGATAACAGTGATTTTCACGCGAGGTCAGTGAAAGGTTTAGTCAGTTTTCTTGAACTTTTGAAACTACCTAGTAAAATAACATCAATGATCCTGGGATGTCCTGGGGGTTACCATGAGCTCTTATAGCGATTTAGTTCTAAAACTATTTGAATTATATATATATATAATTAACTATTGAATAACTTTATGTGAGAAGTATATACCTAGACCTTCTGCTACTGTGCCTTTAAATATAGCGTACGTTTAGCACATCCCTTAGTGACCGCTTAGTGACCCCTAACACAACAGAGTACTTAGGGTCATATTGACACAGGACCAAATCGATAGGGTCACAGTGCATATACGCAAGCAATGCGTACGGCGAGAGGACAGCTGCTTATTTGATTCCACGGTTGATTAATGAACTACCTACTGACTTACTCGATAGCATTACACAAAAAAACCTCAAGCATAAATTAAAATCATATTTTCTTGCTAACATGGGAAGATACCAACAATAATAACGCACTTACCTAGTTCCAAGTAGGTATGACGAATAAGTGTCTGTTTAAGCAGGTATCTACTTTATTTTTAACTGTATCTAATCATACCTACATTCCTAACGTTTATGTATCAGCTAAGACTCGCCAATAGCACTATCCCTACAAACCTTGGTGGTTTTTTAAGTGCTATTTATATACAATAGTTTAATACAATGTTAAATGGTAAAAAAAAAAAAAAAAAAAAATATGCATGTTCGGGGCTCCACGAGAACTAACAATGACTTTAGATCCTGTTACTTACGTTTAGCGCATCCCTTAGTGACACCCAGCACAACGGGGTGCTTGGGGTCGCATCGACACAACGCGCTTGTGAGGTCGCAGTATACGTGGACCAGCTCCGAGCTGCACGAGAACTCGCACGGTGACCCCAGGTACATGCCTTTCTCTGGAACAAAAGGAATACATATATGTAGGTACAACATTACTAAAGCGAGTCAACAGTAGGAGTTGGAGGAGACCCATTCTTAGGACGAGACAACTGCGGCCAAACTGGTGGAGTAAAAGGTAACTTGGGGATTACGCCCGGGGCAGCAGCATCCAACTGAGTACTTAAGAATCAAACTGCGAACACCAATCTACCTACCAAGCTACGGAACTATGGCAAATACCCCAAAAAAAACAAAAAGCAAGAATCCAATGAAGAAGAAAAAGAAGAAAAATCCTAACTTTTCTATAACACTTGCCACTTATCTTTGCGGCTATGAAATTAGCTGCAACATTAGTCATCCCACCACAACTCAGACAATTGCTGCTCTAAATTTGAATGCTGCTGTTATATTCACTCAGAATATTCGCCTTGTTATCTAATATTCACACTCACACAATTGTACTGAAGTATAGATATTGCTTAATGATCGTGCTCTGTTGTTCCTCAGGAAATTTTTCGAGTGTTGAATTCAGTTAGTTACTACGCCATTTTATTGCAATTGTTAGAGTAGGTACTCTGAACTCTTTCGGGTGGGATCCCCATTCGATAACTGCTGCTCTAATGGCTTGTTGATTCAAGACAGACAGCAACCAACCTTGTAAATGGAACTGGAAACCCATCACCTCAAAACACGTCTACCTTCCTCGAGAGCAGTCTATATTATGGATAACTAAAACGTTAGGTAAATGAATAGATTAGCGATAAAATTAAGGGAGAATTTTGTTTAGAATTGCTAAAGAGTAAAATAATATTAATTTTAGACAAGATATTATTACAAAGCCTAAAACTTTACTTGTTAAAACATTGAAGAAACTGATCTGAGGGCGGTTATTTTCTTAAAATTTTCTATAGCAACGTTCAAAGTTTTCCTTCCTAGCTTGAAGGTTGATCTTTTATATTAAAGATATAATAATATATAACGTTTGGTAACAGTAACAGGTAAACAGGTTAGTTATAGGCTCAGGACCAAAGTCCCTCCAGCGGGGGGAACGTATGGGGGTCCGACGACCTCTGTGGCACGGCGGGCAAAGGTTTGCCTATGACGCAGGAGGTTGCGGGTTCGATTCCCGCCTCGGAACAAATATTTGTACGATCTGCAAATATTTGTTCAGGGTGTTCTGGGTATTTTTCTATGTTTAATAAAAAATATCTATCTATGTAATGTATTGTATTAAGTATATATCAGTTATCTAGTACCCATAACACAAGCTCTGCTTAGCTTGGGGCTAGATAATGTTGTGTGTAATGTCCAGAATTTATTTATTTATCTAAACTGAACCGGTAGACGCAGTGTAGGAAGACACCCCGTTTGATGGATTGATTGCATTGCGGTGGTCACGGGAGGTCGGTGGATGAATGCGGCTCAAGACCGTTCTTGGTGAGATTCTTTAGTTTAGAGGATGAGTGAAGTGTGAAAAACATTGGTATCATTTTCATACCAGTATTTTAGATGGAATATTATATTGGACGGAAACATATTTTAATGCTTTTGGTTTAGTTTGGAGATAACCACTCGTACTCTCGTGGGCTTGGTAAATACTTTTAACAGGTTGGTTATTAGTTATTTTTTATTGGATAGATTGTGAACGAAATCTTCTAGAATAATAATAATAATAATATAAGCTTTATTCATTCCTTACACAACAAGATTAACTTAAATGCTATACTTAAATGTAACTAACTCTATATCTTATGTGTGTATACATTTCTATTTTTGTGTGCAAGAACCACTTTCAGCGGTAAAAGCCTCCTCCAGCTCTTTCCATCTCCCTCTGTCTCTAGCGGCTCTACTCCACGTCCTTCCTGCTACTTTGACTAAGTCGTCACTCCATCTTTTATGAGGCCTTCCTGGTTTACGTTTCTTATGAATAGGGTACCAGTTTGTCACGGTCTTTGACCATCTTCAAAAATAAGTACCTACTTAATAAAAAAAAATATATTTTTGTGCTAAAAACATATTTACAAAAATGTTCTGAATTTTTCCGCATTTCAGAAATGATTTACCAAACACAACTCTATTTAGCAGCGAAAGCGTTCTGATGTTTTGATGCAATAAATGTCGAGTGACATTGTTTCTAAGTTGCGCAGCGAGCGGAAGTGGAGTGGAGTGGGGTTAGGATGACCACGAAAAATTTCAATTTTTTTTCTTAGCTGATTTTAATTTTGTTTAGAATAGAATAGAATATAAATTTATTTGTATACAAGAGTTACACAGAGACACATAAAAAACTTAGACTAAGAGGAAACAGACCCGAAGGTACGAAGTGTAACTCCAGTAACAAAATGGCTCTGCCTCAGCATGAGGCATGAATTTAGTTTCTATATCCAAGAAAAAAGAACGAAAAAGGCATTTTTTTATATAATATTCATTTGAATGTCTTCTTAAGTGGGCATTTATAGCCAATTTTACAAAGTACCTAGAGTTAGCACTCGATCCTTTCTAAACGATTGGAATTATATAATTTTTATATTTATATAGGTACTTAATTTTCGAACTTATTTGCATCATATCGAAAATAAAACGAAAACAACCGAATATCAGACACAACTTTTAGTTTTGTCTAATCGAACAAATATTGTTTTATTAATATCTTCGAATACTTAGTGCCTTCTATGCACATTTTTACATTCAATTTTGTACATACTTGATTTATTCAGGTGAAATTCAAAACAAGTGTCAATTTTACGTTATACCTTTCTTATAGTTTCTGCTTTTTTTATGTTTTGCAAGGAAATATAATATTTTCAGTTGCCATCAACTACCCTATTATGGCCACCCCAGTTCCAGAAGTATGCTCAACGGAAACAAACACGGTTGCAGATAGGTACTTTTCTTTGATTTTACTTTTTGTTACTATCTCTATATTGTAGGTATCTTTGTAACTTTGACCTTATTTCAACATTGTATCGATACTAACTCGATTCTGGTATCAACATTCGGGGTTTGAGTACATACGAAGGCGTGTGTTTCATAAAATTAGTCTACCTACTTTAACTAAGTTAAAAGTATTTATTTATTTAAAACTTTCACACAAATCAATAGTGCTTGCATTATCTACCAGTCATCCTGGGCTTGCAAAAGGATGGTAAGGCGTGCCTTAACAAGGCAGGTAAATAACACTTAAATAATAAAACTAAAAGGATAAACATAAATATAAGTACAATAAATAATAATACCTAACAAAATGAAATAAAACATTAGTACTAAAGTTATACTTACAAAAAAATCTAGAATGTAAAAAACAAATGGGAGGAAATGTACATATATACCTAACTAATTTTAGTTCAGACACGATTTTTTAAAAATTGTAATTGAATAAATGAATAAAGGCTGTAATGTCATAGAGAGTGAAATACTTAACAACGTATACCCTGATTTTTAATTTCAGTAAATTTTTGTAAACAAACAAATGTCAAGATATGCCACTGTGAGTATAAGTGTCATGATTGTGTAGCATACGTGTAAATTCACATATGACATACATACATGACACTGATACACACAGTGGCATATCTTGACATTTGTTTGTTTACAAAAATTGTCTGAAATTCAAAATCAGAGTATAGATAACTAATTAGTTACACAAAATGCTTCTTATGCGTTCGTAAAAGTCGAACCAAATGTCAAAAGTATATCTGGCTCGGTGTCCAAAAGTGGAAGTAACCACGTACTTTCTAAATCAGATTATTGAGTGCATCACACACGCAGCAGACGCGGTAATATTTTATATGCGTATAAAAACTTATCGCATCTGAAGATATCACACACGTTGCAGATACGATAATATACGAAAATGATACATTCACGCAGAAACCTTCAAACTGTATTGTATTTCAATTTGTATACACAGATATAATCTGTCCATCTTTTGATATAATATATGTCGGTGCCTACAGATGCTTGACGGTAAAATATAAGTGATCTGCTACGTGTGTGTTGCTCCTTGAGCAACACACACGTATAGAGAGCGATATGGACAGATACGCGCTCAGATACATATCTTACCGCATCTGCTACGTGTGTGACACACTTTAGCCGAACACTCAATTAAATTACAGCGACGCTGTCAGATACGTACCTCGTGTCCGAAAGTGGAACTGACCACGTCCTTTTTAAATGAAATTAGGTAATTACTAGATAACAGCGCCAACACTGTCACCGGGCCAAAAAGTTTGTTGAGATGTACCTACAAGCTTTTCTCAACCTCTTCGGGGAAAAAAGCGTGTATTTCTGTATGTATGTATTTTAATATCTCTCGTGGGTTGATCAAGTCCCTGTTTTTATCATATCCCTGCCACATATATAATATATTTCAAGTTATATATATTTAATATTATATAATTATTATTGTTATATACAACTTGAAATGAAGTTATATATATATATATATATATAACTTGAAATATATTATATATGTCGCAGGGATATGATAAAAACAGGGATTTGATCAAACCACGAGAGATATTAAAATACATACATACAGAAATACACGTTTTTTTCCCCGAAGAGGTTGAGAAAAGGTTGAGAGATATATATATATATATACAATATACATACAGTTTATATATAACGTGATGGACAAGCGCAAAGCGTAAATAACTTATTTCTGTGATGCGATAACAAGTTGCGGTGAAGTGTCCTCGATAGAGGTCAGGTCGGTCGTCGTTCCCAGTCACCACAGCTGCTGCTGGCCTCAATTTTGAATTACATGTTCTTAGTAAGGAACTGTTACTTCTTTTCTTTAAACCAACGTTTATTTCAAATTAATCTATACATAAAAAACACGAGTTTTTGCGCCTTAAAAATAGGAAATAGCAATATGTTTCCACACATGCTAGAAAAATTATTAACTCAAATAATGGAAATATGTTTTATTTTGTGCTCGTTTATAAACATAACATAACAAAAAAATTATAATGACAATCATAATGACGACCTCTGTGGCGCGGCGGGCGAAGGTTCGCCTGCGACGCAGGAGGTTGCGGGTTCGATCCCCGCCTCGGAACAAATATTTGTACGATCTACAGGTAATTGTTCCGGGTGCTCTGGATATTTTCTATGTAAAAAATATCTATCTATGTGATGTATTGTATTAAGTATATCAGAGGCCCAATTCTCTAATTTAAAAACATTCAATTCGCAATATAATCTCGTCTCAGTCGCGCTGTCAGCTGTCACCTATATAGTAACTATTACTTAATCTTCGCATGCATACGCGAAGATTAAGCAGTAGTTACTATACGATACAGTGCGACTGACACGAGATTATATTGTGACTGGAATGTTTTAAAATTAGAGAATTGGGCCTCAGTTGTCTAGTACTAACCCATGACACAAGCTCTGCTTAGCTTGGGACTAGATAATGTTGTGTGCAATGTACACTTATTTATTATTATTTATTTATTTATTAACACTCATCATTTATACATAGTCCTGATCCCACACTGGGATTCCCTGTGTCGTGGGTGTCAGGAATTACGAGTACCATGGTACCACAACACAACCCGGAACAAATATTTGCAGATCATGCAACATTTGTCCTGCAGCGGGAATCGAACCCTTACCTCTTGCGTCTCAGCCGGTTACTCGCCCGCTGCGCCACAGAGGGCGTCAAAAATGAGTAGATACCTCATTGAGCCCTATGTGTTGGACCCGCAATGGCTACACCCTTATCATTAGAAATCGGACCCCTTCATTAATTATATTCAAATTACCCTATCGTATCCCCTCATTATCCCCAACCTACACACTACAAAATTTTTGCATCCCATCTATTCGAAAAGCGGCGAAGGGTTCCTCGATAAGTGCGAGCAAAATGGGTCATTCCGGCGCATTTAATAACAGTGACGAAATGACTTTTGAATTTGGAACAATATTAAAAAGTCTGAACGCAATTCGCTTCGATAAAGTCACCGGTAATAAAAAAAGCGCGGCATTGATTAATCAAATCAAAAAAAATATGTTCGTATAACGATATTCAAACAATCGCTCTCGCCCTCAATACATTATTTTTCTCCCATAAGACACAATCTACTATTTCTTCACCTTGCTCTGATATACAGTATTTTTTTAACCGACTTCCCAAAAAAGGAGGAGGTTCTCAATTCGGTTGTATTTTTTTTTTTTTTTTGTAATGTTTGTTCCCGCATATCTCCTGCGTTTATGAACCGATTTCGAAAATTATTTTTTTATTTGAATAGATATACTTCCAGATTTGTCCCATTTTTTTCAAAATCCAGTTCTGATGATGGAATCCTTGAGGAATTGAGGGAACTCCTCAAATATTGTAGGCATACATATGGCGATTTTGATATTTTCAGCAACAAACCAAGCATTTGCATTCAAAAAGTATAATAATCCTTTCACCACTATGGTTCTTTCATAATTTTTTTTTTCATCCAATTATTTTGTCAAATACTATGGCGGAAGTCGGTTTTTTAAATGAAAAGTTATTTAAAAAAGCATACCTACTTAAATTTTGCTCTTTCCAAATAGCACACCAGCTGTCTTATCTTGGATATCATTGTTGGAGTTGCTGGACAGCTATTTTTTTTTAAATTTAAGTGCATGACTTCCATCCCCGGCCCTTTGTAATGTTTGACATTTTGACTTTGTAACACTCCTAAGGCCAAATCACACCGGATGCGTAAACAGTACGTAACGTAGACACGCGCATCTCTACGTATGTACACGCTTGAGTGCACGTCACGCAAGTGTGTAATAAAAGCCAATACACCAGGGGAGGGGTAGTAGCATCAACCTGAGTACTCGTCTAACAGTGGACGTCTAAGTGCTGATGATGATGATTTGAAGTGAAGCTTTGACATAACAAAAACAAAAAATATAATATTTTTGAAATTTTTCGTATTAGATAATACGTGCTCGAGTACGAAATCCTCCAATTCGCTGATACAGTCCTTCCAATTATCAGAACCTTAACAGTTAGGTAAAGAATCAGTTCAAGTATTTGGAAGAATACTGTACCCACGGATTATTTATAAGGATCTTAAACGTAGTTGATGTAGGTATCTGCTGGTGCACAATGGACTACCCCAAATACACTCGAGAGCAATGAATCCGGGTCACTTAAAGAATCCTAAAAATCTCGGAAACTAAAAATGCTAGGTTAATGCAATAAATTGTATTTAATAGACAATGTAATACTCCTTAAATGAAGGTATTAAAACTTCTTAGTTATTGTAAAGTTATATCATAAAAAAATCAAATTTGAAAAAGGGCCACTTTCGAAGATGAAACTACGAAATTACAGCATTTGGTTTTGCTTTTGTTTGTAATCTGTCATTTATCATTGTTTGATTTCTGTTTTTTTGTTGTTTTTTTTCTGCGTAAACGCAGTAATGGAAGCACGAGGAGGCAATACGAAGTATTAAAATTCAAGAAAATCGTAATAAAGTTCAAAAATTTCATGTTTCCTATTTTTGTTTTAAGGAGAGATCAGCAGTTTTTTTCTTTATGTAATTTTGTGTTAATAAAATGTATGGTGACTCATATTTTTTTTACCTTCATTTAAGGAGTATTACATTATCTATTAAATACAATTTATTGCATTAATCTATCATTTTTAGTTTCCGAGATTTTTAACATTCTTTAAGTGACCCGGATTCATTGCTCTCGAGTGTAGTTATGATAAAAAAAATATTTGGCCTTAGAAAGTTAATTTTAAACAAAACCTTCCAATAATATCCGAAAAGACCAAATTTTAGGTACTCTACTTTGTTCTTTATCTAACACTCAGAGAACATGCATAAATAAGTACCTAGTTGACCCACTGCGGGGTAAGGCAAGCTTTCTTATAGCCATTGTGGTAGGAGCTGTTTTAAATGAAATGTTTACCCCAACCTTTTAATCATTCTTTTGTTTTAGCTTTTATTTTACTTTCTGTTTGTTTCTGAGTTGCATTTGTTTTTTATTCTAAAAAAAGTTTGTTTGGCGAACTTTTTGAACGTTTAGCTTTAGCCAAAAATTGTGAGAGCTTTATATTATTGCGACGACCTCTGTTACGCGGCGAGCGAGTAGTCGGCTGAGATGCAAGAGGTTGCGGGTTCGATTCCCGCTACGGGACAAATGTTTGTATGATCTGCAAATATTTGTTCCGGGTCTGGGTGTTATGGTAGTCGTAGTTCCTGATACCCACGACACAGGGAATCCTAGTGTAGGATCATAACTACATATGTGACTGTTGGGTGTTATGCTATGTATGTTATGTTAATAAAAACCTGCACCAGGTTTAACTACAAGGTTTAAATTATGTTAAAATGTTTTGTATGGGCGAATTTGTTGCAAAGTTTTTATGAAATATCTGTGTACAATAAACTTTTCTTTCATCGCAGAGAACTCTAAAATCTTGTCTAAGCTTAATGTGGAAACTCCCTTATTTATACAGGAAAAAGAATACGATGGTAGGAAAATTCCTAAACGTTTTCGACTCTCCGTCGTTTGAAATAAGGCTTATAAGCAGTACTAATTTTGAACTCGAGAACATAAAGACAAGTTTGTATGTACATTTACGTTTTCTTCATCAAGCCTTTTTCAGTCTCATGTAACAAAAGGCTCTGACGCGCTCTCCGAAATGAAACTACCTGTATTTAACTTTCGAAACTACGTAATCTCTTCTCTTTGCTCATATTCATCAAGGTTCATTTTACGCTGCCAATGTTGAGTGATATGAGCCGTTTGTGTGACTGTCAGTTAATTTTCTTGTGAAACAAGAATTTTCGTAATATCGCAGGGCGGGCGAGGTTTAGGCTGCGCTTCCACCAAAGATGTGCGAGGTAGATGAGCGGTGCGAGGATGCGTAGTGAGGCCTGTGTAACGGTGCGTAGATGAGCGGCGCGAGGATCTGTAGCGGGCTCTTTTCAGACTGACTGCTAGTAGTTTCTCGCTCGCGCCCATCCCTCGCGCACATCTCTTGCACTCATCCCTCGCAACACATCCCTCGCAACACATTCCTCGCACTCATCCCTCGCACACATCCTACGCTTGTTTTGTACGTATAAAAACCTCGCTCGCTAAGCCGTTTCCACCAGAGCTGCGCTGAGCGAGGCTAGGTAAATTAAATGCTTCTATTAGTTCTTAAAAAACACATCCCTCGCTACGCATCTTCGCTCATCTCTGGTGGCAACGCAGCCTTACGTAGCTACGCTTGGGAGCGAGGGTGGGCGGGAAGCGAATTCCCGTTATTTTACCTTTTTAAATTACACTTACCAAGGTGGTGTGTATTTTAATGGTACTGGCGAAACGAGGCTTTAATTTGGTAGATATAACCAAATCTGTTTTTAAAGATATTTAATATTATCTATTTCTGTATTAATGTTACATTTCGATAAAATAATAAACATGAGTAAGTAATTTACGGCCTACGGCCTCTGGCAAGTCTGGCCATATAGTTGGCATAGCGCCGAGGCCTTCTGCCAAATGCAGCATAACTAAATAATTATAGCATTTTAAAACGACCTCTGTGGCGCGGCGGGCGATTAGCCGGCTGAGACGCAAGAGGTGCGGGTTCGGTTCCCGCTGCGGGACAAAATTGTTTGCATGATCTGCAAATATTTGTTTCGGGTCTGGGTGTTGTGATGAAATAGCACTCGTAGTTCCTGATACGATATAAGGGTGTCAAATCCTAGTGTGGGATAAGGATTATGTATATGTCACTGTTGGGTGTTAATATTATGTGTATGCTATAATAAAATAATAACATTTTTGGCATCACTAGCTTTGAAGGAGGTCAGAGACGGCATTTGTGGAAAAGAGCCAGAGTTTATTTCGTATATAAGATATTCCTGGACACACTCAAAAAGAATAATAAAACAATTTACAGAAAGAATCATACAATTAAAAGGTACTTACATTATAAGTAGGTAAAAAATTAATACAAATGAAACTGTGGAGATGTTTTAAAACTGTTGCAAACAATCTATCGATAGCTCAATTGATCCAGATTAAATCACTAACAGGCGGATTATATTAATTAAATCCTAAGACGTGCTGAATTTAATGTGCATGTGAGGTTCTAGGTGCACCCTAATTTCACCACACTGGTTTATTCTAAAATCGGTCACAATCAGAGCCACATGCCTCAGGCATGGTGACTTAGTAGGAACCACGACGGTTCAAGACAATTCCATCAATAGCACCAACCAAAACCTTCCATAGGTTCTTTAGATCATGATAAAAATCTGAACTTAGTACTTTTATAAAGAATGTAGAGAGAAAGTAAATGTCATTAAAAGCCTTCATAGTAACAAGATAAGAAAATTTAATCTTTCTTCGTCTTCTTCATCAGCCGGTAGACATCCAATGTTGAATGAGTCCTCTCTCATAGCATACATAGCGTGTAATGGAGGAATTTGCCATAATTATCACGCTTGGCAGACGGATTGGTGATCGCAGTTTGGTCTTAAGTACTCTGGTGAATGCTGCTGTCCATCTGGCGTAATCCCTTAGTCACCTTTTACTACATTCACTGGAGGAGTTGGAGGAGTCCTATTCCCACCTGATACCCACGACACAGGGAATCCTAGTGTAGGATCATGACTACGTATGTGACTGTTGGATGTTATGTTATAAACGGTATGTTGATGTTATGTTATGGGAGTGTTATAAACGTTTTTCTTTCTTTCTTTCTTTATTCTTAGGCCGAGACTATCACGGTAAGTGCTGATCTAACCATTCAATCAAATCAAATCGTGTTGTGTTGTGTCTAACCCCCTCCCACCCCTCTGTCTCCCCCCGTGCATGTCATTAAATACGACTTCAGGATTATTTATATCAGGGGCTGGGCAGTGGCTTCCACCCGAGGCTCGACACCAATGGTGTGATCACCAATCCGCCTGCCAACTTCGAGCAACACGAAAGGGAGTAGCCATTCGCAGCGTTCCCCTCTGTCAAACTTCAAGCCAAAGTAGGCATATGCGTTTAATAAAACTAGTTGTTATTCTGAGGAGGTGTGCAAGGTTTATTAGTGTAAGTGTCGTCATTACAGTGTTGTATTTGGATGTGTATATGCGGAATTGCGCTTGTGTGCACATTTCCCCCCGCAAAAAATGACAGCAATATTTGAATGGTAATATATCGCTAAGGCTACTCCGGCCCGCGGCAGGAAGTCCATGTTGCTCGAAGCCTGCCAAGCGTGGTGATTATGGCAAATCCATTCTATGGGGGAAGCCTTGTCCAACACTGGACATCTAACGACTGATGTTAAACTATTAAATCATTTGGTTCAGGCTTTAGTTATCTGTTCTCTAGTTATTCTTTGTCTAAAATATCAATAAACCTTTCCAAGTTTCAAAGTCTAGGTACACAATAAATTTACTAATAATTTAGGTTGTTACTTAATTCGTTCCTAACTTCGATAGGAATTTTCCCTAGAATAACGGTTAATCATCCATAAATGGAAATAAATAGTCTTGCTGAAAGGAAGGGTACACATATTAATAAGTAGTTATTTGTTATACAGGAGTGCAATAGTAGATTATGCACTAAGGGAATAAAGCAGTGTCTTATGTCGCGGGCGGCATATTGAACCCTGAGCGTAACGAGGGACTCTAAAGTTAACTCCCGAGTGTAACGAGGGAGTTATATAGAGTCCTGAGTGAAGCAAGGGGTTCAAGCTGCCCAAGACGAAGACAGGCAGTATGCTCCTCTGGAATAATCCAGAGGAGCATACTCTACTTTTCACACTTTCTGCGAGACAGTAAAAAGCCAGGGCTTGTTTTGATTTTTGCGGTAGCAGATTATCAATAATCTCTAAAGCGTCTGTTTTGATAAACTTTGGAGTAGAATCACTATCGTTTGTAATTTTTTATCAACATGAATATTGCAATAAAATTTACTGAAAATCACAGCACCAAACTCGCTGTTCACATTCTTTGTAAACGCACCTTTTTTTTTTTTATTTCTGCTTATGGAGGCCAGTTCGAATTTCCAACAAACCTCTTTACAATGCCATATGGGCATTTTTTTACTTAGAGTTTTCCACGAGTCTCCATACGAATTTGACGTTCCAAATACAAATCACTTTAATCCCTAGGGAGTTTCATACAACTTTATATCCCTAGAGAGACAATGCTTTACTTTACGTTGAGGTTGCATGATTTGTAATTGGACATTGTCGAGCAGGTGGTGTGAAAAGTTGATTTTTAACCGCGTGCTCAATTTTGATGACCGAGCAAGCGAAGGATTCTAAAATTAGAATCCTGTAGCGAGGGAATCAAAAGAGAACGAGGTGAAAAATCTTTGCACTCGAGTGCAACACGTAACTTTTCATCCCACCTCAGCGAGGAAATTACTAATTGCAAAAAAAGAACATTTACAATCACAAGATACTTTTGCGCATTTTTAATAGTTTCAGTCAATTCTGTTGTGGTCCTCAAAGTCCTTATAAAAATTTACAATTAAAAAAAAAAAAACCTAAGGTTTTTCTTAATGGCATCTGAGAATTATCTCAATTTTGCGAATGTCAAGTAGCATAGATAAAATTTATCAAACAAAGTCCAGTCGTCAAGTCATCTGTCAAGTCATGTTCTAGTAAATCGATGGCAGTTTACTAGAATGTTCCTGGACAATTTCCACCCCTTCGAAAAGATACGTAATACACTTATTTTATTTAAATTCACTATCATGTGCTCTTTATAAGCTACATCGGTTAAAATGCCACCAAAATTACACGATATAACTAAAAAAAAACACTAGAAATTTAAATAAAACAAAAAAGGACGACGTCTCCCTTCGAAAGAGCAGAAAAAGTCCAACCTAAGGGTTTAACCTTACAATAAGAATATCAATAATGATGTGAAAAGAAAATGGCGCGCATAAAGCAAATTAAAAAATTAGTAACACACCAAGAAGGTTCAGAGTCTGAGTTTTGAACAAATTAAAAAAGGTTGTATGATAAATTCGGCACCATGGAGGTAGAAGTAAATAGGTTTAAAATGATGTTTTGAATTCACAAACTTAGTGCACACGATGTTCTAAATTCAATTTTACTTTATCCTCTAGCGGATAAAAACGGCTTTTACATTTACACTCAGATATCGAATAGCAAAAATACTCTTTCCGAGATGGTGGGATGAAAATGTTATTGTGAGGGTTGCCTTTCCACGTGGAACGTAATATGGGCTTCAAAAACATGCGAGATAAAAACAAATAAAAATATAAAACCACTCAAAATACAATAACACAACTTTCAATTAAGGAGTAATTTTAATTTATAAGACGATTCAAAATGATCTTTTTGATTTCATTAAATAAAATTATTGAACGAGCGAAGCGAGTTCTCTGAGTCAAGTTGGAAGAATCGGCGTTTGTATGTATGTATGTATGTATGTATGTATGTATGTATGTATGTATGTATGTATGTTTGTCCGATGAAAACTTCCAAACCGTTAATCCGATCTTCATGAAATTTGGTATGGGGGTAGATAGTATTAGTACAATTTGTAGGTAAGGTTATGAGCTATATCGATCAGGGGGTTGCTGAGATATTAGGGTCCAAGAGGGGGTAAAAAAAAAAAAGTGAGACAGTCCGATCAAGTGGGGTGTCTAATGAAAGCGCTTTGGTTGGACATTTCAAAACTGTTTTTAATAATTATTTAGCCTTAGTAGTTTTCGAGATATTAGGGAAAATAAAAAACGTAAAAACCCAAAATTCTAGGGTACTTCCAGCAGTCCCACAATGCTGAAATTTGGTATGCTTGTGGCTTTTGTGTCACAACTACAGGGAAAATTCTGAAATTGAAGAATTTAGAAACATGTACTCCATAAAACAGTAACCAATATAACATCCATTGTTGACCTCCCATTTCTAAGAATTTGAATGACGTTGGAGTTCTATGGTTGTCATCAAAAGGACGTTATCAATTAATTCGTCAGGTACTTGATATAGGTACTAACAGGTATGTAGTATTACGTCCCGTTGCTTAGCCCTATTCAAAGGTTATTTCGATGATGTGTAGGAAATTAGAGTAGTTACTGATAGATCCTGTTCTGTACTGGTAGACATCGAGGTGAAAATTTTCAAAAATAATAATAGAAAATATGGAAATTAGTCGGGCTGATAAAGGTGTTATCGCGAGGTCTCAGTTCGGGGTGAACCACTAGTTTTAATTTGATTTGATTTTGATTTGTGATCGATTTGCGTGAAATGGATACTGCTGCCTATCCCCTGGTGTAATCCCTTAGTCGGCTTTTGCGACATCCACGGGAGGAGACGGAGGCGTCTAACCTTAGGCTGGACACACCACAACAAATAAATATGAGTAATAATCATTGATTTATTTCGTAGGTACCTACCGGTATAAACCAGTGATGAGATTTTTCGCCTTTACCCGTCATGGTATCAGGTAATTCAATTTATTTTATTTAGTCATTGCTATTTGTCTTAATTTATGGATTTTTTAACGTGTATAGGTAAATACCAACCGTCCATTTCTACAAACAGGACAAACAACACAAGAGCCTTGTGCATTTCAGAATTGAAATGAACCTTTTAATCCTCTGGACTTTGGCACTGGCCTTGGACGAATTAATTAATGTTAAGTCGGGTATTCATTAATATTCATAATCTGAAATGAATCGTGAGTACTTTTAAATTTTGAATATACTTGTATCAGTAGTATTATTCATTCTGTAAAGTTGTTGTTAGAGTGGACAAAGAACAGGCTGATAAAGAAGAAAAGAAGATTACAGTAGTTATCCTACCTGAGTCTCCTTAAAATACCTGAGACTTGAGAATATCTAATTAAAACTCTATTGTTACTTGCTTAAATTTGAATCTCTGGTAATAACGATCTCTGTGACGCGGCGGGCGAAGGATCGCCTGCGACGTAGGAGGTTGCGGGTTCGATTCCCGCCTCGGAACAAATATTTGTACGATCTGCAGATATTATTTGTTCTGGGTATTTTCTGTGTATAATAAAAATACCTATCTATGTAATGTATTGTATTAAGTATATCAGTTATCTAGTACCCATAACACAAGCTCTGCTTAGCTTGGGGCTAGATAATGTTGTGTCAAATGTCCAGCATTTATTATTATTATAAATCCTTTCTACAAGCAGTAGTTACCCTTTTCAAATCAACGAGCGTAAAAAATATGTGAGCGATGATTACACCCCTACTTACATGAGAATTATTAAATGGAAATCCTGTCATTACATCCCTCTGTCTCTATATATAAAATTAAATTAAAGTTTAATAATAATATATTTATTTATTCGAACAACTAAGATTCATAAATATCAAAATAAAATAAAATTACATGTTTCTTAAAATTATGTACCTACTGAAAGCAGATACACTACACTAGTCAGTTATAACTAATGAATGCAGTACTTATATCCGCTTAGAGTTGGGGTTGATAAGGGCCGAAACCCAGTGTCTTTGCAGACGACTGTCGTAAATAAAAACATTTTTTTTTTCGTTTGATATATTTTTAAAATAAAATGTATCTATTATTTTTACCATAAAGTAAGACATTTATTTGAAGCAATTTGAAGCATTCAATTATAAAAAGTTTATTTTTGTTACAAAAATTAATGTGAAACAACTAGAGCGTTAGAACGGATGATTTGAACTAGTTTTGACAAACGTAAATTAAAAAACAAAATTAGACTTTATTGACAAAAAGCGTAAGGTCAAGCGAGATACGATTGTATAAATCAAAATGACAAAAAAAAATTGATTTTTCAAAATTGTTCTTTATTGAAACTACCTCAAAGTATAGACAATTCTTCTTCTTCTCGCAAGTCTAGAGGTTAGGGTGAAATAAATGTGAAACAATCTTTACAATCTTTATAATTAATTAATCTTAACATTATTATAAGATTAAAATTAAAATCTATTACAGACAGGTAGGTATTATTTGAAACGAGGCACCAACACTTTACAACAAGTATCATTATGTTCATAGCGTTCGTAGGCTCTTCGTAGAGTTCAGAGAGCACTTGGATTTATGACGCTCGTGTCAAGATGCCGACGGACGCTGGTGATGATCAACGCTTGAATACGTAGTACAAAATTGGTTTGAAGTTATTTTTGGGTACTGAGTAGTTATAATTAAACCCAACGCAACATTACTCTACTACTCTACATTTGAAGTAATTATCATTAAGTACCAACGGTGGTACGTAAAGTCCTTTTTAACCGACTTCCCAAAAAAAGAGGAGGTTCTCAATTCGGTTGTAATTTTTTTTTTTTTTTTTTTTTTTGTTTGTTACTGCATATCTCCGGCGTTTATGAACCGATTTGGAAAATTATTTTTTTATTTGAATAGATATACTTCCAGATTGGTCCCATTTTTTTCAGAATCCAGTTCTGATGATGGAATCCATGAGGAATTGAGGGAACTCCTCAAATATTGTAGGCATACATATGGCGATTTTGATATTTTCAGCAACAAACCAAGCATTTGCATTCAGAAAGTATCATAATCCTTTCACCACTATGGTTCTTTCATCCAAATATTTAGTCGAATACAATGGCGGAAGTCGGTTTTTTAAATGAAAAGTTATTTTACCATGTACTTTCTTCAGAGTGAATCTGATGTCACGATGCTGAATATGATCAACATTTTTAATTATAGTATCCTAGTCTAAATACATTACCAATGTAAACGGTTTTTACTTTGCTCTACAGCTCTACATTTTGTAGTTTGCCATTAAAGTTTTCAGGGATGTTGAAGAGCGAAGTGCTCAAAGAACGCTTGGAATTGATAGCTCTTGTTTTGAGAAACTCAATATTATCACTAGTTTCAACTCAGTTATCAATGATAATGGAAATGTTGTTCAAACTGGGTTTTGCTCTACGTGTACTGAAACACGTGTCAAATACATTATATTGTTTAGTTCGTTTACTCGTATGAATAGTAGGAGTTTGAAAGCTTTCTAACACGTTTTCAACAAAGTCATAATCGATTATGTGACAAGCTGTATTTCAATATGGAAGTTGGTTCCTTATTATTATCCTTATTATAGGTTTTTGCCTCAAACACGTGCCAAGGGTTTAAGCAATGCCTACGTATTGGCATATGGCCAACTCGCTATATCCTTGTCAAATCCATGCAGTATAATAATCTACCTTCATAAAACCAATGCAGCATTAAGGTTATGTATGAAAAACAATTTCCCCGCTTTTAAAAGCAAGTCCCGCACAATACACGCTCAAGCCGTTAACCCACTTGCATATATTGATGTATGTGCGGAAAACAGAGTCATACAAGCCAGCTATTGCGTGTGCTAGAGCCTATTTTCCTTTATGAAGCGTAAGCAGGCTATCCATGGCTCTTTTTGTATCATAAGCGAGACGATTTCCATTCAGTTTGTTCATCCATGCTCATATATAACTCGTAGCTTGACTCTTAACAGCGTGCCTTTAATGGTAGATCAAGACATGATCGCAAAGAAAAAGCATAGAAAAAGCAATGGTGTCTAGCTTTATACTCTTATGTACGGAACTGCGAAGCCTCCTCGCTGTTTAATTGCTTACAGTTTGTCTCGCTCGTTTGGGCTTCGACTCACTCTTGGAATACTAATGTGAGATCGATTCGAGTACATGACTTCCAGACGTGTAGACAAGTCTACCATACGTGCCGGCAATCGTATCCGGGGTCTATATAGTCTCCAGACTTGGCCATAGTCACAAATCATGAATTGCTAATTTGTCACTATGCATATTGTTATCTTTGCTTCTGGGCACATTTTGTAACGGCACAGAAATCTAACTTTGAATTTCTTTGAAAACTGTTCTGATTTTTGCGCGTTCGATTTGTTTAACGAAAACGATTTCGATACCTTCTAAAACTCTAGATTCCTTGCAAAACTCAGTTAAGTATGACTTTTGTGAGGAACTCTCTTTTATTAACTATAGCTATGTAGGATCAATAAAGGTGGGTTTGTAATAAAATTTTCAATGAAGAAACAAGTCAAAAGGGTGACTTTTGCACAGCAATGGGATATTAAAATTAAACAGAATAATTTCAAATGAAACTCAAAATAAAATACGCCACATTTCTTTTGCTATATCGCTAAACACGGGACGAATGCAAAAGGTAGCTATGACCCAATTTAGGAACTAGGTTCATTTTTGCAAAGTTCGCCTTGTAGCTTACATAAAACATGGCATACTTTGTAAATTTACTGCATTTTCTAATTTAGGTCGTGGAAAAAATAAACCAAGTAAGTACTAGAATTGAAATTATCGTGGCTTGGTATCATTTTAGAAAAATTACGACTATACACCACGTACTTTACTATTCTCCTGCTGACGTTTCTTTGACCATTTTCACGACCTTCGAACGTGGTCACGGTCAGTGCTCATGAGGAAGGATCTCAAAATGGTCAACGAAACGTCAGCAGGAGAATAGTAAAGTACGTGGTGTATAGTCGTAATTTTTCTAAACCAACTAGGTACTTTAAGATGTTTTCATAGATTGTTTTGTGCAGCTAACTTACATAACGTGCTCATCAGATATGCATGAGCCTGTCTTCGTCTAGCTACCAAGTCAGGCACAGATTTGTGAAGATATACAAACTGAACGTAGATTAAAACGATTACTGGGTAGACCTATGTTTTCACTGTCAGTAGATGAATGATAATCTACAGCTATACTATAGTGATGTCAAACATCCGGCAACCGTTAGAGAATGAAGGTTCTCGAGTGGTGACCACGAACTGAACAACGCAGTGTAGGAAGGAAGGATGTGGATGGAGACGGCCCAAGACCATTGATCGTGGCATTATAGGGGTAGGCCTATGTCAAGATTTGAAACGTAAATATATTATGAAAAGCTCAAAGGCTATGGAGAGAGAGCTATGCTAGGAGTTTCACTACGTGATAGAATCCGAAATGAAGAAATCCGTGTAAGAACCAAGGTCACCGACATAGCTCTCAGAATTGAAAGAAAGAAAAATGAAACAGAAAAAAGAGACAGAAAGTTGAAGTGGCAATGGGCAGGTCATATAGCTCGAAGAACTGATAACCGTTGGGGAATAAAGGTTCTCCAGTGGCGACCACAAACCGGCCGATGCGGTAGAGGAAGGCCCTCCAATCGATGTACTAAAGACATTATAAACGTCGTGGGTGTCGGTGGATGGAGGCGGCTCAGGACAGTTCGTCGTGGCATTCTAAGGTGGAGGCCTATGTTAAGCAGTGGACTTCTACAGGCTGATGATGATGATGATGATATATTATGTTAGCAGTTGGCACATTGAATACGACATCCTGCAATATAAATAAAAATAGCAACCCGCAATTTCTCCGATGGTCATAGTTATTGATAGATCTTTCACTAATCATAGTGTCAGTTAGATCTTAGGTAAGATTACTACAATCACGTAATCTCAACCTCTATACGAGTTTTCCCAGACAGCTCCATTATCGTAGACAACTAACTATGGTATTATACGTGGTTCTATCGTAGTACTATCCTGTGGTACTATTTGGGTCGGAGATAGGGTATCTCGTGGCTGTAAAGCTGGGTCACCGTTTCCCGCGCTACTGCGACTATAATTCTAAATTATAATCCCAATTCTGAACGAAGGCACACGAAGTAATTCGATTTGGGTAGTAATGTTATTGAGGGGTCTTTGTTTGGGTTTGATTTGAAGCGAGGGTCTCTTTAACCCTGCAAAAAAACGTGTATTAGGTTTTTCTAACCTACCAGATGGACCTTAATAATAGGGTCCCGGTTGGTACCCGTTGGAATCGGAACCCTATAAAGTATCATTAAACGACCAAGCTGAGGGAAGTACGGGTACCTCGCAACAATTTTTTTATTTTTATACTACTATTTAAGCAAACAAGCATACGGCCCACCTGATGGAAAGTAGTTACCGTAGCATATGGACGCCTGCAACACCAGATGCATCACACACGCCGACCATGAGACATAAAGATTAAAAGTCTCATGTGCCTGTAATTACACCGGCACCCGTACCCTTCAAACCGAAACACAGCAATGCGAGCACTACTGCTTGGCGGCAGAAATAGGTATGGTGATAGTACTTCCCCGGACGAACTCTTTCACAAGAAGTTCTACTACTAACAAAACTATGCTGGCTGTACGTTGTAAAGATCAAACTAATCAAGCAAGGAAGAATAAACAGCAATTTTTCGATTGAATTATTGGACAGCGATTTCATAAGGTTGTTTGTCGGCACTTGGACGCGAGCCAAGGGGCGGGCCTAGGCCTAGATTGCATGCCTGAATTGTTGCTGCATTCTGGGCAGTAATAATCTGAACTATAGTTACAAGGAACACAACTACTCTGTACTGAAAGCAGCATTTATTATACAAAGTTATTGACTTGGACGGGCTGGGCCCTAGGCTCTAATTTCTCAACAAAAATTAGCAATTTTGGCAGCAAAAGCAGCCTTCTTTTCAAGGTGCAGCTAAAAATTGCCCAGAATTTAAAGCCTCTATAATTTATATACTCAGAGCAGTGTCATAGGTAATAAAGACCCAAATTTAAATTCATTTAAAATTGTAAAATGTCAAGGTCAAAGTAAATAAGTAATTTTATCCAATATGGATAATATTTTATCATTTTCCTTAATTGGACCAGCCATAGCAATAGAAAGTTAAATCGGGGTACATACACCACATAACACCACACCACATAGCTGACGAATTGCTAACCTCTTTATTTTTGTTAGGTCGGCGTAAAAAAATCAGTAAGATTTTTTTCTGAGTCAACATCGACTACCGTACCGTAACAAAAATTCTAAGATGATTTTACTTTGTAAAAGTCACAATTTAACGAAGTCAAACTTTCTTTTGACAGTTCATAACGTGTGCAGTGCTACCTATTTTCAACGCTGAAAATAGCTGAAATTAGCGCTGGTTTGGTGTCGGCCGTGAAAACCACACATTGCAGTGAGCTGGGTCAAATACCATTCTAAATTATACAGGGTCACTTAATATTCAGCTAGCCCAACTCCGCAGTATTCTAACATTCGAATACCTACCTCTACCTACCTAGGTACTGAAGTCCTTACAACCGAATTAAATTTTCTCACATTTCGCTTGATTGCTTTCACCAATCGCACCTACTCGTGACAAAAGCTGGCACCGCAGCACCTTGATTACCATCGCCAATTTATCACCGGTGCCGTGGCTGTTTCACTCCAAAAAAACTGTGTCATCTGTGCTTTTATTATAAAGTGTGCTTTATAGCGCTGACTTTAGATTCATTATGCTTCCAATCGCGAGCATTGAATTAGGGTTCATGCATTGTCTGGTTTTCTGAAAAGGAATTATGCTATTTAGCGCTGATGTTTTTCAATATGGCTCGCGTCCTTGACGCTTACAGTCTTTATTTGATGGAGGTTTCTAGAAACTATCTTAACAGCTCTAAAGACTTATATAGTATAATAGCAGTGCCCCACGGTTTCACCCGCGTGAACAATTACGAAAATTGATGATGGTGATGATAATTAAAAGTAGCCTATGTGTTAATCCAGGGTATAAGATATCTCCATTCCAAATTTCAATCAAATCCGTTCAGCCATTTGAGCGTGAAGAAGTAACAAACATAGGTACAAACTTTCGTATTTATGATATGAGTGTCTGTCTGTGTGTGTGTGTAATATTAGTTTATTCCCTTCCAGACAAATTATGTCACTTTCCATTGAAATCCTCGGAATTCGGATTGTAATGATTTAAAATATAGAAGTTAAACGAACGTCGAGTAACCTAGCCCCAAGACGACATGATTGATGATGAAGCAAAATCGCATTTTATGTCAGTCACGTAAAGTTATTTGATTTATTTTGATGTATAATTTTGTGACAGCGATCGATTGACAGCTATAACGCTGGTGGGTCACATGTCACAACGGGTCCGCTAGCTAATTAAACACCCGCTGTCCTCTGTCTTGGCTTTTACTAGCTTCATGTAAAGGGAGCATTAAGACTACTAGTGCCAGTGTGAACATTTATAACTATTATTTCTTCTGTGGCCGTGGCATTTGAGCCGCAGTCAGTGCCGATCGATCCTACAGACAACTACAGGAAAGTCTTGAACTTTTATAAAACTTTGACGACTTCTAAATGTTATTTGACATAGACAGCGTGTGACGAGTTAGTGCTACTTGAAACCCTGACTGAAACTGTCACAAGAAAGACAGAAAAGTTCTCGAGTTGTGACCATAAACCGAAAGACGCTGTGTAGTACGTCCCCCCACTTGATGGACTGACGGCATTGTTAAGGTCACAGGTAAATGGAGGCGGCTCAGTAATGTTCGTCGTGGCATTTGAATTCTAACTCTAAAGTGAGGGTGTTAAGACCTGCGCGCTGATGACCTGCTGGGGGTGTATTGTGCACTGCTCCCCTGTACTAATTCTACCCCAGCCAGCCATGCTCCTTAAAGTAACCGAGCTGGACTTTGATGGCAACACTGTTAACTGTGTCTGAATGCATCGATGATGGATAGCAGGACCCAAGAACCTCCTGCAAGCCCATCTAGGCCCTGCCCTCTTTCATGGCCACACAATTTAGGACTATGTGCGTCACCATCTCTTTTTCCTGCAAGCAGCCCCGACATATCCCGCTGTCAGGGGTCCTAATCTTTTGTAGGTGATGGTCGAGGTCGCAGTGTCCTGTTGTGTCCATGATTGTCGTGCCATGTTGACAAATATTTGATCCGGGCAGGGCTATTCTCTATCTCGCGACAGGTTTTTTTAGTAGTAGTAGAACATCTTGTGAAAGAGTTTGTCCGGGGAAGTACTACCACCGTACCTATTTCTGTTGCCAAGCAGTAGTGTTCGCATTGCTGTGTTTCGGTTTGATGGGTTTGGGTACCGGTGAAATTACAACCACTAGGCAACGGTAACTGCATTCCATCAGGTGGGCTGTATGCTTGTTTGCTTGCCAAGTAATTTAAAAAAAAAAAGTTTGACAACAATGGTTCCTCAATTTAAGCTTGTTGCAAACCTGTCGCGAGATAGAGAATACGGGGGCCAGTCTAGGAGTTGTGGTACCATGGTACTCGTAGTTCCTGATATACTCGATACAGGGAATCTTAGTGTACAATCAAAACAACTTAGGCGTAAGTATGATGACTTATTATGACGAAGGAAACGTTAGTTGTTTAAAAAAAAGGTACAAGGGGCCTTTTGTGCAAGCTTAATTACTCCAAGTTTGATGCATTTTAAGACTGTTCAGTGTGAGAAAACTATCGAAGCTCCTCAAGGCCAGCAGAAAGTTTTATTCTAGGTTTTGCACTGGCCTCGTTTTCTGATGACCTTCAAGTAGCATGATAAGCTTTACATTGTCTTTCCCAGTAAGCTCGCGCTGAATTAACGAATCTTGCCAGCCTTGTTGGTAACAGTCAGTTATTGATTCAAAGAAAAGTTGGCTTAGCACCAATAAACATATAATATAGAGCAAGAACTGGAACATTCTTTCTTTACAGTTGAGTTGTTTATGACTATCACTAAACCAATGCTTGTTCTGTCCGAACAGTCTGCGAGTGCTAGTTGTTTCGTAGAGTAAGAATTGTATATATTTGAATAAAATAGAATAGAAAAACGCTTATTTGGCATAAACAAAACATACACAACTACTAAAACTACCACCGTACCTATTTCTGCCGCCAAGCAGTAGTTTTCGCATTGCTGTGTTTCGGTTTGAAGGGTACGGGTGCCGGTGAAATTACAGGCACATGAGACTTTTCATCTTTATGTCTCAGGGTCGGCAGCGCGCGTGTGATGCCTCTGGTGTTACAGGCGGTCATAGGCTACGGTAACTGCTTTCCATCTGGTGGGCCATAAGCTTGTCGGCTTGCCAAGTAACATAAAAAAAAAAAAACACAAGACCTATAGTAAAACTATCATCATCATCATCACCAACCTGTTTACGTCCAAAGCTAAATGAGACCTCCCCCATTGAAGACAGTGGGGGGATTTGCCATAATCACCACGCTTAGTAGGGTGGATTGGTGATCACAGTTTGGTGTTAAGTACTCCCTTTGTAAATTCTCTGGTGTAATTCCTTATTAAAGCTTTTTCTATATCCACGAAAAGAGAAGGAGGGGTCTGTTCTCAGGCCGGACACACCATAGCACAATAAAGCTATTTAATACAAAATAAAAAGAAGATACTAAACACCAAGTTTACTGACAAATCAATGGGTTGTTGAACGCAATTCTCTCCGTCTACGTGCTGTTTAGACTAAACAAGCGAGTATTTAGAGCATTCTGAAGATTGTTCGCGAACGCAGTCCAACAACAAAAGAATGTTCGGAGTACGTTTACACTGAACAAGAAATAAGAGAAGTGGGGGAAGAATGAGCATTCGCTCGGTTCGTCTAAACACAGCTTCAATGGAAAATCGACCGACCCGCTTCGCACCTTGTTATAACGAAGTGTGCGGGTGTGAAAACTGTACAAATAGAAGCATTACCTGACTATTTTCTTGTTGGAGCCAAATATAAACGGACAAAACTGTATACATTTATGTCAAATTAAGTATCTAGGGACCTATGGTGCAATATCATTTAGTTTACTTACCATAGTTTACCTATTCATTGAAATATTCACACGCATTGCAATTGCAATACAATTATTTTAATTAAATTTAATTAGTATTTCTTTCATCAGTCTTTTTACATTCACTGCTGGATGAGGAATCCAATGGGGGGGAATTTGCCATAATGACCTCGCTAGGCAGGTGGATTGATGATCGTTTTCTCAAGGAACCTCCCCCAGGATCCCTGCGAGAAACATGTTAACTCGAAGTAGCACTTGTCCTAGAGATAGCCCAGCAACAATATGATCTAGAGCAGCTTCTCAAGTGGCCAGTACTTGATAATAATTGGTAGCAAACTGCATGGTGAAGAAGTAGTTTTGAAACATAAGATTCGTGAACAGAACTTCTCAACAGAACAGGTGGGAATAGACGCTTTTTCCAACCTTTTTAGGGTTCTGTACCTCAAAAGGTACCAACGGAACCATTATAGGATCACTCAGGTGTCTGTCTGTCTGTCACAGCCTATTATCTCCGAATCTATTGAACCAAAGAAGCTGAAATTTGGTACATATATAGAGTTAGGTGATCCAATCACGAACATATATTGTAAATTATAAAATTCTGATTTCAGAGGTTAATTTTGGGGGCAAACAAGAAAATAAAATAAAAAAACTTGTGTGAATGCATCATGTGATGCATAAAATAAAAGAGCACGTGAAAAATACAAATCTATTTTTTTATAATATTGAAATGCTAAGTTTAAAAGATATTAAACAAAGTATGCGAAAAATTACCCTTCTCCCCGTATCTCCAAAACTACTAGTCAAGAATTTTGAAAAAAATATGGAATATTGGGCCTAACTCATACATAACAGGAAAATCTAAATGAAAATCCTAAATCTTCGAATTCCTACGGGAAACGGAAAATACTTGTAATAAGAAAATGTGTATAAATTGTATTAGTCGACTAATGAGTTAATAGTGGTTACTATATTAGCCTACTTGCACGAAGCACTCTTCATGCGAGTCCGACTCGCACTTGACTGGATTTATATAACGATGTTCGTCACGTACCCCCATGGGCGGCGCTTGACAATTATTTTTGGATGGAACCGCTTCTACGTTATTTTTGGCGCCAATTCACTCGATTGGAGATTTGGATTTGGGTTTTTCCGTATCCGTAGGGGCTTCCAACTTAATTGCAGATAGCATTTTCAAGTGCGTAGAACTGGTGTTTGTTTGATATTAGCTTTATCCGATTAAATTTCAGAATTATCGATTTCGACGATGTAAGACTACATTTCAGGTACCAGGGTCTGATGATGCCCAGTACAGGATGAACAGGATCTAGGGTACTACTGAAATAAGAATATAAGAAAATTTGCAGGCATTTATTTTCTTGCTGCTTACTCAAACGAGTCACTTATAAGTAGATAAAAAGAGCGCTGAAAGAGGCCTTGCCCAGCAGTGGATTCGAGAACTTTAATTTACAAAATATATTGAGCCAAAACAACTTCTTCCTAGGCTCCTGGTACGAAAGATATTCCAAAATAGTTACTCCTTGAATTTTCGCTGTATACCTACTTCAATAGCAAGTTCGTCACAGGACCAATTCCAATTATTAGACATTCCAAAACTGCCTATAAATTTACAGGATCTAGTAAAACCAAAGTTCTCAAGATCTATCAGTAGTATCACGGGAATTACTCGGACTTATTGAGGAGGATGCTGAAGAAACATCAGTTGTATATAAGAATTGCAACAGCCATTAATGTTCGTGAATGATGGCAATTTCAGAGCAAGACGGTTTATCATATCTAGTCCATACATCAAGCTCTACAAACAATAGGATGTGTCTACGGAACGTGCCCTCACATATGGTACGTATTTTGATGACACAGTGACGTCATACGTGTCAACACGTGTTCGCATTTAATTAGGTGGTTCAAAATTTGGTTATCCAACTCCTGTGTCATTAGTATTCATGGTATGGTTAGTGGTCGTTAGATAAAGAGCTTACGTTTGAAAATGCTGGTTTATATTCATTGAAATTGTTATTGTACTTGTAACGGTCTAAAAAGGTAGATTGACATACCCAGGTATATTTGTGCTACAAGCTTTACTTTTAGTGTGAGTAGCACCCAGTTGTTCGGTAAGTAAATATACCCATATTCAGACGGTTGGAAATGGGTGTTTGGTTGAAGAACAATCGGCTGCCCACGTTTTCTTGGAATGCGTGGGAGTAGCAGCTCAACGTGAACAAATTTTCAACAACCCGAGGTCACTCCGCGAAGCCTGCGAAGACCCCATAGAAAGCTTCTGTGCTTCTGGACGGAGTTAGGCTGGCTAACTATCTAGCCAGTTAACTCTCACGCATAATGGACCATCATAGAGTTCGAATTCGGAAAAGGGAGTTCTTTAGCATACATTTACATAAATGGGTGCTTGGTAAAATCAGTTTGCAAGAATTTTATTTTCAACAGTGTCATTCGCAAACCCTAGCGATACCCTGCTGGGTCGCGTTAAGAATATTCTTACCTTGATGTCTTCATTGGAATTCAGCAGAATTAAACAGAATAGTGAGTTACGGCTCTCTCCAGACTGATCTATTGTTTATGTTCTGAGAATAATTACTTGAGTTCGACAAAATGGAATTGTCTATGCAAAAACATAAAAAGCAAGTGGAATGAGCCAACTGCTACAACTGGATAGCGAAGCGAACCCCTTGAAAAATGAGCTCTGCGCTCTATGATCTTGGCTAGAGTTTCTTGCGCTATCGAAATAACAGCGAGTCATTGATCTCAGATATTAAGAATGAGAATAAGGTCAGAGACGGGGTTGACATCATGTTAATTTGACAGGTCAAAGTTCGAAATTTTTGAAGGACATGCATTCGAATATTTAACGCTCGAAGCGTACTGTCAGTTAAGCCGGGTATTAAATTCGGATTCGGAACAGGAGTAATTTAATTTTATATAAGACGATTCAAAATAATCCTTGTGATTTCAATGAATAAAGTTCTTTTTGACTTTGACTTTGACTTTGATTATTAAACACTGTTTATAAACAGTGTTTCACAATGTTTATTAACATATGTTGCCCAATGCATACCCGGATTTATCTGCTTGTGGGTTATGTAACTCTGTTGCTATCAGTTTCATTAAGTTTCATTATTGTTTCTATCCGAAATTATGCATTTGCGATTACGTAATTCACACAGTTTGCCTAGGTATACAAAGACTGATCACAGCTAGAGTGCGTAAACGCGTTATTCTTGCTTTTTTTTCATTATTGACTAGATAATCGCAAAAACGTAATTTCAAATAGAAACATCATTGAAACCGATAGTAACAGAGTTACGTAATTGCGCCGCTGGTCTCACCTGATATATTAACCCGCTCATCGTCATCGTAGAGCAGCGTGTGCTTGTCTTCGTCTTCGTCGAGTGTGACGTCATGCAGACGGCGCCGCGTGACGTTTGGCGCGCCGCTCACGCACAGCACCCATACCAGCGCCAGCGGAACCACGCACTCCATGCCGACATCACCGCGAGACGCGAGCAAGAGAGGCTCTGCAACAACAAGAGGTTACAGTTTAGGGGCTAAGTACACCATGTATGCGTTAACTTTATTGATTTTACACTTTTTTTTATGCTATTTGGCAAGCAGACAAGCTTACGGCCCACCAGATGGAAAGCAGTTACCGTAGCCTATGAACGCCTGTAACACCAGAGGCATCACACGCGCGCTGCCGACCCTGAGACATAAAGATGAAAAGTCTCATGTGCCTGTAATTTCACCGGCACCCGTACCCTTCAAACCGAAACACAGCAATCCGAACACTACTGCTTGGCGGCAGAAATAGGTACGGTGGTAGTACTTCCCCGGACGAACTCTTTCACAAGAAGTTACAGTTAAGTTAGACTACAGTCCTTTATAGTTCTTATCAATTCGTGATTACGTAATTCTGTTGCTATTGATATCAATCGATTTCAATGCTGTGTCTATCCGAAACTTCGAGCAACACGGAAGGGAGTAGCCATTCGCAGCGTTCCCCTCTGTCAAACTACAAGCCAAAGTAGGCATATGCGTTTAATAAAACTAGTTGTTATTCTGAGGAGGTGTGCAAGGTTTGTTTGTGTGAGTGTCGTCATTACAGTGTTGTATTTGGATGTGTATATGCGGAATTACGCTTGTGTACACAGTTCCCCCCGCAAAAAATGACAGAACTACACTCGAGAGCAATGAATCCGGGTCACTTAAAGAATGTTAAAATTCTCGGAAACTAAAAATGATAGATTAATGCAATAAATTATATTTAATAGACAATGTAATACTCCTTAAATGAAGGTAAAAAAATATGAGTCACCATACATTTTATTAACATCTCGAGTGTATTTGAATGGTAATATATCGCTAAGGCTACTCCCTTCCGGCCCGCGGCAGGAAGTCCGTGTTGCTCGAAGATCCGAAATGACGCTCTTACGCTTACCCAATTTACGCATTTTGCTTACAAAGGTTAAAACTGCAACAAGACTGCTTAAATTAGGTAATCGCATAAACGTTATTTCAAATAGAAACAACATTAAAATCGATTGAAATCAATAGCAACAGAATTACGTAATCACGCCACAGGTCATCCCAAGGTTGTCTAGAAGAGATCGCTTTCAGTGATAAGACCACCCATTGTAGTTCTATACTTATAGTATTATTTAATGTGTTGTACAGTAGTGTTACTTTTATATCTATACTAGCTGCCCGCGCGCGACTTCATTCGCGTTGTCCCGGTGTTTGGCCTAATTGACATATTATTATAATCTTATATTATTATAATCTTCTTTCACTTTGTCCCAATGTTCGGGAATATGAATTTCTAATTTAGGATTTTTAATTAAATTTTTATTCTATGTCCTTCTCCTGGTTCTAAGCTACCTCCCCACCAATTTTCAGCCGAATTGGTTCAGCCGCTCTTGAGTTTTAAATTGTGTAACTAACACTTCTTTCTTTTATATATAGAAAGATATATAATATATAATAAAGATATGTATCTTGAGAGTTATTGGATGTTTCTTGATATTTAATATTAGCTGAATAAAATGAACGAATAGGTAAGTATAGAAGTATTATCAAACAGCATAAAAACTGCCCTGATTTCTGTAAGATTTGGACGAAATTATATGCTAATTATACAAAGGAAACGTTAAGCATGTAAGCGGTAACTTTGTAGTGTTTTTTTATATCAAGTTACATTTATTATCGTGTTCTATAAATTGAAATGACTGTTAGAATGTACACGCGATACTTTATTTTCCTGTTTGGTTATAATAAATGTATTTCTATGTTTTTCAGGAAATGGTTTGTATAATTATCACTAGAAACGGGATATTTACCATGATTTTTGAGCATTATTGATTCCCAATATTTCGGCACAGTTTCATGCGCCATGATCACGGGTAAACAGAAGTCTTTGCAAGTAGATTTTTATCATGGTAAATATCCCGTTTCTAGTGATAATTATGTTCATAACCATGATAGTTTCAAAATTTATAATGGTTTGTATGTTTTTGATTAATGTCCATTTTACTTACCTACTAGTACATTCCCACAATGGAAACCATGATAAGTTGGTATTACCTACTGCGGTAAACAATATGATCGAGATAATAATACGTTATGCAATATAAACGACGTGGATATAACTGCTATAAGTACCTAGGTACTTAAAAACAAGTGTGAAACAACAAAAAAACACTGCGATTTGTCGCAAAAAAAAAAAAAAAAACTATTGGACAATTGAACAATAGGTTAGGTATATTTCTCGATAAAAAATAGGTGTCAACATAATCTTTATCAGCCGTTAACGTTCATTGTTGGACGTGGCCTCCCCCAAAATGCAATGGGGGGATTTGCCATGATCACCTCACTTAGCAGGCTTTATTTATTTATTTATTTATTGGTGATCGCAGATGCGTTGAGTACTCAGGTGGACGTTGCTGCATACCCTGGTGTAATCTTATACTCAATATGTACGACATGCACATGAGGAGACGGAGGCACAGGTGTCGATATTAAAAAACATCAAATCCAAAAACTGCGCTGTGGTATGTCCGGCCTCAGAATAGACCCCCCGTGATGCCAGTATCCTCCCGTGGATGTCGTAAAAGCCAACTAAGGTACAAAACCAGGGGATAGGCAGCAGCATCCACCTAAGTACTCAATACGAATACTGCGATCACTAATCCGCCTGCCAAGCGTGGTGATTATGGCAATTCCCTCCATTGTATTAATGGAGAAGACTTCGTCCAACAATGGACGTCTAAACGCTGCTGAAAATGAATCCCTTAGTCGATATTTATGACATCCACAAGAGGAGACGGAGGGGTCTATTCTTTGGCCGAACACACCACGGCACAGGTGTCGATATCACAACATCAAATCCATGAAGTACATAGTTGACGATTATGTTAAACGATTTTGCGCCACGTCTAACCGCGACCTTCAAAAAGGTCATCAGTCCATGTAAATTTCAAATAAGTAGATTGTATAATAAAAATGTGACTCAGTGGGGAATTGGGTTTAAATGGAACTTATTTGAAGTTTTGTGATAGCGGGGTCAGATAGGTATGACTTTCGGTTATCTGTGTAAAATAAACTGAACGAATTTATTTATCATCATCATCATCATCAGTCTGTAGAAGTCTACTGCTGGACATAAGCCCCCCTTAGAATGCCACGACGAAAGATCTTCAGCAACCTCCATCCACCGACTTCCTGCGACATTTATGTCTTTAGTCCATCGAGTGGAGAGCCTTCCTCTACCGTCGTCGGGTTATAGACGTGGAATTTATTTACTGAGAAAGAAATTGTACCAGATATACATAGTCATGATACTCGTAGGCATTGAGTTTTCTTAGGTAGCATTCAAGACAGCTACCATTTTATAAAAACTATAAGACCTACTTAAATTCGCCTTGTCTTTGTTCGTAAATATCCAGTGCACAACTAAGTTTTGTTAGTAGTAGAACTTTTTGTGAAAGAGTTCGTCCGGGGAAGTACTACCACCACTACTATTTCTGCCGCCAAGCAGTAGTGCTCGCATTGCTGTGTTTCGGTTTGAAGGGTGCGGGTGCCGGTGAAATTACAGGCACATGAGACTTTTCATCTTTATGTCTCAGGGTCGGCAGCGCGCGTGTTATGCCTCTGGTGTTGCAGGCGTCCATAGGCTACGGTAACTACTTTCCATCAGGTGGGCCGTATGCTTGTTTGCTTGCCAAGTAGTATAAATATATAGTGGTGTATAGTTGTTGGCTGGCCGCACGCGTTGGTGTATACTGTAAGTGCAGTAAGCAGTTGAATTTAAATAAACAAAAAAAAAACAAATAAGTACCTACTTTATTATTTCAGAATCTGTAAAACACTCGATAAGAGCTTTTAAACAATACCACGATGGAGCATGTTGTAGTATAATTAAAAAAATATCAGGAGTATTTCACACCATAAAAACCTCCTTAAAATATCCTCAATAGCAGCGGTTGAAAATAACTGTAAAGATTTGGGGCCTTATTCATAATCATTTTTGAAACCTATTTTAGTTAAAATAGCTTTTGTCTTCTTCTCTCTAATGTAAAATGTCATACGTCAAAACAAGATAAAACATATTTGAACTAAAATACCTATTTTAGTTCAAATAAAAATGAAAAAATGATTATGAATAATATACCCTTGGTAGGTATGCTTCGTTTTGTTAATAAATAATATTTAGATAATGATAAACTTCCAATATACACCTTAAAATATATAACAGAAGGTCTATAATTCAGCAGTACGTGTGATTTTACACCCTGCAGTGCAGTAGTTTGGCATACATAAGGCATGAAGTACTTGCAGGTATTCATAATGCACTGTAGGAACAACTCAAAAGTTAAATGCAGAAAGTTTGTCGACACTTGTGGTTTGCAAATGCTCTATTTCGCTTTCGTTATTTTGCAGCATTTAAAAACTCGGCGAGTTTCTATAAAACAGGAACATCATCATCATCAGCCTGTAGAAGTCCACTGCTGGGTCCGCCCCCTTCCATTTTTGATTCCCCAATACTGTAGAAGGATTACCTTGATTTAATAATTTTATTTTAATAACTTGACAAAGAAAATCCTTATAATTTTACTATCTTATTATTTTAATGGAAATTCATTCGTTTTTAACCGACTTCCCAAAAAAGGAGGAGGTTCTCAATTTGGTTGTATTCTTTTTTTTTTTTTTTATGTTTGTTATCGCATATCTCCGGCGTTTATGAACCGATTTGGAAAATTCTTTTTTTATTTGAATAGATATACTTCCAGATTGGTCGCATTTCAAAATCCAGTTCTGATGATGGGATCCATGAGGAATTGAGGGAACTCCTCAAATATTGTAGGCATACATATGGTGATTTTAATATTTTCAGCAACAAACCAAGCATTTGCATTCAAAAAGTATCATAATCCTTTCACCACTATGGTTCTTTCATCATTTTTTTTCATCCAAATATTTAGTCGAATACAATGGCGGAAGTCGGTTTTTTAAATGAAAAGTAATTTTAAATCCTTTTATGTATAACTATTGGAGAAATTCCGAAAAATCATAGCTTTTTCATCTATTAATAATTTAAGTTGGACCTCCCTCTTAGAATGCCACGACGAACGGTCTTGAGCCGCCTCCATCCACGGGACTTCCTACACGAAGCAGATGTATTACAATGAAAACCTAGAGCAATAGGTAAATTACAATTTAGTCTTTCGAAAGAAATCTCCAGCAAAGCACTGAGTATACGACCTTAAAGAAAGACTCAAAGAAGACTTATAAGTTATAGGATTTACAAATAACCCATCAAAACTCAGAATGTGAGGTAATCAAATGTCAAGTCTACGTTTGCACGCTAGTACTATTAAAGTTAAACGAAGAGTTACCTAATAAACGTAAAATTCTACCCACACTTTGCCATCCTAATACAATTTCACCTAACGATAAATAATGGTGTGGCCAACGACAGAGCACCTTCAAGGACCTACGAGTCCTGGATTGGACTCTGTTTATTATTAGATAGTGGACATTTTCTTAAGCAATGTTTATGAAAATTAATGTTATATCTACAAACCCATACAAATCGATGTGAGGATCGTATCGTGGTGCCAGCTCGTGGAGCTTATTTCTCGTGTTTTTTTAAGTTATGGCGTCTGATTAAAATCTCAAGTTTGTCAATGTCAAGTAAGTATATTATTCAAATAGGTCAAGTCGTTATAGTCCTCAGTCAAGTCTTATTCTAGTAAAGCGATGACAGTTAATAATATAATAATAATAATAATAAATGCTGGACATTTCACACAACATTATCTAGCCTCAAGCTAAGCAAAGCTTGTGTTATGGGTACTAGATAACTGATATACTTAAAAATACATTATACATAGATAGATATTTTTTATTATACATAGAAAAATACCCAGAACACCCTGAACAAATATCTGCAGATCGTACAAATATTTGTTCCGAGGCGGGAATCGAACCCGCAACCTCCTGCGTCACAGGCGAACCTTCGCTCGCCGCGCCACAGAGGTCGTCCTAGTAGTTTTACTAGAATGTTTCTGGACAATTTCCACCCCTTCGAAAAGAAGGGGTGCTGGGTAAGTGCTTATATTATTAGTTAAAATGCCACCAAAATTACTCGATATACTTAACTCAAAAAACACTAGAAATTGAAATAAAATAAAAATGGACGACGTCTCCTTTCGAAAAAGCAGAAAAATGTTTCAATAAAACATCTGACAGTCAGTTCGCAGAGAATTTTGGAGTTCGAGATAATGTCGTTTAGCGCGAGAATTGGGCCCCAGCAAGTACGTTGGTTCTTTGACATATCGTCGACAACATTCTTTGCTTCTCCGACAATATGATCAACTGGTTCAATCCACATGTTTTCATCTCGTTTGAAATATAAATAGAAGGATTAAAAAAATGAAGATTATTAAAATGGATCTTCCATTTTAATAATGGATACGTGCTCCTATCATACGTGCTCAGCTTCTCTCGCGTAGATAGATAGATAGACAGATTAACACTTTATTGATCACCACAGAAACAATAAATAAGTAATATTATGATAGAAAGGCAATAAAATGGGCGGCCTTATCGCTGAAAGCGATCTCTTCCAGACAACCTTTGGATATAACGAAATGAGCAACACTATACTAGTACCGGTGTAAAAAGCGTAATGACACTGATAGTCTTGTTTAGTGGGTAATCTCGGTAGTGCACCAACTGACTTTGACTTTTACACTCGAAAAATGATGTGCACAATATTACCTAAAATATTTTGCCTTCAATATTTGTTTGAGCACGCTCTCAAACGTGAAGGAAAACATTGAGAGAAATGTGATATGTGCATGAAATAGACCTCCGCGAGTACACTGAAACCTTTCACAATTGGTCTCTAGGCTCTTATCAGGGCCACCATACCTAAATTGTGCCTGATTTAACACAGGGAACCAGGAAAGAACCCGTGACAAGAATAGCAGTAGTTGGTAGTTATTAATCTCTATACCAATTGTGCCATGGTTTGTCCGGCCTAAGAATAGACCCCTATTTCTGTGCATGGATGCAGGAAAAGCCTTACTAAGGGATTACATCAGAAGATGGACAGCAGCATCCATCTGAGTAAATATCAAAAACTGCGATCACCAATCCGCCTGCCAAGCGTGGTGATTATGGCAAATCTTCCATCGCATTCTATAGGTCTCGTCCAATAGTGGACGTCTTATGATGATGATGATAACTTATTATTTTTATTATTTATTTATAGACGAGCAGCTTTCGCTGATGTGTCTACGTCAACAGTGTTAAAATTTAGTTGAAGTCTCTTAGTTTTGGTAAATTTTTTTGAGCACTGATTTATTTGTTCGAATCCAGATGTCAAGTTTGTTTTTGAATACATTGACGGAAGTGGCAGTAACAACGTCATCTGATAGCGTGTTCCCACTTTATTGCTGAAGAAGTGATGAGCGCGGCTAGTGAGACGGCGGGGTCATGGTTTAACTTCAGCTGGTGACCACGTGAGGGTCTTAGATCATCTTTCCATATAAGAATGTCTTGAAATTTTACTAAAGTAACTTTCGTGAATTATATCATTCATTTTGTAAAAACGGGAAATTTTCACGTACCGATATGTTGGTGGAAGACCCTCGATTAGGGTCGAAACCTGTTGGTGCTTCCACCAACATATCGGTACGTGAAAATTTCCCGTTTTTACAAAATGAATGTCTTGAAAGTTTAGCAGGTTGTAATGATGGGTCATAATCTTGTAAGTTTCGATAAGATCTTCTCGAAGGCGTCTATCCTCAAGAGTAGTGAGACGTACTGCGAAGACTAACAAGAAAATTTATGTAACTAATATAGGAAATGGAGAAACGGTCTGATAGATAAAATTACAGGTAATAAATAGCTATTTCTGTCATTAAGTTTCAAGAAGGACATAACTGGGTTATTGAAGCCACACCTTGACGGCCTCATTTAAGGCCTATCTAACTTTACGACTTAATTACTGACTATACGCCAAACGAAAGGCTTTTCCTTTTAAACTCGTTGTTAGATTGTTAAGTTTTGTAATGGAGCTTCTAGCAGAACCATTTGGAGCTTTGACAAAAAATATTTGATATTTTATAGTAGGTACTTCAAAGTACCTACCTTTCGATGTTGTTGCCTGGCCCATACCTTTGGAAACCAATATGTTCCTTATTTAAAACGAAATGCCTTAAAAAATTTAAGTATTTTTTTTAGGTATAAAATATATATGTTATCCCATAAGGTATACTTATTGTTTAGGTCTAATTTAATGTACATTTACCATGTAGCCTGAAATAAATATATTATTATTATGACATTGATTTATGTTGAATCTCATTAAAAAAATATAGTTAAAGAAATACTATCTACAAAAACAAATAGTATAAAAAAACACTATACTTAGTAAAAATATATATGTATATTATTATTATTAATAAGAACAGTAAAAACGGATGTACTTATCCTGTGTAAAAATTGTGGGCTTTGTGTACAAAATTAACAGGCATTTATAACCACCTCCTTTTTGAAAATACTCGTAGACATGCGCAATAATCATAACTGTTGAAAACCACGTAGACCCTATCAATAATAGACTTCTCATAGACATTATTACAAAATAGTGACAAATAAACGTAGTTTTGTTTTGTTTTCGGCCGCGTTTTGTGAACATTTCATAGAACTGCTACGGCGTAGACCCTCTACTTTTACGGGATACTTGAGTTTATTTACATACTTTTTAAACCAAAATAAGTTAATCAATATTCCATGAATTATCAATTTATCCAATCGAAGCAATTAACGCGGATTATGCTGCTGGTGGATTAGTTATGCCAAGCGCATGTTCGCGGTTTTCATTAACGGTTATTGCTGAAAAGGCTCTATTTAAATTTATATTTCGATCAAGTTGCTCAATAGTTAAACCGCAAAAAAATGCAAAAAACGCCATATTCTGAAAATGTTTGTTTTACTAGCAGAGTGACTGACTGATATCTATACAAAAGTGATGCGCACACTTCAAATAACACAAGTATTTATTGAAATAGAATAAAATATTTATAAATATTTTTGAATAGAATATTTATTGAATATAATTCATGCGAAGGATTTTTACGTGTATTCACTTTTCAAATCTCTTGATTGATTGTTTTTTCAATGCTAGTAAGGTAAAACAAGGTGTAAAAATGTAACTGCATAGTGACAGAAATAGGCAGGATATTATAGTCCCCAAAAAGAGTATACCATCAATGTTTTAAAATCAAAGAACCCTCGAAATCTCGTTTAAGTTTGAAACCTGTGATAAATAGTAAGTTAGTATTAAAACGAAGCTCAATTCATGGAGGTTGCCTTTCCATAGGCCTGACTTCACGAGTGAATAATCCATAAAATTACTGTTCTGACCCTATACAGCTGAATTTGCATTGTTATATAAATTGAGGGCGGTCTACTTTCGGACAAGCGTGAGAATGTTCGATCAGTCAGCTTTTTTGGAGGATATGACGTAAATAAAATATTAACTTAAGCTTTTTCCCATTATATAATCTCTAAATTAATTTGATCTATGTTTAGATTTTTCTGTTACGTATGGGATAGGTACACATTACCCACCACTATTATCATTTCACCCACTCCTCTAAGGTTTGCTGGAAGAAACCTCTTTTAGGGTTTAGCTCGCCTTTGGACATGTCCTTTGTGTAAGTTTTTTTTGTTTGGTATTTTGTGTACAATAAAAAATTATGAATTGTTTGCATCGGTCTGTTAGCTCAAATGTTTAATTTGTATTTTTTTTATTTTATGTATTTTAATAATATTTCACATATACGGTTACATGAACTGTATTATTCATCTTGTAAATGATTATGCATATTAACAGATAGAAGATTACATACTAGAGCTAGTAACTTGATTAACTGAACTGAACTGAGTATCAAGACAATTTAAAGCTATACCTGCTACTAGAGACCGTTTAGGTAACGTTAAGGGTCAAATCGAATATGTAACGTTATCGAGTCGCTAGCGAGACGATACTTAATGACAAATATTGACCAACATTGAGATGGCATGGAATCTTATAAATATGGCTGGATAATATTTGAAACTTCATATCAATATCGTTTTTCTAGCGACCCAATAAAGTTTGATATTAATGTGAAAGCCTCTGAATGTCCAATCCCAAATATGTTAAAATTAAATGGTTTCGATATGTTAGCTACCATTTCTTTAAATACTTATGTTAAGTCTGTGTGGCTTGGTATTATAAAATAATAAGAACACTTATTTGGGCCAAGCCTCATAGCACTAATGCAACGGGAGCCAGTGTCGATATTAGGGAAAAACTCCTTTGTATTCTTTCTCCCATTCTTGCGAGCAAAGTGTGGCTGTTTCTAATGAAACCCGGTACAGTCTTGAGGGTGACGCCAGGTTTTGCTCGTTAAAAATGAAATGTCAATGGAACCAGGAAAAAAGCCTTTCAACAAATAGGGAATTGCAAAAATTGGGAGTTATCTTTTTGTGCTGGAACTTAATAAGTTTTTACGAACACGAACCAAAGTTGCCAGAATGCATAAAATGCAGGTATGATATGATTTTGACACGATACATAATTGTAGGTTATCCAAACAAATAATAAAATATAGATTGTGAAATAGTTCTAAACATCTTCATAAAAATGCGTTCAATAGCGATAAAAAAAAATCGCAACCACGCTCAATAGCTTACCTCTGCTGGCCGAAGTTACGCAAGGAGACGACTCATACCACAAATTAACCACTAATCTTCACTTTTATTCATCCTTTACTGTAGGACCATGAAAAAATAAGATATAAAAACTGTAAGTAGGTACCTATGTAAAAAGATATACACTTAAAAATATATCGTCCAAAAATCACAGCACTAATGCAGTCAATGTGTGTCGCTGGCACAAAATAACCCGAGAATTCTAATTCAATTCACTTGTCAATATATTAATTGTTTTTTTATCGAGATTTTTAAAAATCGACTGTATGTGCGTTCGTACAGCCGCTGAGCTAGGGCGGGCTGCGACAGAGGGCGTAGTGCGGGGCGCGCAGGCGCTAACATTGCACCCTTAGAACAGGGATGGACTGGGCATGCTAAGTGTTGGAATCAAAGCGAGAAACACTTACTATTTAACTGCCGCACGGAGGCTCTAATGGCTCATCAAAAGGTGCCTATGTAGATAGTTATTTTCTTTAAACACTTTCTACTTTACACTCTACAATTTTAACTTTTTGATAAGAGAAATTGATAATATTATATTTAAGAATAACATAACACCCAACAGTCACATACGTAACCTGATCCCACACTAGGTTTCCCTAAATCGTGGGTATCAGAAACTACGAGTACCATAACGTATGGTAGTCGTCTAGTATGGTACCATAACACCCAGACCCAGAACAAATATTTGCATATCATACAAACATTTGTAGCGGGCATCGAACCCGCAACCAACGATTGCAAAGGTTGTCAACAAAATTAAAGGTTTAGTTGCCAAATGCCGTGGCGTGTCCGGCCTAAGAACAGACCCCTCCTTCTCCTCCCGTGGCTGTCTTAAAAGCGGACTAAGGGGTTACATCAGGGGATGGGCATCGTCCGTCTGAATACTTAACATAAATACTGCGATCACCAATCTGCCTGCCAAGCGTGGTGATTATGGAAAATCGCCCTATTTTATTCAATGGGGGAGGCTTCGTCCAGCATTGGTCGTAAAAGGCTGATAAATATTTGCCAAATAATCTCGATCGCTACCATAAAGTAAAAAATAAAAAGGATCGCAAAAATTGCAGATATATAACAATTTCACGTAGGTGTATTCTCCAGACAAATAATGAAGTAAATAAAATAATTAAGCAACAAGAGCAAATTAATTAAATCAAGGAAGGAGGTGCGTAGAATAAATACGATTACCGACATAGCGAACTAGCAAGTTGAAATAGCAATGGCCTATACTGCTCATAGAACCAACAATCGTTGCGGACTAAAGGTTCATCAAAATGCACTGAATGTGGGAAGTTTCGATAAACTGACGACATTCTAAAGGTCACAGGAAGTCGGTGGCTAGAGGCGGCTCGAGATCGTTTGTCATGCCATTCTAGGGTACCTGTGCTCAGAAGTGAACTTCTACTTTCTGATGACGATGATGATGATACATGAAATCACAAAACGAGCCAAAATATTTACTTCACTATAAAAGCGTTTGCCTATCGTTTTTGGGTCACGAAGACTAAACTCTAGTCAAAGTAACAGACGCGTGCCTAGAATAACGGATTGTTCCAGGGTCCGTCCCCGAGCTCGGGTAAACTCGGCTAAAAACGAAGACACCCGAATATACCCGAACGCATGGTCTGGTAGAGTAGGTTTTTAGAAAACAAGTAAGCATATAGCTAGGAATTTTACAGTTTACATAACACAACATAATAACACCCAACAGTCACATACGTATTCTTGATCCCAAACTAGGATTCCCTGTGTCGTGGGTATCAGGAACTACGAGTACCATGGTACCATAACACCCAGACCAGGAACAAATATTTGCAGATCATACAAACATTTGTCCCGCAGCGGGAATCGAACCCGTAACCTCTTGAATCTCAGCCGGCTACTCGCCCGCTGCACCACAGAGGTCATCATTGTAACTTCAACTTGCTAACTCTGAGAGGAATGTCGGTAATTTTATTACTTTAATTATTAATTTAAACATTTGTACTTAAACCAAAATTACCGACATCCCTTGACTTTCCTTTTTTCCGATTTACTTTCTTTCTTTTCATTCATTATTTTTTTTGTTTTCAAAAGAACAAAGGAGTCCAAAGCTCAAACATAAAACCACACTTTCGTTGAAGCCCAGGTTCAGATCCAAAGAAATACGGCCAGTGGCCACATTAAACTAGTTTGAGTTATTGACCACCGTAACTAGACCTTCCCCACCTCTCTCATAACTCCTGTAATAAGGTACGGAAGGTGCAGTGATACTGTCGTTAGGGCTCGTGTTAGTAGGGTGGGAGCCTGCACAAACAAACCTGAGTATTACGGGTATTCGAATGAAACAACACTTTTTTATGTAATTATACCCACAATATTGAATAGACGAACTCCGCTCCTCTCCTACGAAAACTCTTGTCTTCGTGATTTTGTGTGTGTGTCATGTCTTTCTGTTCGGCATTCGGCGAGGGAATATAGCTGCGGAGTCTTTGCAGTATTGTTTCTTTGATTTTCTAGCACTCAGTAAATCATCTGTTTCTTGAGGATGCTTAGTTAAGAGGTGAAACACGTATCGAATTCTTTCAGTTTTCGTTGGAGAGGAGCAAAATGGTTACTATGTATTTGTTCGTCTATTCAATATTGTAGAATGGATTTCCGAAAAGTCACGACCATTTTATTTGCAACAAACTTAAATAATATATAAAATTATTTACAATATCAACAACTTATTATGAGGAAGAAGTATATCTGTATATTTATAAAATTTAAAGTGACTGACTGACTGACTTATATCAAAGCACAGCCTACAGCTGATCCTAGAGACATGACATTTGGAGGAAACACCTCAAAATTTAATATCGGCAAAAATCGGCAATTTTTAGCGACTAAAACAATGGGTTACAAATGCCCAATATCCCAAACCTGCAGGAAAAACCTCCCTGTTAAAAAATTAGTATGCACTATTGTCAATAGGTGGCGCTGTGGCAATTTTCTACATTCTACTTTTGGTGTAAACCTAACAACAGGATATCATGTACAAAATTCAAGTCTCGCAACGCAGTTCCTCTACCACCAAAAGATGTGAGATCTAATGAAAAACCAAGTCGGTCAATGTACCTATCTATGGGAGCATCTATCCAAAAACTTTGTCATAAATTGTTACCTAATTAGTTAATTAACAACATTTTATATTGACCGTGTCAATATTAGTCATCTTTATTTCTTTAATAAATAAAATGACGTGGCAAGCACACACGGCAAATAGAATCGACATACAACAAAATAGGTGGCGCTGTGCTATTTGTCTACATTCAACTTTTGGTGTAAGCTAAGAGCGCTGCCACACGGGCGCTGCGGCAGCGCTGCTACATACAAATCTACGCGACGACGCACCGGCAACGCCCGTGTGGCATATCGTTCAGATTTGTATGTAGAACTACGGAACGTCATCGCTGCGTCGTCGCTGCGTCGTCACAGCACCGACGCAGCGCACCCGCAAAACCCTTGTACCAGCGCCCTAACAGTAATGAATATACAGGGTAATGCAAAAATGCAAGGTAAAATTTTTTCAGTAAGTACCTTATTTTCGAGTGTAGACTTTTCTAGACTATAATATTTTCTTCAAACTTGGGTGTCTAGTGGGTTTGGATCAGGAATATCTGAAAAAGTTCAAAATAAACCAAATCAAATTAAACCTATAAATGATAAACTATAAACTCACAAACACGGTAACCCCGGATAAGTTGTCTTTTTCCCTGTTGGTCATTTGGAAAAGTAGAGTGAGAAAGACACTATCCTAATCTACTAATTTTAGTAAAAAACATCAATCCATGTGTGTTACTCTTTCACGCAAAAACTACTGAACGGATTTTCATGAAACTTTACAATATTGTAGCTTATACATCAGAATAAAATAATTTATAATAGACTAGTTACGCCCCGCGGTTTCACCCGCGTGAATAATGATGAAAATTGATTATGATGATGATGATGATGATGAAAAGTAGCCTATGTGTTAATCCAGGGCGTAAAATATCTCCATTCCAAATTTCACTCAAATCCATTCTGTAGTTTTTACGTGAAAGAGTAACAAACATCCATACAAACTTTCGCGTTTATAATATTAGTAGGATAGGATAGGATAGGAAGTAGGATAGGATAGGATTCTACGCGTGCGGAGCTGCGAGCAAACGCTCGTACGTTTATAAAGACGACCAATTCCTGGCGCGGTGACCATATATAGTCGGCTGAGCCGCGAAAGAGTGTGGGTTCGATTCCCGCTGCAGGATAAATGTTTGCATGACCGGCAAATATTTGTTCTGAGTATGGGTGTTGCAGTACAATGGTACTCTTAGTTCCTGATACCCACGACACAGGGAATCCTTGACTGTTGGGTGTTATGTCATGCAAAGTAAGCGCAACAATCTAGCCAACTGCCAAACATTTTAGGCCAAAGTAAACTAACACATAAACGAGTGGTTAGCTGTTAACCCTGACATCCGATGACATAAAATGTGCGAAAACATCTGTCAAAATATATGTTTATTAAAAGAATTAATTACAATATTTATTACTATATTCTTAAGCCCTTATTCATAATCATTTTTTAAACCTATTTTGTTTTGTTTTCTCAGATGTAAAATAATATACGCTATAACTTTTCATTTAAAAAACCGACTTCCGCCAATTGTATTCACTATCACATGCAATCACTACGATGCACGGTGAATGAATATGCCGCGGCAAAAGTTCGAAATAAACTAACCTTGCACTCTATGCAAAAGTCATTAATTTTTTATCAGTGCTTTTAAAATGTTACAAATACCCACAATAGCACTTGTATTCGTCTAAAACAATGTCAAGTGGGTACTCAGATGTTTATTTATAAAGCATAAGCAAAACATACCAATATGTCAACGCATACTTAAGATAACAACTTTGTTACTCAAAATTAGCGGGTGGGTCGATTTTTTTGGCGGCCAGTGTATTTGGATAAAAAAAAAATATGAAAGAACCATAGTGGTGAAAGGTTTATGATACTTTCTGAATTAAAATGCTTGGTTTTTTGCTAAACATATCAAAATCGCCATATGTATGCCTACAATATTTGAGGAGTTCCCTCAATTCCTCATGTATTCCAATATAAGAACTGGGTTTTGAAAAATTTAACCAATATGGAAGTAAAAAAAGAAATAAAAAAAGAATTTTCCAAATCGGTTCATAAACGCCGGAGATATGAGGTTAACATTAAAAAAAAAAAAATTCAACCGAATTGAGAATCTACTCCTTTTTGTGAAGTCGGTTAAAAAAAATGAATCAGTACGGCTGAGACCCAATTTCACCATAATCTGTTAGTTAGTAAATGTCTTGTTAAATCTAACAAAATCAAGGTGACAGATAATTTTTGAAAACACCTGTCATAAAGCATTGGTTAGACTAAACAGTTGCTTTTAACCGCCTGTTATTTGTTGGTGATATCAAACCTAAACGTGCAGTTAAACGGCCGTTGAGCCTAACTATTGAACAATTGTATTGGGGAACTCAGGGCTAAATCTAATAAAGGCATAGTAGACTAGTAATTTCAGAAATTGAAACCTATCCTGAACGGAACTGACTCAACGGACAAAGAATATCAATATTATTGTTCTGTGAAGATAAGTGTACTTACGATAGACTCCATACTGCAGACATCGTTTTATCCTCCTTAATATGAATAAAAGCAGTGCTGTCGTACCAGTGGCTCCAATAACAGCAATCGCAGCAATCTTAGCTATCTCTGCCTTGAACATCGTATAGGCAAATATAAAAAAACTAGTTCCAGTAGCATATTCAGTACTGACTTTAACTGTCGTGGACTCAAAATTAGTAGTATCAGTGACTTCTGTTGTAGTGTAATTTTCAGTCGGTAGTATGAACTCAGTAGTTGTTGGACTTTCAGTTGTTTCAGAGACAGTAGTGGTTATTTCACTCGACGTAATAAATTCAGTAGTTGTTGGACTTTTAGTTGTTTCAGGGACAGTAGTGGTTATTTCACTCAACGTAATAAATTCAGTAGTTGTTGGACTTTCAGTTGTTTCAGAGACAGTAGTGGTTATTTCACTCGACGTAATAAATTCAGTAGTTGTTGGACTTTCAGTAGTTTCAGAGACAGTAGTGGTTATTTCACTCGACGTAATAAATTCAGTAGTTGTTGGACTTTCAGTAGTTTCAGAGACAGTAGTGGTTATTTCACTTGACGTAATAAATTCAGTAGTTGTTGGACTTTCAGTAGTTTCAGAGACAGTAGTGGTTATTTCACTCGACGTAATAAATTCAGTAGTTGTTGGACTTTCAGTAGTTTCAGAGACAGTAGTGGTTATTTCACTTGACGTAATAAATTCAGTAGTTGTTGGACTTTCAGTTGTTTCAGAGACAGTAGTGGTTATTTCACTCGACGTAATAAATTCAGTAGTTGTTGGACTTTCAGTTGTTTCAGAGACAGTAGTGGTTATTTCACTCGACGTAATAAATTCAGTAGTTGTTGGACTTTCAGTTCTTTCAGAGACAGTAGTGGTTATTTCACTCGACGTAATAAATTCAGTAGTTGTTGGACTTTCAGTTGTTTCAGAGACAGTAGTGGTTATTTCACTCGACGTAATAAATTCAGTAGTTGTTGGACTTTCAGTTGTTTCAGAGACAGTAGTGGTTATTTCACTTGACGTAATAAATTCAGTAGTTGTTGGACTTTCAGTTGTTTCAGAGACAGTAGTGGTTATTTCACTCGACGTAATAAATTCAGTAGTTGTTGGACTTTCAGTAGTTTCAGAGACAGTAGTGGTTATTTCACTTGACGTAATAAATTCAGTAGTTGTTGGACTTTCAGTTGTTTCAGAGACAGTAGTGGTTATTTCACTCGACGTAATAAATTCAGTAGTTGTTGGACTTTCAGTAGTTTCAGAGACAGTAGTGGTTATTTCACTCGACGTAATAAATTCAGTAGTTGTTGGACTTTCAGTTCTTTCAGAGACAGTAGTGGTTATTTCACTCGACGTAATAAATTCAGTAGTTGTTGGACTTTCAGTTGTTTCAGAGACAGTAGTGGTTATTTCACTCGACGTAAAAAATTCAGTAGTTGTTGGACTTTCAGTAGTTTCAGAGACAGTAGTGGTTATTTCACTCGACGTAATAAATTCAGTAGTTGTTGGACTTTCAGTTCTTTCAGAGACAGTAGTGGTTATTTCACTCGACGTAATAAATTCAGTAGTTGTTGGACTTTCAGTTGTTTCAGAGACAGTAGTGGTTATTTCACTCGACGTAATAAATTCAGTAGTTGTTGGACTTTCAGTAGTTTCAGAGACAGTAGTGGTTATTTCACTCGACGTAATAAATTCAGTAGTTGTTGGACTTTCAGTAGTTTCAGAGACAGTAGTGGTTATTTCACTCGACGTAATAAATTCAGTAGTTGTTGGACTTTCAGTTGTTTCAGAGACAGTAGTGGTTATTTCACTCGACGTAATAAATTCAGTAGTTGTTGGACTTTCAGTTGTTTCAGAGACAGTAGTGGTTATTTCACTCGACGTAATAAATTCAGTAGTTGTTGGACTTTTAGTTGTTTCAGGGACAGTAGTGGTTATTTCACTCAACGTAATAAATTCAGTAGTTGTTGGACTTTCAGTTGTTTCAGAGACAGTAGTGGTTATTTCACTCGACGTAATAAATTCAGTAGTTGTTGGACTTTCAGTAGTTTCAGAGACAGTAGTGGTTATTTCACTTGACGTAATAAATTCAGTAGTTGTTGGACTTTCAGTTGTTTCAGAGACAGTAGTGGTTATTTCTCTTGACGTAATAAATTCAGTAGTTGTTGGACTTTCAGTTGTTTCAGAGACAGTAGTGGTTATTTCACTCGACGTAATACATTCAGCAGTTGTTAGACTTTCAGTAGTTTCAGAGACAGTAGTGGTTATTTCACTTGACGTAATAAATTCAGTAGTTGTTGGACTTTCAGTTGTTTCAGAGACAGTAGTGGTTATTTCACTTGACGTAATAAATTCAGTAGTTGTTGGACTTTCAGTTGTTTCAGAGACAGTAGTGGTTATTTCACTCGACGTAAAAAATTCAGTAGTTGTTGGACTTTCAGTAGTTTCAGAGACAGTAGTGGTTATTTCACTCGACGTAATAAATTCAGTAGTTGTTGGACTTTTAGTTGTTTCAGGGACAGTAGTGGTTATTTCACTCAACGTAATAAATTCAGTAGTTGTTGGACTTTCAGTTGTTTCAGAGACAGTAGTGGTTATTTCACTCGACGTAATAAATTCAGTAGTTGTTGGACTTTCAGTAGTTTCAGAGACAGTAGTGGTTATTTCACTTGACGTCATAAATTCAGTAGTTGTTGGACTTTCAGTTGTTTCAGAGACAGTAGTGGTTATTTCACTTGACGTAATAAATTCAGTAGTTGTTGGACTTTCAGTTGTTTCAGAGACAGTAGTGGTTATTTCACTCGACGTAATAAATTCAGTAGTTGTTGGACTTTTAGTTGTTTCAGGGACAGTAGTGGTTATTTCACTCAACGTTATAAATTCAGTAGTTGTTGGACTTTCAGTTGTTTCAGAGACAGTAGTGGTTATTTCACTCGACGTAATAAATTCAGTAGTTGTTGGACTTTCAGTAGTTTCAGAGACAGTAGTGGTTATTTCACTTGACGTAATAAATTCAGTAGTTGTTGGACTTTCAGTTGTTTCAGAGACAGTAGTGGTTATTTCACTTGACGTAATAAATTCAGTAGTTGTTGGACTTTCAGTTGTTTCAGAGACAGTAGTGGTTATTTCACTCGACGTAATAAATTCAGTAGTTGTTGGACTTTCAGTCGTTTCAGAGACAGTAGTGGTTATTTCACTTGACGTAATAAATTCAGTAGTTGTTGGACTTTCAGTTGTTTCAGAGACAGTAGTGGTTATTACACTTGACGTAATAAATTCAGTAGTTGTTGGACTTTCAGTTGTTTCAGAGACAGTAGTGGTTATTTCACTCGACGTAATAAATTCAGTAGTTGTTGGACTTTCAGTTGTTTCAGAGACAGTAGTGGTTATTTCACTCGACGTAATAAATTCAGTAGTTGTTGGACTTTTAGTTTTTTCAGGGACAGTAGTGGTTATTTCACTCAACGTAATAAATTCAGTAGTTGTTGGACTTTCAGTTGTTTCAGAGACAGTAGTGGTTATTTCACTCGACGTAATAAATTCAGTAGTTGTTGGACTTTCAGTAGTTTCAGAGACAGTAGTGGTTATTTCACTTGACGTAATAAATTCAGTAGTTGTTGGACTTTCAGTTGTTTCAGAGACAGTAGTGGTTATTTCACTTGACGTAATAAATTCAGTAGTTTTTGGACTTTCAGTTGTTTCAGAGACAGTAGTGGTTATTTCACTCGACGTAATAAATTCAGTAGTTGTTGGACTTTCAGTAGTTTCAGAGACAGTAGTGGTTATTTCACTCGACGTAATAAATTCAGTAGTTGTTGGACTTTCAGTTGTTTCAGAGACAGTAGTGGTTATTTCACTTGACGTAATAAATTCAGTAGTTGTTGGACTTTCAGTTGTTTCAGAGACAGTAGTGGTTATTTCACTTGACGTAATAAATTCAGTAGTTGTTGGACTTTCAGTTGTTTCAGAGACAGTAGTGGTTATTTCACTCGACGTAATAAATTCAGTAGTTGTTGGACTTTCAGTTCTTTCAGAGACAGTAGTGGTTATTTCACTCGACGTAATAAATTCAGTAGTTGTTGGACTTTCAGTAGTTTCAGAGACAGTAGTGGTTATTTCACTCGACGTAATAAATTCAGTAGTTGTTGGACTTTCAGTTGTTTCAGAGACAGTAGTGGTTATTTCACTCGACGTAATAAATTCAGTAGTTGTTGGACTTTCAGTTCTTTCAGAGACAGTAGTGGTTATTTCACTTGACGTAATAAATTCAGTAGTTGTTGGACTTTCAGTTGTTTCAGGGACAGTAGTGGGTGTTTCACTCGATGTTATGAACTCGGTAGTTGTTGGACTTTTAGTTGTTTCAGGGACAGTAGTGGGTGTTTCACTCGATGTTATGAACTCAATAGTTGTTTCTATATAATTAGCTACTGTTAAATATGGTTTGGTCAATCGTGCATGTGAAGAGTCATGTTTGTCTGTTCCCAAAACATTTGTACCTTTTAGAGGTTTTAAGCATTTAGTCTCAGAGCTTAGTGGACATGAAGGACTGTAATTGAATTCCAAAATGCATTCCTTATTTTCTTGTAGCGTTTTGAATATTTCGCTCGAATGTTTATGCAAGGGGTATTCACTTTTTATAGTCTTCCTGTAAAATATTTTTTTTGATAAACTTGGTTTTTATGGTTCCGTACATCCAATAAAAGCGAAACACTATTAGGGTCTAATTTTAAGAGAAAATAAGAGAATGAAAAAAAACTTTTGTTATGTGCATCGTAACGTATCAAATTGAAGAGCTCGTTATGCGATATTTTTTTTTGTCTAGTATAGTTTTAAAATGCATTATTTTAAAGATATATGAAATATACGATAATCGAACATTTCCCACCTCGATGACAAAATGAGTATAATATTTAAAAATGATACGCTATATATTTCATAGTTTACAAGAAAACCTTAACGAAAATCCTGAGTCATTAAATTTCCGTGATACGGAACATATTCGTGATACTGTGTTGCTTAATTTCACCAAGGACTAATTGCATGGAACCCTTTCCACACAAGTCTGACTCGTACTTGATCGGGATTTTAAAGTGAGAACTACTTCTCACACTTATGAGAAATACTTAGATTTTTACAATATCCCAAGTACTTGGGTGCGAGCGGGAATCGAACCCGCGAACGTGTTCTTTTTCGTTTCAAGAGACCGTGTCAGTTCGATACTTACGGTCGGGTATTTTTGCGATAGAATGGAAACCTTTATTTTTATTACATACAACACCCAACAGTCACATACGTAGTCTTGATCCCACACTAGGATTCCCTGTGTCGTGGGTATCAGGAACTACGAGTACCACGGTACCATAACACCCAGTCCCGGAACAAATATTTGCAGATCATACAAACATTTGTCCCGCAGCGGAAACCGAACCCGCAACCTCTTGCATCTCAACCGGCTATTCGCCCACTGCGACCACAGAGGTCGTCATAATTGGGTCTTAAGATTAATGAGCTTTTTGATAGCGCACAGTTAGTCTTCTTAACCCTCTACTTTTAAAAAGAGTTATAATACTTACAATGAAATAGGTTCTATTATTGGTTTAACTTTGCCATCGAAATCTTCATTATACTCTTTTAACATCAAGTAGTAGCGTGTGCACTCAGGGCTGCAGTATGTGAGTAAAAGATTATTCTGTAAATATTTAAATTATCTTTATTTTATTTATAAATGTTTCTAAATCTATAATAAATATAATCACCACTCTGTAGCCTCAGAGGTTTGTTGGAAGAAAACTCTTTTTAGAGTTAAGCTCGCTTTTGTACATGTTCTTTTGTTCTGTCTTGTGTTCATATTATGTGTCTGTGTATAATAAAGAATAAAGTGCATCACACACGTAGCAGATGCGGTAATATTTTATATGCGTATAAAAACTTATCGCATCTGAAGGCATCACACACGTAACAGATACGATAATATACGAAAATGATACATTCACGCGGAATCCTTCAAACTGTATTGTATTTCAATTTGTATACACAGATATCATCTGTCCATCTTTTGATATATGTCGGTGCCTACAGATGCTTGACGTTAAAATATAAGTAATCTGCTACGTGTGTGTCTGCTGCGTGCTCCTTGAGCTTAGTAATAGAGAGCGATATGGACAGATACGCGCTCAGATACAGATATCTTACCGCATATGCTACGTGTTTGACACACTTAAAGAATAGATTTGATCGGTATCACACAGCTGGAGAGATACAGGAATAGATGTCCTATGAAATTGACAACATAAAGGATTTGTTGTCAATAATTGACATGGATTCCATTAGAAAGTGACGAACACATTAAAAAACGTAGAGAACCAGTTTCCAAAGCTTACGACTAAGATCGGTTTCAGTGTCACTTACCCCTATTGCTATTACTGCGCCCTAACAGGGCACAATGTACTAACCATTTTGTGATATTTTGTAAGACCTTCACAATAATGTACATGGTGCAAAAACATAACTGATTACTAAAGCAGATATAATTAGTATAGTTACTTACAGTGAAATAAACAATGTAAACGAGGCTCTTCATTTTATATACGTCTAAATTTTTTAATTTGAGTTTAGCGACTTTTTTTGGATTGATCCATAAAATTCGATTGATCAATTTACTTCAGTTACTTCGATATTTATTTATCACAGATCAACTCAAACTGCCGAAGACTACAAAAACGTCTTAACACTGACTACAATGTCTTCTACCAATTTTCAGCACCACTATTGACCTATTATTAAATATTTTAATGTTACTTTTGTTTAGAAGAAAATATTATGAATCAAATACAACAGTAACGAATTAAACGCGGTAAACAATAAAATGATCCTAAACCTAGCGTTTGATGAGTAAGTAAGGTATGGGTTATCCTTATAAATAATAGCTATAAATACCATTTAGATATGTCATGATGATGACAAGGTTGTTTGTTCAATGAACAGTATTTTTTTTAGTGTAGCCTATAGTGTGCTCTAAAGGTTGAAGGAAAACATCGTGAAAATTCGAAGGCCGAGATAAAATAGAGGTTACATAGAACTGTCCCTGTCACTGTCGCTCGAATGCCCACGACACACGTGTTAGACAGTGACGGGGACAATGCTAAGCATTAGAACGACATTAGAGACATGACAATCATGTGCATGAATGGAACCTTTGCTATAGGAGTGCGAGGTGCACTCGTTTTTACCGGTTCTTTCTGTATCAGTCTTAGGCCCTTATCAGGGCCACCGTACAACCTGATCACTGATTACCACCCTGCGTTAGTGACTAAGAAAGAACTGCGTAATGGTAAACGAAGAAACGAGTTATGAGTTTTGTTAGCAGTAGAGCTTCTTGTGAAAGAGTTCGCCCGGGGAAGTACTAACACCGTACCTATTTCTACTGTCAAGCAGTAGTACTCGCATTGCTGTGTTTCGGTTTCAAGGGTATGGGTGCCGGTGAAATTACAGGCACATGAGACTTTTAATCTTTATGTCTCAGGGTCGGCAGCACGCGTGTGATGCCTCTGTGATGTTGCAGGCGTCCATAGGCTACGGTAACTACTTTGCATCAGGTGGGTCGTATGCTTGTTTGCTTGCCCTAGTCTCAAAGCCCTTACCAGGGCCACCGTACAACCTGATCACTGAGTACCACCCTGCGTTAGATCACTGACTAAGAAATAACTGCGTTATGGTATACGAAAAAACGGAGTTAGTGCCAAGCCGGCGAGATGAAGTAAGAGAAGCGTGAGCGACCATGACGCAGTGATTGCGTCTTTCAACTGCCAAAAAACCGTTCAGTATATTGTTTCTTTGTCATTCATCATGCCGGCCGTAGTGTTTCCGGTTTAAAAAAGACATCTCCGTCTCCTCTTGTGCATGTCGTAAAAACCAACTAAGGGATTACACCAGAGAATAATAGGCAGCAGCATACCCCTGAGTACTCAACACCAATATACTGTGATCACCAAACAGCCTGTTAAGCGTGGTGATGATGGCAAATCCCCCCATTGCATTCTATCGGAGAGATCTCGTCCAGCAGTGGACGTCTTAAGGCTGCTGATGATGATACTTTCACAAGTTAGTTTTTCATCCCATCTATTCGAAAAGGATGACTTGGTTCGCCTTTAAGTGCACCCAAAGGTGGTGTTTTCTGTATGAAGCTTCTATAAGTGCGCCGCAATTATCTTTGCCGCGCACTTTTTAAATTTGCAACATATCGAACTCAAATAAGTGCGCCGCAATTATCTTTTACGCGCACTTTTTGAATTTGGAACATCTTGAAAAGAATCAAACACAAATAAGTGCGCCGCAATTATCTTTGCCGCGCCCTTTTTAAATTTGAATCATCTTAGTGTTCAGCGCCAAAGAAGGCGAACGCAAATATTGTTTTCATCCCATCTATTCGAAAAGGACGACTTGGTTCGCCTTTAAGTGCACCCAAAGGTGGTGTTTTCTGTATGAAGCTTCTATAAGTGCGCCGCAATTATCTTTGCCGCGCACTTTTTAAATTTGGAATATATCGAACTCAAATAAGTGCGCCGCAAAAATCTTTTACGGCCCTTTTTGAATTTGGAACATCTTGAAAAGAATCAAACACAAATAAGTGCGCCGCAATTATCTTTGCCGCGCCCTTTTTAAATTTGGATCATCTTAGTGTTCAGCGCCAAAGAAGGCGAACGCAAATATTGTTTTCATCCCATCTATTCGAAAAGGACGACTTGGTTCGCCTTTAAGTGCACCCAAAGGTGGTGTTTTCTGTATGAAGCTTCTATAAGTGCGCCGCAATTATCTTTGCCGCGCACTTTTTAAATTTGGAATATATCGAACTCAAATAAGTGCGCCGCAAAAATCTTTTACGGCCCTTTTTGAATTTGGAACATCTTGAAAAGAATCAAACACAAATAAGTGCGCCGCAATTATCTTTTCCGCGCCCTTTTTAAATTTGGATCATCTTAGTGTTCAGCGCCAAAGAAGGCGAACGCAAATATTGTTTAAATAAATACTGGCTGGTACGACGGCCCATAGTCGCGCCACCGGCTGAATAAAAAAAAACAAATTAGAAACGACGGCCCGCGATTTCGTCATTTTTAACCGACTTTACAAAAAGGAGGAGGTTCTAAATTCGGTTGTATTTTTTTTTAATGTTACCTCATATCTCCGGCGTTTATGAACCAATTTGGAAAATTCTTTTTTTATTTGAATATATATACTTCCAGATTGGTCCCATTTTTTTCAGAATCCAGTTCTGATGATGGAATCCACGAGGAATTGAGGGAACTCCTCAAATATTGTAGGCATACATATGGCGATTTTGATATTTTCAGCAACAAACCAAGCATTTGCATTCAGAAAGTATCATAATCCTTTCACCACTATGGTTCTTTCATAATTTTTTTTTCATCCAAATATTAAGTCGAATACAACGGCGGAAGTCTTTTTTTTAAATGATAAGTTATTCACGGATTGTTAGAAATTCATGGTTTTGTTTTTGAAATAAAATATGAGGCGCCTTTTATTTTCTCATAGTGGGTGATGAAAAGTAGAGCGTAACACTCGGGCGCAAAATATATTTTTGGCTCGGGCGAAGTACTTTGAATCCCTCGCTACGTTCGGGATTCTACTAAAGAAACTCTCGCTATGCTCGGGATTCTACTCTAGAATCCCTCACTTCACTCTGGATTCAAAAAAGCGCCCTCGCCGTAAAAATATTATTTTGCTCCCTTATGATACAATCTACTATTGTATCTTATCATCTAGTAAGGTATCTTCATTGGTGGCGTTAACACCATTGGCGTGAAGTTAAATTTCGCATTTAACTATTGGAAGTTCGTTGCATGGAAAAACCAACACCCTGCGTGCGTTCTCTCTTTAGCAAAAATAATTAAATTCAATTCAATAAAATATTTTTATTCCAGAAGATACAAAAGTACACTTGGATTAAGTATATCAAAATTTTACAAGCATTTGGTGCATGCATACATAAATAAATAATATTTCACACAAAATTATCTAGCCCCAAGCTAAGCAGAGCTTGTGTTATGGGTAACTGTGTGTGTTATGGGTGTGGATAACTGATATACTTAATACAAATACATTACATAGATGGTAGATATTTTCTTTTATTATACATAGAAGAATACCCAGAACACCCTAAACAATTATCTGCAGATCTCACAAATATTTGTTCAGAGGCGGGAATCGAACCCGCAACCTCCTGCGTCGCACATAGGACATAGGATTTAAACAATTGATAAAACTTAAATAGAATAAGGAAACCAATTAAAACATATGATATTGCTAAAGTTAGCATAGTTACGGTGTACGTTCATTAAACTCTTATCATTTAAAATACAACAAGTTATTTATAAAAGAATATCCTTTATCTGAGCGAGTCAATTCTACAGCTAAATGAGAATAGCCAGTGAACTTCATAAAAGCTCTTGCCCAACTCAAGAGTACTATCCTCCGACTCGGAGGTTGTCGACCTCCGTGGCACATAGGACAACTAGCCGGCTGAGATGCAAGAGGTTGTGGGTTCGATATTTGATCCCACACTAGGATTCCCTGTGTCAAGGGTATCCACGAAAAAACGACTACCAATACGAGTACCATGGTACCAGAACACCCAGACCCGGAACAAAAATTTGCAAATTATGCAAATATTTGTCCCACAGCGGGAATCGAACCCGCATCTCTTGCGTTTCAGCTGGCTACTCACCTACTGCGCCACAGAGGTCAAAATAACGAGAATAAAGGATAATGCGGATCAAACACTGGTTTCTCAGAAGTGTGGATTATCACATTAAAAACCTACAAACAATTATATTTGTGTACGGGAGCGTGAAAACGACCCTGAGGATATGTGGAAGATGCTTGCTTATTAGCCATTTTTAACCGACTTCAAAAAAAGGAGGAGGTTCTCAGTTTGGTTGTATTATTTGATACCTTATTTATAGATCGATTATAAATCGATTTAAAAAGTTATTTTTTTGAACGAGCGAAGCGAGTTCTCCGAGTCAAGTTGGAAGAATCGGCGTTTGTATGTATGTATGTATGTATGTATGTATGTTTGTCCGATGAAAACTTCCAAACCGTTAATCCGATCTTCATGAAATTTGGTATGGTGGTAGATAGTATTAGTACAATTTGTAGGTAAGGTTATGAGCTATATCGGTCAGGGGGTTGCTGAGATATTGGGGTCCAAGAGGGGGTACAAAATATAAAAGTTAGACGGTCAGATCAAGTGGGGTGTCTAATAAAAACGCTTTGGTTGGACATTTCAAAACTGTTTTTAATAAGTATTTAAACTTAGTAGTTTCCGAGATATTAGGGAAAATAAAAAAAGTAAAAATCGAAAATTCTAGGGTACTTCCAGCAATCCCACAATGCTGAAATTTGGTATGCTTGTGGCTTTTGTGTCACAACTACAGGGAAAAGTCTGAAATTGAAGAATTTCGAGACATGCACCCTATAAAAGAAAAAAACCAATATAATATCCGTTGTTGACATCCCATTTCTAGGAATTTGAATGACGTTGGAGGTCTATGATTTCGTCAAAAGGACGTTACCAATTAATTCGTAACAGGTACTTATGTAGTATCAGAGACAAGTTACTTGTCTCTGGTGGTATGAAAGCCCCGTTGCTTAGTGCTATTCAAAACTTATTTCGTGTGTGTAGGAAATTACCTCGAGGAGAAAATAAAAAAATTAAAATTGAAATTATGGAAATGTCTTACATTTAAGTAGTCGAGCTGATCAAGGTGTCATCGCGAGGTCTCAGTTTGGGGCGAACCACTAGTTATCATGATTTTTTACTTTTTTTTTAGGATATACTTACTTCCAGTTTGGTCCCATTTCTATCAAAACTCAGTTCTGATGATGGAATCCATGAGGAATTGAGGAAACTCCTCTAATAGTATAGGCATACATTTAGCAATTTTGGTATTTTTAGCAACCTTTAGCAAATAACAGCATGCAGATAGCCGAATTTAAATGCGGAAGTCGTTTTTTCTAATGAGCTGTGCCATTTCACCGGTAGGGCAAGTCATTGGTCTCTGTTGCTTTTCGTGTTTTGCGTTTAAGGTAGTGGAAGGAGTAGTGGAAGGGGGCATTAAGCAAGCCTTCTGGCTCTATACTACTAAAAAAAATTACTTTATTTTAATTGGATTGGATAACCGCGAAAGCAACCTGCGTAGCTTCGCGTAGCACCTTGTCAGGTGAAATGCTACGAGACGCTACGCAGCTTTAAAAACGTTTGATAGAAACCTACCCGACGTTAGATAGAAGGTTTTAAAAGAATAATAACTCTATTTTACTGTGGGGTTGTTCACGATAAAGTTCATCAATCTAATATACAGTCTATTAATTATACAACAGTATGTTATGAACGAGATGTCATCTCAGTTTATGTGCGTTACAGCCTGGTGATAAGAGTCACATTTTCTGATTTATCAATCTAAGTAGGTTAGCTACTATCATCATTTGCAAGTACCCCCGAGATAATATCTCATCACATTGTACTGGGATTCACAACATTTAGGTTGTGTGAAAACATTCTCGCTGAAAGTTTAGTGATATATGTAAAAATTCTTTGGACTTTGGAACCCATCTAACAACTTGCAGCAAGTTTTAAAACTTTAATATTTAAAAAAATCCTAAATACGGATTTATTATTAGAACATTTTTAAAAACTATAATGCTTCTGAAATACTTTGTAATGCTAATTTTGATAGTGGATTTTTTTGATGACTCCCATGCTTTAGAACCTAGTGATGAAGGAGCTTGTGTAGTTAAAATCAGGTAGGTACGTACTTTTAATTAAAAAAACTGTGTTTTTTGACATAAAACAGTTTTCTTTTTTACTAACTAGTATGATGAAGCTAGTAGCTGCTCCTCATATCATCATCAGCCTATAGAAGTATACTGCCAAACATAGGCATCCTCTATAGAATACTACGACAAATGGTCATTAGCCGTCTTCATCCACCGAATTTAAAACGTTTAAAATGTCGTCAACCCGTCGAATGGACTATGGCCATCCAATACTGCGTCGTCCGGTTCGTGGTTGCCACTCGAGAACCTTAAGTGTTGCTAAGTTCTGCGAGCTATATATGGCCTACCCATTGTCATTTTGCTATATATGAAAGCTATGCCAGTGATCTTGGTTCTTTTACGGAACCCTTAATTTACGATTCTATCTCGTAGTGAAACGTAGGCTCTTCATATTATGATCACAAGATATGTCAAAAAAAAAAATTACCCAAAAGGGTTTTGAATTTGTAATTTAATTCTCAGTATTTCCCGAAATAATAACTTGAACTTACAATTTTGTAGGTAATGATTTCTATATTTATTATTTTGTAGTTCGACCCAGATGAGAAAAAAATCGTACAGTGTTACAGTTTGGAGAAACGGTAGAAGACGTGCACTGAGGAGGTTCAAAAACGAGGTAAGTTAAACATTAGAGTGAGATACACATTAATAAATACTCATTTGCTACAGAAAGTCATATCAAACTAGCTACTTTGCACGGTGTTCAGTCAAACTGTGAAACTACAGTTCATCGACCTGTGTGAAAGGTCAATGACAGCCAACACAGTATCAAAAAAAAATTGTTGAATGAAAACCTCCTCAATATTTAATATTCATAATTTATGAAAATGAATGATAATACAAATATACGCCAAGGGACTGTTTTTTTAAATTAACATTGTTGTAGATGCGAAAGTTTGAACGTTTGTTACTGCAGAATTGATTTCAATCTTTGATGAAAGGTATAGAGATATAGGAGAGATATATTTTGGTTGGAAATACACACAGACTACTTTTTTACTCGGTACCTGTAACCGAAACCACAGGCCAATGGTTTTTTTCTGAGTAGAACATCCCCTAAATATTAAAAAAAATACGTCATCTTCAACAAGCGGCTGGTTTATATGCAACTAAATTTTGTTTACTATTATTGCAGTCGTATTTTATATGGACGAACCACACCATCTGCTGTCAGGGTTGGCAGCATAACAGTGAGTTCAACACCTGTACCCCTATCTGCAGCACCGGATGTCTAAACGGGAAATGTATAGGCCCTTCCACCTGCCACTGCGAGCCACCTCTCTACCTCGACCCAGAACGACACAACGCCTGTCTAACCCCACTCTGTGACCCTCAATGTATAAACAGCATTTGCAATGTCAATAACATCTGCGAATGCGAGAGCAAAACCAGGCGATACAACAAAACACACTGCGCGCATTGCGATGAATACTATGATATTAATGCAGATTTGACCTGTAATCCGATTTGCGAGAGACCATGCATCAACGGAAAATGCACAGCTCCAAACATCTGCTCTTGTTTAGATGGATACGTCACTAGTGACGATCGATTCACCTGTGCCCCAGTTTGTGAGAAGTGCGTGAACTCAACATGTATCGCGCCAAATGTGTGTAGCTGTCTCGAAGGGTATTCAGCTATCGACGAGTCTACTTGCGCACCAAAATGTGAAAGTTGCACTAATGGGGTGTGCGTAGTTCCCGGTAAATGCGAATGTTTTGATGGATACAGTAACTTAAACGGCAGTTGTGAAGCTGTTTGTGAGATGGAGTGTATCAACGGCTTCTGTTCAGCACCTAATGTGTGTACGTGTGCTGAAGGCTACGTGGAAAGATACCCTGGAGTTTGCATGAAGCCCTGCCGTTTGGAGTGCAATGGAACTTGTGATATGAAAGGTCAATGTTCCACTGGTATCTGTACTACGGTCATAGAGTGAGTATACAACTTTTTTCCGTATTTAATTTCCGTATTTTATCTATAATGTCTTTAGTTATCGAGTGGAAGGCCTTCCTGTACCGCGTCGTCTGGTTTGTGGTAGCTACTCGAGAATTTTTACTCCCCAATGGTTGTTAGTTCTGCGAGTTATATGACCTGCCCATTGCCACTTCAACTTGCTAATTTTGAGAGCTACGTCGATGACTTTGATTCTTTTACAACCACTTGGTTCTTATAGAATTGAAACTTTTGTGGTTGGGAATCACTTTAAATTGAAAAAAAAACGGGTAATTATCACTGATTTTCGTCACTTTTGCTGACGTTTCACTTGGTTCTTCTTTTCTTTTGATTTCTGGTCAACTCTTTAATAATAATAATAATACGTTTATTGCGGCAAAGAAAAGAAAAGAAAAATGTAACAATGACTTAGATTAAGATTAGCATGAATGTTACACTACAATAACCCATAGGCAGGTAACTCAAAATTAGAAAAAGCTTAGCTAAGGTTAGTCACAATTTACTGCCGTATTGTGTTGGCACATAATATTATGTCAAGCGCATACCCAGTCCAGACCCCACACTAGGATTACCTGTGTCGTGAGTATCAGAACTGCATAGGCACCAAAACCGATATGTGTGGTCGTAGGAAGTCGGTGAATGGCAGCGGCTCAAGACCGTTCGTCATGGATTTCTAAAGGGGAGACCTATTTATAGCAGCAAACATGCTTATCAAAATATATACCTTTTATTATAATCACATACATATTTTATACTTAAAAATATCACTTTACATCTTTTGAGGGATTTTGTCTCTATAACGCTTCCTATATAGCGTCGGTAAACAATACCAGCTGGCCAGAAATCCAGATCAATGAGCTCCTTCTTGTATTTCGCCTGAACCTATGTATATGTATATAACGACATAACATTATAATATGTATATAACATATATATTATTTATTTAATATATTAAAATACTAAACTAGTTTAAATTTAATTTTATTGGCATAAAATTGTTTAATAAATTTCGTTTGAGGGTGGGCGCTGACACCTATCATACAGGATATTATTATCTTGGTTTAGGGGTCAGTTGCGACACTAAAACTGTTACTATAGTTACCTTTAAGCCTGCGTACCTACTTACTATGTCCTATATATTTTTGTACCGTGTTAAGGTTTTAAGGTGTCAATAAATATATTTGATTTGATTTGATTTGATTTGATATATATATATCAAATATATATATAAACATATAAAATATAACCTTTGTATAGATATATGCTTGTTTGCTTACGTAGAAGTATACAAAAAAAACTAGTGAAAAATAGTTACCATTAGTCACAGAAGATTTAAAGAAACATTGTCCAAGCATCCTCACCAGAATCTAGTGACCAATATCCTGTTCCGTCACGTTTTTTAGCACATGTTTATCGCTAACCACCGAGTTGTTTTGCTTCCATTATCAAATAGGAAAATTCCTATGCACCACATCATTATGCCCATGTATTTATGGTTTAATTATTAACAATATTTCTTTAATTATTTATTGCATTATGACGACAATGCACTAAGAATTAGGTATGCATAATATAAACACATTATGTACCTACCTTATTTTTAGTATTATCAAATGTTGAAATTTTTGTGTCATATATATAACTGATTCATCATTCATCAAAGCCAAAAATTAACTTAAAACTTATTTTAAGGTTAAATTGTAAAAAACTAGCCTTTTGTATTTTATATTATAATAATTAGCTATCATATGGTTACTTTTGTTTATATTGTAGGTACTTATCAAGTTTTTGCTATAAATTGAATTAGATGTAACTTTTGATTCCCTACTTCTAAAAATATAACAAGTTCTATGGAAAAATCGGGAAAAAAATATTATTTAGAACAATACTAATTGCTTCCATGAAGGGGACCTGGTTATTTTATTTTGAACTGGGTCAAAAGTCGCCTGCCTTCTTTGCTCCCGTTCCAACGCAACAAAACCTAGAAGAATTAGGGCAAAAAACACGGCTTGGCCCTTGGCTTAATTTCCTTTCGAGGGTCTCCCTGTCTAATTTTATTTCCTGCTCTCTTGTGCTTATTTATTCCTTCTTCAACCTTTGCTTCAGATCATCGCAATTGCAGGTCAAGAGTGGTGTGGTAATACCGTGTAGTGGAAGAAACTAATGCTATTGTTGATAATGAATTCGATAGAATAGTTAGTAACTCTATTTTTGTTTTCTAAATCTATTTTCTGACAGTAGGAACGTTCTTTAATTATCATAACTTTCCCACGGATGTTAGCTCTTTATTATCAATGCGAAATTAGTAGGTAGATTATTAAATTACTACTTGTAACTAATTAGTCCTGATTTCGGAAATGTCTGCAATAATAGTAAGTATTTAACTAAGAACTAGGAATGGCAATGGATTACATTAATTAAGCTCGAACGGTTAATGGAGTTCTGAGTATATACAGATTGTTCAAAACTAACCAAATGACGGCAACCATATAGGATTCTTTGTCATCATCATCATCATTAACCTATAGAAGTTCATTACTGGGTATAAGTCTCTACAAAAGAATGCCATGACGAACGGACCTGAGCCGCATCCATCCACCGAATTCCAGGTCGTCTATTCATCCAGAGCATCAGGTAAAAAATAATTAATTATTGAATAATATTTTTTTATAACAATCATCACTTAAATGAATATCATAGGAACCAAAGTAAAATAAGTAAAGTTAAATTGATGTAACTTAACATTAAAACGCTTACTAACTTAATTTTTTTTTTTTTGTTTTTTTTTATGTATGATACTTACCTAGTTATATATATTAGTATATTTATGATATGTATTTGCTATTTAATAAATATATATTTATCTAAGTATGTTTAAGTATGTTTATTTTAATTAATATATAATTTTTAATTTGTTTTATTTCTCACTTTTCTTTTTATATGTGTACACGAACCTACCTCTATAATCACCACTCTCTAGCCTCAGAGGTTTGCTGGAAGAAAACTCTTTTTAGGGTTAAGCTCGCCTTTGTACATATCCTTTAATTCTGTCTTGTGTTCTTATTATGTATATGTGTGTAAAGAATAAAGAATAACTTTTTTTTCGAACACATCAACGAAAATATTTCAAAGTGTAATTAGGAAAGTAAAATTTGGGTCACGTCCAGCAAAGCAACATAAAAAGCGTCGAAACATCTTGATAATTTGCGGTGGCGTGCGGTGGCGGTATTTTTGTATGTGCACCGACAAAAAAGACAATGACTGATTTATAACGTAACGAATAAGTTCATATTGCGTTGTTAAATAATAATTATGTATTCTTATCCCGGCGTAACTCACAATAACATTTACTGTCACGCACCGGACGTCTATAAAACTGTTCATAGCATGCAAAATGTCATTGTTCCGCCGACTCTTGCGCACCTTATGATTTTGAATTGTTCATTTACTTTGTAACAGCAAACCGCGCGCGTGTTTTCGAATTAGTATCAACCTGTATATTGACTAATTAGTTGAACATTGGTTATCAATATTCGTTATTCATTTCCGCGTTTTTACAATGTACCGTTTACCATTGTAAGCCCGGGTTCTGGATTGCAATTTTAGTTACAGTGTTGGTACAGAGGAAGTGTTGATAATATTGTTATCGTGTGGATGATTAAGCTGGACTCAATTGTGTCAAAGTGTTAGCCAACAGCGGTCTCTTCTATGTGAATTTAAACGATGGATAGTTTGAGAGGATTCCTTGTGCTGGCCGTGCTGGCGGTGACGGTGATCGTGGTTGATGGGCTGGAAGAGGGCCCGGAAGGCGTGTGCATGGGTATTGTTTAGTAAGTCTATTAATTCTTCATCGAATTCATCCATCTTCCACTGCTGGACGAGGCCTAGAATAGATTTGCCATAATCACTACGCTTGGCAGGTGGATTGGTGATCGCACTATTGGTGTGGAGTACTCTGGTAGATGCTGCTGCCTATATCCTGGTGTAATCCCTTAGTTGGCTTTTACGACATCTCAGGAGGAGGAGAAATCTATTCTAGGCCAAGTAAAATCAGTTTGAAATATATGTATTCACTTATTACTGTTATTATTATTTTTTTATTGTTATTAATAATAAGTTTTCATTTAAAAACCCGACTTCCGCCATTGTATTCGACTAAATATTTGGATGAAAAAAAAATGATGAAAGAACCATAGTGGTAAAAGGATTATGATACTTTTTGAATGCAAATGCTTGGTTTGTTGCTGAAAATATCAAAATCGCCTACAATATTTGAGGAGTTCCCTCAATTCCTCATGGATCCCATCATCAGAACTGGATTCTGAAAAAAATGGGACCAATCTGGAAGTATATCTATATATTCAAATAAAAAAAGAATTTTCCAAATCGGTTCATAAACGCCGGAGATATGCGGTAACAAACATAAAAAAAATAAAAAAAAAAATACCACCGAATTGAGAACCTCCTCCTTTTTTGGGAAGTCGGTTAAAAATAGAATAATTTTTTATATTAAAAATTTTTAATTAATTTTTGTATTTTTGATACCACAATAATGGTTTATTAAATTATTTAAATAAAATAAAATAATTCTAAAATCGAGTGCTTACCCGTACGACCCAAGATTTTTCTACCCAATAGGTATTTTGCTCCGTTCAACCCAAAACATTAGATTCAAGTTACCCGTTCTACCCAAACCTACTTATTCCTAATTTCTATTGTTTGAATTCAAATAAATGACATAGTGAAACACTAAAGAAGAAGGATCATTAGACAACAAATGCAGAAATTCATTATAAATATTTTTATTATTAAAATCAGTCTAGTTCAGATAATAGTCAGCAAATAATTAGTAATAGCTAAAGAAGGTTTTTATAGTACACATCATTTTACGAGCTTCTTGGGATGCAATCCCAGGATCAGAATCCTGTTCTGATGATGGAATCCATGAGGAATTGAGGGAACTCCTCAAATATTGTAGGCATACATATGGCGATTTTGATATTTTCAGCAACAAACCAAGCATTTGCATTTAAAAAGTATCATAATCCTTTCACCACTATGGTTCTTTCATAATTTTTTTTCATCCAAAAATTTAGTCGAATACAATGGTGGAAGTCGGTATTTTAAATGAAAAGTTATTTCTTTGATGAACTGTGTATTGTTAATTTCTTTTGTTTTTTTGATATTATTTAGATTAGAGAATACGGGGGCCCAGCTACGTTTGCCTAGACACAGTCTCCCCTAAAAAACTCGCTTACCCCAACGGTTTTGGGTTCTTCAGCATTTTATATGACCAGCCCAATGCTAATCCAACCTCCCCCCAGGGGAGAGGTGACGACCTCTGTGGCGCATCGGGCAAGTAGCCGGCTGAGATGCGAGAGGTTGCGGGTTCGATTCCCGCTGCGGGACATATATTTGTATGATCTGCTTATATTTGTTCCGGGTCTGGGTGTTATGGTACCATGGTACTTGTAGTTCCTCATACGTACGACACAGGCAATCTTAGTGTGGGATCATGACTACGTATGTGACTGTTGGGTGTAATGTTATGTTATGCAATCCGGTTGGCTATCTCGCTCGATAAATTTACTTCTTTTACGGATAATCTCGTTGCAGAGAAACTTCGAGTATAGCCGGTTCCAAAGCTCGTTGTGAAAAAGCTTGCTCGAATTCGAGTAAACTTCTGTTTCACTGGGTTAGTCTAGTGAAATGGCCATCATCCTAGTAAAATAGAAATTGAATAGAAAACACAACACGAGAATGAGAATAAGTAATGGAAGCATACGGCCCACCTGATGGAAAGCAGTTACCGTAGCCTATGGACGCCTGCAACATCAAAGGCATCACAAGCGCGCTGCCGACCCTGAGACATAAAGATGAAAGTCTCATGTGTCTATAATTTCACTGGCACCGAAAACCCTTCAAACCGAAGCACAGCAATGCGAACACTACTGCTTGACGGCAGAAATAGGTTCGGTGGTAGTAGGTACTTCCCCGGACGAACTCTTTCACAAGAAGTTCTACTACTAACAACTACTAAAACTTCCTAGGGAAGGCCATTTACCTGATTTGACTATCTTACTACAAAAAGTACATCATTCAAACTATGCTGTACGTCCTCAGGTGTTCTCAATATAGTTAAGAAGACGAAGGGAAAACTAATTCGGTGTAAAATATAAAATTGTATGATTCTTTTTTTTTCAGTAACCCAAGGAAAGTTACAATCCCATGCCCTAGAAATCCAAAGAAAATGTGTCGGATGGTAAGCCTTTATTGAGAATTAATGATAAATATTTAGTAATAATTCCAAAAATCTCTTCCACCAAACTGAAAACGCAGAAAGATAAAAAAAAAACTAAATTTCACGCAATGTGCTATGGAGAGAGCTATGCTAGGAGTTTCACTACGTGATAGAATCCGAAATGAGGAAATCCGTAGAAGAACCAAGATCACCGACATAGCTCTCCGAATTAGCAAGTTGAAGTGGCAATGGGCAGGTCATATAGCTCGCAGAACTGACAACTGTTGGGTGATAAAGGGTCTCGAGTTGCTATTGACTAACCGGACGAAGCAGTGGAAGAAGGCCCTCCTCTCGTAGGACGTATAGGTCGCAGGAAGTCGGTGGATGATGGTGGTTCACGGCCATTCATCGTGGCATTCTGTAGGCCTATGTCTAGAAATCGCAAAAAATTGGAAACCTCTGGGGTACTTCCAGTGACCTCACATTTCTGAAAATGGGACTTCTAGGAGAATTTACGACACAAACAAGAATATGTCTAAAATTGAGGAATTTCGGCCTTTTTACCCCTTACTATTTAATGGGTCTGGGGTATATTCCCACGGGGTCCCCCCATTGGGGTCACGTCTAGCAGTGGAAGCCCAAAGGCTGTTGATGGTGGTGGATGGTGGGGTATATTATTCGCCTACTTAATCATAGCACTAAGAGTATTTGCTGACACCTGTAATGCCAAGATCCACACTACTCCTGCTCTCTAGCATCATTTCCATTGTGAGGGAATTGTTACGATTTTTTTTCCTATTAAATATTTGGGAATGGATTTTCGCAAGGTAATGCCTGGATCAATGAACTATCTACTTAGAATAATAAACAGTTTTTCGGTTACAATTTCTTCTAGAACTTCATCAACTATTGGCCTAATGTTTTATGTTGTTTTCAAAACACATTACAAACGCCCTCAACCAGTTTTGAACCCATGAATGGAAGGCGGAACCTAAACCCACTGGAACTAGATTCTCTTTCAATAGTAAAACACTCAATACCACTCTATTTATATTTCAGACTGACAGAAATCCAACATTAAAGCCGATATGCTGTGTTGGTTGGAAGTACATACACGATGAGGACAAATGTGTGCCTGAGTGCAAGTACGGGTGCACAGACGGGAACTGCGTGAAACCAGACGTATGCGAATGCGAGCCACCACGCACGCTGGTTGGCCACGCCTGCGTCACGCCCACCTGCGACTCGCCCTGCATCAATGCCACATGTGTCGGAGTCAACTCTTGCCGCTGCCGCGACGGCTATCACTACCACAACGCCACGTACTGCGTGCCCTCCTGCCTACCTGGATACTTCAACGACCCCGTCGAGTGCATGCCGCAATGCTCCGAGCCTTGTATTAATGGAGACTGCACCGCGCCCAACATCTGCACCTGCTTCCCCGGATACGTCTATGAGAGTGATACCCAGTGCGTTCCAGAATGCGTCTCTGAATGCTCGAACGCCTTCTGCTCGGCGCCTGGCATCTGCGAGTGCCTGGAGGACCACAGACGCGTAAACGCTACCCATTGCGAGCCCGTTTGTGAGAATTGCCTTAACGGAGAGTGTGTTACTCCTGGTGACTGTAGGTGCAACCCCGGATACATGAAAATCGGTGATGTTTGCACTCCCGTCTGTGACTCCAAATGCTCCAATGGAAAATGCACGGAACCGAATACGTGCTCGTGCAATCGGGGGTACCGTCTAAACGTGACCGATCGCTTTCATTGTTTCCCAATTTGCGAACCAGAATGCGTCAACGCTTCCTGTGATTTACCAAATAAATGTTCGTGCCATTCCGGCTACCAGCCCATAGATGGTTTAACGAGTTCCACTTGTAAACCTATTTGCAACAAGTGCGAAAATGGAGAATGTGTTGCGCCGAATAACTGTCGGTGTAACAAAGGATATGCCATGGTCGACGGCAGATGTTCACCGGTCTGTGCCAAGCCGTGTTTGCACGGAAATTGCACAGCCCCTAATGTGTGTTCATGCCATAACGGCTTCACACATCAATCTTCGGATCAGTTTATTTGCGAGCCAGTTTGTTCGCCTGAGTGTAAGAACGCCACGTGCGTCTCTCCAGACGAGTGTCAATGTTTAGATGGTTACAAGGCGACGACTACTAGTACTTGCCGGCCTTTTTGTAACAATTGTGAAAATGGAGAATGTATAGCCCCTGAGAAATGTCGATGCAACAAAGGCTTTTCGATGGCTAAAGGCAAATGTACGCCTGCCTGCACAAAGCCTTGTCAAAACGGAAAATGTACAGCACCGAATACGTGTTCATGCTACAAAGGATATGAACTAACCATTTCAAATAAGTTTAAGTGTGAACCAATCTGTACGCCGAAGTGTGAGAATTCCACGTGTGTATCTCCCAATGAGTGTGAATGTTTAGCAGGATACAAGTCAACTAGTAAAAAATTCGCTTGCAGTCCAACTTGCACCTCTTGCGTCAATGGAGCCTGCGTTGGTCTTAACGATTGCCAATGTCACGCCGGTTATGTCATGACTGGTGGTAGCTGTGCTCCAAAATGTACCAACTCCTGTGTGAATGGATATTGTAGCGCACCAGACAAATGCGAGTGCAGCGCAGGGTACAAGCGAAACGAAACGTTGCTTCATAAATGCTACAAACCTTGCAAGGGCCCCTGCGAACACGGACACTGTACTTTGAATGGAGTATGCTCATGTGAAAGCGGTTACAGGATCAATGATGATAGAACTAACTGCTTAGCTCTTGAAGCGTAAGTATATTTACTCTCATACTACTCATACTCATTTCGAGAATCAAATCCGCACCTCTCGCGTATCAGTCGCCTACTGCTCCTTTCACCAAGGAGGTCATCAGCTTACTTCCATTTATAATATACAATCATTCAGTTTTAAATTTGTCGCATATTTCAAAATATTACTACATTTTAGTAGTAATATTTTGGCTCTTCGAAGGCGGTTTCTTATATTTTATTTGTCTCTTACCTCATCCTTACCTCGTGCTGATGTAAGTGGGTATGAAGGCTTGCTTACGGTCAAAATGCCACCTTTTCTGTCTGCAAAAATATCTAAAGCCACAATATAAATAAGTAACGCTTTCAATTTACACATTTTCGAGGCTCCGATCGTTTGTCAAAATTCCGTTTTCATTTTGAATCATAATTCAGCAATAACCATATCTTTTTCAATTTCAGCGTAATGTGTCTCGACTGCAATGGTACCTGTGATGACGATACCGGCGATTGTCGTTGTTTCGACAAAATACAAAGTTGCTATCTCTTGGATATATATGAACCAATTACTGCTGCTACTGGGTAATTCGTAATCTCAAGTTTATGCTATTTCAAAATTATTCTAGTCATGTCATAAAGACATAGCGAGAAATTCACGTTTGTTACTTTTTTATACAACTAGGCAATCAAACAAGCATACGGTCCACCTTATGGAAAGTAGAGTTACAGTACCTTATGGACGCCTGCAACACCAGAGGTATCAAACACGCGCTGCCGACCCTGGGACATAAAGATGAAAAGTCTCATGTACCTGTAATTTCACCGGCAACCGTAAAACGAAAGACAGCAATGTGAGCACTACTGCTTGGTGGCAGAAATAAGTACGGTGGTGTACTTCCCCGGACGAACTCTTTCACAAGAAGTTCTACTTATCAAATCTTGATCTTCCTTGAGCTTAAGTTACCTCGAATTTAATTGAGTGAGCTCTGTTTGGTTTTTACAAAACATTGCTTGAAGTGAAACGTCTATCTGAACCATAATATTTACATGGTTAGTAACCGTAGTATAATAAGTTAAACATTGCTTGTTTGGATTTCAGGTTAGCTGGATTGGAACTGACATGGATATTCGGTGGTGCAGTTGGTCTTTTGCTTGTCATTCTACTCATGGTTATAATGCAGCGTATGTGGACCCAGAGCAAACGCGCATACAAAACCCCTGATGATGGTAAGAGTAACATCCTGTCGATCCTGTGTGTTGTGTGAGTGTGAAGACGCGGCGCGGCGGGCAAAGGTTCGCCTGCGATGCAGGAGGTTGCGGGTTCGATTCCCTCCTGGGAACAAATATTTGTACGATCTGCACATATTTGTTCAGGGTGTTTTGTGTATTTTCTATGTATAATAAAAAATATCTATCGATGTAATGTATTGCATTAAGTATATCAGTTATCTAGTACCCATAACACAAGTTCTGCTTAGCTTGGGGCTAGATAATGTTGTGTGAAATGTCCAGCATTTATTTATTTATATGCCCGTCCCAATGTTAATGTATGACGACCTATGTGGCGTGGTGTAGTAGCCGGCTGAGAGGCGAGAGGCGAGAGGTTGCGGGTTCGATTCCCGCTGCAGAACAAATGTTTGTATGACCTGCAAATATTTGTTCCGGGTCTGGGTGTTATGGTACCATGGTACTCGTAGATCCTGATGCCAGGAATCTTAGTGTAGGATCATGACTACGTATGTGACTGTTGGGTGTTATGTTATGTTATGATGTCGATGGTGGATGGTGGATCTTCTGAAGACCTATCTTGGCTCTGGGTAATGCCGTTGCTCATTTCTCATAACTTCCTTCCAGGAGCTGCTCACGGCAGTGTGGTACACTACACCGTCCCCAACAGCCTCATCACCAGCAAGATCCCAGAGGGTGCTGAGGCCCAGGAGGACTACTACGAAGAGGTGGCCAACACAGAAGACCAGAGGGTAGTCAACGAGAGTCTACTCGGTACGAGAATCATGGTTGAAGACGAACAAGTATAGATTTTCAACGAACTATTTAATTTACACAAATTCAATAGAGCTTGGATGACATTTAATTTTACATTTAAGGCCACAGCACATCGGCTGCGTACGTGTAAACTAGATGTGCACGTTGACGTACCATGACGTTATAATGTATGGAACTGTATGAGATATGGCACACCGCTTGCGTGACGTGCACGCAAGCGTGTACATACGTAAAGACGCGCGTGTCTTCGTTACTTGCTGCATACGCATCCGGTGTGCTTTGCCTTTAAGTGCATCACACACGCAGCAGACGCGGTAATATTTTATATGCGTATAAAAACTTATCGCATCTGAAGGTATCACACACGTAGCAGATACGATAGTATACGAAAATGATACATTCACGCGGAAACCTTCAAACTGTATTGTATTTCAATTTGTATAATCTGTCTATCTTTTCATATATGTCGGTGCCTACAGATGCTTGACGGTAAAATATAAGTGATCTGCTACGTTTGTGTTGCTCCTTGAGTTTAGTATAGAGAGCGATATGGACAGATACGTGCTCAGATACAGATATCTTACCGTATCCGCATCAGACACACTTTACCCCTTTTCTTATAAACGCTGTTTAAATTTAATAATTTCTTAAAATTGATTCTGTTACTATTTGAAATTATGAAATAGTAATGGATAGCATTGCTTAACTTTTAAAAGACTTTATAAGTAAGATCAATGGAAAAAGCTTTTTTTTTTCATTTTAACTCTCCAGACAAAACAACGAAGAACGACTTTGCAAATCTGCAGTCTGTATTTCCTCATGTAATATTATATTTGTTTAAGCTAGATCTAATTCAGGGACTTGAATAGATATGTAGAGAACATCATAAATTATTACTAAGGTCCAGATAAATAGAAAGTACTTCACGGTGACTAAGTCTAGGCTTTACTTTGAAATCGTCCCTGTCACTGTCACACAAATGTTAAAACACGCGTATTAGAGAGAGACGGATGATTTCAAAGTAAGGCTTAGACTTAGTCACCGTGAAGTACGTTCTATTTATCTGGACATAAGGGTTAAGTTCAGTACAATGTAGCGTTATAAATAAAGCTTAGATTTCACTATTTATTTCTGTAAAATTGTGTCCTTTATTAAGGATGATAATACATTATAATGTAGATTATTTAAGGGGTAAAACGAAGGCATCGCAGGAAGTCTATTCTAGTCTAGATTTTGAGCTACATAACATCGCGTGGAATCAATCGTCTTTGTGTCTGTCTTCCCATATAGGTATTTGGAGTTTATTTAATAAATAGATGTGATGATACTCTCAAAATGTCTCCACGTGATGTAGACTTTACCTTGAACTTAAAAACTAAAGATGAGTGCATTGGACCGGAGGTGTGTAAAATCTATGACGTTTGAACGTTTTTAAGTTAGGACTAATGAATCCCACAGCTAAGATTTTATTTTTAAACTGTAGTAGGCTATAGATAGCGTTCCTACATACTATAAATTTCACATGTATATGTTTTAGTCATGTGTGTGACTAAAAAAAAACCCTTCTACTGTGTCGAAATTACATCACCTACGGCTACAATAACTCGTGTTTATTTTGTTTAATTTAGCATAAGTTAAAATAACAAGGCAATTACTAAGAGACTCCGTAAAGTTTAATAAAAACTTTCAAATCAGTACAATTATTATCTTAGGTAATGCTATAAAGTATTCTTAATTTTTATCCTCTAACTGCGTTAAACGTAGGTCTACCTAAGTCGTGTGACGTACCGTTAACTGTTCGTTTATTTCGGTTTAGGTTTTACACTTTACTAGTTGCGCCCCGCGGTTTCACCCGCGTGAATAATGATGAAAATTGATGATGATGATGATGATGATGATGATGATGATGAAAAATATCCTATGTGTTAATCCAGGGCGTAAAGTATCTCCATCCCAAATGTCACTCAAATCCATTCAGTTGTTTTTACGTGAAAGAGTAACAAACATCCATACTCACAAACTTTCGCGTTTATAATATTAGTAGGATAGTAGGATGTATCCGACAAGCAATTGACACAGACGTGTGGTGTAGTGTAGCACGGATTTTTGTACGTAAATTGAGGTTCACAGAGTACGCTAGGGGCGCTCATCGGTATCTCCATACAAAATCCGTGTTACGCTACACAATACGTCCATGTCAACTGTTTCTCAGCCAGCTTAAACTTAGCTTAGTTATTAGCAAACAGTTTACACGGACGTATGATGCAGTGTAACACGGATTTTTGTACGGAGACATAAACCCGTGTTAGATAACACACCTTATGTAAGTGTCAATCTTAGCCACGCCTGGTTTTATGGTGAATTTGGCCACAATGTTCACTTATTTTAATACCTAACTTCTTTTTAAAACCCTGTTTTCTCTCTTCTGTTTTAATTGTCACATAATATAAGTAAGTTTATTATAAATATTGTTGAATACTATCATACTATTTTTAGATTTTTAATTATTATTTTTAACATAATGAGGGTTTTTCAACTTCGATAAAAAAAAAAGTTGTTCAAATTGGTTCGATAGATGGCGCTGAGTCAACTGTAGCTGACAAGATTGTCAAATGTATTATCTGTGGTGTAAACGTACTAAGCTAATTATCTAACTAATCTGTGGCTATTAGTCATAATATTCTGTTTGTCATGTGCTTCTTGAGAGTGCGCTAGTGATTTCGTGGTATTTTTATAAGTAAGCAAAAATAAATACTTACCACGAAACGAAAATATATTATCCAAGTTGTTGATGTTGACATTTAACTTTATTTTGACACTTGACAGCTTCGTCACACAAAAACAGAGCAGCGCCATCTATTTTAAACGCTGAAAGCATGATTTGAAACGCCCGTGAAAACCAATCATTGTACAGTGCTTTGTAAAAAGGTTTTGTAGTAAATACTTATTAGTCATAGATCGAACATAAATTTGTCTGAATTATATTGAAATATTTATTTTTAATGAATTAGTTACGCACTCATTGCAACTGTGATTGAAATAACGGAAGTTAGTTTTATTTTGATTAACATTATAAAAGTTTTATGTATTTTATGTTTTATTTCTTACAAGATTTCGTTCGGTTCGGTTTGCACGGTTGTGCTTCTGTTTTAATCCAGGTCATAATTTATTTTTAATAAAAGCCTATGCAAACCCCAACCTATTAGCATATTTTTTTCCTTTCACCAGAAGTGAAACCCATGTAACATAATATGTTAGAGGACTATATGAGAAATCAATAGCAAAAAAACCAGATCTACGGTTAAAGATATTTATTTCTCTAAAAGAATTACAAATTCACTTACAGAGAAAACTAAAGATAATTTATAAAATAGAGTGCCGTACAGCGTTATAAAATAGTATTTAGTAAATAGGTAAATATAAAATTAAAGGCTAATAATAAACCAGCTAGGTAGGAAAAAAAAAAAGAGTCAAGTGGGTAGATATGGCTAAATTGTAGCGGACAGCAGCGCACGCACTGCTGTCGCGATAATGTTGTCTAAGGCATGTGCACACAGTGAGCGATACCAGCGAGAAGTTGCGCCAGATATATAATTATGATTAATTATAATTGAGCTGGATTATACGTTGATATAATTTTAATAGTATAATAGGTAGGTAATTAAATTAAATTAATGAAAAATCCTTTATAATATGAGCTTTAAGCAATCTTTTAAATGTTATTAATGACTTTACTTCCTTAATGTCTTTTGGTAGTTTATTGTATAGTTGCGCACCTTCGTACAATATGCTCTTTTTTCCATAATTTGTCCTAGGTGCTCTTAGAATAATATTGTTGGCTTGCCTTGTTATTTGTTTCTGAATATTGTTTTTCTTTGTGAATATCAATTGTGAGTGTACATCTTTAGTTAGTATTTTTCTAATAAGTAAGCATGTGTTGTTTTTATACATTTGACTAAGGTTCATTAGTTTAGTTTTTTTGTAAATATTAAGAGTAGGTTCTAAGTAGTTGTATCCAAATAATGATTTGATTATTTTATTTTGAGTTGTTTGCAAGATATTTAAGTTTGTTTTTGCAGCCGTGCCCCAAACTTCAATCAGGTAATCTAGCTGTGATTTAACCAAAGCGTTGTATATGGTGTACCGTACCTGCCTGGGGAGGCACCGCACAATGGCACGCGTAGCACCTGAGACCGCTGTCAGCTTGCTTCGGACAGTTTCTATATGTGGTTTCCAGGTGAGCTGGCTATCTACAGTGAGGCCTAGGTATTTCTCTTTGTTAACTTTGTTGATTATTTCACCGTTGATTGTAAGGGCGTTATAATTTCCGACTTTCTTATTTTTTGCTGCGAATATAACGTAGTTAGTTTTTGTCGTGTTTATAGTAAGTAAGTTAGATTGCAACCAGACATATAAGCGATCTAGATCGTGTTGTGCTTGTTCCATGAGGGAAGCAATCGAATGGCCAGTATAAAACAGGCTCGTATCGTCGGCATACAGAGTGATGTCACCGCTTAGACCTATCTCGCAGATGTTATTGATGTAAATTAGAAATAACAACGGCCCTAAGATTGATCCCTGAGGAACGCCGTAAGTAACTTCCCGTTGAGCACTTTCATGGCCATCAATTTTAACGATTTGGCGCCGGTTAGTTAAGTACGATCGGAACATTTCAAGGGCTATTCCATCAACACCTATGTTTTTCAATTTCATTATAAGTATTTTATGGCTCACTGTGTCGAAGGCTTTTTTAAGGTCAATGAATATACCTAGTGTTATTTTCTTTTGGTCGGTATTGACTTTAATCATTGTAATTAGATCTACCGTTGCGGCAAGTGTATTGGACTTAGGGCGGAACCCGTATTGCTTTTTAAAAAGAAAATTTGTAGTAGCAAGATAGTCACTGAGGCGGCTGTGCAATATTTTTTCATAGACCTTTGATAGGACAGGTAAAACAGATATTGGCCGATAATTTCCGGGGTCCATTTTATTACCTGACTTATAAATAGGGCTAACCTTGGCTAGTTTTAAAGTATCAGGGAATTGACCTTCACATAAGCTCTTATTAATTATATTGGTAACATCATTAACAAGTAAGCCTTTAACGCATTTGATTGCCTTAGTGCTAATTCCATCTATGCCTGTGCTTGTGTTTGTGTCTAAGCTAGTGATTATCTTGTCAATCTCATCTACAGTAACAGGTTCAAAATGGAGTAACTTGTCATAAGATTGCCTTTCTTCAGATGGTATATACACTGGACTATCGTGATACTCTTTTGGGATTTGACTTGCCAACTGAGAACCTATGTTAGAAAAGAAAGTATTGAAATGCTCCGACATTTCTTTCGCTTCTGTGATTTGGCCTAGGGGAGTATTTAATTTTGATGGAACCGAGTTACTTTTTGGTTTGTTACTGACTAAGCTATTTATTAATTGCCACATATTCAAAGGATTTTTCTCACATTTTTTAAAAGCATTATGATAGTATTGATTTTTTGTCGTTTGCATATAGCGGCGTGTGACATTTCTTTGCTGAATAAATTTATTTCTGATTTCTTTGTCTTTAGGGTTTTGTTTCAGATTGTGCCATAGTATGTTCCTTATGTTAATAGATTTGATCATGTCTTTATTAATCCAGTCCGCTTTAGGTGCGTTTTGCAATTTGGTCTTCATCACTTTGTTTTTGGAAATTGATTGCTTCAGTAAGTCCTCTAGTCTTTCATATTCATTCATTAGGTTAGTTGATGTAATTTCCTCTCTTATGGTTTCGTAAAACTTATTGTAGTTAACTGCTTCATAGTGTACTTGTTTTAGTCGTTCAGGTTTAATTCTATTAACTTCAAGGTAAATTTGCTTGTGGTCTGAAAGGGAGCTTTCGACGATAGCCATGTGGAAGGTGTTATCTGGTAAGTTTGTACAAATATGGTCTAGTATAGTTTTCGAGGTGCTGGTTTCACGTGTGCAATGTTCCTTATCAGATTTGTTTAGTAATTTGTAACCATTTTCTTTGAGCATAATCTTATATTCTTTTGTAGATTTTTCCCTGCTTAGCAAATTCAGATTAAGATCTCCAAAGACAATAGCTCTTTTTCTTTTTACGAGGTGGGTGGAATACAAGTCAAGAAATTCACTCACATTTGCTGCTGGTTGCTTGTATATGGCTCCGATGTCTAATGAAAGTTTAGTAAGATGTATCCATAAGAAATGATTATTGTCTTCACATTTTTCCTCCAGGAATTCATGTTTTAGATTATTGTGCACATATATAGATACACCGCCTCCTCTTATAGTTGTTCTGTAACTGTAATAATGCGTGTAGTTTGTTAATTCAAGTCTCATAGCTTCATTTTTGTTCTTTATCCATGTCTCCGTCAGTACAATAATATGTAGGGTTGTTGGAAAGGTTTCTATTATGCATCTGATTTTATCAAGTTTGCCACGCTTAACAATACTGCGAGCATTCGCGTAAAGGAAGTTTAAAGCTTTCGTAGTAGTTTTTATATCTTCGTAGTTATCAGTAATTTCGTAGGTAGTAGTAGGTATTTTTTGCCTTGTAACTGTAATGTTTTCTGTTTCTAGTTTTTTGACTGAACTTTAAGAATTTTTGGCGTTCCTTTGACAAATTTAATTTTTATGTCTGTCTCACCACTTTCTTGTCGCTGTTTAAGCTCGCTCCTCAGGTTTTCCATGATCTTTTGTTGATAGGGCGTCTGGTCAGAAAATATACGTAAACCTTCTGCGTCTATACTATTTTTATTGCGCAGTATGGATTTAGCTGTTTCTTGAGAGGCCAAACAAATTTTGAGCGGACGCGTTTTCATGCTGTCATATTTGCCAAGTCGTTGAACTTGCATGACTGAGCAATCTGGGGCGACCGCTTTCAAAACTCTTTGTGCTTCACACTTGTCCTTATCTAGTCTTTCTACGGCAGTATCAGCTTGAGGCTCAGAGATCCCTATCATTACAACGTTCTTACTTCGTTCGGCGCGCTCCTGAAGCTCGACGATCAGCTCATCATGGCATGGGGCTGCCAGCGCTGTTGCTGACGTGGATTGAGTAAACGTGACAACGTCTCACGTTTCGTTTCACGACTTCGTTTTGTAAGGCCTCAATTTTTTCTTCATTTTCATTGACAGTGTCAGTTAAGACCTTGATTTGTGACTTTACATCGTTATTTTCTATTATGAGGTGTTCAGTTGTGGCATTTATATCAGAAAGTTGATCTTTAATTGATAATATATTTTGACTTATGGTGTTAATGTTTTCATTGTTACATCTGCTTGATGCTGTCAGTATGTCCAATATTTCTTTCTTAAACTCATTGAATTGGTAGGCAAACTCGTTATCAGGTTCCTTTCTTTTTCGCAGATAAATTTTGCTTGGCTCTAGGTCAGTATGATGAAGTTTTGATAGGTCAGGCTGGGAGCTGCTGCCACCACTTTCTGATACCATTTTCTTGCAATTTGAGCTTTTGTTAGGAGAACGTACTACACTCATTTTGGTTGTTTGGGGTAGGTAGGCAAGAGATTTGGCAATACTCGCTCCGCTTAACAGCTATGGCACACAATCCTTACGTGCACCAGAAGACCGGTTGCGCCGAGTTTCGCTGAGAGTTGCAGAGTCACTGCCCGTCTTACTCACTGCCCGTTTGCTTGGGGCCGAAAGGCGTACGAGCACTCGGTCCGCGTACTCTAAATTGCACTGTATTTAAACTATAATAGCACTCAGTATTAGGTTGGTAGTGATTTATTATTTTAGTAAAAGATTTGTGAACACGTCCGCTCACTATGCTGCCGTTCACTCGATTTTCAACCGTAACCGAACCAGGATAAAGAGGGTTGCTATTGTCTTTTTTCAGGCTTTTTGATTTTCTTATCAACATCATATATTATCACCGGTTACGGTTGATAGACCTGGTTCTTTCTGTTATTGCCTTCTCATATATATGCCTCTTACATATAACCTAGGTATTGACCAGTATTGAAATGGCAAAAAGAAATAAAACATACCAGCAATGTACGGCCAAAGTTGAATTGGCTTTTCATCACAAACGAGTTCAGCCGTTACTTGATTGTGTTTCTTATCTATGAATAGGCAAATTACTTATACAGTAGGTACATAGTTTGGTCAGGGAACTAGAGCGATATTTGTGAAGGTAGCAGGAAAATCCAAAAGTCAGTTGAGTAATAAATCCTTATTACAATAAGAGCTTTTGATATACGTTTTTATTAAAAAAGTTGTTTCACCTGGCTCGATAGATGGCGCTAGCTCAACATCCTACTTCCTACTAATATTATAAACGCGAAAGTTTGTAAGTATGGATGGATGGATGAATGGATGGATGTTTGTTACTCTTTCACGTAAAAACTACTTAATGGATTTAAATGAAACTTTAGAATAATATAGCTTATACATCAGAATAACACATAGGCTACACAATTGTCCATAATATGACGATAAGTGTCAAGTAAGTATCTAGGGAAAAATCTACCATCTGCGAGCTATTCTGGCGTGCGCTGCCAAAACCGCTAGAGTTACACATATGTAATGTATGATGGAAATGTTTATCTTAAATAGTCCTACAAAAAAGCCCGCCACAGTATATATATAGGTTATATTCTTTTCTACGCCACGTTAATCTAGGCTACTCGAAATACTAATCCTGCGCAGACGAAGTCGCGGGCACCAGCTAGTCGTCTATAAAAATTCTGAGATGGTGTACTTTTGTAGTTTGTCAAAGTAATAATATCAACAAAGTCAAGCTTTCTTTTGACTGTTTATCACTGAGGTTTATGACACGTATCAGCGTTGAAAATAGATGGCGCTACCTATTTTCAACGCTGATAGCATGATTAGAGATGGGCGTGGAAAACCCTCATTGGTTTAGCTCATAAATAAAATAAATACTTAGTAACAGACAAACGCGCGTGTCTATGCCGTTAAGACGCGCGTGTCTACGCCGTAGAGATGTAACGTGCTGCATACGCATTCGGTGTGCTGTAGCCTTAAGCCATCATCTTAGGTAAGTGAACGCATTTTTCATCGTTAATTGTACGTCCTAGAGAGAAAAGCTCCAAAGCTCATAGGAGCTGTCAAAGTTTAGTGCAGACCTTTAGTTATTATTCTGAGAGACGGGCATTCGTTTTTTGATGTCAAGAATATACCTTCGTTTGACTATTAGCCTTAGATAAGCTCACCTAGCGGTAAGTACCGTTGTCAATGATAGAACACGATGGCCTAAACTAGGCTATTACCTACACTCTATAGTTTTCAAAAAAGTCAAACAAACGGCAGTATGTATTTATTTACTATTTTTTTTTTATTACGAGTTTTACAAAAACCGAAATGCGGACGTGAGCATTCAACGTGACTTACGTAGTAACTATTCATCATTCTGTGTTGTAGTGGAAAATTATGTTCACAGAGTGTACGCTAGGGGCGCTCATCGGTGTCGCCATACAAAATCCTCGTTACACTACACCATACGTCCGTGTCCATTGTGTGCTGACAACTTAGAATCAGCTCTCAGTTTGAGACTCTGAATCATCTACGCCACAATTCAACTGCACTGTTAACTTCTAAGTATACCTATGTGATGTAAACTTCTTGTAAATGTAATGGATTTAAATAACCCATTAGGTTTTACCGACCAACGCTTAAATACAACAAAATAACGTTATCCCAATGAGGAAAATTATATAATTTCAATTGTACTTTTTCCCGTATTCAATTAAAATCCTACTTAATAGTTAGTAAGTATAATAAAATTGTTTATCTCGTTTTGCCTTGCATTTCTAATTTGAAACCATTTTTTTTTATTTTATATTGTGTTTGAATAAATAAACCTACACGCAAAAAAGTTGCGGGTGCTAAACTAAAAATCCTGTCAAGTGCGAGTTGGACTCGCGTCGAGAGGGTTCCGTACAATTTGTACTAGCATAACCACTAGACAGAATTATTTATTACTTATTAGTAAATCAACAAAATTTTACACGCATTTTCTCAATACGAGTATTTTCGTTTCCCGTAGGAATTTGAAGAGTTATGCTTTTCATTTAGGTTTTACTATAAAGTATGAGTAAGGCTCAATATTAAATATTTTTTTCAAAATGTTTAGCTTAAACCCAGCCAAGTGTGTGTTGGACCACGCATAGTGTTGGGTTTCGAGGGCAAGTTACAACCCCTACAAATCCCTACATACCCTTACAAGACCCTACAAACCCCTACAAACCCCTACAACCCCTACAAACCCCTACAACCCCAACAAAACCCCTACAAAAATGAAAACTTTTTGAATTATTAAGGGAAAAGAGGCCCTTAATAATTCAAAAAGTTTCCATCACGGATGTTCAGATTAAACAATTTAAAAATGGCAAGGGGACCATATCGTGAACAACTTTGTTGGGGGGATATCTCGCTGACAATAGGGCTGATAAAAAAATGTAGTAGAAAAATACTGCCTTATTTAAAAAAACCTTTTAAACAATATAATAAATGTTCGCTTAAAAAACCCACTTACATGTATAGGATGGTAACTCAAAACTGTGACATACATATCTAAAGTATCCCTATATGAAATCCATGGATTTTGGAATTTTAATAAATCCTATAATATACCTACTCCTGGTGAACAATAAAGTGTTAATCTATCTATCTATCTTTGGTTCATACTGTGAAAGTTAAGACAGGAACGGAACGAGTCATGGCCCGAACGATCTTATTTTAAGGGTTCCTTTTCAGACTACGGAACTCCAAAAAGTACATTTAATTCATCGTTATTCGGTGATATTTTTACAGGGCAAATTTATGCTAGTTATCGCTGATGACGAACTCACGGAAAACCGCACGTTTTAACGCTATTATACAGGAATTGCCATTCCACGTTGATCTCTGGAGCGACCTGTGTCAGCTTTCAAAGTTAAAAATCACGTTATAATATTTTGGATAAAAATCATTTAGATAAAATAAAAAAACTGAATTGAGACTATGAAAATGTTGAAAATAGATTTAATAAAAGTTCTAGTGATACTGGTAAGTGTTTAGATTTTTTTATGTATTTTCGGATAGTAAATAATAATAATGATCGAACTTCAATTCAAGAAGTTCGTTTTAGCTTTACAAGGAGCAGGTAGGCAGTCTCTGTTCTAGAAGGACAAAATATGTATTTTTATTTTCATCAAACACTTGTTACATATTTGTTTGTTGATTATGACAAAATAATGGTGTACAGAAGGGTTTCAAATTCATATTCATTTTCATTTATTGCTCTTATTTATACTTTTAGGTAATTAGGTACTTACACATACCCCCTTAGGGCGCTGCAATTTTTAACCAACTTTACAAAAAGGAGGAGGTTCTCAATTAAGTTGTATTTTTTTTGAAAATGTTTTTTACCTCATATCTCCGGCGTTTATGAACCGATTTGGAAAATTCTTTTTTATTTGAATAGATATACTTCCAGATTGGAATTGAATTGAAATTTTTCAGAATACAGTTCTGATGATGGAATCCATGAGGAATTGAGGGGACTCCTCAAATATTGTAGGCATACATATGGCGATTTTGATATTTTCAGCAACAAACCAAGCATTTGCATTCAGAAAGTATCATAATCCTTTCACCACTATGGTTCTTACATAAATTTTTTTTCATCCAAATATTTAGTCGAATACAATGGCGGATGTCGGTTTTTTAAATGAAAAGTTTTATTAGATTAGATTATTTTATTGTATACTTTGCTATTTATTCTTACTAACTACTTATTAATTCATATCCAAAGCTGGTTATACCCTTTGGTCCATTTTCATAACTGTTTTTCATAACATACCTACATGTTGATTTGAGAAAAACGTAAAATCAATCACATTATGCATTATATTATATTATATTATATTATTACAAAATGTAAAAAAAAAGCAGGACAATTTTATGTCAAAATCAAATTACAAAACAATATGTCAAAAATCCACTTTCTTCCACTATGTGTTCACCTTGTTATCACTTGTTCACCTTGGAATAAACACACCGATGTGAACAGTGACGACTTTGGCCACAAATATCCGCTATGGACTAGTAGTACTACTGAGTAGTTCAACTGGTAGTTTTTAAATTAATGATACAACCTTGTATCTCTAGTATAACTATCAAAAATACTATCAAATTCGTCTGGCTTTTCGTACAGATTACAACGTTAAAGTTCAACTGGTAGAACAAATTATACCATGTTAGATAATATCAAGTTTATTTAGAAAGCGCTGAATCAATTTCGATAAAATTTACATGGGACCACTTCTGAGTATGACCTACCAAATAAAAAAAGAATCATCAAAATCATAATTGGCAGAGTAATCGCGTAACAAACATACAAAACAAAACATATAGACGAATTCATTTCATTTCATTTATTCAGAAACAATTTTACAATCGTATTTGAAATTTAGGTTAGTACATAAAACACACAAAATATAAAATAACAATAATAGTGGTCATCAGCTTGTGGAAGTCCACTGAGAATTGAGAACCTCCCCCTTTTTTGAAGTCGGTTAAAAACCGTTGAATTTTATACTTTCAAGCTGCATAATATTATCAGTAGGTACTAACTAATGGCCTGAGGAAATCAAATGATTAAAAACAACAATGCTCCTATTAAAAGTTTGCCGTTTTGTTACAAACGAACATTACATAGTAGGACATATTTAGGTATAATGTTCAGCTAACTAGCATACCTACTACGGATTCGCCCCTTAACTTAGAATACATAAACAGTAAATATATAACATAACATAACACACCCAACAGTCACATACGTTGTCTTGATCCCAAACTAGGATTCACTGTGTCGGTATCAGGAACTATGAGTAACATGGTACCATAACGCCCAGACACGGAACAATTATTTGTAGAGCATACAAACATTTGTCCCGCAGCGGGAATCGAACCCGCAACCTCTCGCATGTCAGCCGGCTGCTCGCCCGCCGCACCACAGAGGTCGTCAAATTAATACAACAATAATAATGTAACAATAATGTAGATATCAATTGAACATCCACTATCGACCTCCCATTTGTAAGAATTTGAATTAAGTTATAGTTTAGAATCAGTTATTGAATGAATTTAATGAGTTTTTGAATGAATTTAATGAGTTTTTGAATGAATTTAATGAGTTTTTGAATGAATTTAATGAGTTTTTGAATGAATTGAATCAGTTTTTAAATGAATTTAATGAGTTTTTAAATGAAGTTATAGTTTAGATGTTCACGTCAAAGTCGGCCGCGGTGAAGATGAGAATCCACTCCTGAATATATATTACAATTTCAGGTGTCGTGCAAAACATTAATAGCTACGGAACGATGCTCGGCAAATTTGAAATATGACGACAAAGGGTAAATATGTCATTTTTATCACATACCCACAAGTGGAGACTAACTTAACCTAAATACACCAACTTCCTGTGACCTTTAATATCACAGGAAGTTGGTGTATTTAGGTGATCAAATGTCAATGTCACCGGTCCATCCCACGGAGGCGATCTTACACAGCGCCTTCTGCTTCTTGGTCGAGAACTTTATTACCTGGCGGTTGTAGATTCTACGCTATGCTATGGTTTGATCCCGCGTGCAGTCGCAGTTTCTCTTCGGCACGGTCAACGAGCTAAGTTTTGGACTTCGCGTTGCCACTCATCATCATCACCAGCCTGTTTACGTCCACTGCTGGACGAGGCCTCCCTCATTGAATACAATGGGAGGATTTACCATAATCACCACGCTTGGTAGGCGATGGGCAGCAGCATCCATCTGAATACTCAACACCAATACTGCGATTATCAATCCGACTAAGCCAAGCGTGAGATTATGGCAAATCCTCTCATTGTGTTTTGTGGGGGAGGCCTCGTCCAATAGTGGACGTCGAACGGCTGATGAAGATGTGTGAGAGCAGTTTGCCTACTGGGAAGGGACTTCCAATCCTAAGGTTGCGGGTTCAAATCCCGGTCGTGCACCAAATTTCAATAAAACGTGCTCTCAAACAGTGAAGCAAAACATCTTAAGGAAACCGACAAACATCAAAAAATTCTTTGATCATTTGATGACTTTACGTCCATGAAAGGAACCTCTGCGAGGCACACTGATTAACTTTCCCACACTAGTTCTTTCACTATTTCCTTTGTCCTTTTCCTATGTCCTTTTCAGGGCCACCATACCTCAAGCTGCCCCCTTATTGCGTGACAAATTGATAATCGCTTTCGTTGATAATTTCGCAGTACATTGCGCCGTGTGCTTTAGCTTCTTTTCAAAAGCATTTCCTCTTAAAGTCTTTATACTTATCGTATTAGAAAGCGATTATCAGTTCGGTAGGTAATAAAAGCGCTGGTCCGTAGGAAGAAAGAACCAATCGACACGTCAATAAAAAATATAAGCGTTTTTTGAGTGTTCATTGAATTTTTTTTTCAGAAACATTATTGCAGACGTCGGTGGGCTATGTGCATGTATCGAGTAAGACCACAATTTATAAATTTATAAACGCTTTTTGTATATAAACTGGCGTGCAATGAATTATAGGGTCACTTAAATACCATAATACCTTCCAAACTATGCATGATATCGAATTGAAATAAAAATTATATTCAAATATATTTCATACGGCATTAAAAACAACAACTTAAAAAAAATTACGACTTATTAACCGTACTTTATTATTCTCCTGCTGAAGTTTTGATGTCCATTGTGGTGTACAATCGTACTTCTTCTAAAATTATACCAAGCCACGATAATTTCAATTCTTAAATAACTTTTGGAAAAAAAAAAAAAATAATAATAATGTATTTGGGTTGAATGAGGTATTGTGGTTTTTCTATGTGAGCCTATTTCATTGCACGCCATTTGGCAGCGCACGCCTTGTGCATTCAGTTTCATCAAGTATTTGAATAAATGCGATTTACGTTACTTTTTCCAAGTTGTCACAGTCTCAGTCAAGTAATGTTTTAGTAAAGTAGTGACAGTTTTACTAAAAATTTGGTGGACACTCATGTCACTTCTATTGAGTTTCACTAATTTGTGCTTTTTAAATAAACTACATTGGTTAAAATGAGACAATGGTTAAAATTACAAGATAAAAAAACAAAAAAACCACTAGAATTTGAAATTAATTATAAAGGAACTTTTCGTTGGTGTAAGATTTGTCCAGAGGGCCTAGCCAAACGGCATTCGCTTCGAAGCGATTCGATTTTCTACTGTCTTAATACAATACAATAGACCACGTGACATATCGATAGCTAACGTCAATCCCATACATTTTGGACTTGTCTACTGGCGTCATCGCTTTTAGAATGTTACTTTGTCTACAGCCTCTGGCTGCTGGCTTATTTAGGAGATTGTCTGTAAGAAAGTGTTAGCCGAGTCGGTCGTGGGAAAGCGTTTCAAAATTCTCTATATTCTACGTTCTTGCTCTTGGATGGTCTAGCTTTGTGAGGTTTATTCTGGAACATGCTTCTTTATTTTGGAATCCGCAAATTACGTTTACATTCAAGAAATCAAAAGGTTAACAAATTTAAACATTGTTAATATCTTTTACCGTACCAAAGATCCAAGATCATCTTACTGTTGGAGTTATTTTTATAATTATATAATTAGATATAATGATTTAGATTATTTTTACTTATATAAAATAAATAAATAAATGCTGGACATTTCACACAACATTATCTACCCCAAGCTAAGCAGAGCTTGCGTTATGGATACTACATAGATAACTGATATACTTAAGGTGGCGGGGATGGCCGGACGCTAAATCAACTCGAGAATAGCGCAAAAGTCGGCCTGCATATTGCTGTCCCTGTTTGGCTAACGCAGGCGCGCGTGGGGCACAGCCGAACACTTATTTCTATTCTGTGGCCGTTACCATTCATAATTCGAAGGTGGTATTTATTTTTTATGCAAACTAGCATTTGACAAAAATAATTTCTTGGCATATTTGGCATTTGTCACAAACTTTTACATTTATATATCTAGCAATAAAAACTCCTTGGTACCTAGTTCTGCGAACAGTTAGAACTCGCGAGCACAAACTTTTTTCCAATAATTGTGATCAGGGTGGTTATTCGCTATGACCTATGAGATTTCTTTTCAATAACGTGTGACGTCACTCATACGATTCAGCGATGATTCCACGCAGATATCGTAACGAGCCCGCGTTATGTTACGTTTGGTCAGAGCGAATAAGGGGGCAGGTTGGTGCTTTGATGATCGTTGAGTTTGGCTAAACTTTCCAATAGCGACTGTGAGCTAGGAGGTTCATATTTTTATCACATGTAGACACAAGCCTAAATATGAAATGGCGTACTGCGGAAACAAATAGTTTTAGCATTGTGAGCTATGATAAAAAATCAAAGAAAAATATTTCAAAGTAAACGCTCAACTTTCCTTTAGCGACTGCTAGCTAGGAAGTTCACATTTTTATCACATGTAGGTTCACATAGCACAAGCCTAAATATGAAATGGCGTACTGCGGAAACCAATAGTTTTGGAGCTATTCATTTTTGAAATTTGCTAATAACCGCTTTCCGTACGCCATGTTTTGGTGATATTTTACTTTTTATCAGTGTTTCCATACGATTTTCGGCTTTTGACAATGACAGTGACAGACCAAATGGTATATTTTGCTAAAAATTGGTGGTTTCTCAATTTTCAACTAGTCGTGTTTTTTGCTCTTACGGTCCAGTCGGTTACGTATTCCTTGAACGTCAATGAACTCTGTCATCGTTTGTGTTCTCAAAGTTGAGATTGTTTACGTGCTTACTCCTGTTTTAGAATTCATCGAAGGACTTTCCTTTAGCGACTGTAAGTATAAGGCTTGAGGGGGGAGGGGAGGGGTGGGGGGTCAATGTCAAAAGCCGAAAATCGTATCCGAACACTGACAAATAGTAAAATATCACCAAAATATGGAGATCGGAAACCGGTTTTTTTTTTTTTTTTTTTTTTTTTTTTTAAATTTATTAATAAAGAATACATTATTTATACATAACTTTACACATCTAAAAAGCCTTACAAGGCTTGTCTAAGATGCCAATCATTCCTCATCTTTATATGTAAGGTTGTAAGTACATAAACAATTCGTATCATTCTTATTAAACAAGTAAAGTAGGTAGTACACAAAGTAAGAAATATATAACAGCTACTTTGACGGACAACACAAACCTTTTAGCCAGTTGTTCTTAGGCTCACTCGCATTCCAACCTTATCAGCTTGGAGTAGGTATACTTTTTTCAAAACATTTCTTAATTAATAATTTTCTATTTTTCTTGTTTATTTTGTGTCATACTTCTGTAGGAATTTTGTTTTCCTCTTCTGTCTAGGTAGAATGTAATCAGTTGTTCTTTCTCTGTAGAAGTTTTTAGCCCAAATTGTGAGTAATTTTTTGTTTAACTTGTCTCGTGGTTATTGCGTGAGTTCTAAAATGATCATACTTTCACAAGATTGGTAATATCGATTTCACTACGCAGAACAAAAATTTTTGACTGTTCATTTTTGCGTACAAGGACTTTTCCATTTTTGCACCATACGAACTTGTAGGTATCCTTCAGTACCTGCTTGGCCTTCCAGAGAACGCTCTTCACGTGTTGAGTTAGGGCTTGACGAATAAACAGCTTGTCCCTGGATCTAGAAACATCCACATTCGGAGCAACATCCGCTGCGACGAGGTTCATGGAACGAGCTGCCGATATCCATCGAGACTTGGACACCTCCTCTTTCATTTTTAGTTGGATGGTATCCGGTTTCCCTTGCATTGCAGGTAGACGCTTGATGGTCTTCACGTCTTCAACCTTCATATCCAGCTTTTTAGCAAGGTTTTTAGCAATCACATCCAAACATTCATTGCCCGAGACAGGAATTCCGGCAATCTCCACCAATTTCTCCAGCTGGCTTTGCTGCATTTCATTCATGCGTTGCTCCAGAGCTCCTACCTTCGTTTCAAGATTTTTGTTTTTATCTATCAGTTCAGAATTTTTATTTTCGAGTACATTAATTTTTTCTTTAAATGATTCCATGATTTTGAGATAATCATCGACTTTATCACTCAAAAATTGTAGACATTGGTTTGTCTCTTTCAGTTCTCTTTTAATAGACTTCTCCATTTCTGATGAGATATCTGACAAGAATTTGGAGGTGTTCATAGGGAGATGGATACTCTTATCCGAGCCAGCATCATCATCATCTTCCATGTCATCTTCTGGAATTACAAATGACGTCTTCCTGAAGCTGGGCGAATTTTGTTTGCAGACGCTGCATGTCCAAAACAAGTTTTCCGCAGATTTAAGGAGGTTCATCTGCTTATTAGACAAATCAGTACACGTAGTACTTGCATGTACTAGTATGCCACATCGATTACACTCCACTCCAGGAGCTTTTTTCGTCACTGTTTTATTACATCGAGCACACTTCGCCATTATAGAGGGTACTTATTTAAAGAAAAAGTTAAAGTTCAATTTGAGTAACGTGTTTACGCACAGCCGATCGTGCGAGGAATGAATTTTAGCACATTTCAACAATGAATAGCTCCAAAACTGTTTTTTTCCGCAGTACGCCATTTCATATTCAGGCTTGTGCTATGTGAACCTACATGTGATAAAAATATGAACCTCGTAGGTCACAGTTGCTAAAGGAAAGTTGAGCATTTACTTTGAAATATTTTTCTTTGATTTTTGTCATAGCTCACAATGCTAAAACTATTGGTTTCCGCAGTACCCATTTCATAATCAGGCTTGTGCTATGTGAACCTACATGTGATAAAAATATGAACCTCGTAGGTCACAGTCGCTAAAGGAAAGTTGAGCATTTACTTAGAAATATTTTTCTTTGATTTTTTGTCACAGCTCACAATGCTAAAACTATTGGTTTCCGCAGTACGCCATTTCATATTCAGGCTTGTGCTATGTGAACCTACATGTGATAAAAATATGAACCTCGTAGGTCACAGTCGCTAAAGGAAAGTTGAGCATTTACCTGCTTTGAAATATTTTTCTTTGATTTTTTGTCATAGCTCACAATGCTAAAACTATTGGTTTCCGCAGTACGCCATTTCATATTCAGACTTGTGCTATGTGAACCTACATGTGATAAAAATATGAACCTCGTAGGTCACAGTCGCTAAAGGAAAGTTGAGCATTTACTTTGAAATATTTTTCTTTGATTTTTTGTCATAGCTCACAATGCTAAAACTATTGGTTTCCGCAGTAAACCATTTCATATTCAGGCTTGTGCTATGTGAACCTACATGTGATAAAAATATGAACCTCGTAGGTCACAGTCGCTAAAGGAAAATTGAGCATTTACTTTGAAATATTTTTCTTTGATTTTTGTCATAGCTCACAATGCTAAAACTATTAGTTTCCGCAGTACGCCATTTCATATTCAGACTTGTGCTATGTGAACCTACATGTGATTAAAATATGAACCTCGTAGGTCACAGTCGCTAAAGGAAAGTTGAGCATTTACTTTGAAATATTTTTCTTTGATTTTTTGTCATAGCTCACAATGCTAAAACTATTGGTTTCCGCAGTAAACCATTTCATATTCAGGCTTGTCCTATGTGAACCTACATGTGATAAAAATATGAACCTCGTAGGTCACAGTCGCTAAAGGAAAATTGAGCATTTACTTTGAAATATTTTTCTTTGATTTTTTGTCATAGCTCACAATGCTAAAACTATTGGTTTCCGCAGTACACCATTTCATATTCAGGCTTGTGCTATGTGAACCTACATGTGATAAAAATATGAACCTCGTAGGTCACAGTCGCTAAAGGAAAATTGAGCATTTACTTTGAAATATTTTTCTTTGATTTTTTGTCATAGCTCACAATGCTAAAACTATTGGTTTCCGCAGTACACCATTTCATATTCAGGCTTGTGCTATGTGAACCTACATGTGATAAAAATATAAACCTCGTAGGTCACAGTCGCTAAAGGAAAATTGAGCATTTACTTTGAAATATTTTTCTTTGATTTTTTGTCATAGCTCACAATGCTAAAACTATTGGTTTCCGCAGTACGCCATTTCATATTTAGGCTTGTGTTATGTGAAACTTTATGTGATAAAAATATGAACCTCCGAGCTCACAGTCGCTATTGGAAAGTTGAGCCGCTACTATTTCACGCAAAAACTAGGTACTGAATGGTAAACAAAGCACAAGTCGTAGGTATGTTAGTTACCTAGGTTACTTCATTCCAAATCACAAGGGAAATCTAAATAAAATGACAAAAATATTGCAATGTCATATATAACAAATAAATAGGTGAACAAACACAAGAGCAAGCGAAGCGCGGGGTTACACAGTGTACTAGTGTGAGTGCCTGTCGAGTTGTCAAACATCACACAACCGTAGTTCCCCGACCGGCCCTCGGTTCTGACGCGATAGCAATATGGGCGTTCAGAATTTTTTAGAAATTTGTTCAAGTTCCGTAATACCAAAAATGATGAATAAAAACTTGTTGTTTTTTTTATATCGTGTTGTTATTCTGTTACTTGACAATATAAGCTATGTTCCTACACATTAAATACGTAACATATCGTTGTTTTTAATACGAAACAAATAAGATGAAAACATGTCGTTTAGGTCGTAAAAATATACAAAAAGTAATTCGCTTACATTTCATTTTAGGTATATATTTTGATAAAAAAAACTATCTGGGAACATAGATAAATACTATCCGAATCCGAATAATAGCATAATATGGTGGAAATATGCTCGAATTACAAATGACGTCGGTATTACGTTTGTATGGGCAGTTCATCCTTCGCTGGGTTCTTAATACAATACATTACATAGATAGATATTTTTTATTATACATAGAAAATACCCAAAACACCCTGAACAAATATCTGCAGATCGTACAAATATTTGTTCCGAGGCGGGAATCGAACCCGCAACCTCCTGCGTCACAGGAGAACCTTCGCCCGCCGCGCCACACATTTTTACACAATTAACGTTATTGTTGGCTTGAAAACATAATATTATACTTCGCAGAGTCTATTAATGTTTTTAATTACGGTATTTTCTTTATTATTTAGATTCAATTCTATTTTTTTTGCTGATAATTTTATTTATAATTGAGGAAACTTTGCCGTTTACTGTGTTATTTATAAACTTTTATATAATTGATTCATGGTAGGTACCTACAGCTTATTTTCCAACAAAAATAAAACAAGAGCAATGACAGCGAGTAGGTCACCATTGGTCACGTTTATATTCCTGCCATTGTGTGACCTACTGTGAAAAGAGATCCGTTTAGGCTATGACTACTTCCTCGAAAAATGTTGCGTGTCTACAGATCTGCAGGCCGATTCTAAAACGTCGGAAACGTTTCCGATCGGACGCGTTAGTTTTTCATTTCGATGTGGTAGGTAACTAAAACAATTTTCTAATACTTTTCTCTAGTAAAACACAGTATTATACAATATTTATTATTTTTTACTGTGTTTTACTAGAGCAAATTGTTTTATAGTTACTTACCACATCGAAATTAAAAACTAACGAATCCGATCGGAAACGTTTCCGACGTTTTACAATCGCCCTGCTTATGTGTAGATGACGTAATTTTTCGAGCTTTTTACCCACGCAAAGATCAATACAATCTACCGCTGGATATTTAAACAATCCCGTAAAATGAGGACAAATTCTCAAAGTAGTACGCTATAGGAATCGAACCCGCACCTTTGGCGTCTCAGCCGGCCACTCGCCCGCCACTTTGCGTTAACTCTAATTATTATGGATATGTGAATGCGAAATCATGGCGGGAATTTTGTAAAGCTACATTACCTACATACATAAACACACACCTTTCTCTCTGAAGGGGTAGGCAGAGCCTTAAAGGCCCTCTTTTGACCGTGGGATGCATAGTCGCAGAACTACGTTATATATAGACGTGACAAAAAGGTGAAACGTTTCGCAAGTGGCGCGAAATTCAAATTGTATTGTGTTTTTAGCACATTAGCTTCGAATGTCAATGAATGATTTGTGTAGTGTTATTTGGTTAATTGACATTCGTAGCTGAACTAATGATATTTATGAGATACTTTCAATTAAAACATGTGTGTTAGGTCTCCTGATTCCCGCAAAACCAGTGTTTCCTATCTCAAGAAGTGTTGATAAGCTGTAATGTGCAAAAAACACAATAAAATTTGAATTTCGCGCCACTTGCGAAACGTTCCACCTATACAAATTGGTTTCTTTAAAGTTTAAAATGTTGTCCATGTTTTCAGACGCATCAAGCCATTCGATCCAATCACAGATAAGCCTGACTCGGTAAGTTTTCTGTACATTCAGTTATATTAAATCTAGACACACGGTAGCGTGTCAGCCAAGTTAGGGAAGACCAAAAAAAAAATGGGGAGGAATATTTAAGTGCCTAGCTAGAACATCCGACTAAATACTGATATCAATATGATATGAATAAATATCCTAGTGTGGGATCATGACTACCAACGGCGGAAGTCTTTTTTTTAAATGATAAGTTATTCACGGATTGTTAGAAATTCATGGTTTTGTTTTGAAATAAAATATGAAGCGCCTTTTATTTTCTCATAGTGGGTGATGAAAAGTAGAGTTTAACACTCGGGCGCAAAATATATTTTTGGCTCGGGCGACGTACTTTGAATCCCTCACTTCGTTCTGGATTCAAAAAAGCGCCCTCGCTGTAAAAATATTATTTTGCTCCCTTATGATACAATCTACTATTGAATAGGGCTAAGCAACGGGGCGTAAAGCGTAATACTACATACCTGTTAGTACCTATATCAAGTACCTGACGAATTAATTGATAACGTCCTTTTGACGAAAACCATAGAACTCCAGCGTCATTCAAATTCCTAGAAATGGGAGGTCAACAATGGATGTTATATTGGTTTCTGTTTTATGGAGTACAAGTTTCCAAATTCTTCAGTTTCAGACTTTTCCCTGTAGTTGTGACACAAAAGCCACAAGCATACCAAATTTCAGCATTGTGGGATTGCTGGAAGTACCCTAGAATTTTAGATTTTTACGTTTTTTATTTTCCCTAATATCTCAAAAACTACTAAGGCTAAATACTTATTAAAAACAGTTTTGAAATGTCCAACCAAAGCGCTTTCATTAGACACCCCACTTGATCTGACTGTCTCACTTTTTTTTTTTTTACCCCCTCTTGGACCCCAATATCTCAGCAACCCCCAGACCGATATAGCTCATAACCTTACCTACAAATTGTACCAATACTATCTACTCCCATACCAAATTTCATGAAGATTGGATTAACGGTTTGGAAGTTTTCATCGGACAAACAAACATACATACATACATACATACATACATTCATACATACATACATACAAACGCCGATTCTTCCAACTTGACTCAGAGAACTCGCTTCGCTCGTTCAATTATTTTTTTCTGTTTCAGGATCTTACTCCGAATGACTTCGGTATAACAAGCGATAAGGGGTGAGTTTCTTCTTCTTTGTCAAAGGCGAGCGGGCTGTAATGTATTTTTCACACCACCTGCTCGACAATGTCCAATTACAAATCATGCAACCTCAACGTAAAGTACAGCATTGTCTCTCTAGGGATATAAAGTTGTATGGAACTCCCTAGGGATTAAAGTGATTTGAATTTAGAACGTCAAATTCGTGTTGGAAACTCATGGAAAACTCCGAGTAAAAAATGCCCATATGGCATTGTAAAGAGGTTTGTTTGAAAATCGAACTGGTCACTATAGCAAAACTCGAAAAAAATAAGAAATAGGCGCGATTTTAAAGAATGTGAAACAAAAGAGATGTTTGGTGCTGTGATTTTCAGTGAACTTTATTGCAATATTTTTGTAATATAATATTAGTGTTAACAAAAAATGTCGAGCGATAATGATTCTACCCCAGAGTTTATCAAAACCGACGATACTTATTTAATGGAGCCCTGACCTTTTATTGCCTCGCAGTAGGTGTGAAAAGTAGAGTATGCTCCTCTGGAATAAAGCCTGTCTTCGCCTTGGGCAGCTTGAACCCCTCGCTTCACTCAGGACTCTATATAACTCCCTCGCTACACTCGGGAGTTAACTTTAGAGTCCCTCGTTACGCTCAGGGTTCAATATGCCGCCCGCGACATAAGACACTGCTTTATTCCCTTAGTGCATAATCTACTATTAACATTACAACAATACCACCCAAAGTGACCCAACAGTCACATACGTAGTCATGATCTCACACTAGGGCTCCCTGTGTTGTCGTGGTATCTGAAAAAAAAACGAGTACGTACCATGGTACCAGTACCATAATACCCAGACGCGGAACAAATAATTGAAATTGAAAATACAAAAAAAAAAAATTACGTACAATATTACTGCACAGTTTGTTATCAGTCCATAAAAGTGCTGCTTTGTAGTGCTTCACGTAAATAATTATGAAATTACTTGAAAATACTTATATTTTAGTAGTTTTGGTGACAATACAATATTATGACATCATCGAACCTATTATTTTGATTCGCCTTCATCCACCGCTTTGATGGTCGGGCGACCATCAAACTATGAATGTCAAACTATCGCTCATTTTTTATCAGCCGCGTCCGTTCCCACGGCCAGCGACATGCTATATATATTTCACATAACATTAATATTATAATATAACAAGGGCCCGCTATACATAACAGCCAAGCATTTACACACACATAGAAAACACAGGGAATCCTAGTGTGGGATCAATATGGGAAAAATATTCTGATTTTTAAGTATGGACCGCCCAAGGCGGTATAAGCCTTCTCCAAGGATCGTCTGACCCCCCCCCCCCTGACTCGCGCTCTTCTTGGCCAGACTTTCCCAGCCACTTGTACAAGGTCGTAATTCCATCTTTTGAATGGTCTTCCTCTTTTCCTTCTTATGCTTAGGGGTACCCAGTTCGTATGTAAGCCAAGCTGTGTTTGTTGCCTGATTCTTCTAGGCTTGGTCGCGTTGGAACAGGAGTAATTTAAGTTTATATAAGACGATTCAAAATGATCCTTGTGATTTCAAAGAATAAAAATTATTTTTATTTGATTCGTAACAATGTGGGGCCATGTATGTAGCTTCATTCTTCGTATGTTTGTTTTGGGTGTTATGTTACCTTATGTTATTACACTTAGACCCCCTCTTTGAACCACCTGGGGATCCATGGACACTCACTATTCCCCTGGAGCTCCTGTTCAGAGTAATCCAAGAGTTGTTCATATTACTTACTATCGTTGATATCCCGCGACTTCTTCTGCGTGCATGGTATTTCTGCCATACAGACTTCAACAACTCGTTTTAATTTTCTTAACGATTTTGTAAAAATATATAACATTACATAACACCCAACAGTCACATACGTAGTCTTGATATCCCACTAGGATTCCCTGTGTCGTTTGTATCAGGAACTACGAGCACCATGGTACCATAACACTCAGACCAGAAACAAATAGTTGCAGATCATACAAACATTTGTCCCGCAGCGGGAATCGAACCCGCAACCTCTTGCATCTATCACCTCTTCATGTTGTTGTTGTTATTTGTCCAAACTTAAGTATTTGTATTTCAATATAACAAGCATTCTTAATAAATTTATTTTCTTTTCAGAGTCATTCAATTCGGAAAACCAGCTAACTTGTGTAGATACGCACGGTAAGTAACCACACATCTTCAGATATTTTGTCACTTTGTATCTTATTATGTCACTATCCACCAAGCAAACGACTCAAACAACGATCGCGGGTTCGATCCCCGTCCGGTGGGTTAGTTTTTTGGGATATTATATACAGGGTGTAAAAAAACACAACCAACTAAGCAACTTAACATAGGTTAAAAAGACAGCTCCCGAATACTGAAGGTACCGTAGGTAAAGCTACCTATATCATAGCTATATAAAATAGCGCGAGTTCACAGAGCGTACCAGCTGCGCGAGTTCAATGCTCCCGGTCAGCTGGTCGACGCGCTGCGCCAATATTTCTTAGGTGGTTTTCATTGCTTTTTTTGACATTTTCATTTATAAACGTGTTTTTACTGATGGAAGTTAGGTTTTTGTGTTCCTTTTATGATGTTTTATTGATATTTAAAGAAAACACGAAAAAAACAGCCCAAAAGTAAGCATTTTTTTTTCACTTTTTTTCAGCTCAAATATTTTCAGAATCATAGTCTGAGTGCACTATTTCAGTTTTCGGGAGTAGTCTTTTTACACCCTTTAGATAAACACTTTATTGTACAAATATAATATTTAAGTAATGCTTACTGAACGAACACCGTAAAGGCTTAGGATACCCAGCGGGTGGCGAACAATAAAACACTGAATACAAAGTACAGGTTATAATATTGCTCTTATAAAAGATAAAAAGTAAGAAGGCTTACGGGTCTAGTGACCAGTTGCCCAGAACGCATTGATAGCGCGTTCTAATCTACTAGTGGTGCCATCTAGTTCTGAAATGATTCACTAATTTCTAACTAGTATTATCATGCAGTAATTATAAAGATAAATACGCTTAACGGTCAAACATACTGCCCACCAAGGACAATTATGACAAAATATTGTCCTTAAAAACGTAGCATTGGAAGATGTTATTTACGATTAAGTACAGGATGTTTAAGGGTTAATTTACTCTAAAAGATTGCTTAACTGTACAACAGCAATTGCAACCAGATACATAACACAATCAATTAAAATAACCAGTCTGGCTCTTAAAGTTACAAAATATATAGGTTTGTGCACTAATAATGCAAAAATAAATTATTACTATTTCACTAAGACCTTTACTAACCATTTATTTGCTAGTTGGCAATTCAGTTAGAGACTGGGAGCACAACCAACTTTGAAGTTGGCCGTTTAATCAAAGAATTTTTAGTGCGCAAAGTGACTACTCGAGTGACATTATGTGCGTCAGGATGTTTGGTCACAATTTTCCCTAATAACCATCTACTTGGAGGTAAATCATCCTCCTTGATTATTACCACATCACCTTCTTTAGGTTCAGGATGTTGGTCTCTCCACTTATACCGTTGCTGCAATTGGTGAACATAGTCACGGGACCAGCATCGCCAAAAGTCTTGTAGCATTCTTTGAGTGAGCTGCCAGCGTCTCAACGTGGATAAATTTGAAGTTTCAAAATTACGGTCCGGTACAGTGACTAGGGGTTCTCCAACCAGAAAATGACCTGGTGTCAGAATGGATTGCATGTCCGACGCACCATCTATCCTTGATAAGGGTCTTGAATTGAGGCATGATTCAATTTGTGCCAATACAGTAGCCATCTCCTCGTAGGTCAGAGTAGTATTACCAATCACTCTCTTTAAATGAAATTTTGTAGATTTTATGGCTGCCTCCCATAAACCCCCGAAATTTGGCGCACGGGGTGGAATAAAGTGCCATGAGGTACCATTCATGGCAAGGCTGTCTACTATCTCTCTGCCCACCATGGACTGTTCTGCGTCAAACAGGATGCGTAATTCTCGGGCTGCACCGACAAAATTTGTTCCATTGTCGCTGTATAGATCAGTGCAATGACCTCGCCTGGCAACAAATCTTCTGAATGCAGCCAAGAATCCTTGCGTAGTAAGATCGGTCACAGCTTCTATATGAACAGCTCGCGTTACCATACATATAAAAAGGCATATGTATCCTTTATAAGCGTGGTGTCCTCTCCCTTTGGTAGTCCTGATGTCAATGGGCCCCGCGTAATCAACGCCACTTTTTTTAAACGCTCGACCAGGTGTTACTCTTACAGAAGGTAATTGACCCATCATTTGGTTATTGATTGCTGCAGTATTTTTAACGCAGACTGTGCATTTGCGGACTTGGTTCTTAACCAACTGCTTGGCTCCAACTATCCAATATTTAGTAAACAAAACACTGAGCATCAATTGAGGACCTCCATGCAAAGTACTTTTATGAACATTGTCAATCAATAGTTTAGCTAAATTTCCTTCTTTCGGTATTAAAATTTGGTGTTTTTTATTTTCAGAAAGATTTGCATTCTCCAGTCTTCCTCCTACCCGTAAAATCAGCTTATCGTCCAAAAACGGGTTTAACGACAGTAATTTGCTGTTTCTTTTTAGCTTCTTTTGCTTTTCTATTGCCTCAATTTCTTCTTCAAACCACTTCTGTTGACACTGCCTTATACAACACTCTTCGGCTTTCTCTATTTCTTCACGGCTTAAAATAGGGCTGTTATGTCGTTCCACTTTTTTCTTCTTTAGGTTTAAGAAACGCCTACAGTAAGCCACTACCCTGAACAACTTGGTAAGTGAGGAATACTTATTCCACAAACTAATTTCGTTCGTTGAAACATGCATACATATTTTTCTCGTGGCTTGTTCCAACTGAGTTTGCAACGTTTTCGGCTTGCTCCTTTTTATTTCTGTGTGTCTGAGCGTTTCAGGTCCATTCCACCACAAGGAAGTCTTGACCAACTCTGCTGGGCTGAGTCCTCTTGATGCCACATCTGCTGGATTAGATTTAGAAGAGACATGACTCCACTGCTGCGGTTCTATCGATTGCATTATTGTAGTAATCCTATTAGCAATAAAGGTTTTCCATCTACTTGGGTGGCTATTCAACCACGCCAGAACCACAGTTGAATCTGTCCAAGCGAACCAGTTGTTTTTCGGAATTTGAATAACTGTACCAATTTCTGCCAACAGTTTAGACAAAAGGACAGCACCGCATAACTCCAGTCGAGGTATCGATACCTGCTTGGTTGGCGCTACTTTGGTCTTTGCAGCGACTAAATGAACGTGTATCACACCATCAGCCCCAACAACCCGAATGTAGACTACTGCTGCGTAAGCAACTTGAGAGGCATCACTATAACCATGCAACTCTATCTGTGCGTCACTATCTGTGCATCCCAAATAGCGAGGTATGCTTACATGTTTCAAGTCTTTCAAACTATCACGGTAAGTTATCCATTCCTTTAATATAGTTTCCGGTACCTCCTCATCCCAAGTTATTCCTGCTAACCATATCCTCTGTATGATTATTTTGGCCACAATTATTACGGGTGCTACCCAACCCAATGGATCAAATAATCTTGCAATATGTGATATGATATGCCTTTTCGTTACAGATCTATGCAGCGCAGGGAGAGTCACCGTGTAGTGGTACGAGTCATCGCATCGGTTCCAGGTAAGTCCCAGAATTTTTATTATTGAATCTATTTTTATTTCTAGATTCCTATCCCTATCTTCCGCGTGCCTTTCTTCCTTTATTCTTGCTAATAACTCTTCACTGTTACTTGACCATTTCTGTAACTGAAATCCTGCTTTTTTTAACAGTTCCTTCGTTTGCTTAAAAACTTCGATACCTTCACCTACATTTTGGCAGCCAGTCAGCAAATCATCCATATAGAAATCGGTTATCACTCGTTGTGCAGCTACTGGATACAGATGCCCTTCATCTGCGACTATTTGCATAAGGCTACGAACAGCCAAGTGAGGTGCACACGCTGTTCCAAATAATACCCGTACCAATTTGTACTCAGATATTTCTTTTTCAGGACTGCTGCGCCAGAGAATACGTTGAAAATTTGAGTCGTCTGCGTCTAATCTAACTTGGTGATACATTTTTTCAATATCCGCAACCAAAACAACAGGATATCTGCGCCAACGCATAATTATGTGCCTAAGGTCCATCTGCAACGTCGGTCCAACCATTAGATCATCATTTAACGACACGCCATTAGTTCCCTTCGAGGAAGCGTTCATCACAATTCTGACCTTTGTCGTATCTTTATCTTCTCTTATAACTTCATGATATGGCAGATAAACTGCATCCCTTTCCTTTTCATCTTCACTTACAAGTTCCATGTAATTCAATTGTAAATACCCTTCAAATGTTTTCCGATATTCTTCTTTTAAGATATCATTCTTGGCCAGCCTTTTCTCCAACGTTTGCAACCTTTTTAGAGCTATTTGTTTTGTGTTTCCTTCCTTGCATGTAGGATTCTTGTTACGAAACGGAAGTCTTACTACGTACCGCCCTTCCGCATCTCTTAACGTAGTTTTTTCAAAAAAATCTTCACACAGTTTTTCTTCTTCGGTCAGCATTTTTCTTTCTTCGTAAGCTGACTCCGTTTCCATTTCCCAAAACTTTTTTAAAATTTCATTTTCGTCAGTAAAAGTACCATGCATTACTATAGTAGTGCTGCTGGGTTGCTTTTGGTTAGAACCTACTATTCCAGACACAATCCAACCAAATGAAGTTGCTTGTGCGACCAATAGTCCACTTGGATGTCTACGAACTCCCTCTCTTAAGATCTGGCAAAATATGTCAGCGCCTAACAAAATATCTATTTTATTAGGGGTATGATATTCGGGATCCGCCAAGAGAATACCAGTTGATTCTAACCATGGCACTTCCTCCACTTGTTTTCCCGGAAGGGCGGATGTGATGGTTCTTAAAACATGTGCCTTAACCTGTATGCTCTCATGAGGTTCCATCTTTGATTCAAGATTGATATGAACTACATAGTTTGATTGAACCGTCTTTGCTCCACCTACTCCAGAAATCGTGCCTCGAACTGGCATCTTTTTAAGCTTTAAAAGCTGTACTACCGCTTCAGTCACAAAGGACGCTTGCGACCCCTGGTCGAGTAGAGCTCTTACAGTTTGGTATGATCCATTTTTAGATTGAGCGTTTACTAGTGCTGTTGCTAGTAATACAGATTTGTTTGGCACCGAAGCTGTATTTGCTTGTATTTCCTCAGTCGGTTCTTCCACCGACTCATCCGCCTGTTCTTCCTCTGAATCTTCAGTTGTCATGGCGGCCAATAGCTTTTCCTTACTAGCAGTTTTTGGATGTAGCAGCGTGTTATGATGACGTCTACAAATTCTACACTTTATTGGATTTTTACACGCTTTAGCAGAATGATTTACTCCCAAGCAGTTAAAACAAATTCCGTTATCCCGCACATATTGCCGACGAGTATCAGCGTCCTGAGCTTCGAATTTCTTGCATAAAAACAGTTTATGGTTCTCTGAACAGAACGGACATTGGTATGCTGTTTCCGACTGCGCAGCATGCATTGATCGGGTTTTATTGATAACTTTGTTGTTAGTCTTTTGCCCAACAAACTCTAGAGCTCTAAATCGGTTTGTTATGAAGCTACTAAATTGCTCAAAAGTTGGCAAAATATCGGCAGCAATACTACCAGTGACATGTAACTCCCACTGTTTCCGCGTCTCGCCGTCCAACTTCAAAGTAAGTATGTGTATTACAATTATGTCCCAAGTTGACACATCAACACCTACATTAACTAACGCACTTAGACAATCTGAGGTAGTGTCTATCAAATCTTTTAATCCCTGTGCAGACTCAAACAATTGACTTTTTTGACTAAACAATCTTTTCAATATGCAATTCGATAAATATTGTTTGTTATCATATCGGGCAATTAATAATTTCCAGCACTTATTGTAATTGTCCGCAGCTATAGGAACTTGCCTTAGTAGCTGCTCTGCTTCTCCTGACAAATATCCTTTTAAATAGTGCATTTTTTGCACGCTATCCAAATTATCATTTTTGTGAACAAGTGATAAAAATAAATCTCTAAACGTAACCCATTCCTCATATTTCCCTGAAAACTTTGGGATAATTATTTTTGGCAGTACAAATGTTGACGCTAATGGTGCTACATGTGCCTTTTCGACCATTAAGGCTGAAGATCCAGCTCGACTAGAGTTTACAAAACTACTTAAAACAGTTTTCAGCTCGGTTTTGTAATCTATATACATCTCTTCAGCTTGGTCATAAATATCTTGTTTGACATAATCATGTTGCTTTAGTTGCTCACCATAAGATTCATACATTTGTCGGTGGGTTGTCACGAACGTGACCCATAATTGTTCTAAAGCTTCTAACCGTACCTGGACATAAGGTTCTGTTATTCTATCCCTAGGGGACTTTTTGAAATTTCTCCTTGCCTTGGCTAAGTTCTGATAATTATCAGTCTGTAATATAATTTTATCATTCATTGTTAAGCTCTTATTTATTTTCTATAAAGATCTAATTCAAAATTTGCCAATTTACAAATTTTCTAAACTATTCTAAGTGTTTGAAACCTTTAACAATAATTCAAAATCGGGCATGGATTCCCCGTCTTAGCCACTTTGTTAAAACTATGCTAAGTCCTAATTTTTACTCTACAGTTATGCTAAAATTCAACAACTCAGAAAATTCACAACAAAAGTTCAACAAGTCCACTCTTCAATGTATGATGTTTCAAAAGTACTTACAATTTGTCCAGACTCACTAAGCATTACACTTTCACTCACTAAAGCTCCAACCTCCTCTCCGATCGCACCCACTCATGCGATTGCCTGCGCAGTTGCGCTCCTCCTCCGCACCTCGTCACGGCTCCGTCTGCCAGGCCTCCGGCGCACGTTACCGGCAAGCCTGTCCGAATACGTCCGTACCCGAGTAGCGATCCACTACTCCTTAGGCGCGGGGTAGTGATTCCAATCGTGGAACCACTCAAAATCAAAAAGAAATATCCTGCCACCCTCCCTCGCATCCGGCTCGTAAGGACCATGAACGAACACCGTAAAGGCTTAGGATACCCAGCGGGTGGCGAACAATAAAACACTGAATACAAAGTACAGGTTATAATATTGCTCTTATAAAAGATAAAAAGTAAGAAGGCTTACGGGTCTAGTGACCAGTTGCCCAGAACGCATTGATAGCGCGTTCTAATCTACTAGTGGTGCCATCTAGTTCTGAAATGATTCACTAATTTCTAACTAGTATTATCATGCAGTAATTATAAAGATAAATACGCTTAACGGTCAAACATGGATAAAATTAGGACAGTACAAGGTACAGCCAGCCTTATCACTGAAAGCGATTTCTCCCAGGCAACCTTTGAAAAACAATATTTTAATATGATAATTATAAAAATTCTTCCTGATTTGCGAAAAAATTAACAAGCAAGCTAAACATACAGAAAAAATATAAATACAATAAATATATACATTAAAAATATAGATACTACAATTATAATTTATACTTTGCCAACAATGCCTATCTCGTAATAAGTCTTTGGGTTATTACCGTGTGCAGCGCTACCCGCCCCCGCTCTCTTCTTACCGCGCAGGAGATACGCTGTCAGCCTGTTACCCCTTTTGGTCCGGTCTTCATCAAAATTGCCAGTTTGTGATATTCTGTCCGATTATTCAGTCTGCAATCCCAAACTGAATGTTTGGTATTTTGATGATTGCACCACAAATCGAAAGTAGTAGAACTTCTTGTGAAAGAGTTCATCGTAGAAGTACTACCATCGTACCTTTTTCTGCTGCCAAGCAGTAGTGCTCGCATTGCTGTGTTTCGGCTTGAAGGGTACGGGTGCCGGTAAAATTACAGGCACATGAGACTTCATCTTTATGTCTCAGGGTCGGCAGCGCGCGTGTGATGCCTTTGGTGTTGCAGGCGTCTACAGGCTACGGTAACTGCTTTCCATCAGGTGGGCCGTATGCTTGTTTGCATGCCAAGTAGTAAAACAAAAAATAAAAATAAAACCCCTTAGGTGGTGTCACGTGTCTGACACTGTGAAACGCATCATTCATGAGTTTCTATACAAATACAATGCGAAATTTTTGCTTCCATTACAATAACACATACATAGGTAACATACATGGTTTTTTCTATCCTATCCATCCAAAGGTTGTCTGGAAGAGATCTTTATTATTATAGGTAAATTATCGCTTTTAGCGATAGGCCTCTGCCCATTGTAATTTTTTTGTCATGTGTTTTTTATTTATGTATTTTTATTTGGTGTGCATTAAAAAGTGTATCTATCAATCTATCTATCTATAACATCCAGACCCGGTACAAATATTTGCAGATCATGCAAAATTTTGTCCCGCACGGGATTTGAACCCACAACCTCTTGCATTTCATCCGCCTACTCGCCCGCCGTGTCAGAGTGGTCGTCAGTTTCGCCTCGAACTTTACAATGTTCTCTGTTTGTGAATAAGAAAAGATTTTTTAAGAGAACTTTTGACAGATTGCTTTAATTAACACCCATAAAATATTAAATTGCCCTTTAGCGCCGAAATTTACGCAATTAGGTATCTAATTCTATGCTAGAAGACTGTGTGTGTGATGAAGCCTGCCGTGTTCTAAGGATGTGTACTAAACTATGCACAATTTTGGTACGCTCATAGATGATACCCATATTCATTTATCAACCAATGTGTGTTCATTCAAATTGTTGGTGGCTTGTCTTCGCTGACGTCATCGCATGGGCGCGATAACATAGAAACCGATAGCATAATATTTAATTGCAATTCGTGTCCTTTGTAAATATTTGTGCAATATTTTTTATTCAATATAGTGTTTTTTGCAGGGGAATTGAAACTACTACTCCCACCTTCTCAACAACGGAATTTTCGTCTACTGATTCTTCGGCTACTGAATCTTCGACTACTGAATCATCGAATACTGATTTTTCAACTACTGAATCTGCGACTACTGGTTCTTCGAATACTGATTCTTCAACTACTGAATCTGCGACTACTGAATCTTCGATTATGGAATCTTCGACTACTAGTTCTTCGAATACTGATTCTTCGACTACTGAATCTGCGACTACTGAATCTTCGATTACGGAATCTTCAACTACTGAATCTGCGACTACTGGTTCTTCGAATACTGATTCTTCGACTACTGAATCTGCGACTACTGAATCTTCGATTACGGAATCTTCGACTACTGAATCTGCGACTACTGGTTCTTTGAATACTGATTCTTCGACTACTGAACCTGCGACTACTAAATCTTCGACTAATGATTCTTCGACTACTGAATCTTCGACTGCTGAAGCTTCGACTACTGGTTCTGCGGCAACTGAATCTACGACTAATGATTTTTCATTTCATTCATCAAAACCAGCTGATGAAACTTCTGTAACAACAAATGCTGTAACAACACAATCTCAGACTACAATAACTGAAGATATGGTTATTAAAGATACAACATTGGAACCTAGTGGATCTGATAAGGCAAAAAGTGAATCTTATAGCAACGACAAGTAAGTACAAAATGATGATAATCTGTTTGATATAATATTGTGTAAATAGATTTGTTTATTGTGAAACACGCTATTTTCCTCACAATGTTTTTGTTCATCGTTTATAACACCATAATGGCTATACTCTCTGATCTAAAACGTTAGTTGGCCATTTTAAAATTCATAATCTTTATTAAACATAACATACATAGCATAAAACCTAACAGTCACATACGTAGTCCTGATCCGACACTAGGATTCCCTGTGTCGTAGGTATCAGGAACTACGAGAGTACCATGGTACCACAGCACCCAGACCCGGAACAAATATTTGCAGATCATGCAAACATTTGTGCCGCAGTGGGAATCGAACCCGCAACCTCTCGCATCTCAGCCAGCTACTCGCCTGCCGCGCCACAGAGGTCTTTATTAGGGGGGGTTTATTGCAACAATGATGGTAAAATTATCATCAGCTGTAAGACGTCAACGGTTGAACGAGACCTCCTGCATAAAATGCAATGTGGGGGGGGGGCCCACATTGAATTATTTTATTTTATTTTTATTTTATTTATTGAACAAAATCCACAGCTCTTAATATAAAACAGAACATTCTTATAATTAAAATCTTACGGCCAATAATGGATTTACATTTTATACAACATAATTTTTTAGACAGACAGTCAAATTTACCATACAAGCTAAATAAAATAACAAAGTGTAGGAAAGTACGCTAAATTAAAAACTAGTGGTTTAGCATACTATACAGGGACACCTGCCACCCACCAGAAAGCTCACGGACTACAAATCCCACCACCAAAACCAACATCCTCACTCTACGACCCCAGGGACTCATTTTGGAATTCAATTTTGGGAAACATAAAAAGAGTTATTCATTTGAGTCTAAACCCTAAAAGTCGCAGAACAAAAGTTGTCAGAATAGCAGGTATCAAGATCATAGAGCAATCAGGCAAATTACAAGTTTGTACCCTGGACAATATTTACAATAATTAAATGTAATTAAGTGTACAAACCTATTATATACACAGCATATAATATAAATAAATGTATATGTAAGAACTTAACAACAATAACAAAACACTCACTTTAAATTATCATCCTCCATAATTTTCAAAGTTTCTCTTTTAAAAGTTCCCTTGCTACTATGAAATATATCACATAAGTAGAAATCCTCGTTATAAGCTTTATGTAATCGATTAACTATAGAATAACGTGCATAGTTCGTAGATGAGTGCGAGACAGCAAACAACTTGGTATGTCTTGTGCGACATTTCGGCGTACAAAACCGCAGAGCCCTACAACTAAGTTCTGGACAATCTATATATCCATTACATAATATACCATGAAGGAATGCCATATCCATGAGCGTACGTCTATTTTGAAGACTAGTAAGATTATGATAACTGCATGATTCAACATAGCTTTGAGAATAAATATGTTTTCTATAATTTAAATGTTTAACAAATTTGTGTTGAATGCGTTCCAAATCGCTGATATATGTTGTATAATGTGGGTTCCAAACAGTACAACAGTATTCTAAAATACTTCTAACATACGAAAAATATAGCAGTTTTATACAAGCAGCATCAGAAAATGGTTTACCAACGCGCAAGATAAATCCTAGGCTCTTAAAAGATTTTTTAATAATTGTATCAATATGTTCAGAAAAAGTTAGTTTCACATCCAATAATAACCCTAAGTCTCTAACTACCTCTGCCTTAATAATGTTTATTTTACTTATTTGATAATCAAATTTAATAGAATTTCTTTTACGTGTGAAAGAGACAAAATTACACTTACTAACATTGACACCTATACGGTTTAATTGATAATAGTCTCAATGAGTCTGATCAAGATCAGCTTGAAGTTTCACACAGTCCGAGTAATCTTTAATTTTCGTAAAAATTTTAGTGTCATCAGCATACATAAGGAACCTCGAGTACAGAAAACATTTTCCAACATCATACAAATAGCATGCATATAAAAGAGGGCCAAGGATGGAACCCTGTGGGACGCCTGATGTTATTTCTATATAGTTAGAACAAAAACCTCCCACCACAACTGCCTGAGATCGTTTCCATAAATATGACTCGATCCATCTCAACAGATTACCCCGAATGCCCAGTTCATACAGTTTACGCAGAAGTATGATGTGGTCCACACGATCAAAAGCCTTCTCAAAATCAGTGTAGACCACATCCACTTGAAAACCTCCATCCATATTTGTAGCTACATAATCAATGAATACACCTAAATTTGTTGTAGTAGAGCGTCCTTTCATAAAGCCGTGTTGTTCCTGGGGTATAGAAGGCGATAAAATGGGGTAAATGTACGTGTGAACAGTTCTCTCTATTAACTTACTAAGCACATTAAGTATTGATATAGGTCTATAATTTTCTACTGAGGTTTTAAAGCCTTTTTTATAGACAGGGACAACGTGGGCTTTTTTCCAGATGTTCGGAAAGTAACCATCATGAAATGATCTGTTAAAAAGTAGAGCAATTGGGACAGCAAGTGATTTCGCACACTCCAGGAAAAATATAGGAGGTAAATTGTCATTACCTGCCCCTTTCGTAACGTCAAGCTCACTCATAAGTTTATGCGCTTCTTCCGAAGTTATTCTGATATTATGTACCAAGTTTGGGTGTAAGCCATCATGGGTATCAGAAAAGCAATTGCTACAATTGGTTTGCGTACTAAAATTTCCTTTAAAAAATACATTAAATGCAGAACATATATCAAATGGATTATCTAGCTGAGAATCACCAAACATCATTTGCTGGGGGTAGTCAGTAGTATTTTTACGTTTTGATTTTACATAACTCCAGAATGTTTTAGGATTAGATTTTATCCTCTCTTCAGCAAAATTTGTATATGACTTGTGACATTCTTCCTGTAATACCTTCTGTCGTTTTCTTAGTTCTGAAAAATCAGCATAGTCGTTTGGATTGTTATATTTCTTCCAATTCGCATGTATTTTACTTTTTTCTTTTATTAAGTTAATAAGTGCTCTACTATACCAAATTGGGTAAGAATACTTACCACCACCACAGCGAACTTTAGGGACAAATTTATCAATCAAGTCGTTTAAAATCAAGTACAGCTGGTTGGTAACATCTTCAAAGTTATTCTCAGTAGTAATAAAGGACCAGTCTTGTTCCAAAAGTGACTTGTTGATACTAAGAAAGTCAGCTCGTTTAAATTGATGTTTCATTCTAGATCGAGACTTGAGTAATGGTACTAATACGTCAATTGCTGTCATATGCAGAACGGGATGACTTGAGTCTACAGGTACAAGTGCAAAGTTTGACTTTTGAACTTCAATAGGAAATGCAGAAAAAACCAAGTCCAGTGTATTATTACTGGCATTCTTCAGCCTATTATATTGTGAAAGACCTATAAAACTGAAGTATGTTAAGAGTTCATTCGCTACAATCTGTACTTCCACAAGTCCTTTTTTAATTATCTTAGGCTCGCCAAATGTCCAGTCAATACATGGAAGATTAAAATCACCCACAACAATAAAGTGATCGTTAGGGTAATTATCACGAACATTAGAGATTACTTCAATTAGGGACGAAATCCGGGATGCTAGTTTTGAGTTAGGGGGTAAATAGGTTACAGCAATGTGAATGTCGTTTGTTGTGCCTAAGCTTTTGGCAGGGATAGTGACCCAGATGCATTCAGGGTCTTCACTCTCCCATTCTGGGCGCAAACGCGCCTGCAGTTCAGGTCTACATAGAACCATTACCCCACCACCCAGTGATTTACGATCACTTCGAAAAACACTATATTTCCCATCACAAAGTTCTGCATCAAAAATCCCATCATGAAGCCAGGACTCTGTAACCATTACAATATCAGAGTCACACAACAAAATATTATGATAAAATATATCGAGTTTTGTTCGTAAGCCCCTAACATTTTGATAGAGGAGCTTAAGTTTTTTACCCGTGCTATCCATTTTCAATATTGCAATAACAAGGCTGGTAGCTGTACCATAATAAAGAAATATTCACAATTACAGAAATATGATATAAGCGTTGTGGCTTGAATGCTATTCGCACTTCACGAGCTAATGAACAAGGAACTATTTGAAATATAATTATTATTATGATAGCGCAATGGACTAAGAGGATGAAAGTAATTTTTATGCAAAGTTTAATTGTGAGTGTATGGAAGAATGAGTTTGATTTTTGAAGTATTTTACAGCCGATTATTATATACTGTATGAGATAATTATTAAACACACTAGAGCTTAAAACTAATTTATCAAAAAGAACTATGTTTCTATAATGCTGTTTCCATAAAAATATAGAACCATACTCTAAAGTTTTTGTTTTAGTAGAGCAAATCAGAAAAGGAGTGAAACGCATTAAACAATCTTTGATAGTTCCGACGGTGAGGCTATCAGAATAGGAGGTGAAACCTCGTTTCTTCGTACGAAAATACGACAGTTTTTTGTCCATACAAATTTAAAATTAGCCTCTTTGGCTATTTGTTTGCATGAAGTAGGGTGACCATGCGTAGGAAACCATCTCCTTGTGTTAGTTACATAACAGAGGATAAAATGAAGGAGATGTTGAATTCTGACAAGCAGGAGATGAGGGCTGTTGTTGAGTCATGCGTAAATGGCCTATCTGATCAGCTTAAAGCAATAAAAGTTCAATGCACCGGCTATCAAGAGTCCCTATCATTTGTGAGTAAGCAATATGATGAGTTAAGAAAGGAACTTGCGGATTTTAAGAAGCTGTTCAGTTCTACCGGCTCAGAATTAAAGGGCATTAAGGACGAAAACAAAGCCCTGAAGGAAACCATGAATGCTCAATCGGTCAGAATCAGGGCGCTGGAAGAAGAAAATTTAAAGCAGCAACAATGGTCAAGAATCCAGAATATTGAGGTTACTGGGATTCCAGAACACAAGGAAGAAGATACGTCTCAGATTGTTCTAAAAGTTGCTCAGCACATCGGTCTCAGTATTGAGCCGTCTGATATAGAGTTTGCACACCGAGTACAACCACGGCATACCACAAGCACTCCTCGCACTTCGCGCTCCATCGTCGTCCGTCTGAGGCAACGCATCATCAAGGATCGTATAGTGGCTGCAGCTCGCAAACATCGTAACCTGAATGCTGGGGCGTTGGGATTGGGGGAGGAGGCTAATCGGGTCTTTATCAATGAGCACCTCACGAAGGAAAATAAAATGTTGTTAAGTTCATGCAAACAAATTTGAATTGAAAATGAATTGGCATACTTAATTCAATTTGCCTTATTGGTGTTCGTAATATTGATTTTCAGTATCTACTCACCAGACGGATGCTGCTGCCCATCCCCTGGTGTAATTCTTTAGGCTTTTATGTTATTTTTTTTTATTTTTTAACCTACTTCACAAATAGGAGGTTCTTTTTTTTTTTTTTTGTTTAATGTTTGTTACCGGCGTTTATGAACCGATTTGGAAAATTCTATTATTATTTTAATAGATATAATTCCAAATTGGTCCCATTTTTTCCAAAATCCAGTTCTGATGATGGAATCCCATGAGGAATTGAGGGAACTCATCAAATATTGTAGGCATACATACGGCGATTTTGATATTTTCAGCAACAAACCAAGCATTTGCATACAAAAAGTATCATAATCCTTTCACCACTAAGGTTCTTTCATGATTTTTTTTTCATCCAAATATTAAGTTGAATAATCGGCGGAAGTCGGTTTTTTTAACCGACTTCCCAAAAAAGGAGGAGGTTCTCAATTCGGTTGTTTTTTTTTTTTTTTTTTTTTTTTTTTTTAATGTTTGTTACCGCATATCTCCGGCGTTTGTGAACCGATTTGGAAAATTCTTTTTTTATTTGAATAGATATGCTTCCAGATTGGTCCCATTTTTTTCAGAATCCAGTTCTGATGATGGGATCCATGAGGAATTGAGGGAACTCCTCAAATATTGTAGGCATACATATGGCGATTTTGATATTTTCAGCAAGACACCAAGCATTTGCATTCAGAAAGTATAATAATCCTTTCACCACTATGGTTCTTTCATAAAAAAAAAATCATCAAAAATTATTTAGTCGAGTACAATGGCGGAAGTCGGTTTTTTAAATGAAAAATTGTTTTATATACTACTTGGCAAGCAAACAAACATACGGCCCATTAACTTAAATTGGATCTTCTTCGTCATATTATTCTTAATTGCTGAAGGTTGTAGCTGTCTTGAAAGGCCGTGGTAGAGGAAAGGATGAGTGGCGTCCACGCCACTCTGTCTTCGGCTTGTCCAAGGGCGGTAGCCGAGATTGATAATAAAAAAAAGTCAAAACCTATGAACCTATGTCGAATATGTTATTCATTGAAATCACAACACCCAACAGTCATATACGTAGTCCTGATCTTACACTGACTGTGTCGTGGGTATCAGGAACTGCGAGTATCATGGTACCTTAAAACCCAGACCTTAATTATTTTTATCTTACTACCTGGTAAGCAAACAAGCATACGGCCCACCTGATGGAAAGTAGTTACCGTAGCCTATGGACGCCTGCAACACCAGAGGCATCACACGCGCGCTGCCGACCCTGAGACATAAAGATGAAAAGTCTCATGTGCCTGTAATTTCACCGGCACCCGTACCCTTCAAACCGAAATACAGCAATGCGAGCACTACTGCTTGGCGGCAGAAATACGGTGGTAGTACTTCCCCGGACGAACTCTTCAACGGATCAACGGGAGGAAACGGAGGGATTCTTAGGCCGGACTCAACTCAAGCCGACAACTCCTTTTGTAGTTTTGTATTGTTTTCAGGATCAACAATGATGATTCAGGGATGAGCATAGCTGCTATAATCATGACCTTATTAGCCGGGATGGCAGTAGGAGCACTTATTGCAGTGACAGTTATGGTTCTTTACAATAAATACCGAACCAGGTCTTATGGTGAGTCTATTATGTTTTTAGGGAAACGTACAGTAGAAGGAAAAAAAAGGATACCTTAAAATAAAATAAAATAAATAAATAAATGCTGCTAATTGGACATTTCACACAAAATTATCTAGCTCCAAGCTAAGCAGAGCTTCTGTTATGAGTACTAGTTACCTAACTGATATCCTACTAATATTATAAACGCGAAAGTTTGTGAGTGGATGGATTTGAGTGAAATTTGGAATGGAGATACTTTACGCCCTGGATTAACACATAGGCTACTTTTCATCATCATCAATTTTCATAATTATTAACGCGGGTGAAACCGCGGGGCGCAACTAGTACTTAATACAATACATTATATAGATAGATATTTTTTATTATACATAGAAAATACCTAGAACACCCTGAACAAATATCTGCAGATCGTACAAATATTTGTTCCGAGGTGGGAATCGAACCCGCAACCTCCTGCGTCACAGGCGAACCTTCGCCCGCCGCGCCACAGAGAAAAACTATCACTTTGTTGTATGCCTGTCTGCAAGACCTACTTTTACAGAAACCTACGTAGGTACTTGTAGCGCAGACTCTTTTCCGCAACTAGGCCGCCAATGGGCCCTTTTTGCGTGGTACCTACGTAGGTATACCAACTTGAAATACAATCGGCGGATATTTGTTACAAAATCGTAGAAATCCATAGTAACATTTGATAATATCAAAGTTGGTGAAAGGTTAGCAAAGTCGCAAGAAATTAAAATTTTATTGTGTTGGTTCTTTTGTTGTGCTTCAGGAATCAGAAGTTGGGCTACCTCCCACTGGGCCAATTAATGACCACTTCAAAATGATGATGTATTATATGCATCTGCATGCGTATCCGGTCGTTACTGATGTTTGTTTGTGTTACTGGTTCTTTATTGGTTCATGCGTTAGATAATACCATAAGGGGTGCGTTTTTTGAATGTCATCAAATGACTTAATGTCAGAAAAATGGCCTTTGATCACATATTTCTCAAAAGTTCGTATAATTCAAACTCAATCATACCTATGATATCAATACCGTATGTAAGTGCCACCTTCTTTGTGCTTTTTGGTCTCCTGGAAATCGGTAGCTAAATACTAGCAAAATTTGCGGCCATTTTCGCTCTATGACATTCAAATAAGCAGCCTAGGTTGAAATAAAGAGAAGTGAAAAAGAGAGTGGAAGAAATAATGTGGTGAAGGGATTCAATGCGTTTTGCAGAGGCTCCTTTTATGCAAAAATACATAGGTACCTACATACATACATACACACATACACACGCCTTTTTCCCCAAGAGATAGGCATACCCTCGAAGGGCTTGCACAAGGGTTTGCGCAATCGCTGGAATATAGACGTTTAAAATCCATTCTACAATATTGAATAGACGAACAAATATGTAGTAATATTTTCGCCCTCTCCACCGAAAACTCAGAAAGAATTAGACGTGTTTCGCCTCTCTACGAAGCATCATCAGAAAAAAGTAATAACATAACATAATAATGTATTTCTTTCAGTGATGCCACCAGACCAGAATAACGTCAACGAAGTTGAAATGGGCAACAGGAACAGTGTGGCGAGAAGCAGCAACAGCACGACGAGAAGCTTAATAGGAAATTAAAATTTAAATAAGATATAAATAAATCATTAATTTTTGACTGTTGTATTAGAATTATTTTATATACAGGCTGTAGAAAGAAAGCTCCTAAACTTTGGAAGGTTATGGATACCTCAGAGAACGAAAAAGAATCGTGTATTGAAATATGCGTTTGAATATACATTAAACATTAAAAATAATTAATTGAGTTATGCAAAATATTAGTTCGTCGTCACTATAGTAATTCAAAGTAATTTCATCAAATAAAGAAATACACTCCGTATCCTGCGTCCTGCGATTGATAAAGATTTAGATCTCCTTGCGTTATAGTATATTTTATATTGAAATTCGATTTGGAAGTCGATACAATTTGTAAAGTCTGGTGTCTTTCAAACGTAAAACCATTGAGTAATATATTATAATGTCAATGCGTAAAACAGTATTTTTCTTTTGGATAAGAAAAACAAATTGAAAATCGAAATGGAAGTGTGAAAGGTTTTTATTGTGTAGGAATTTCGAAAATAACATGGACACGTTTCGTTGAAATGGCTGATAACACTTCAAATACAATTAATTTCAGTAATAAAAGGGAGTAAACATAGTGTAGGGCCTCAAAACAAAATAGCTTCATCTCGAAGGTTGTTAATTTATGATTGTTTTTGTACGATTCCTGTTTTACGACAGAAACTAGTATACCTTAAAAATATACTTTCATTCAGAATTAGGTTTTTTCGATAGTCATCAGTCGAAATGATGTTTTACTTCCACCTCCAGGTATTATTAGACCCATGGATGAGCCAGTCTTGGCATTAGACATAGCTACATTTGAAGCCAAGTGAATACTGTCAGTGAGATGCGTGACATGACCACGATGCCCAATGCCAAGACCTATTCAATTGAAGAGCGTATCACGAACTTTCAGGTTCCGTCGTTTCCTTCAGTTTGGAACACGTTACTGAGCTAGTGTAGTGAACTGCAGCTTCAGCAATCGGTATAACTGAAAGAGTAACTTGTCTCAGCATTAAAATTCAAAAAGTGAACTGAAATTGAATGTTTGCATAAGTTAATAATTTTTTCCTGGCATCAATTGAGTAGACTCCAATTCGATTTATTATTTACTTTGATGTAACGAAGAGGAAAATATAAAACCATGTGGGTAGTATACCTACTGAACTGAAGGTTATAAAGGGGTATATACCTTGTGGGACAAACTTCTTTATCTTCAGTCTATTCAAAATGATCGCTAACATCATTAGTATCACCAGCATTTCTATTAATATTATCGCTACGTAGATCCATTGATATCTGAAATTTTAGATATTTTATTAGGTCCAGGTGAAAATGTGTAAAATAGAACAAATATGTACCATGCGTAGATGATGTGATGCCATTTGAACATGATTCTCCGCTCATCTTTGGTGGATTGGATAATTTACCTTACCTAATATGATTGATAAATTAATTCTTGATCGGCAAATATTGAAAAACTTACGTAAGCTCGGCAGTTTTTAAAGTATACAAAGTAGTATCATTCACTGATTTATCTAAATCACTGATGAGTGTGGAATTGACGAGTCCAACAGGGATGACTTCTGCCAAATGCTTGCAAGTTGTGGTAAATGTTTCTGTTTTGCTTATCCCTTCCACGTTGGCGTCCATGTTAGTTTCATCAAATTTTCTCCTGCACGTTATTTTTTCACATTTTCTGCTAACATCATCATCAGAACAATCAAAACAGTCACATTCTCTGCCATCGATAGTCGTATAAAAAGTTTCATATTGCGGCTCGCATTTACAGACATTAGGGGCAATACAAAGCCAATCACAGTTGCTGCACACAGGCACGCACCGCGGTGCTTCATTGTAATAACTATCATTTCCGTCTTGTGCTTTGAGCTGATAACCGGAATAGCATTTGCAGTCATTATGCGCGACGCACGACCCATTCCCGCACGCTACGTCACAGTGAGCCAAACACTCTGTGCTAGCCTCATTGAAATACCATCCAGGATCACAGGCACATACATCTGGAGCAATACAGTTACCGTTGTCGCAATTCGAACAGTATGGCTCACACTTTCCGTTTTCAGCTTTGTATCCAGCATCACATTCGCACTGGCCTGGAGCTTTACATTTTCCATGCTCACATCCCGAACAAACTGGTTGACAGGCTCCACATTCCTTGTTCCAGCCAGATTTGCACTCGCACTGGCCTGGAGTTACACATTTTCCGTGTTCGCACGATGAGCAAATCGGCTCACAGCCTTCCGATAGACGCCTATAACCAGGGTTACAATGGCATATGCCCGGTCTGATACATGTTCCGTGTAGACAGGTGCCGGAGCACATATCTGGTTCACTTGTATCATAATCATCGTATTGGCTGCAGGTAGAAAGGCAATCAGGGATACTACAGCCGTCGAGACATAGTGGGACGCATCTATTTAGGACATCGTTGGGATCTAAAGCGTATCCTGATTCACAGGCACATTCGTTGGGTTTTCTGCAATAGCCATTGTTACACGGGGGATTGCAGAGTGGGACACATATTAAACTAAAACAAGAAATAGAATGTAAATCATAAATCATAGTCAATTTAGAATATGTGAGAACCAGAAGACGTAGTAGGCCCTGGGATGGGAACCAACTACTCCAAATGTAAGGTGAGAATCCGATAGCAATCAAAGTTTGATTGCATTTACCAGTTTGACCTTATTCAACTGATTGATTTTACACATCTTTGGTAGGTAGGTACCTACTGCGCCGAAGCCTGGGTTGGACATAGGACATTACAAAGCTGATGATGGCGATTAGAAACCAGTTTACTTAAAGTAATTGTATTGGTATGTACTTACCCTTCGCCATCGTAACTGTCGTCTTCAATGTAACCTTCGCAACAGACGTTCACAGTTTCATTAACAAGTTTCTGAAAATTAAACAAAATTTACCTAACCTATGCTGTGATATGTTTGGCCTGATAATTAGACTAATCTATCTCCTGCCGGGGATGTTTTAAAAGTCGATTAAGAGATTACTCTGAGGGATGGACAGCAACATCTATCTGAGTTCTTAATACTTATACTGCGATCACCAATCCACCTGCGAAAATGCATGCAGGGGGAAAAATTTTACATTAATTAAGTCAAATTCTACAGAGTTTCATAGAAAACCGTAAATTTTCTATGCGTTAAGTTTCCAGGAAAATAAGATTTGGTTGGTATGCCCCCAAAATTATACAGAGTCCTAAGTCAGTATTTAACAAACAAATACGTCCTATGGTGTAGTGTGCCTTGTTGTGTCCGGCCTATATAAGAGACTCATCTGTCGCCTCCCGTGGATGTCGTAAGAGCCGACTAAAGGATAACATCAGGGGATGGCAGCACCATCCACCTGAGTAGGTACTCAACAACAATACTGCGATCACCAATCCGCTTGCCAAGCGTGGTAATTATGTCAGATACCCCCACTGCATTCTATGGAACAGGCCTTGTTGTGACATTCATCAGCTGATGATGTATCAGTACATGGATTTTGTACGCAGACACCGATGAGCAGAAATTTGATTTCCATACAAAAATCCTTCTTACACTTACACCATCATACGTCAACGTTTGCTATAAACTTAGGAGGAGGTTTAGTACAGGCAAATTAGCAAAAAGTGTGGACCTAAGTCGTGTAGTCGTGGATTCTTATGGAAACGTTAGATGACACGAAAAGAAGCTTATCCTAAGTTTGCACCGTTTCTGGCGCTCACGGAAGGCTTTTAAATATTAGGTACAAACTTAAAAAGGCCGTAAATTTTAAAATAGAAAGAAATTACTTGATGCAAGTTAAATTACGTATAGAGAGACTGTCTTAGTGCATTATGATTTTAATAAAAACCACGTGCATGTAGGAAACACAGTGTTGAACAAATGCATCTTCTGTAAAAAAAAACCAGTATAAAACTTCCGGCGGATGTAGTACTAATTAAATGAATAAGTTTAAGTCAATTTCCAGAACTACATTAATTTTCCCCGAAGTAGAGCGACAATAAAATATGGAAAAGTGCCTTCAGTGAGACGCACTAAGGTGCAAACCTGGTAATGTATTTCGAACATTTTTCTGATAAGTCTATCAATTTGCACCGCCTACCTTACTTTTCCCAGAACCGTAATTACCACAAAAAGTTTTTTTTGTAAAAGATTTTTTTTTGTATGTTCCGTATGTCGGATTTAAAAAATACTTGGTGCAAATGTAGATCATAACGGTTCAAAGTCTATGCCAAATTGCACCGACTACTTCTATTTCCCCCATTAAGTTACGGATATTTTTATGGTTTTCACCCTATTTCACCCTGTTACGGAGGGTGAAATTACTGATGCTTATTATTAGAGGTGATTTTTAAGCCATACAAAACAATTAGAAAAATTTTCATGACTACATCTAATTAGTTCCACACTTGTGCAAAAAATCACCTAATTTGACTGTACTAGTTAGCGGTAGGGCCTTTTTGTTTGCGAACGAAGTTTGCTTCTATTTTGGCTATCATTTCATCAAACTCCATGAAATTTTGTACACATAATCAGTACACTAATAACTAGACCGTCGTGGTGCGTCAGTCCTAAAAAAAATAGGTTTTTAAAATTTATTTACATATTTTTATAAAAAACTAACGCACCACGTGTCTAGATATTAGTGTACTGATCATGTGTACAAAGTTTCATGGAGTTTGATGGAATGATAGCCAAATTAGAAGGAAACTTCGATCGAGTTCGTGGTAGTGCTAGCTACCGGTGAAATACTCTTACAGCATCATATGTAACGGTGTAACAATCACCCCAAAAGCAGATGATTTCCACACGAAAGGAAGTAACTTTCGTCGACTTATGTCAGTTATACTGTGGGTCACCATGAGCTCTTATAGCGATTCAGTTCAAAAACTATTCAGTACAAAATAACGGTTCCGTGATGTCCCCAGTTATGTTTAAAAGCACAGTAGCAGAAGGTTCTGCGATTAAAGTTATTCAATGATGACGAAAAGAGCCCATGGAAACCCCCTTGATCATGAGTTACCTCGACTAGTCTCGTTCCAATACTAACAGCCCGCTTAGACTTGGTACACCATATCAGGCAGTCCTCACCTTGATACGCCTCGTAGATTGTGTACTGATACGTTTCTGGAACCTCTCGTAAAACGCTGTAAACACAAACAAGGACACATTATAGGCAAGTTCGTGTCATTGGTTTTTTCTTGGGCACCCTTATTTAGATCAGTGACTAAGGTATAATGTCCTATCGTAGTCGATGGTCGAAGAACTTGTGTAGTAAAAGTATTTAGTGTGCCTCCCAAAGGCTCTTTTTAGTGTGCATAAAAGGAGTCTCTGTGAACTACACTAAAATCTTTAAGCTGGTTCTTTAACTACAGTTAAAAGATTTATTTACAAAAAAAACAGTGTGGAAAATTAATTGGTTCACGACTAGGATTCGAAGCCGCGATCTTAGGAACGGAAATCGGAGTTCCTTCCACTACCTACATCAAAAGGAGTGCTTTCATTCCATAACATAACACCCAACAGCCACATACATAGTCATGATCCCACACTAGGATTCCCTATGTCGTGGGTATCAGGAACTACGAGTACCATTGTACCATATATTATATAAGCGTAGCGTTTCCGTATTTCGTTGAATTTTTAACTACATACTAACAAGTGAAATTAAATAAAAGCTTTTTATATGTATATTCACATCAGGGTCCATTATCTTGCCACATCCTGGATAAGTAAGTCATAAAAAATAAAAATTGTTCATTATAAGTTATTATAAATAGGCTTTATCGTTACTATGACTGAATTTTGATAATGTTATCGTTTACTATTTACAAAACGTTTAGTTATAAACGTACAATTCAAATATAACTGTTATGTTATATATATGTTAGTATGCTTGCCAAGTAGCATAAAAAAAAAAAAAAAAACTGACTTTTACATCATTATCATCATGCATGACTATGATTTGACGACCTCTGTAGCGTGGTGGGCGAGTAGCCGGCTTAGATGCGACTGGTTGCGGGTTCAATTCCTGCTGCGGGACAAATGTTTGTATGATCTGTGAATATTTTGTTCCGGGTCTGGGTGTTATGGTACCATTGTACTCGTAGTTCCTGATACCCACGACATAGGGAATCCTAGTGTGGGATCAAGGTCAAATCTTGCAACTGAGTATAAAACCAAATCCACCCAACCTGAAATTGATTGATTGAAGTGTTCTATACCTGTCAAGTTCCAATGACAACAGAATACAATGGTGACAGCGAGCTGATCTGCCCCCTATTCCCTAACTGAAAGTCGCTCGGTGACAATACGTTTGAGAAGTAAAATTGTCAAACGTTAGCCAGCTGATGATGGAGAGGGATGGGTAACGGAACTCCTCGATGATTATTAGTAGTCTAGCAGTGTTGGCATCATTTTAATCAGCTCACGTTTCAGCTACTAATATTAATAACTTTTCATTTAAAAAACCGACATCCGCCATTGTATTCGACTAAATATTTGGATGAAAAAAAATGATGAAAGAACCATAGTGGTGAAAGGATTATGATACTTTTTATGCAAATGCTTAGTTTTGTTGCTGAAAATATCAAAATCGCCATATTTCCCTCAATTCCTCACGGATTCCATCATCAGAACTGGATTCTGAAACAAATGGGACCAATCTGGAAGTATATCTATTCAAATAAAAAAAAAAATTTTGCTAATCGGTTCATAAACGCCGGAGATATGCGGTAACAAACATAAAAAAACCGAAACCGAACCGATCGAATTGAGAACCTCCTGCTTTTTTGGGAAGTCGGTTAAAAAAAGCTTGTTTTGAAAATTTGTTTATTTTAAAAACGTGTTTCTTTTGTAGTTAGACAGTGTTACATTGAAAAATGTGCAGGTGATTTAAAAAAAAATGGTGGATGTTGGTTCGCATCAATACATTCTTAAAAATAGAGGAAAAATTAACGCAAGTTGTTTGTTTGCTTGAATGTTTGTCTGTAACGCAAAAAAGGCTACGACAATTTTGATGAAATTTGTTTCAAAGCTAACTTGCCTTGATGACCTCACCTTGATTAAGAAACCTGGATTAAATAACAGGATATTTTGAATCCCCAAAATTTTGTCTTCTTGGGACAATAACGAAGGTAAAACCGCGGGCGTCCGCTACTATTTAATAATGTAGAGGTTATGAAAAAGCCGTAACATAACCATGAGCTCTTATTGTTATTCAATTCAAAAACTATTCAGTCCAAAATATCGGTTCACCGTTGACATTCCCCATCGTTGAATAACTTTAATCGCAGAAGTATAAAGACCTTCTGCGATATAGATGCGGACATCACGGCAGCAATATTTTTACCTACCCCCCTATTCCTAACTGAAAGTAACTCCGTGACTAACAATTTGACAATAAAAATTACCATCAATTGACAATTCTTAAATGATAATTTTGAGCAATTGGCAGTCATTTTACTTGTCAAACGTTAGTCACCGCGTGACTTTCAGTCAGGGAATAGGTGGGCTGAATAGTTTTTGAACTGAATGGCTATAAGAGCTCATGGTAACCCATTTACCTTATTGTGTTATTACAAACTTGCGAAGTCACTTGTTTAAAAATTATAAAAACTACAAATAATTCACACAATTCCATGTTCATTCAGGAGGCACTGCTTCAAATAAAACTAGAATTATATCATCAGCGTCTTAAATAGACGGAGACCATACAGAGATCACGTCCCAATGCTGTTAAGATTGGACTATCAGCTGTTATTCACGTTACTCATTTGTTATTCTAAGACAGGATGCGTTTATATTACAAGTTTCACAATTACATACATAACTTTTTAGAAAAATTACGACTATACACCACGTACTTTACTATTCTCTTGCCTGACGTTTCGTTGACCATTTAGAGGTCCTTCTTCATGAGCACCGACCGCGACTACGCTCGAAGGTCGTGAATTTTTCTATAATGATACCAAGCCACGATAACTTCAATTCTATTACATACATAACTCTTCAAATAATCTCTCAAATAATAATCTCTGATCTCGTAAAGATATACAAATGGGTGGTCAGAGACAAGTTCAAGCAATGTATTATTTGTATTATGTACTTATATTATTATTATAAATGTATTATGTACTTATGGGAACTAAATTATTAGTATGTCATAATGTATGACAGAGTATGTTGGACGTGTGAATTATGACCACCAATGTAAAATTACCATATTCAAAACAAATAAAATTATCTTTATCTTTATCTTTGGCACATTGCCTGCCATAGCAGTTAGCTATCCACGCATTTTAGGTTGCAAGCCTATCGTTGCTTATTGAAACAATTCCATCTTTCTAGCCAACTCCATATAAAAATAAGGATCAGTCAGCAAATCTATATTTTTTTAAACATTTATAGACTGTCGTTTGTTCGCGTTGGTGTGACGATGCGGCCTGTGGGCCGCATCGTCACAATCGTGAAAATGATATCATAACATATATAACATAACACCCAACAGTCACATACGTAGTCTTGATCCCACACTAGGATTCCCTGTGTCGTGGGAATCAGGAACTAAGAGTACCACGGTACCATAACACTCAGACCCGGAACAAATATTGGCAGATCATGCAAACGTTTGTCCCACAGCGGGAATCGAACCCGCATCTCTTACGTGTCAGCCGGCTACTCGGCGGCTGCGCCACAGATGACAGAGGTCGTCAATGTCAGAATGATTTGTCACAAGATAGAAACAAAAGTTGGAATTTCTACTGTTATTTTTAAAATGAATGGAATTTTTGAAATTGTTTATATTTGTATGGAAAAACCTGAACAGGATGAGATAGCTTAAATAACGGTTTTTTGATAAATCGATAGGATTACTCATGCGGATGCGAGTTAGTCATGCGGACTCATGCGCCTGCAATGATAGATATCGCGTGGAGACACCCGCGCAAATCTAAGTAGGGTGGCCAATTATCCTTTATTAACCAACTTCCCAAAAAGGAGGAGGTTCTCAATTCGGTTGTATTTTTTTTTTTTTTAATGCTTGTTACCGCATATCTCCGGCGTTTATGAACCGATTTAGAATTTTTTTTTTTTATTTGAATAGATATACTTCCAGATTGGTCAGAATACAGTTCTGATGATGGGATCCACGAGGAATTGAGGGAACTCCTCAAATATTGTAGGGATACATATGGCGATTTTGATATTTTCAGCAAGACACCAAGCATTTGCATTCAGAAAGTATCATAATCCTTTCACCACTATGGTTCTTTCATATTTTTTTTTTATCCAAAATTATTTAGTCGAGTACAATGGCGGAAGTCGGTTTTTTAAATGAAAATCTTTACTTAAGTTTTTTTATAATCTTACTAAAATCCTCCATGAAGGTCGGACTGTAAGCACTCAAAATCTATGCTCCCTGACAAGAAAGTAACGAATACACTACTCAAAATGAAACGTGAGGAGTTGAGGACCTGCGTATGCTTGTGTGCATCATAATAGGACACTGCGACCTAAACCATCACCTGTACAAGATTGGGGCCACTGACAGCGGGCTATGTCGAGGCTGCTTGCAGGAAGAAGAGACGGTGGAGTACTTGATCCTAGATTGTGCGGCCACAAAAGAGACCAGGGTGACAGACGGGTTTGCAGGAGCTACTTCTATCCTGCTCTCCATCATTGACGCCTTCGGACACACTTCAACGGTGTTGCCACCAACCCAAAGTCCTGCTCCGTTACTTTAAGGAGCTGGGCTGGCTGGGGTAGGGTTAGCACAGGGGGACAATGCACGGGCGGGTCTGTGTTTATCCATTAATAGTTGGTTTGGCCTAGCTCCGGTTTTGGATAAATACGGGCCTTCCTTGTCCGCTGGGAGCGGGTGAGGAGGCGAATGGTCTTGCTGGTCGTGCTGGAGGAGCGCAACAGTCGTTGATCCTCAAGGCAAGTCTGGTGGTCATCCTTCACGTGGTTGCTGCCTGTTATTGGTCTATTTCCTTCTGAAATAGACGTAACTGAAACCACCAGGCGCCTTCACGGTCCTTCTGGGCCGTGTGGGTTGTAGGTTCCGTGCCCCGGATTGTTGGTGTGGTGTCGTTCTGCTCGGTTTCCCGTGGGCCGGCTGTATGGGTCTGTCTTCTTGCGGGATTCTGGGTGGGGCGGCACTTCGGTGGCAGTTTGGGGTGCGGTAGGGATGGGCCCGCTTGCGGGCGTAGGTGTAGGAACCCCTGTTTGCGATTGGCAGTGCACTTGGGTCCCTCTCACTCGAGTGTGCTTCTTTTTGCAAACGGGGAGGCGTTTCCTTCGCATCCTCTAGGTGTATTTTGCCTGACAGAATACATCTGGAGGATGCGACGGAGGTTTTTTGGTAGGTGTAGGGACCCCTGTTTGCGACTGGTGATGCACTCGGGCCTCAACTCGAGTGTGTTTCCACTTGCAAACGGGGAGGCGTTTCCTTCGTATCCTCTAGGTGTAGGATCCCATACATCTGGAGGATACGACGGAGGTTTGGCGGGCGGTCTCTCTCCAGGTCACTGTATCTGTGAGTGCAGTGACACGGAAAAAGACCGCCAATGGGATGGAAGGTTGGTGTTGGGATGGTGGTGGGTTGGCTCTTCATCTGGATAATGAGGTAAAGAGCGGGCCGACCATCACCCTGACACCAACTATTGAGGTGTTCCCCCATTTTGGGGCGGGAAGGGGCTCTCCGCGTGTCCCTCTGATTAGCAGAGGGCACAGTGTGAGAGCTGGTGTGAGGTGCCCGATGGGCGAGGTGGAGTGCCTCTGTTTGCGACTGGTGGCACACTTGAATTTCGAGTGTGGCACCGCTCGCAACGGAGAGGCGCTGCCCTCTCATCACCCAGGCAGGGCGGCTCCCTGCTATGCCTGGATGATGAGACGGCAGGGAAGGGCTGTTTGTTCCCCTGTTTGTTTCTGACTGGAATCGGAAGCAAATGGGGGAATAAACGGCGAAGAGGTGTTTTTGCCTTCTCTACCTTCCGGGCGTAGCCAGTTATGTACAAAGACTGAACTATGCTTGGAAGGTAGAAGACGGCCAGGAAGGAGGTGCCATCTCTCTCTTTCTGCACAAGTCGTGAGTTTTTCTCGCGACTTTGTGGTGAAAGAGATGGATGTCACTGGGCTCGCGTGGTGGTTGGGGTGAGGGCCCTGGCCACCCTCCTACGAGCGGGACGGGCCCGAAAGGGCACCGCGCGAGATGGGCACCGGTGCGTTCCTATGGAGATCCCGGAGCCCATCGACATGCGCAGAAGATGGCCACCGGGGGGGGGGGGGGGTTAGTGAGTCGGTCGGAGTCCCGACAACCTCACATAACCCTATCACACCCTCAAAGGTGATAGGGTATCTTGTTGAAGATTTCCCCCTCGACAGCAAAAAAAAAATTAAAAGGGGGACAATGCACAATGCATCCCACAGCGTTACGTCAGTGCAGTTCTTAACACCCCCACTTAGAATTAGAATCCTCCATGATCTACTTAGGTGTAAAATTTAAAAAGGAAGTGATTTAGTCAGACAGCGGTAACTCTACAGCTCATCATGCATATATTAAATAACCTAGCTGTTTCCACTATTAGTCTCCATAAGTTAGTAAATCGTTTACCGGTCAACGTGTACGCTGAGGGCAATGAAATCAAATCAAATCAAAAGAATTTTATGTATTGGAATCACAAGGATCATTTTGAATCGCCTTATATGAGACGTGCTCAATCACTTAATTTTTATATCCATGGTCAAGAAACATTGTTTGTCTAGTTGTCGCTAATTATTGTTTGACTCTTACCTACATATGTATGTACATATATTATATATATTAGTTTATAATATACGGTAGGTATATTTTTATATATATTGTATTTATCACCTGCGCCAGCTGAAAATCACTATTTACAGCAGGCGTCAGTTTTTCCAAATTGTAACCAATTGCGAATAATTGAATTTGAGATTTTTCTTTCGAGTTTTTAATTATTTCGAGATCATCCAGTTCATCATCATCAGTTTTTATTTTGTGATTTTTCGTTTGATATTTTTCATTCGGGATTTTTCAATTTTTGCAGACTATTTCATTACCAAGATCGACACCGGATCTGTTAGTAATTAAAAAACTGCCTAAACAATTTAACGAATCTGTAGGTAACATCAAGGTTCACCGGATCAAAGCCAGCGGATATATCAGTAACTAATTAAATTTGATATGATAGACTTTAACCATTTATTTATTTATAATCAGATGCTCACAAAACTTACAGCCGAAGCCAAAACGTTCTACAAGCTAAATTAGTTGACTTAAAAAACAAATACACACATATATAAATTTAGGTAGTTCTGTGTGAAAAATATCTACCTCTTGCACTTGGGTAGTCATTGTGTTGAGTAATGTGAGTGCGTGTGGTGTCGGGGCATACCGTGCAGTGTCGGTGCGGGCCGCTGGTGGCGCAAATAAGCGTCGCACGCGCCCTCGCTCAATATACCTGTCAGGCACATACAGCGCGCACTCAGACAAAGCAATGGGGTTGTCAATCTTATCTCGCAAAAGCAATAAATAATGAGTCATAAGTGCACATTTACGTCTGATTTCTAATGTGTTTATTCCTACCATGCCCGCGACATATAATGATGGATAAAGATACGGATAGTATCGATAAAGCCTTTTAAAAAGGTACCTGGTGAACTTTCTTTGTACCCTTTCCAACATGAGCGTATACTTTGCCTCATGGGGGTCCCATACTTATAACTAACTAATATTATTAAGTATTCTATGCTAAGATTTATATTGTGTACAACACGAGCGAAGCCTTGGGCGGTTTCTAGTTTTTAACCGACTTCACAAAAAGGAGGAGGTTCTCAATTCGGTTGTATTTTTTTTTATTTTTATATTTGTTACCTCATATCTTCGGCGTTTATGAACCGATTTAGAAAATTCTTTTTTTATTTGAATAGATATACTTCCAGATTTAAAAATCCAGTTCTGATGATGGGATCCATGAGGAATTGAGGGAACTCCTCAAATATTTTAGGCATACATATGGCGATTTTGATATTTTCAGCATCAAACTAAGCATTTGCATTCAGAAAGTATCATAATCCTTTCACCACTATGGTTCTTTCATAATTTTTTTTCATCCAAAATTATTTAGTCGAATCCAATGGCGGAAGTCGGTTTTTTAAATGAAAAGTTATATTAAACGTATTTTGATTGTCACCCCACAAACTGCTTCCGTTTCATCATGGAAATTATTAAATTGTACTTTTGTGCCTATATTCAGTGTCATTTGGTTAAGTAGCCTTGTAATACAATGTTAATCCTAAATATTTATTTTTTTATTTATATTTTTATATATTTGTGTGAATTTGTGCAGTGCAAAAACAACATTGGAGTATGTACGAAGTATAACAGGTATGTCAAAGGTTATTTTAACACTTTCAGTGTGGACTTTTTTTCCGTGATTTCGCGTGTAAATACGGTTTTTTTAATTGAAATTCAAACGTGTGTGTGAGCTCCTCTCTAAATAACAGCAATGTTGAAAGAAAAAATGCATTGAAGAAAAAAAAACACATTATATTTTATATGGTGTTCATTCGCTTCGTTTAATTTTGATAATCAAATTATTAAAGGCTTCCTCCATAAAACGTCACCACGATCGGTCTTGAGCCGCCTCTATCCACTGTCATCCCGCGGCCGTTACTATGTCGGTCAAATAAATTGGCGTGCAATGAAATAGGGTCACTTTGAAAAACCACAATACATCTTAAACAAATTTTTTGTTAATATATTTTTATTGAATAAATGCTAGGTAATTTTTTACAATAGCCTTTGTGTTTAATGCCATATGCCGTTTTATTTCAATTCTATAACCTTGCATAGTTCGGATTTGTTTTTCTAAATGACTATATTTTATTGCACGCTAGTTTATTTAGTAGCAACTTTCTGTTTTTTTTTTTAAATATTCTTATAATTAATAATTCAGTAAGTTATTTTGATATTTAATTTAGTTTAAATATGATTTTATATTTAATTACAGCTACTGGACTTCTGTAAGTAAACTTTATTGAACGAGCGAAGCGAGTCCAGTGACCGAGTCCAAGTCAAGTGTTATGTATGTATGTATGTCTGAGAATAACTTGGATCAAGTGGGATGTCAAATGAAAGGTCTTTTACAATTTAAAATTATTTTAAATTTAATTTTTAGTAATCCCACAATGCTACGTGTCCCACACGTGTACTGTTTGGCTCATAATTACAATTGAATATTTATTATTTTATTTTGACAGGCTGTCCCAATGCGTAATAGTTTAAAGCGAAAGTCTCTGCGTCATCCAGGGCACACGAATTACCCGCAAATACTCTGCAATTTTCTTATGTTTAGTTATTGCTATTTTTCTACGTCGTTGTTCAACAAATTCTAAGGAAAGAAGTTTTTTTATAATCAAAACAAATAGTTCAGTCTATGGAGGCAATTTTATGAGCTCATCACTTGTCACTTTGTTGAGACACGGTGAAAAGAGGCTTTTTAAGGCTATACTTACCCCTTCAGGGGAAAAGACGTATGTTTATGTATGTAATAACATGTTTAATCTTTCAGTACAAAACTGTCTGTTGCACTGGTTACATAAGAGAAAGTGGTTACATAGGTTATAAAAGGTAAGGCGAGGATATAATGATATTAAATTGTTCGTTTGATCGAATTATTAACTGATTGAACAATTTCAGTTTAAAGTGCAAGCCTATCTGCAATCCAGAATGCACCAACGGCATTTGTTTTAAACCTGGGATGTGTAGCTGCTACTTTGGTTACACAAAGGACACTTTCGACAGCAGTAACTGTTTACCCAGCTGTCATAGTGGCTGCCCCAACGGTTACTGCTTCGCTCCTGACACTTGCAAATGCAACAATGGCTATACTATGAACAATGGCAGCTGCAACCCAATCTGCACCGAGCCCTGTCACAATGGCACATGCGTCGCGCCAGAGAACTGTCTCTGTGATCCTGGCTATAGGTAATTATAGCACACAACCGTCCAAGTCTTCTTAGGATGATAGAAACTTCTATATATTGCACATTTTAAAGGTGCTGACATAAGCGTACTCAGGCTGCGTAGGCAAACTGTTCGCCGCCTACTGAGTTAGCGGCGTACCGGTTTAGTACGCCCTTCCATATATTTGAAATGAAATGTTCACAGTTTGCTAGTTTTGCGCTCACTCTACGCAGTTTGCAGCGTTACGCGCGCCTACTGTCTCAGTGGGCGGCTGACTCAAAGGAAAACCGGTTCCAGTCGGCGGCGAAATGGATTTAGTTCCCCGGCGTAGTGAGTACAGTTTGCTGAACTGAATATTACACTGAAGATTCAGTCGGCTACAGTTTGCTAGCGCCGCCGGCAAATTGATCTAAGTGTGCCGCTGACTCGAATTTCAGTTAGCCACAAATTTGCGGTTCACTCAGTCAGCGACGAACAGTTTGCCTACTGGGGACGCAGCCTTAATGCTTAGTTAAATAAGCATTAAGTACGCCTATGTCAGCTATGCTTTATTAGGTTTTTGAATTGAGTCTAGTTCACTTTCATTTGTTTGTGCGTTTGTTTACAGGAAATCAGATACGAATGTATGTGAGCCGTACTGTTCCACCGGATGCAACAAGGGACGATGCGTTGGCCCAGAAACTTGCGCATGTGATGCCGGATGGCAACTGGTTGGAACCAACACTTGTGAACCTATCTGTTCCACCGGATGCAATGAGGGACGATGCGTTGCCCCAGAAACCTGCGCATGTGATGCCGGATGGCGACTGGTTGGACCCAACACTTGTGAACCTATCTGTTCCACCGGATGCAATGAGGGACGATGCGTTGCCCCAGAAACCTGCGCATGTGATGCCGGATGGCGACTGGTTGGACCCAACACTTGTGAACCTATCTGTTCCACCGGATGCAATGAGGGACGATGCGTTGCCCCAGAAACCTGCGCATGTGATGCCGGATGGCGACTGGTTGGACCCAACACTTGTGAACCTATCTGTTCCACCGGATGCAATAAGGGACGATGCGTTGGCCCAGAAACATGCGCATGTGATGCCGGATGGCGACTGATTGGACCCAACACTTGTGAACCTATCTGTTCCACCGGATGCAATAAGGGACGATGCGTTGGCCCAGAAACATGCGCATGTGATGCCGGATGGCGACTGATTAGGCCCAACACTTGTGAACCTATCTGTTCCACCGGATGCAATAAGGGACGATGCGTTGGCCCAGAAACATGCGCATGTGATGCCGGATGGCGACTGGTTGGATCCAACACTTGTGAACCTATCTGTTGGCCTCCATGCTTCAACGGAATCTGTATTGCTCCTAGCAAGTGCAAGTGTGACGTTGGGTATCAAGCATCGGATGGTAGGTACCTCAAAATCTTATTTTTTTTATTTGATTAGATAACTTGCTAGTGGATCAGCTGATATTAAGCGTTAATCATTGCTAAAGACAATTGTGATACCTCGTAAGTCACGCTCTTCTGGAACGTACCCTTCGTGACATTGCACTGCACCCTTCTGAGACATAAAGTTGTTTCTCATGCACTTGTATTTTCACATACAACCAGAACATAGCAGTGCGATCGTTTAATTGGTGACAGAAAACGGTATAATGCTAGTACATATGAGCTCTTTCACATGGAGCTCTTACTACTGCGATAGGTATAGCTTATTTATTGAGAGGTTATAAAAAGTCCCTGCCAGTTGTCATCTCAAAAATATCCCACAGTTAATATCATCGTCTTCAACAGCCTTTAAACGTCCACTGTTGGACGAAGCCTCTCCCATAGAAATGCCATTGGGTGCCATAATCATCACGCTTGGCAGGCGGATTGGTGATTGCAGTTTGGTGTTAAGTTCTCAGGTGGATGCTGCTGCCCATCCCCTGGTGTGATCCCTTAATAAGGCTTACTACATCCACAGGAGAAGAAGAAAGGATCCATTCTTAGGCTGGACACACCACGGCATAGTTAATATACATAATACTTTATTTTAGTAATGTTTTCAATTTTTTTTCTAGGTTCTTTTGGATTTTACCATTCATGTGTGCCCGTGATGTCTTCTACTGAAGTATACACAACAGTGACTGATGTATCTGAATCTGATCTTGATATGACGACTGAATCAGAAATCGTATCTTCAGAATCTACAGAGACAGCAACTGAGGATAATACTGACATGTTTACCACGATTGAAACTACAACAGAAGAAACAGAGATTACTTTTGAGAGTACAACCGCTGCAAACATAACTTTAGATGCTTTAGCATCTAGTACAAATTCTAATAAGTAAGCTTCAACGTCCAAGTAATTTTTTTTATTTTCCAAGTTGTTTTGTATCGCTCATTGAAATTGCAATACCTCGTAGGTCACATCGACACAGGAAGTGGCATCCTGCGTGGCATTGGCCCCTCACCCTAAGACAAGGGTAAAGTCGCAAATTCACCAGCACCCATACATATCATAGTTATCGCTTATGAGGACCTCTGTTGCGAAGCGGGCGAGTAGCCGGCTGAGATGCAGGAGGTTGCGGGTTCAAAATCTGGGTTGATCTGCAAATATTTGTTCTGGGTTTGGGTGTTATGTTACCATGATTCTCGTAGTTCCTGATACCTACGACTCAGGGAATCCTAGTGAGGGATCAGGGACTATGTATGTGACTGTTGGGTGTTACTATGTCTAATTATTAGAAGCAAGGTCAGGTAAAGCTGATGATTGGCACCGCGCGAGGAGGAGTAATACTACCTATTATGTGTAAACATAAATTTTCTAGTACTAGAGGTTATTTAAAATTTTCAGGCCACAAGAAATTTGGATTTATGTAGCTGTTTGCCTGGGGCTTGCTAGCACGATTGTAATTATATTGGTAATACTTTTAAAAAAAGGTTCACTTACCTGTATCAAGGGAGGAAACTATGCTGTAGAAGGTATGTTGATACTCTCATTGACATCATCATCATCATCATCACCATCATCATCTTCATCTTCATCATCATCATCATCATCATCATCTTCATCATCAACCAGTAGACGTACACCACAGGATACTCTCATTAATATCATCATCATCATCATCAGCCAGTAGACGTACACTCCAGGATACTCTCATTAACATCATCATCATCATCATTCAGTAGATGTACACCGAAGGAATAGGCCTCTTCGCTCTATGGAATGCGACGATGAATGGTCTTGTGCCATCTTCGTCGTTGACAATAGTTATAAATCTTCAAGATGTGTTTATTCTCTCTTCGGCGCATGGTATCCTTCCGGCCGCGAGGTTCGATTGATTGAACAACGATATATGGCCATATCGTGAAATGGCGTATAAAGTGTTATGTTAGGCTGTCAGAATGATGAGTCTTATAGAAAATTTTCTTTCTAAAGTAAAAAATAATTGGCAGAAGTTGGTCAAAATAGGTTACACTTCAAAGCGCAGAGCCGTGAATAGGTTTTACAGTAAAACGAGCCTTCGGGAACGGCTCCATGAACTGAATGGGTTGAGATAGCGAGCTAAGCGAGCTACTCGTGAAGAGAAGCAAAGGGGCGACGAGCAAGTCCGAGTTTGACGATCTCTGTGGCGCGGCGGGTGAAGGTTCGCCTGCGACGCTGGAGGTTGCGGGTTCGATTCCCGCCTCGTTCAGGGTGTTGTGGGTATTTTCTTTGTATAATAAAAAATATCTATGTATGTAATGTATTGTATTAAGTATGTCAGTTATCTAGTACCCATAACATAAGCTCTGCTTAGCTTGGGGCTAGATAATGTTGTGTGAAATGTCCAGCATTTATTTATTATTTATTAAGTCTTCTGACAAAATCCACTGGCAATTCATAAATTGCAATTAGCAACAATTTAGCCATAGTGCTAAATTGCTCTAGATATTGTTGTCTTATTCTGTACAAAAACGCAAATAATGTTGTGCACACACAAATTCATTTGTTTCAGGGCAACAACCCAGAAAAACATCGGATTCCTTCAATGTCACTTTTTCTGCGATTTCACACAAGCATGTTGAATAAACAAAAAAACCTGTATTTTTTATTAAAATATCGAAGAGAGTAAGTTTTGTGTTTTTTTTTACTATCTAACCCTATGTTACCTTAGGTATACTGATATGATGACAGGAAGATATTTATATGATAAAAATCAAAAGAAAATATGAAGATAGAACAATTTTTTTATTGCCTTTGTCATAATAAACATTCAAGCAGGTCATGTCAAAATAGTTGTTTATAATGTACTATTCTGGCTTGGCTCAGATTTACCCCTGATAAACTTCAGGAAAATAATCGTGTCGCATGAAAATCTATAATAAAATCCTAGTAGAATATTTCGATTAATTAAAAAAAACCCTAAAAATGAATACAGTCTGAAGTGAAAACCAGTTTCATCGTCAAATATGACGATTTTCAATTTTAAGCAAAGCTGTTTGGATAAAAGTAATGATTTTTGGATTTTAGGATCATACCACGCCTTAAAAGAAAATAAGCTGCTTTGGCATAGGTAACTATAGATACATAATATATTATCTTAGTAAATAAACAAGTCTTCATCTGTGGACCTCTTCATGCGCTTGATACACCGTGGGCTGCCGCCTTTGACACCTTGTTCCTTGCGGTATCCCATATTGCAGATGCAGAAATTGGGGGCTGAACACACACCATTTTGACACCCGCCGGCGCAGTGTGGACGGCACCTTAAATAAATAAATAATATTTTTAAATAATCGGTTAAAATATAAAAAGGTTTTAGAGTACTGCGGGATAAAATGATTGCATGGTGTACATATTTGTTCCGGGTCTTGGTAGCGCAGCGGGCGAGTAGCCGGCTGAGACGCAAGAGATGTGGGTTCGATTTCCGTTTCGAGACAAATGTATGCATGATCTGTAATTATTTGTTCAAAGTCTGCGTGTTAACGTATATAACGTTATTAGTTGCAACTACGTAACAAGCAGCTTTCATCTCCACGCACGCACTCCTCGATGCTTTAAGACGCCTTCCGTAACTAAAGTTACGAATTGAGTATTGTACGTACCTAGTTCCACTAGGATCCGTGTTGTCCAGCTCATAGCCAGGGTTGCAAGAGCAGCGGTTCCCTTCCACACAGACACCGTTGATGCAAGGTTGGGAACAACTTGGCACCTGGCCCTCATTGCTAGTTTGATCACTCGGGTAAGGATAATTAGGATATTGATTTGAAGGGTAGTAAAGTTGGTTCGGGGTTGAATGGTTGGAGTCAACAGGGTAGCCCTGGTTTGGATATTGTCCTGTTTGACCACTTGGGTTGCTGGGATACTGTCCTGTTTGACCACTTGGGTTGCTAGGATACAGCCCTGGTTGGCCACTTGGGTTGCTAGGATACTGTCCTGGTTGGCCACTTGGGTTGCTAGGATACTGTCCTGGTTGGCCACTTGGGTTGCTAGGATACTGTCCTGGTTGGCCACTTGAGATGTATGGATAATAATTGGTTGGTTGATTCTGGTTAGGGTTATATGGCTGGTAAGGACCGTATTGGGTGGTTTGGTTATGTGGGTAACTAGACTCAGGTTGGTTTGGTTTAATTTGAGAGTCAGATGTGATGTTGTAAGTCGGTCGTTGATTATCTATTGGGTAGTAAGGCTTGTTTTGATCTGGGTAGTTAGATGCAGTTGGGTAGTTGGGTTGATTGGGATAGTTGGAATAGTAGGGTCGTTGACTACCTGGGTTGTAAGGATTATTAGAAGAATTTCCAGGGTTGGAGTACAGGGGGATTGGTTCGGGATTATGCTGATTATTTGCAGGGTTGTACGGTTGTTGGGGACGGTAATGCGAGGGGGCGGTAGTGGTAGTGGGATTGTTGCAAACGTTCGGAGCTATACAGTGTCCATTTACTCCACAGTTCCTGAAAGTACACAATATTAAATTGCAAGTTACTTGATTGATAAGAGCTTTTACTCAAGCTAAGCTTACTCCTTTCGTCGGAGTCGTGTTAGTCTCGGCCTAAGAATAGAACTCCTGTGGATGTCATACAAGGCGACTAAGAGATTACGCCAGGGGATGGGCAGAAGCATCCACCTGAGTACTTAACATCAAATCAAACTGCAATCACCAATCCCCGTCTACCAAGCGTGGTGTTTATGTTAAATCCCCCCATTGCACGCTAATGCATGATATGGGGCAGGCCTGATCCAGTAGTGGATGTCTACTGGCTGATGAAGATGAACACTCTTTTCGTCTTTTTGTCTTAATATCGATGGTATCTTGGTCACGCCAGCTTAGATATACTTACTGGGCACAGAATGGTTCACAAATTCCTGTTTTGCCCTTCGTATATCCATGATTGCAGTGGCATTCGTTGGGGGCTATGCAGTCACCATTCAAACAGCCTCCTATACACACTGGTCGGCAAGAACCAGTTGGTGTGGATTCAAAGCCAGTTTTACAGGTACAGATGTTAGGAGATGTACAGTTGCCTATACCTGGAAAAAGAGTTGGTAAATTCAATACGGTATCGTGGTGTGTGTAGCTTAAAAATAACCTTAATTTCCTTCCGCGAATGTCGTAAAAGCAATAGATTACTCCAGAGGATGGGCAGCAGCATTAATCTGAGTACTCAACACCAATAATTCGATCACCAATCCACCCGTCAAGCGTAATCATTGAATCAAAGAATAGATTTTAGAAAAACCAGAGCCAAATATTCGAAGGTATGTTGCAATAACCCTCCAATCCCCACAATGATTCAATCCAGTGTCTTCTAGCGTTCAACGGGTATTACTTTCAACATTTATGTTGGATGGTTAGAGTAGTTCGTACGGGGAAGTACCTACCACCATCGTATCTGTTTCTGCCGCCAAGCAGTAGTGCTCGCATTGCTGTGCATTGTGTGGGTTTCCGCAGTATGTCATTTCATATTTAGGCCTCTGTTATGTTTTTCTACATGTAAATGTACATAATAATGATAAAAATATGAACCTCCTAGCTCACAGTTGACAAAGGAAAGTTGAGAAGTTGATTGTAGTAGAACTTCTTGTGAAAGATTTCGTCCGGGGAAGTACTAACACCTTACATATTTCTACCGCATGCTTGTTTGCTGGCCAAGTAGTATAAAAAAAATTGTCTATAGAGACTAAACCATAGAAGTAATAGTAAGAAACAAACCTGGTCCACCACAGTTTTCTGTACAACTTGGTATGCAGTACTTGCCGTCCAAATCCAGCTTATATCCATTCTTGCATAAGCATTCTCCCCCAGCGCATTGCCCATTCTGGCAGCCTATAGGACAAGTAGGGATACAGAAGCCAGCAGCGTTCTTCACGTGGTCAGGGAAGCACGTGCAGGTCTCGGGGGCGCTGCAGAGAGCGTTGACACAGTCCTCAGAACAGACAGGATCGCAGAGACGGAAGTTGTGGATGTTGCGAATGTAGCCTTTGCAGCAGGAACGTATGCGACTAAGGTCGGAACGGGACTGGGGAGTAAATAAGAAGAATTGATGCGCAACTTAAAATAGGAAATTCTAAAGACGTGCGTCATAATTAACTAATTAATCCATAATTTACTCAAAGAAACATAAAAAGAAAACAGGCATTCCTCAGTAAACTGAGGAATGCCAGTTTTCTTTTTTTGTTAATTGTCAGAGCCATTTTCGAGTTGCAGTCACTTTTTCCTACAAACTTCACCATCCCAATAAAATGAAAAACTCCAAATTCCTCAATTCTAGAGTTTTTCCTTTTTTGGGACACAAAGCCTCGTAACTACTGAGAGGATGTTACTGGAAGTACCCAAAAGGTATTTTTTTTTTTAATACAAAAATTAGACATTACTCGTTATAATATATTTTAAATGTATCGAGCTAAGATAAAGGATAAATATAATAGATAGGTAGTAATTTACACATATTATAAAATTCAAAAAACTATAATTTATTTCATTAAATATATACAAAAGACCAATAGGTTTTTGTTATACAAGAGTGCAAAGTTGCTTTTTAACCGCGTGCTCAATTTTGATGACCGAGCAAGCGAAGAATTCTAAAATTTAGAATCCTGTGCGTAAGCGAGGGAATCAAAAGAGCACGAGGTGAAAAATCTTTGCACTCGAGTGCAATACATAACTTTTCATCCCACCTCAGCGACGAAATTACTAAATGCAAAAAAAAAATTACAATCAAAAGATGCTTTTGCGCATTTTTAACAGTTTCAGACAATTATGTTGGCGTCAAATAAATTTCCTCGTCACTAGAATCACTCATTTTAGGTTTTTCACTTGTTTTCAAGTTTCTTGTTTTTAACCTAAGGTTTTAACTTAAGGTTTTAACAATGTGACGTGAAAAGAAAATGGCGCGCGTAAAGCAAATAAAAAAAAGTAATACTTACACCAAGAAAGTTCCGAGTCTGAGTTTTTAACAAATTAAAAAAGGTTGTATGATAAATTCGGCACCATGGAGGTAGAAGTAAATAGGATTAATGATGTTTAAATTCACAAATCTTCTAAATTCAATTTACTTTATCCTCTAGCCACTAGAGGAAAAGACGTTTTTATCCACTAGAGTCTAGCGGATAAAAACAGCTTTTGCACTCAGACATCGAAGAGCAAAAATACTCTTTCCGAGATGGTGGGATGAAAAATTTGTTGATCCATTTACCTATTTTTTTAAAAGTTCACTTTTGAACTCTTTCAAAAATAGACTGGAGAAACATTTAAATTGCACTGACAAGGACTAAAATATACGTATACGCATAAGCTCCGAGAGCTGCCTGTGTATTTATAAATAATAAAAACAATTAAAAACTTACCCCATTACCAGCTGGTATATGAGCAGGATCCCTTACTAAACTGGCAGTGCTGAAAAAAGAACATTTTGATTCTTTAAATATAATAAAATATTCACTGGGTATAGAAACTTAGTGATAAGAGTAATTTCTTATCTGCATTCGGGAGATAAGGTAAACCTTCACCTATCACCCGTACCAGTGCACGCATAGTAATGTTTAACTGCTTTGTTTGTGCACAAGAACCCCAGAAAACTGAAGAAGAACAGAAACTGTAAAAACTTAAACTCACAGATCTCTCCGAAATTTAATTTGGCCTCACAAGGCCAAATTATGCATTAGCGTAAAACAATGAATGAATGAATGAATGTAAAACAATGGTCAAATAACATGCTCGGCGGCAGAAATAAGCTATTCTCTGAACGTTCTACCAGCATAAATTAAAGGAATAAAAGTGTTACTCACGGTACTTCAACGAAGCACACTCCGACTCCTGGTTCTTCATAAGCAGGGTAGCTTGGTCTCCCAGCATACCCTTGCTGGCCTTGCTGGGTGTTGTTGCCAAAATATCTGAAAATTAAAACTCAAAATGAAGCCATCCGAAATGCCACTTCAGCTTCTTTATCGTAATTGATAAGCCTTGAGCTCAAGCCTTGACTGGTAATATAAGCTTTTACTATGCATAAAATATTTTGTAAAAGCGGGTATTTTTTACGCACCGTTGTATCGGTGCAGGCACCAACAAGTTTCAACTCAAATTTCAAGAGTCAGAGCTGATTCTAAGTGTTTTGCACACAATAGACACGGACGTCTGGTGTAGTGTAGTGTGGATTTTTGTATGGCGACACCGATGAGCGCCCCTAGCGTACACTCTGTGAACCTCATTTTCTATATAAGAATCCTTGTTACACTACACCATACGTCTGTGTCAATTGCCTGTCAAAACATAGAATCAGCTCTCAGGGCGAGTGAATGCTACGTTAAATCCCTCTGCACCCCGTTCAGCACTGAACTTAAAACATTTGAATTGAAACTCGTTGGTGCCTACACCGATATAACGGTAGGTAAGTGAAAAAAAAACAATTTTAAAAAAGGATGACATAAAAGCTTGTTTTTTGTAGTCGTAAAGTTAGTCTCGTCTTATATGCCTATAATAAGCCGTAACTACTGGAAATTTCACGTACGCATATAGTACAGTCAAATTAGGTGATTTTTTGCACAAGTGTGGAACTAATTAGATGTAGTCATGAAAACTTTTCTAATTGTTTTGTATGGCTTAAAAATCACCTCTAATAATAAGCATCAGTAATTTCACCCTCCGGAACAGGGTGAAATAGGGTGAAAAACCTTAAAATATCCGTAACTTAATGGGGGAAATAGAAGTAGTCGGTGCAATTTGGCATAGACTTTGAACCGTTATGATCTACATTTGCACCAAGTATTTTTTAAATCCGACATACGGAACATACAAAAAAAATCATTTACAAAAAAACTTTTTGTGGTGATTACGGCTCCGGGAAAATTAAGGTAGTCGGTGCAAATTGAAAAGACTTATCAGAAAAATGTTCGAAATACACTACCAGGTTTGCACCTTGGTGCGTCTCACGGAAGGCACTTTTCCATATTTTATTGTCGCTCTACTTCGGGGAAAATTAATGTACTTCTGGAAATTGACTTAAACTTATTCATTTAATTAGTATTACATCCGCCGGAAGTTTTATGCTGGTATTAATTTACGGAAGATGCATTTGTTCAACACTGTGTTCCCTACATACACGTGGTTTTTATTACAATCATAATGCACTAAGACAGTCTCTCTATACGTAATTTTACTTGCATCAAGTAATTTCTTTCTATTTTAAAATTAAGCCTAAAAAAAATAAAATTAGGGCTTTTTAAGTTGGTACCTAATATTTGAAAGGGTTCCGTAAGCGCCAGAAACGGTGCAAACCTAGGATAAGCTTCTTTTCGTGTCATCTAACGTTTCCATAAAAATCCACGACTACACGATTTAGGTCCACACTTTTTGCTAATTTGCGTGTACTAATACCCTTCAAACTGGAACATAGCAATGTTATATAGGTAGTCACTACCCGGTTAACTACCAGAGTGGTAGTGCTATCGCACTCCCTCGGACGAACTCTTTTAGAAGGAGCTTACTACTAATAAGGACACAAGATAAAAAATTGCAGTTCTCTAGACATACAGAACTGCAATTTTTTATCTTTTTCAGAGATTTTGACTGATTGTGGCCATGCATTTTCTTGGTCGAGTGGCGGCTCTTGCGATGCGATAACTGCAATATGATTATTAAAAAGTCAATACATAGTCCCTGATCCCACACTAGAATTTCCTGTATCTTGGGTATCAAGAACTACAAGTACCATGGAACCATAGCACCCAAATCCACCACCAACACCATAATGAACTACCTTAATGAATTGCAATTATAGATTGATGATAATTAGATTCTTACCTGACTTGATTTTCTCCAGCATTGTACTGGTAGTTGTGGCCTGTACCAGAGTAGCCCCCCTTGACACCAGAGTAGGCAGATTTTGTATACTGAGGGTTTGCACCGACTACAGCAGCTAGTAGCAATAGTAGCCACATTTTAACTGAAAAAAAAAACATACAAAGCAATTAGAAACAAGTTAAATTATTTTTTTAAAAAAACAACAAAAAACGACATACATAAAAAAAAAACACGTCGAATTGAGAACCTCCTTCTTGTTTGAAGTCGGTTGACAAGGAAAGTAATTACATTTTGGCACTGGAAGCAACCAACAGTCACATACATAGTCCTGACCCCACGCTAGGATTCCCTGTGCCGTGGGTATCAGGAGCTACGAGCACCATGGTACAACAACACTCAGACCCAAACAAATATTTGCAGATCATGTAAACATTTGTCCCGCAACGGGAATCGAAACCATCTCTTTCGTCTCATCTAGCTACTCGCTCGCTGTGCCACGGTGGTCATCACAATGCCTTGGCCGTATTGACATCTTAAATGAAAGCATTGTATATATACAAGGCACTGGCAATAAGGAAAGTAGAAGAATAAAATAGAGAAAATGTTTATTTCTTGGTTTTAGTTAAACAAATGACTTGTGCCCAATTCTGTTATTTAAAAAAACATTCAAGTCACAATATACTTAAATAAATAAATGCTGGACATTTCACACAGCATTATCTAGCTCCAAGCTAAGCAGAGCTTGTGTTATGAGTACTAGATAACTCAAATACTTAATACAATACATTACACGGATAGATGTTTTTTATTATACACCCTGAGCAAATATCTGCAGATCGAACAAATATTTGTTCCAAGGTGGAAATCGAACCCACAACCTCCTACGTCGCAGGCGAACCTTCCCCCGCCGCGCCACAGGGATCGTCAATCGATAAATCTATATAATCTCGTGTCAGTCGCACTGTCACGTAGTAACTATTACTTAATCTTCGCATGCATATGCGAAGATGTTCAATGGTAACCCCAGCTCATTATAAATGTAATACCTCTTAGGTCACTATGTAGTAGTCAAATGTAGATACAACTCTATTAAACTATCGCGAAAGAGTCTGCTAGAGTCAAAACAGCAAAGTGCATTTTTTAAAAACGTTGGTTTGATTCTAAGCGCACTTTGACGAACTCCAAAATTTAAATCTGCAAGCTCTAACGTAGTCAAAATATTAGAACCCAATGCCCATTTTTTTTGTCTATACCTCTTTTATACAACTGTTCTGTTTAAAAATATTTTCCTGCTGATTTCTCAGAAGGACATCAAGATCTTCAATGACCTCATTGATGCCAGTGTCACATACAAAACAAACTTCAATAATAGATATGATGTAATCTATAGTAACTTGCATTTACTCTGTGACTGAACTTATAATATCTTTAACTTATTCTGTGACAAAATAAATAACTACTTACTGATTTTTCACTGAGACTAGTGCTCTCTGGAGCATTTGCAAGTATACTGGAAGCTGTATCTTTGTTTCGTTGTCTCTAACTTGAAGTGATAAACTCTTTGGAAGCGGCTTCTATACTGCAAACTTAATGATAATATATAAATATGTGATAAACTTCTACTTATATTTACTATATTTTATCGATGTTATCGACATAGCTACAAATTGGAGTCTCTGGAAGAAAAGCAGAACCTACAGCACAGGTCTCCTGACTGATACTGTCTGAAATACTTATATAATAAACAAGCTAATTTTTATGCTTTGTAATTTGTAATTATTGTTATAGCTGTTGGCTAGAAACTAACTAATAAATATTGTTTGTTTCACGTCATTTATTTTCATGAGGCTTTACTGGAGCCGTTTTAGCCAATAGTAAAGAGGCATTTTTAGGAAAAAAACACATGATAATTATGTTGGTTGGAATACAAATGATTAATCTTTGGTATAATTGGATAAACGGTTGTCCTATTGCAGCGAGAACATCTAATCACTAATGGAATGTTTAATGAGCTATCAAATAGGCCCTCTAAAGAATGCCGTCAAGGAAGGCATCGTAAGGGGCAAAGCGTGGACGGCTAAAGGGTGTTGAGAGGTGTGCTGCAGTTTCTCTAAGTGCTACTACCGGATTTATGACTTTGACTCTTCCAACCTTGGAGCATAGGTTCTGCTCTTGCGTCTCCACCTCCAGCAAGCCGACTAAGACAAGCTTAGGGTCAGGAGTCTCTGTTGACAGAGGGCTCTTGATATAGCCACTCACCGAAAGCTTGCCACAAAATCGTGTCCTTATAATAATAATTATTATTAATTACCCCTTTCTACCAACATCGAGATATTGATAAAAAAGATAATCAACATACCTACCTATAGACTTGGATTTTTTCTTCGTCATAATTATTCTTGATTGCTGAAGGTTGTAGCTGCCTTGAAAGGCCGTGGTAGAGGAAAGGATGAGTGGCGTCCACGCCACTCTGTCTTCGGCTACTCCAAGGGCGGTAGGAGCAGGGGAGATTGATAATAAAAAAAAGTCAAAACCTATGTTATTCATTGAAATCACAACACTCAACAGTCACATATCCCACACTGACTGTGTCGTGGGTATCAGGAATTGCGAGTACCATGGTACCATAACACCCAGACCCAAAAGTTTTTATTTTTTATTTTTTTATACTTCCTGGCAAGCAAACATGCATACGGTCCACCTGATGGAAAGTAGTTACGATAGCCTATGGACGCCTGCAACACCAGAGGCATAGGTATCACACGCGCGCTGACGGCCCTGAGACATTAAGATCAAAAGTCTCATGTGCCTGTAAATTCACCGGCACCCGTACCCTTCAAACCGACAGCAAAGTGAGCATTAATGCTTGGTGGAAGAAATAGGTACGGTGGTAGTAATTCCCCGGACGAACATTTACACAAGAAGTTCTACTACTAACGAAATATTTTCTATTTGTAGATCATACAAACATTTGCCCCGAAGCGGGAATCGAACCCGCAATCTCACGCACTCGCCCGCCGCGCCACTGAGGTTGTCAAATAACTTTACCTACGAAATTCTGAGACTAACTTTTTATTAAAGGTATCGTAGGAACAATCTGTTGATGTGTTGTAATCAAACAATTATTGTTATTATAGATAGATGTTATGAAGGGTAGATTATTCTAGGAAATCACAAAATAACAGCTGATATTTTGTTTTATTAAATTAATACTCCGCAGCGGAACTAATGAGACAAACTGTTTAGATAACGATTTTGCACCCACGCACTTTGACCTTCGTTCTGAGAATTTCATGATGAAGTCATTTCAAAATAAGCGAATACGTACTAACAAGAGAATACTTTTTTGTAGAGACAGATTAATTTCTAAGCAGTCAGATAGATTTAGTTAGGCCATCAAAACTAAGTCAAATTACTTATCTAATTTTAATAATAAATCATTAACGTTACAATACAGTCCATTCACACAAAATAATCTTTGGTATTATTTTAACACACATATATTTAAGAAACCGCCATCTATCTTAACACAGTTACACTAAATACGTTTGCAGAAAGACAACCGTCCAAGATAGGTATCTAAAATTGTATTTTATTTTACAAAATCAGGTCATAATTCGGTGACTGCCTCTCCATTCAAGTTTATAATTTCAATGGCATGTTCTGATGGTGGTCTCCAGCAAGGTATTTCAGCATAGAGTGGTTCTGATGTCGTGGAATCAATTACATCAAGCCTGGCCTCGCATTTCAATGCTTCTATTGTGGAATCCATGGCGCTGCAAGGTCGTAGACGAGTTAGTTCATCAACATCGTCACCAGATGGCACTAACGAGCAATGTCTATTATCAAAGTTGTGACTCCTTCGTGGTAAATGATCGTAATGGCACTCCAAAATCCCTGTTGAAAGATAATTTTGTTTTAGAAATCTTATAAATGTTGGTTTCTCTGTCTACGTATAAATGTTTCATAAATTCATTTGAAGAACCAACATTTACCTCTGAAATTCTCAAGCATTATAGGTGAAATAGTTTGCACGACCACAGGCCTCATAAATTGTTTTAAATTCCGATCCAGGGTAGAAATTGGTTGATAGTGACATCTTTCTGACATAGGTGGATCTAAAATCAAATAAACATAAAAAAAAATAAAAAAAATGCAAAAATATTAATTGTTGGCCCATGAGGGGATCGAACCCGCGACCTTCGCGTTATTAGCACGACGCTCTAACCAACTGAGCTAATGGGCCGGTGATCAATAGTTCAAAATAATGTGCTACATAATAACATTCAGCTGTTTGTTGTTTTGCGGCACACCTTATTGTTGATGACGTAGGTATTGACGAACTCTACTATTGCTTTACCTAAGACCACAATTCATTCAATAGCGACTAGCACTTAGTGATCAATATGGTCAGATTGATGTGAAAAAAATAACGAAAATTAGTTTAAATACTATGTTTGAAGAGCTCAGAGCGGTCATATTAGAATTTGCAGTCCGTTTCTACACTGAAATTCAAAAGACTGCTATGTTTTAGCCGTGGTGTATCTGGCCTAAGAATATACCCTTCCATCACCTCCCCTGGATGCCGGGGAACCAGGGAATGGGCAGCAGCATCCACCTGAGTATTAAACACCAAACTGCGATCATCAATTCACCTGCCAAGCGAGGTGATTATGGCAATTCGGTGATTATTATTATAATACATATTCAACCTTTGGCAACCAATCAACAATATCTTGGAGAAAGAAAACTAAAAAAAGATCGATCAACAATTGCAACTTTTTTGATGACTTGGTACACACACTCTACCGGTCAACTTTAGAATTGTACATAATTCTGAAGTTAGCCAGTAGAATCTACTCTATCTTTTGAGTTACGCTTTGAATAAGTAACACGTAAATAACGTTTATGAGCAAAAAAAATTTAACCACTGCTTCTAAGCAGTGCTTAAATTCTTTAAGTGCTTATTAGGCTGTTTTTATATGTATTTTTGTACCTACATAGTTAGTAACCGTATGCAAAAAAAAAGTATTTTCTTGTCTACGTTTATTTGGGCTGCGTCCGCTCTACTTTATAAAATGATGTTCAAGATAGACTAGAAAACTCACCTGGCAATGGTGTATGAAATATACTCCTAACATACGGCGGTGGCACATCATTATTGTCGATCATGACTTGCATCCGAATGTCGCTCACTTTCCTCACGTCATCATACCGTGGCCTCTTACACCTCTCTAGCATCACTATGATCACTGCCACAGTGATCACAGCCATCATGATTCCTCCCGCTATACTGATCACGGATATCAGATCTACAGAGGTATTCTCCTTTCCCTTTCCTTCCATCACAGCTGTTATATGCTCCGGTTCTGTCAAAATATGAAATTCTTCATCGTCTGGACTCTCAGTTGTTACTTGATTAGTATATATAATATCATTAATTCTAGTAGCATTAGTCTTTTCTACGTCGTTGGCTATGGTTTTAGTAATTTTCACAACAGTCTCGTTTTTATTTTTTCCCGATACGGTTATTATTGTTACGTTTCGAGGTTTCACTGTCACTAGTTTGATAGGTCTTGTTACTTTATCCGACTTTGTAACAGTTGGTTTAACCGTAGTAGTCTCCAGTGTTATGTTTGGCCGTAGTGTAGTTCGTGTTGCGTTAGTTGAAGGAGTTGTTAAAAAGTTAGAAGAACTCAGATTTATCAGATCAACAGTTTTCATGCTATTAGTTCCATTCTTAGAGACAGTCTTATTCTTTGAAAGTTCTCTGCTAGTGTAGAAGGTAGATAGAGTTGTAGTGGTTCTGTTGCTGTGTGGTTCAGATTTGGACGACTGTAGTTTTGGGGACTCCTTCGTTTTATTCAATTTCGAAGTGATTAAGAATTTATGTGTCCCATTACTCAATTTCGTGGTAATTGGAGATTCTGTTGTAATAAGTGTTGACATTGATTTAGTGACTTCTTGATCAGTAGTTCCATTGGGTGATACTATAGTCGTATTCGTCTTTTGTGATATAAAAGACGAAGTGGTCAGAGCTATGTTTTTGAATGTCGCATAGGATACCGATGTTGGTATTATGGATACTATTATAGTTTTCGGTGTTGTATTGGGTTGGGTGACTCTGGGTTTTGAATGTAAGTCCTGGTTAGCTTCTGTCTTAGTTTTCATGAATGATTCACCTTTCTGTGCCGGTCGTATCCAAATCTCTTTTGGCTTAAACTTGACTGTGGTTGGAAAATATCGAATTGTTGATTGAGGCCTCTTCGTTGTTTCTACTTTAGGTGGCGCTTCTGTAGCTGTTAAGATAGGAGTAGTTGTAACAGAGTCGTCATTTACATTGGTAAAAGTTATTGTTTTTGGTTCAATAGTGCGCAGAGTTCCAACCTTGAATTTTGTTTCTGTTGTTATATATACTGGAATATGTAGTTCTTTTATATTATTTTTTGGTACTATAGGAACTTCTGTACGATTATATTTCGAATCTGTTAACATTCTTCTTGTTGTATGTTCTACTTGTTTAAGAACTTCTGTTGTACTATTTGTAGATATTGTCAAATTATTTTTAAATGTTGTTGATTTTGCCAATTCAGTTGTCGTTGGTGTTGGCTTATCAATTATCTTGATATTTTCTGTTTCTTGTGTTGACAATGTTGTGGTTATAATCGTTTCCATCGGAGAAACCTTCATTTTTTCGGTGGGTTTACCTTCTGTTATTGGTATTGAAGTAACTCTTTCAATCATGTTCGTAGCAAGTACTGTAGTAGATGCTACAGTTTTTAAAATCATTATAAGTGGAGCAACTGTTGTTACTGACTGAGGAGTAATTTTTAAATACGTTAAATTATTTGTTACTGGCGTTGTCATAGGATTTGTAGTTGCTTTGACAGTTGTCGTAGGTTTCATAGTAGTTGTTGTAACAGAACTTCGAGGATCTAGCACAGTAGTTTTGCTAGTAAATGAAGTAAAAGTCTCCAAAAAGGTTGTCCTGTTAGTAGTAGGAGTTGCCAATAAATTCGCTTTGTTCAAAACTGAGGTGTGAATCTCCAATATAGGTTCTAGTCTACTTGGTCGAGTAGTGTTTTCCATCAAAGTTGTTTTATTAGGTCGTGTAGTTTTTAAATGCGTTGTATTAGAGGTGGTTTCTACTGAAGCTGATCTTGTAGAAAGGATAGTTGGAGCAACAGGCAAAGTGGCTTTAGTTGCAGGTGTTGTTAGTAAATCTTCTGCTGTCGTCGTTGTACTCGTAGTAGGGGGCATGCGAAATTCACAACTGAAAAAGAAAATAACAGTGTTTAAACTTTTATATTAAGATGCACCTGGCATTGAAAATATTAATAAACGGTCAAGATTTCAAACAATTGATCAAAAAGAGGCCCCAAAACCCAATATTCTGAGGTACTTTCTTGACGTAATGTGATTAGAATAAGTGTTGCTTTATATGAAAAATACACACTTCAACAAAAGTACATTTCAGTTGGTTTCAACGTAAATAGATAAATTGGCAAATTCGCATGCTATTGAAGCCAGGGTGGTTATTCGCTATGACCTAAAAGATTTCTTGTCAATCCACGCAGATATCGTAACGAACCCGCGTTATGTTACGTTTGGTCATAGCGAATAAGGGGGCAGGTAAAAAAAGTGGCAACCCACCTCTCACCTTGCCATCCTTCCTGGCAGGAGCAGTCTCCGGTGATGGGGGAGCAGGTGCCGCTGTTACAAGGCTCACAGTCGTTCACACAGTTTGGACCCCATTTATTTAGAGGACAGTCTGAAAATATTATGAAAATGATTATCAGCTTTTTATATTTGAGTTAATAACGGAAGTGCCCGATCTGATGTTGAGTGGTAACCCTTTAAGACTATTACAAATGCAATACCTCTTAGGTCAGGTTCAACTAGGACGCCCCCTATTTAGCATTGCACTACGCGCGTCATACATAAAGATGAAAAGTCTCATAAGCCTGTAATTTCACCAGCACCCATATAATTCAAACTGGAAGACAGCAATGAGAGCATTACTGCTTCGCGGCAGAATTAAATTATCTTTTCAAAAATATCTTTTAAATGGTTCAGTTTAAAGTCGACGCTTGGTTTAACACTATGGTCACTTCAGGGGTGGCTCAATGGATAAAATGGACCTTTTCATGCTGCTGTTAACATAACATAAATAACATAACAGAACAGAACACCCAACAGTCACATACATAATCCTGATCCCACAATAAAGATTCCCTGTGTTGTGGGTATCAGGAACTACGATAGTACTCGTACTCGTGGTACCACAACACCCAGACCCGGAAGCGGGAATCAAACCTGCACCTCTTGCATCTTAGCCGGCTACTCGCCCAATGCGTCACAGAGATCGTTAACAAGTTGTCAAAACTTTTTGTGATTCACTCACCGTCAGAGCTGAGGTCAGAGCAGAGCTTCACTTACCGTCAGAACACCGATGTCCTGTCTTCCCGTTGGGGCATACGGGAACGCAGGAGACATCCTTCATCTTGTATCCTGGACAGCAGACGGCCACCTCTGCTATTCGCTCGTCGGTCTGAAATCAGAAACGCAATAAGAGTTACTTAGTATCTTTTATATGCCACTAAAACTAATTATGGCTAATTATGGCTAATTATGGCTATAACTGATTATGGCCAAAACCCTTATTTTACGAGGGAGGCCTCGTCCAGCAGTTGATGTCTACCGGCTGATGAAGAAGAAGATAACTACTTTGTGTCACCGGTTATTTCTTAGGCACCTTGTTAGGTTAGAGACCAGTTTGAGGTATAGAAGCCCTAGAAAGGACCTAGTGGCTGATGGTGAACGAATTCACTGTACATTGCTCAGGCTCTTTCCATGTACATTATCATATGCCTTAGAATTTTTGATTCTAGGACATGCTGGTTTCTCACGATGTTTTTTTTACCGTTTAAAAGCATGTAATATTGCTCATCTACATTTTTCGAGTAACACCTTTATCAGCACCTTTTGTCCAAAACTTTTAGTATCTGTTAGAGTTGGTTCTAGGGTGATTTTCACGAGCACATATACCTACTTAATTTTTTGTTCAAAAAGTAGGTAATTAGTGCACGTTTGAATCTAAACCCACGCTTTAACTAAAAGGTGGGGTTGGTTTTCACGGCTTCGCTGCAAAGGCTTGGTACCAGTAAAAAAAACACTCATAAAACATAGCATTTATTGTGATTCGGAGCATGATTAAAATTGCCTTCATTAGCTTTAGTTACCAAGTACTTATCGTAAGTAAAGAATGCAGTAGTTAAGCTGGGCATTCATGGTCACGCCGTTTGGCGTGACTCCTATCGAATGAAGTCAAATGGATGTACGCCAACAATTTAGTTTGATTTGATTTGATTTGATTCTAAGTACCCATACTATTCACACCGGAACTCAGCAATGCGAGCATTACTGCTTGGTGTCAGATTTTTTTTTTCAAAAACATCTTTTATGTTCGATTTAAAGCCTAATCTTTTTAATTAAGCGACTTCACAAAAAGGAGGAGGTTCTCAATTCGGTTGTATTTTTTTTTGTATGTTTGTTACCTCGTATCTCCAGCGTATATGAACCGATTTGAAAAAATCTTTTTTTATTTGAATAGATATACTTCCAGATTGGTCCCATTTTTTTCAGAATCCAGTTCTGATGATGGAATCCATGAGGAATTGAGGGAACTCATCAAATATTATAGGCATACATAACATATGCCGATTTTGATATTTTCAGCAACAAACCAAGCATTTGCATTCAGAAAGTATCATAAACCTTTCATCACTGTGGTTCTTTCATAATTTTTTTTTTCATTCAGATATTATTCGAATACTATGGCGGAAGTCGGTTTTTTAAATGAAAAGTTATCTTTTAATTGATTTAACTCTATGGCCACTTCAGGCCAAATAAAATGCTCAATGGTAAAGATTGTCAACCTTTTCATGCTGCTACTTTCTACGGCTGTTGTATGTTGCCATAAAATAACTAGAAACTTGGGAACTTTGAGCTGAATGAGCACATTAATGGGCAAAATGCCGTGAGGCTGTACATCAAGGCGGGTATTTAAAGTCCCTGGTTGGTCAAAACTTGCGATGGACTGACCGTGAGTGGCCACCTTAGGGACAAGTGACTGTCAATTTCAACGATCTAGTTTTTCTCAAGGATAGTCCTGACTATCGTAAATATACTTTGAAGAATGTGACAATTTTATGGAACCTTATAAAATAGTTACTGGGCCTTTAAGAAACATGATTCACGACGGAGTAGGTAACCTTAGTAGAGAAATATGTTTATGAAGTAGGAAGTTATTTTCGACCTATTTAGTCTTAACTTTCACAACATGGCCAATATACTAGAAGTTTTGAAAAAAATTATGCAAGACGTAGCTTTCGCAAAAAGCGAGCAACTATTAATATTGACGCCGTGACTTCATCATCATTAGCCATTAGACGCCCACTGCTGGACGAGGCTTCCCCCATAGAATGAAATGAGGGGATTTGCGGTGTAATCCCTTATAGTCAACTTTTACAAGATTCACGGGCGGAGGCGGAGACGAAGGATCCCCGGATCTCTTAGGCCAGACATACCATGGTACCTACCACTGTTACTTAGAAACACATGTCAACACATTAGCGCATAATAAATTCATAGCCAAATTAAAGTCTATCATATTAAATTACTGTTAAAATTGCCTACTTATTTGACAGAAAATTGACAATGAAACAGTGCCATCTAGTCAGCAAGGAGTTAAGGTAGCCTACACGACCGATTAAAAAGAAAACGACTCATACTCCAGCTATATACGGGGTAGAAATTTGAGAAGGAACTGTAAGGGCAGCTATATTAGAACCGTTGCATCTATACAGGAAAACGTTCTTAGAAGAATAACTGTAATTTTTGGAGTTTAATTCAGCACAAATTTTGAAAAAAGGTGCATTCTGCGTTGATACCCTGTATTTGTAAATGTTGTTCATTACCTCGAGCTTTGTCAGTTCCCTCATCTCGGTCTTCCACTTGGAACACCTCGGTGGCATGGAGAAGCACCATTCGTAAGTGCGCACTGACATCGGCGCACGGTACTTCACTCGCTTCGTTATGTTGTACCTGGATAGAAGATCAGCTTAGCAAGACTTAGGCCCATTCATTCATTCATTTATTAACCATTTCGTTATATTACATAACATTGGAATGACAAAAATACATACATAATAATTCTTACATAATAATCACATAATTCAAGATACAGAATAAAAATTAAAAACACAACCAACAATATAACACAAAAAATACAACATAAAAATGGCTACAAAATATTTTTTGTTGATTTAATACATATTGCGGATGCAAATTGGAAAATGAACACTCCATGTACTCGTTAGTATGATAAAATGGAATCAAACTCAACTCTGGGAATGATCTAGAGTGCACCGAAATATGATTTTTAACCGACTTCCCAAAAAAGGAGGAGGTTCTCAATTCCGTTGTATTTTTACTAATACTAATACTAATACGCGCCACTGCAAACAGTGGCGCGTGGTGGTGGATGAGAGCCAAAGCTCTCATCTACTTTCTGCCCACCACCTTTTGTAAGACATCGCTTCACCTAATAGGTAGCACCGCAAACCTCAGTGGCGCGGCGGGGGAGTCACCAGCTGAGACGCAAGAGGTGCGGGTTCGATCTCGTTGTTTTAAAAATATTTGCATGATCTGTAAATATTTGTTCCGCGTCTGGATGTTGTAGTACCATGGTACTCGTAGTTCCTTATATCCACGACACAGGGAATCCTAGTGAGATTAGGACTGTCTATGTGACTGTTTGGTGTTATATGTTATGCACATTAACATACGTTCACAGAAAGTCGATGGATGGAGGCAGCTCAATACCATTCATCGTAGCATTTTATAAGCAAGGCCTATGTCCAGCATTGGACTTCTACCGGCTGCTGATGCTGTTATTAGCTTCTTCCACTTCGCCTGATCATCTTTGCTGAATTTTTAACCGACTTCACAAAAAAGGAGGTTCTCAATTCGGACGTTTTTTTTTTTTTGTTTTTGTTTTTGTATATTTGTTACCTCATATTTCCGCGTTTATAAAGCGATTTGGAATTTTTTTTAATTGAATAGATATACTTCCAGTTTGGTTCCATTTTTTTCAGAACCCAGTTCTGATGATGGAATCCATGAGGAATTGAGGGAACTCCTCAAATATTGTAGGCATACATATAGCGATTTTGATATTTTCAGCAACAAATCAAGCATTTGCATTCAGAAAGTATCATAACCATTTCACCACTATGGTTTTTTCATCATTTTTTTTTCATCCAGATTTTTAGTCGTATACAATGGCGGAAGTCGGTTTTTTAAATGAAATGTTATGTTAACATTAATTCACTTACTTCTGTTGCACCATGCAGACATTGGGTCCGTTTAGACTTGCCACCTCCAATGCTATCATCATCATCACAATCAGCACACACCATAGTTTAGTCTTTGTCACTGTCACATCGATCATCACCATTTTAACCACTTCAGCTTTACATTTTCATTGCTTTTCGCTTTAGTGGCCATACCCCTTAAGCGTTTCCAGATTGAGGTGCCATTGCTTGAGCTCTCGCTGAAATTTAAATAAAAAATTAATAAAAAAAAGTAAAAAAAGTGTAAAAGGAACTTGACTTTGAGAACGATCTTGAATATGTTCCAATTTCAAAATTCCATTTTTGGTGTTCTCAAGATCGTTCTCAGAGTTGAGTTCAGTATATATATATGGGCCTTAATGTCTTAGTGGTAAAGATAAGATAAAGATAATTTATTTGTTTTGAATATGGTAATTTTACATTAGTGGTCATAATGCTCACGACCAACATACTCAGTCATAAATTATGACATACAAATAATTTAATTCCCAAAAATAGGTTGATACATCCATTACCATGTCATTATAATAATAATTATTAACAATTTTAAGTATTTTTGTGATGTGCATTGAAATCAAAATTAAGAAATATATGTCAAGGAGATAAAAAATAAAAATAATACAATTTAACAACACAGTACAATATCATTTTAAGGTGTAGTGGAAGACTCCAACTTTCAATCAAGGTTCTAATCCCGATCATGCATCATTGAGTTTTTCCATTCAAAAGATTCTCTTTAAGGTAAATGAAAGCACCGTAAGCAAACAGTGCTGTTTTTAATATGATGACTACCAAAGTCATCAAATTAAAAACAGCACACAACGCAAACCAAACTATAGGTAAGTAGCACTTAGTTTAGGTAGCACCAAGTCAATAGTTATATTTAGAGCCCAGCTTATCGGTCCTCACACTGTGGGTCAGAACAAATATAGGTATAAATATAGAAAACATATACCAGGTGTGAATATCGATTGTAAGGGTCAAAATCCCCAAACCTTTAACCTCTAGGCACTCGGCTAGTAATCCCTTGGTCACAGGATCTATAACTTTTCATTTAAAAAACCGACTTCCGCCATTGTACTCGACTAAATAATTTTGGATGAAAAAAAAATGATGAAAGAACCATAGTGGTGAAAGGATTATTATACTTTTTGAATGAAAATGCTTGGTTTGTTGCTAAAAATATCAAAATCGCCATATGTATGCCTACAATATTTGAGGAGTTCCCTCAATTCCTCATGGATCCCATCATCAGAACTGGATTCTGAAAAAAATGGGACCAATCTGGAAGTATATCTATTCGAATAAAAAAAGAATTTTCCAAATCGGTTCATAAACGCCGGAGATATGCGGTAACAAACATTAAAAAAAAAAAAAAAAAAAAAATACATCTGAATTGAGAACCTCCTCCTTTTTTGGGAAGTCGGTTAAAAAGTAACTAAATTATAAGCATAGCGGATCTATTAGTACAAAGGATCTAAATTACAGGATCTATGAGTAACTACTCGTTTTTTTGGCTCTACCAGATAGATACAAAATACCCTAATGCATACAATAAACATTAACAATTCTATTATGATAGTAAAAATCATTTTAATATGATTAAAAATGGATGGTTTTATTGCTGAGTAACGATCTCTACCAGACATTTTATTTTTGAAAGATAAAACACAAAAAGTTGGCAACATTTGAATAGTAGGCAATCAAGAGGCGACCGGACAGGCGAAGGTTCTTAACCGGTCAGAGAAATATCACGTCCTACCGATCTCAAAATCAACCGTAGTCCTTAGGGTGGATCTTGTTTTTTTGAGGAGTTGAATGGAGCTGTACTCCGACAATCTCCATCCTCGGCCACACCATAACTTACTAACAGGTGAGATAGCAACAAGATGAATAGTACAGTCAAATTAGGTGATTTTTTGCAAAAGTGTGGAACTAATTAGATGTAGTCATGAAAACTTTTCTAATTGTTTTGTATGCCTTAAAAATCACCTCTAATAATAAGCATCAGTAATTTCACCCTCCGGAACAGGTTGAAATAGGGTGAAAACCTTATAATATCCGTAACTTTATGGGCGAAATAGAAGTAGTCGGTGCAATTTGGCATAGACTGAACCGTTATGATCTACATTTGCACCAAGTATTTTTTAAATCCGACATACGGAACATACAAAAAAAAAACATTTACAAAAAATACTTTTTGTGGGTATTGCGGCTCCGGGAAAATTAATTTAGTCTGTGCAAATTGATAGACTTATCAGAAAAATGATCGAAATACATTACCAGGTTTGCACCTTGGTGCGTCTCACGGAAGGCACTTTTCCATATTTTATTGTCGCTCTACTTCGGGGAAAATTAATGTAGTTCTGGAAATTGACTTAAACGTATTCATTTAATTAGTACTACATCCGCCGGAAGTTTTATACTGGTATTAATTTACGGAAGATGCATTTGCTCAACACTGTGTTCCCTACATGTACGTGGTTTTTATTAAAATCATAATGCACTAAGACAGTCTCTCTATACGTAATTTAACTTGCATCATGTAATTTCTTTCTATTTTAAAATTTACGGCCTTATTAAGTTTGTACCTAATATTTAAAAGGGTTTCGTATGCGCCAGAAACGGTGCAAACTTAGGATAAGCTTCTTTTCGTGTCATCTAACGTTTCCATAAGAATCCACGACTACACGACTTAGGTCTACTTTTTGCTAATTTGCCTGTACTAGAAAGACGATAAAAGAAACAAAAAAATAATTTTTAGTTGTAGAATTTTTGTCTTTATTGTAAGTATTTGTATTGTATTGTATTGTATTTGTTAATTGTGTGTTATTATTATTGTAAATTATTTGTGTAGGGTAGACGGTCAATTGAAGCTGGTTAGGTAAGCACTATCTATTATTGGGTTCATCAATTCCCACTAGCAATTACTACATTTTAAAGGTAGGCAGTCAGTCGATGGAGGCGGCTCAAGTCATCGCTGGTTTCCTCGCAGCTGATGATGATGATGGTACCTACTGAAAACTCTCTATTTATATAAGAAGCAAACGCTCTACTGCCAGCCATACTCTACATAGCAGGCACCCTGACTGATTATTCAAAAGGAGCCATCTCCCAACGCAAATGATTCTATTAAAAACTCCATCCCATGACACAGAATGACCTATTATAGAAAAACATAAAGTTACTATAGGCCTGGTTATACAGCCGAGGTTGAAATGTCCCCTATTACCATCCATTACGACACATTTATCGCACGACAATTAGTCGGTGGCCTGCATTCGGCCCCCATCCTGCCTAGTTAGTTGACCCCGCTTCTACTGAATATTTGAACGAATTGAATAGCTTAGCAGTTTCAACTCTGTAGAAATATATTAATTTTTATATTGCTTACTTAATGAGTTCAAGAGAGGAGCCGTCATGTGGTGCCACTAGGGTGCGAAGCTACGTCTCGCTTCAGTGAGGAAGGATTATCTGAGCTCTTACCATGAGCTCTTATAGCAATTCAGTAAAAAACTATTTAGTACAAAATATCGGTTCCGTGATGTCCGCATCTATATTTAAAGTCACGGTAGCAGAAGGTCTATAGACTTCTGCGATTAAAGTTATTCAATGATGACGGATGTCAACGACGAACCGATATTTTGTACTGAGGCCCAAGCATGAACATCTAACGTTACCGAAACGCTAGCGAGACGAAAGTATGTACGTCAAAAATTAACCAATCAACTGAAAAAATTTCAAGCCCCCGCGATGTCATTGGCCAATATTGACATCGACTATCGTCTCGCTAACGTCTCGATACCGTTAGATATTCGTGCTTATCCTATTGAATAGTTTTTGAACTGAATCGCTATAAGAGCTCATGGTAAGGCCTCTGTACGACTAGCACAGGCTAGTAACTATAGCAAATCGACGATATATGAGACGTTAGTAAAATGACAAATGTTAACCAATCAAATTACAAAGTTTTCAAGCTACACCGATGTCATTGGCCAATATTAACATTTGTGGTCGTCTCATTAGCGTCTTTGCCGTACAGTTTTGCGTATGTATGTTTGTATGCAAAGGTGTTGTTCCAAGATGTATGGAGTTTAGCCCTTGTCGGTGTACACTTGTATAAACGTGGCTAAATATATGTAAAACCTTTTCCCATTGTCATTTTTTGATTATTTCGCTTCATTTAATGCAGGTTCCTAAAATGTCTTTCTCACGGAGAGCAACACAAGACAAAACAATATAGCGGGGCGGATACAATTTACTCTGTGGTAAAATGTTTCTACAGCTAAAAATAAGGCTAATAATAATAAAAATAAGCAAGGAAAATATTTTCGCGTAGAATCGAAATGTTAAATTGAAGAACTTGTACTGATGTGATGATCGTAATAAAGCTAGCGTAAGCAACGCATTCTATGTAGACACACTACTCCCAACGAACGAATAAAGCAAGCAACCACAGAGCAATAAACGTGACATTCCCTGTCATGGCTGCTCAGTAAAATATGTTCCCATTGTAAAAAAAAACTAATTTTAAAACATTTCTGTGCAGTAAATTACGCTTCAAATTAGAGTAAGAGTATTTTTACGATAATCACTGATTTTTTCACCATTTTCTGTCTGGTGTACATCGATATAGGCCATTTTGGAACATGTCCTTTGTTGCAAGTTTGAACCCCACAGAACCAACTTTGACAATGTCCATCGATTCGTCTAATACCATGGGGTAACCACTCCAAGGGACTTTTTCTGCTCTTTCGAAGGGAGATGTCATCCTTTTTTATTTTATTTCAATTTCTAGTGTTTTTTTGAGTTACGTCGTGTAATTTTGGTGGCATTTTAACCGGTGTAGCTTATAAAGAGCTCATGGTAGTGAATTTAAATAAAATAAGTGAATTGCGTGTCTTTCCGAAGGTGTGGAAATTGTCCAGGAACATTCTAGTAAACTGCCATCGATTTACTAGAACATGACTTGACAGAGGACTTGACGACTGGACATTTTTTTGATAATTATCTATGCTACTTGACATTGGCAAAATTGAGTCAGATGCCATTAAAAAAAAAAACACTCCAAGGATTTAAATATGTACAAATAAAAACAAAATGACGGGTGTATCATTACTTAAAAGACACACAACCACGTTTTTTTACGATTACTATGTCGTGTGATATTTAGAGAAATAGATAGATCGATAGAAAATTCTTTATTGCACATAAAAGAAGTAAAAAGGCTAAAAACATTCTCTTCCAGATAACCTTGTTAAAGGTCTTGTTAAATCAAAATGAGGTTTTTTAATGTAAAAAAACATAACTTAGGGCCTAGCCAAGCGGCATTCGTTTCGAAGCGATTCCATTTCTACAGTCGAAATTCAATACAAAAGACCGCGGGACATATCGATAGTCAATCCCATACATTTTGGACTTTTCTACTGGCGTCATCGCTAGTAGAATGTTACTTTGTCTACGGCCTCTGGCCTGAAACTATAACGACTTGACTTAATTTTATCTAAATAATTATAAGTACTTGACACTGGAAAAATTTAGGAGACTTTCTTCAGAGGCCATAATTAAAAGAAGAAGAAGTACAAGTAGGCAGACTCTACATTCGAGGTATCAAGATTCAAGATATCCATGAACTTCAATCAAAGGAACAGAGAGAGGTCGACGGCTCCATTGATAACGCAGTGACGGCAATCTGTGTATCCTGTCGCAATTGCGAACTCCCGTACGTGTACTGTGGGCGGGTAGTGTACGCAGAGCCAATTGCTGAATGTGAGAAAATAAATTATCGTCCAAACTGCTTTTGAGATCTTGGCATTTCTTTTCTGATTATTATTTATATTGATTATTTGTATTTGAATAAACAGCAGTCCATAGTTACAAAATACATCAATTTATGCATCACTCAAGATTATTAATCCTGATAAAGGATCTAGTCACCTCATACCGTCTTAGGATTGACGACCTCTGTGGCGCGGCGGACGAAGGTTCGCCTGCGACGCAGCAGGTTGCAGGTTCGATTCCCGCCTCAGAACAAATACTTGTACAATCTGCAGGTATTTGTTCAGGGTGTTCTGGGTATTTTCTATGTATAATAAAAAAAAAACTATCTATGTAATGTATTGTTTTAAGTATATAAGTTATCTAGTACCCATAACACAAGCTCTGCTTAGCATGGAGCTAGATAATGTTATGCGAAATGTCCAGCATTTATTTATTATTCAGACCTCATCAGGAGATCTTAGTAGAGACTTGTCAAAGGCAAGTTCAGCGGTCTAATGGGATGTATTTAGAAAGGTTTTTATTTATAGATTCTATCATAATGATAAGTGCTGTAGAATTACAGACTTGCTTGATTTGGGCTCTACTTGTCCATCAAGTAGAGCCCAAATCTCGTAAAATATGGTATGCCCCCTTCTTTTGATCGATAACCGATAACTAATCATCCGATTACTTACTGATTAATCGATAGTAAGCGGTTTTGATTAGATTATTATTTGCGATTTTACTTATAAGAACCTATCTATATCATCATTATGATTATCATCGCCAGCCTGTTAAGTCCAATACACTACATAATCACCACGCTTGGCAGGCGGATTGGTGATCGCAGTTTGATGACTCCGGTAGATACTTACTACTATATACTTATACTTACTTTTCACCTCTGGTGGAATCCCTTAGTAGGGCTTTTACTACATCCACGGGAGGAAACGGAGCAGTCTATTCTTAGGCCAGAAACAAGTCGACCAGGAGACACGCCACGGCACCCAGACGCATACCTACCTTTTACATTTTAATTGATTGCGTATTTTGTGTAACCTAGTTAAATAATAGTACCTAAGTGGTTTCGTTTTTCAGGTGTTTAATGTTTATTGATTTATCACTGGTACTATTTATCGCGTTTATTATTTTTTTAACCCCAGGCTATAAAGAGGGGTATAATAAGTTTGAGTTAATAGCACAAAAATACACTAAAGACACGGCGGACGCTCGGTAGATAACCGCCAAATAAAATGGTGTAAAAAATCAGTTGAGTGACACCCTCGATAATCAGTCGGTGACGTACACCGCGCGCGATCGTTTCGGCCACAAAATGCCGTATTGTGTGGTGAAAGGCTGCAGAAACAACTTTGCAAAGTGTAGCTTAAAAAAATATGGCATTTCTTATCATCGGTATGGTAAAATTTTGTATGTTGATCTTTCCCTAATTATAGAAAACAATTTTATTTCCTTGGTAGATCGCTCTCCAAATCAATAAAGAGACGCCATACAAGCATTAGGATATTAATTGACACGCGTGCGAGTATCTTGGTTGTAAATAACCGGACTCCCAATAAACAAAAAGGTTATGGCGTTCTTGTTTTTGCGTTCATTTCAACGTAGTTATAATGTAATCCGAGAGATGGCGCTGATTTTTTTTCTAAGGAGGCATTGCTATATTGTTTTGTCTGACAAGCGTATCTTTATTATCTAAATCTATGTGTAATAGTGTGTTTGTCTGTAAGTATGTTTGTCTATTATCTGTGGCCCAAGCTCCAGAATCAATGCCCTGTGTGTCAGAGGAAGAAATATGTCACTGTAAACGACTCTTAACAATATAACAATAATAAGGCCCGTATTCTAGCACTATCTATGCTCAAGCGTGAATCAAGATTTGGTGATAGATTTTCATTAAAATCTATGCAGTCGGTTCAGTTTGAATTCTTAGTAGGCAATCAATCAGTCCTTAACCCGTCAACTATAATATTTTGTCAGCCGTTATCACAACTAGGTCTAATAGACCCCGGGCCCAACAGGCTCCTTCCGCTCGACAATGAATAAATTCTCGACATAAATCACTTCCAGTGAGGCATAGAATGTTTTACACTTTTACATCCTGTCAAATATCTGCCTATACCTATCTACAAACAAGAGGGGTTATGGTTCTTGGTTAACTATATCTACCAGGCGTGTGAACTATAAGTTATAAGTAGGTATATCAACGCAGGGTTCCCCCTTTTTTATATTTAATGCTAGCGGTCGTCCGCGAATTCATCCGCTGTATTCTTCCCCGTGAGACGTGGTCTAACTATTGGCCGTAAAGAAAAGCTCAAAGCCACGTAGCGGGCTATAGAGAGAGCTATGCTAGGAATTTCACTACGTGATAGAATCCAAAATAATGAAATTCGTAGAAGAACTTTCAGAATAAGCAAGTTGAAGTGGCAATGGGCGCATAAAGGTTCTCGAGTGGTGACCAGAAACCGGACGATGTAGCTAAGGAGGACCTTCTTGACTAAAGACATTATAAAGGTCGTAGGAAGTCGGTGGATGGAGGCGGCTCAAGACCGTTCATCATTCTAGAGAGGAAGCCTATGTCCAGCAGTGAACTTCTATAGGCTGATGATGAGGATGATTCTCCCAAGTGAAGTGAATTTCAGGACAAAAAGTATTACATGTTTTATACAGGCTTTAATCTATCTCTAAATATAATATTCATCAAAATTGGCTAAGCCGTTTTGACGTTAAAGCACGACAAACATTCAAACACCATCATCATTAAGTACCTTTCTTAACCGACTACAAAAATAGGAGGAGGTTCTCAACTCGACTGTATGTTTTTTAACCGACTTCCCAAAAAAGGAGGAGTTTCTCAATTCAGTTGTATTTTTTTTTATGTTTTTTACCGGTTATCTCCGGCGTTTATGAACCTATTTGGAAAATTCTTTTTTTATTTGAATAGATATACTTCCAGATTGGTCCCATTGTTTTCAGAATCCAGTTCTGATGATGGGATCCATGAGGAATTGAGGGAACTCCTCAAATATTGTTGGCATACATATGGCGATTTTGATATTTTCAGCAACAAACCAAGCATTTGCATTCAAAAAGTATCATAATCCTTTCACCACTATGGTTCTTTCATAAATTTTTTTCATCCAAATATTTAGTCAAATACAATGGCGGAAGTCGGTTTTTTAAATGAAAAGTTATTATTTAGATTTATTGGTATGTAGGGATATATTTTACTAACAATATGCTAAGTTTCTATTAGTAGAATTCTTTGTGGATAAGTTCGTCCGGGAATTATTACCACCATACCAATTTCTGCCACCAAGCATTAGTGCTCGCATTGCTGTGTTTCGGTTTGAAGGTATGGATGCCGGTGAAATTACAGGCACATGAGACTTTTCATCTTTATGTCTCAGGGTGGCAGGCGCAGTAAAATGCCAAGGCGCGTCCTAGATGGACCTATAAGAGGTATTACATTGTATATAACATAACATAACACCCACATGTCAAAAACCAAATGACCAAAATAGTCATGATCCCACACTAGGATTCCCTGTCTCGTGGGTATAGTAACTACGAGCCATGGTACCATAACACCCAGACTTGGAACATATATTTGCAGATCATACAAACATTTGTCCCGCAGCAGGAATCGAACCCGCAACCTCTCGCATCTCAGCCGGCTACTTGCCCGCCACGCCACGGAGGTCGTCAATATGGGTTAACTCATAACATCAGGTGGCCCAACTGCCAATTCCATCATCGAGATGACATAGAATTTATGTACAGCTACCATGATCACCTACCTATCTATTGCAGAGGATGTGATCTCATTAGATACAGCATTATCACGCACTATGAACCTCGTTAGGTTTCAATGTAGACTGTCTATAATTTAGTGTTAGAATAAATTGTAAAATAAATAAATTAAATAAATAGATAAATTAAAAGAGCTTGTAACCGATGGTGTAGGAACTATAGTGTGGTTTTTGCTTTTGTCTTTTTATTCATGCACATGTCACAAAGCACAACCCCGGCCATTCTTCTAATCTTATAGATCTCTCTCCCCCACCCCCCCCCTCTCTCTCCCCCTCTCTCTATGTCCAAAGGTTGTCTGGAAGAAATCGAACGTTTCTGAACGATAACGTCACCCATTGTTCTTTTAATTATCATGTTAAGCTTTGTTTATTTTTTTATTATCTTAAGGTGTACAATAAAGTATTTTCTATTCTATTCTATTGTTGCCTTTATTTATCCTTTCCGCCTTTATCCACAAATTTCTTGAGGCCTTCAAAATATAGTAGGTATATCGAGAGGAGCCTTTTTACATGCGTGGTTCGTGGTAATCACTCTAGAATCTCTATACCCCAACGGCTGTCGGATCCGCGAGCTTTATGGCCTGCCCATTGCCATTTTAACTTCCTAATTCTGAAAGCTATATCTTTTCGTTCTTCTACGCATTATGACATAGTGAAACTCCAAGCAAAGCTCTCTTTATAGCCCGCTGCGTGACTTTGAACATGTGCTGTTAAAGATTCAAATATTAATTTAAGATGACCTTAGCATAAAAAATTCTACACAAATTGATAATGAACCATAAGCATATGAGCTAAGTTAAACATAATATTTATCTTAATAAATATATAGCTAATAGCTATGAATGATATGAATAAAATTCAAAACGATGAAGCGTTTATATCTGGCAGCTGTGTTCTATTTAAAATACTTTACTCAGTAACATTAACAGAATATTAATTGGTTTAATGAGTATAACATGCATCGCACTTGCGTGACAAAACTTTAATTTGTAACGTTCGGTTTGTTTAAACCGTCTGTTAGTTTAATGATGACACCGCTAGTGCGATAGTCTTGATACGAGTAGCATTAAATTCTGTTCTGCAAGCTTATGGAAGCTTTATAAAAGCTTTATAAGTGCTTCGGGTAGATACAGCCCCTCAATTACAAATGGCAAATGGGGAACGTAACAATGGGGATCACTTTGGCAGTCTTATCGCTGTCCTGCCCTCCTATTCCCTAACTGAAAGTCACTTGGTGACTAAGGCACTGATCGCGCCGCCGAGTAAGCGATGAGATATCGGCGATTTTCTCGCCCAAGAAACGAACAAAAGATAATCGCTCCCGTGTAAAAGAGAGAGATTATATTTATATTTCATCGCTGGCTAGTCTTTCTACGTACAACGTTCTACTCGTTTATCGCTCGTCGCCGGCGGTGGGACCAGTGCCTAGCATTTGACAAGTGAAATTACCACAATTGCTCAAAATTATCAAATTAATTAATGGTTATTTTACTTGTCAAATGTTGGTCACTGAGTAACTTTTAAGATAGGAAATAGAGGGGCAGATCTATTGAAACTTCAAAAAAGGAATACCTATTTAGGTCAAGAAGTATCCTATTATTATTATTTATTTATTTAAACTTTCACACAAAACATTAGTGCAAGGAGGACTTAATGCTAATAGCATTATCTACCAGTCATCCTGGGCGTGCAGAAAGATGGTGAGGCGTGCCTTAAAAACAAGGTAGTAACCAATAAAACTAAACATATAAATACAATCTAAACTAACAAATTATAATATATACTAATAAATTATAATACACATACATATATTATACATATTAAAATTATACAAAACATCAATAATTTTAAGAACAAATGAGTGAGAAAGTACATAAAATTATTCAAGTTTAATAAGATTTAGATAGTGCTTAGGATGCCAAAATGATCCTCATTGTTGCGTTTCCCATTGCCATTTGCTACTGTTATTTAGAGGCTGATCATGGAGGGCCCATTATCTAACAAAGCTTGTGCGAATATGGCATCTTCACTTCAACGAGCGATTTTGGTTGATATTTTAAACTCCTTTGGTGCATAATGAGTTTTAGTTATGTAACGATGTAGTAGCTATTTTGCTTTTATTTAAGTTTTATTCGCGTTGTTTTTGAGTTGCTTGCTTTGTCTAAGTCCAAATAGGAAATTTCAGGAATGTTTTGTGCGTAACTCAAGTCCTTATTAACAATCTGCAATTATTTAAACAATAAAGAATTACTTTACTTTACTTTACAAAACCATGACTGCATACTGGAAAATTATTGCAGTATGAGATCAGTCTTCATATCAATCAACTTAAGGCAGTTTTAACTTTACAATGAGCATTATTATTTTCACTGAATCAATGTTACGTAGTGATCCATCTAAAGTATTTTTTAAATTTATAAACCATTCGTGTTGTTGTGTCATAAATTAAGTTTGTACATTGGTGGAGTGGTTAGAAATTAAATTTAAATATAGGTAATTCCTGTTCAATTTATTGCTTAAATTCCTGATACCTGAACTTTCGTTAGATATTGTTATAACGGTGACCAATCTTAATCCATACTACCACCAATTCAACTTCCCACCAGCTTTGTCCACCTTTTTTGAAAAACATCGCAATATTGTGATAGAACTATTAACCTAATAAGGTACTAGTACTAAGTAACACGAGAGCTGGCTCTTATGCGGCTCACGTAATTAGTATTGTTATTCAGATTTCAGAGTGTCAATGTAGCCACAGCGTCTTGGAGACGCTTTCGTCAGGTAGTGTTTTGGATTAGTGGAGAGTGGATCATTTGTATTTTTAAATTTTGTATACATAATGTTAGTTGTATTATTTTTTTGTAAATAAAGAAAGTACTTACAAAAAAATACTACTTAATCTAGACTGGTTAAATTATCTTATTTTATGTATTGTTTTAATTTTTAATTAGGTACCCTTTGTGTATTCTATGAGAACGAATAGGTAAATGTTATTTCATTTTCTCTTTCTTTCTAATCCATACATATAAAAAGATGTAAGTACCTACAAGTAGGTACATAAAATACTCACAAATGCTCCTTTTAAGTACAGAAAATTGTAGATTTTCAACAATACACGTAACTGCTTAAATGAACAAGAAAATCCAAGTGAAACATTCGCAACACGGGAACAATCTACTAGGAGCACATGAGTGCCTGGAAGTGTACATGTGGAACTGAACGCGACCGGGAGAAGACTGGCCGGGACTACCTACTTTTGTACTATGATGTCTTCTGTGCCAGGCCAGGACGCGCAGATAGGGACGCCCAGATCATCGATAAAATTATTGGGGATGGTTTTGGTCGTTTTCCAATTTAAAAGTTTTATAAGCGAACCAATTTAGAAGATCGTTGAAGCGTACTAAAAAACTTTTCAGTATCAAGTAGTTACTTAGTTTTGTTTGTGTAAGGGAACTAAGCAATTTGCCGACAGCTGAAATTGTGTTTTGTCTATCTGTAATTATATAAATAGTATGTATAATAATATTATCTATGTATATATATTAGTTTATTAAATATCTTAGGCATTATTAGTAGGTACTTAGTTAAATAGTTTTTTTTGCAATTTTTTTCTGATTAACTGTCACTAAATGTCACTATCGGCACATCTTTTTCCCGCAATACATCAAGGTTATCTGGAAGTGAATGCTTTTTAGCATTAAGTTCGCCTTTGTATTTTTTTCATGTGGAATAAATAATGTTCTTCTATCTGTTTTGTAGCTATTGCCGTTGGTCTTATCTCGGAATTAATAAATATTATGTGCTATAATGTGCGTTCGAGTTTTTAGTAATAAGTCACTTCAACAAATATTTGGATTTTTCTTGAAATTTTATAAGTGGTTTACAAATTAGGGCCATATTATCATAATTATCGCCACTTCTGAGGAACCACAGTCTCTGTCATAAAAAGTCATAACTACTAGGATGAAAACAAATAAATCAGTACTAGGAGCCCATAGCTATGCAGGAGTCGCTAAAAACACGCGGCGTCGTGTTGGCGGGGAGATGCCTGAATACAATCTACTCATTTGTGTAATTGAAAAACTTCACAGTTAGTTACAAAGGCTTTTAATTTATCATTAATTTGCAATCGGCAATCTTCGTTCGTGACTTACTGTCGTCGCTTTTCACCCACAATCATATTTTAACCAAAGACCAAAGAAGAAGATTACCCATGAGAATTTCCGTAAAGTACTCTGGTGCCCTCGTCTCGATGGACTGAAGTCATTATAAAGGTCACAGGTCGGTGGATGGAGGTGTCTCAAGACCATTCGTTGTGGCATTCTAGGGGCCTATGACCAGCATGGACTTCTACAGGCTGATGATGATGATGATGAGTACAGTAGAGATGAAGTAAACTTAAATAAAAAATGTGTCAATCATTAAAAACTAAACTAACTAATGTATTAGGCACTACGGTGTCATAAATTGTAGGAGGTGTCTGAAATAATGTTTTTTTGTCAGTTGGGTACCAGGATGGAAGCAAACAAATAAGCCACGGTTAACGAAAACACTAGGAAGCCACAACTATGCAGGAGGCGATCATTATACGGTGCGTCATATTGTCGGGAAGTACCCAAATGCAATCTTCTTGTTTGCGTACAGCGCGGGTTATTGCTTCTGTAAGTACCGTAATACTCAAAATCTGACTACCCTTGGTGTTTTGTCTTTTGCATAGACAAGCAGTTTAAAATTCAATTAAAAGAGCCAAAACACGGTTTAACGCATTTATAATATTAGTGTGATACGAAAGTTTGTGAGTCTGTTTGTTACTTCTTCACGCTCAAACGGCTGAACGGATTTGAATTGAATTTAAAATGAAGATACCTTGTACCCTGGATTAATACATATGCTACTTTTCACCATCATCAAAGCTCACTTAGTTGGTCTACAAAACAAGACTGAAACATTTTTACTGCTATAACATCTAGCTAAGAACAGAGAATAGTGTATTGGAATAGACCAATTTAATTCTACGCACAACTGCTTAGGTTCTGTTTTCATCATTGTTCACGCGGTTGAAACCGCTGGGCGTAACTAGTTTATAATAATTAACATAGTGTTTTTGTGTCTTCATCATGGATAATAAGGTACTTAACGTCTTCATTCAGAAGAAAGTCCGTTGTTGAAATTGAATAAAAACAACAATAGAAAAATTCCATTGTTTTCAATTCTTAACCAGAGCAACGTACCAGGACAACAGAAGGGGACAGGAGACAACAAAAGTAGTTAAGTACATAAAGGCGGCGACACACAGACGGCAGCGGCTGGCGCTGTTCCCCCTACATCACGGCGCCAAATCAATTTCTCTGTCATTCAAGCTTTAATCCGTAGTCTATAGTGTGCTTTTTTCAATGCATCAACTTATTTATCCTCCTAATGTTATCAGCAGGGGACTGCTGACGAGGGATGCGATGTTTATTTGATAAAGTCGGGCTACGAAATGAGATTATAAATAATTCAGTGACAAAAAAACGGTTGTGAAATATTGATGAGCGCGCTGGATGTGACAGGTTATGGATTTTTGATAAACTTTGACACCGTTTCTCAAGGTTTGCTGTTTTTGGAATAGAATACAATCTTAAAGAAAATAGAGAAACTAATCAACCTCTAGCTAGAGTTTGGAATTTTTGCTCGTTTTGTTCATCGTTCTACTGGTTCTTTCTTGGTTCCTCCCTGCTTTTGCATGGTAGCCAAAAAAAACCCTTGAGGTCGATAATTAAAGTTTTCACTGCGCCTCACAAAGGCTCCTATTATGCGCATGTTTGTGGGACCGTGGTATGATTTTACTGACTCATTGTAGAATACAAGAAAATCTTGTAGTGTAAGATCAATGCTACGGATATCAGCAACTGGGTAATAAGTTAAAAAGACGCAAGTTTAGTGGCTTCGAACGTAATGGTACAAGGTCGTAACAGTTATATAGTGGTTATTTAGCAGAGATGTTATTTCAGTGCGTTAAATCCCTCGTATTTACATTGTAAACAAATGTCAATTAAGCCAAAATCTGTACATTCACGTAAACAAACCTTTGCCAAAATTTAAAACCAGTATAATTCGTTACTATGGATTCCAAATCAAAGAAGAAAAAATTTTAACTAGGTACCGACTTGCTTTGAAATTTTTGACTGTTAATAAACTCCCATACCTTTCGTCTTTTCAAATAAATAAACAAACAAATGCTGGACATTTCACACAACATTATCTAGCCCCAAGCTAAGCTGAGCTTGTGTTATGGGTACTAGATAACTGATATACTTAATACAATACATTACATAGATAGATATTTTTTATTATACATTGAAAATACCCAGAACACCCTGAACAAATATTTGCAGATCGTACAAATATTTGTTCTGAGGCGGGAATCGAAGCCGCAACACGTTGCAGGCGAACCTACGCCCGCCGCGCCACAGAGGTCGTCTAAAAATAAGACCCTATATAAAAATTACAAGTTTTTTAAGTTCTCTTCTTGTATACTTACGTGTAATGTTATCTTGTACCTACTAAGTTACCTTCTAGAAGCTATACCTATGAGTAGCCTTGTATGATCAAATGCCTAAAGTAGACCATTAATCAAATTAGAAACCCCGTAAAATCCTATCCTACTAATATTATAAACGCGAAAGTTTGTGAGAATGGATGGATGTTTGTTACTCTTTCACGTAAAAACTACTGAATGGATTTGAGTGAAATTTGGAATGGAGATACTTTACGCCCTGGATTAACACATAGGCTACTTTTCATCATCATCATCATCATCAATTTTCATCATTATTCACGCGCAACTAGTCATTCATAAATCCACCCGCATTGTCTGCGGCTATAATTTGAAAATAATCACTCTATTGAACAATATAAATAATGATCATTTATCTTTATTTGTCATCCAATAAACTTGTTTGGTGGAATAGGATCGGTTCTCTTCAAATCAGTGTTCTCAGTGGAACGCTTCGTTGGAAGTTATATTTAGGACTAGCGACCCGCTTGCGACTTCGTTCTCGTGGTCCCGTTGGTCCTAGCCGTTCAGAAACCTTCCCTGCAGCCGTATTCTCTCGTGACAGGATTGCAACAGGCGTAAAATGCGCGATCATTGCTGTCTAACGTCACTTTTCTTATACAAAAGTCACCGTTTCACAGCAATGATTGCACAATTTACGCCTGTTGCAAACCTGTCGCGAGATAGACAATACACACATACACATCATAATATTTGATGATGAAACTGGTTTGCACTTTTAATTTTGGGGGTTTTTTTGAATTAATCGAAATATACAAATCATAGTTAAAAAACATGCGGCTTGAACTTTAGAATACGATCCGAGTCTAGATAAATAGCTAATTTTTTTATTTAGAATTCGTAAAAAAAATTGTGTCGTTGCCGTTCAAAATAGTAAGAGCATTTGAATGCTAAATGTTTTTTAAGGTATTTGTGCAATTTTTATTTGCTAAAACAGAATTTTTTCAAAATTCTGTTCGGTTACAACTATTATTGGTATATTGTTCTACCTACACTTTATTTTGTATCTCATTAAAAGCAATCTGTCAGGTAACAAAAAAGTTCATAATGGCGGCCACTTTTTTTTAATTTCTGACAGCAGATTCTTGTTTAGTGATCACAGGGATCCTCAGATATCGATTTTGAAAGCAATCGGACAACAAAGAAACAAAAAACAACAAAAAAGATAAAATCGCGGCAACTATTTTCAATTCTGACAGCAGAATCGTGTTCAGTGATCATCGTAATGAACACTTAAAAACAGAAAAAAAAAGTTCTTCTACTGTTAAATATAAAATTTCTGTGCGTTGTCACGAGTGGGGGACGTTGGCACTTTTTTCTCCCAACGTCCCCCAGTGGGGCCAGACAGGTGGGGGACGCTGGGAGTAAACGGAAAGAGGAGCAGTACAGTGACATATGTCACTTTCCATGGATGGGTCTCCTCCCACGGATGGGTCTCCTCCATGGATGGGTATAATGGGTATCCTCCTGTGGATGGGCGGAGGTAGGTGGGTATTATGTAAATTGTAAGTCATGCGTATGGTATCTATTTTCAAGTATCTATTTTTTATAGTATCAAGGTTAGTTGAGCCGGGTGGTTGGCTCTGGCTTCCTTACGCACACAAAGAGCAATGAAGTGTGCGTGATAGACTTACAGTTTTCTAGCGCTCGTGAACATTTTGACTTGCGTTAAATTGTCCGCACGGTCTTAATCTCGTTACGTCGCGGGCATTCAAAATACTACTTTTGAGATCAGTAAGGTGAGGAACCGTTCGATATATGGTCCTTGTGATCACTGAACATGAAATCTGTTGTTAGATACTCCATACGCACCTTAGTACCAACTATTGACAACATCTCGCCGATGCTATATTGTTTTTGTACTTCCATAAGAGTATTTAAAACTAAACTGCGATCGCCAATGCGCTGGTATGTCTACCAGCTGATGGAGATGAAAAAGAAAATTGGTTGTTTTTGCTAATATAAATTATATCTACCTAGCTAAAGTATAGTGGAAATAGAAAACTGGCTCGTTAAATATAACTTCAATTAATTAAAGTTTTAAGTATAATTTCCATCATTAAAAATGTTATCACAATTTCCTAACATTCCGTCAAACATAAAGTTAGTATGCTATTTACAATAATATAACTATTTATGTATCTTCAATGTTCTTGAATACATTTTTGCTTATAGATTACATAAAAATAATCCTGTAAAAGTTTTGGTGACAAATATAACCTCACGTTAAAAAAAAAAAAAAAATATCTTATCTTATCTTATGTTTTAAACCTGACAATAAAATTTAAGTACAGAAGGCCAATCCTCGAATTGTAGACATAATTCGTCATTCGAATTCGTTATTTGCATATAAATAACTGACAGTTTTGATAGATCTTGCATGAAAATTTCGAGTTCGACATTATGTTTATAGTGCGAGAATCGGCCTCCAGGTGATTCTCGGAAAAATCACGTATACGTGATGACGTCAAATCTTTATAGATAACCATAATTTTGTATTGGAGTCATACGATGTGACATCATCGCGTGGACGAGATTCATTCGAGAATACGGGCTCTGATCATTTTGTTCCTTATTTTGTTTTGTCATTAAAGTTATCGTCTACGTAAAGCCAGAATAGTGGTGATCGTAGATAGTGACAGGATCGTGAGGAAGCTGCTGACGTCATAGCTTTTCACTGCAGCGTTGTAGAACCCTCCGTAGACCTGAAGACCTGCAGTCTCGATGCTGAAATGAAACACGTATTTGAGAACCATAAACTATTTTCCACTCTGGTGTTGCAGAATCCAAACATCCAAAAAACAAAAAAAATATCCAAACGGCTTTGCTTAAAGTTGAAAATCGCATGTCATATTTGACGATGAAACTGGTTTGCACTTCAGACTTTATTCGATTTGAAGGTTTTTTTTAATAAATCGAATATTTTTTGTCTTGATCATTGAATTAATCGAATAATAGACAAAAAATATGCGGTTAGAACTTTAAAATACAAGTCTATACCCTGATTTTTAATTATAGTAAATTTTTGTAATGAAAGAAATGTCACTGTGTGTATAAGTGTCATGTATGTGTAGTGTGTGTATGTGTGTGTGGATAGTTGTGTGTGTATGTATGTGTATGTGTGTGTGTGTGTGATGTACCTATCATATGTGTGTATTAATTCATAAAAAAAATTGTGTTGTTGCCGTTCAAAATTAAGCGCATTTTAATGCCTAAAGCTTAAAGCTTTTTTAGGGTGTTCATTTGTGCGATTTCTATTCACAAAACTAGACTTTTTTTCGAAATTCTGTTCAGTTACAACTATTATTAGTAAATATATCTACTTACACTAATTTTTGCATCTCATTATTTAATCTCATCACGTCGCACTGGGCGTTCAAAATACTACTTTTGAGATCAGTCCCTGCCTTAACGGCAAATTATTCCAAAGTATTCAACCCTATCGTATTTGAAGTATTTCAAATACAAACAATTATCAGTGTAGCTTTACCTGAACTTGCAGTAGTCTCCATCATAACTCCATCCCAGGTACTCCCCAGTTCTCAGGTTTTCACTCCTCAGCCAGTCCTCCAACGGCCTGAAGTAGTCCCTGAGAGCTTCTCCGTTCAGCCTGGCGTCTCCTATCGTCTCTTGCAGGATCTGCGACCAGGGTGCAGACGAACCTCGTTCCATGAGACGCCTGGAAAAATACAAAACATTAATTTAAATGAATGAATGAATAAAAAATATTGTATTGTACAAACTAGTAAGGAATTACACACATCAATAAAAATCACTAAATCTACAATATGTGTCATTTTATCGCTGAAAAGCGTTATCTCTTCCAGGCAACCTTTGGATGGAGAGGAGCTAAACCTATATGGAAGATTGGTTGGAGGGTTTAATAATATATGTATGATATTTTTAAAATTATTTGTTATTTAAACTATTGGCCGTATGAACGAGCTCAAAGTCACGCAGCGGACTATAAAGAGAGCTATGTTAGGGGTTTCGCTACGTATAAGGAAATCTGTAAAACTAATATCAACCACGCCTAGCTCTCAGAATTAGCAAATTGAAGAGGCAATGAACATATAACTCACAGAACTGACAACCGTTGGGGAATAAAGGTTCTCGAGTGGCAACCACAAACCGGACGACGCGGTACAGGAAGGCCCTCCACTCGATGGACTAAAGATAATATTATAAACGACGCAGGAAGTCGGTAGATATAGGTGGCCAATCGTCGTGCCATTCTAGGCGGCAGGCCTATATCCAGCAGTGGACTTTTACAGGCTGATGATAATGATGATGCGTCCATATTTAAATAATGAAGTCCATAATAAGTAATGTGTTTCTTGTCAGACCATGCAAACAACTTACTTATTGACCACTATATAGTCGTAAAATGGGATGGTAGATTTGTCCATACTCTTGTCTGTTCTATAACGTACGATGTGGTTCTACAACTTGTTTGTACCCAGGTCCAGACAAGGTTTTTGTTTAGGAAGTTTTTTATTTTAATATTTTTTTCTTCCTTAGTCTGCTAACACGAGTTGTTTCACTAAATAACAGGGGCTTATTTTTAGTGTTCGAACGCGTCCTTAAAATGTGTTCCCTCTGCCAATAGACAAACACAAAAAAGAGGTCTATCAAAAACGACCGCTACCGGTTTGTGACTATTGCGACATGCGCGCCGAGAGTTTTTTTGTAAAACTAAGTATTTTTTTTCCCGTTCCCAGACTTTTGGACAACTTGAATTATGACCTAGTATCTTAAAATCCACGGAGTGGAGATTGTGTCTCAGCCTAAGAATAGGACTCCTCCAACTCTTCCTGTGGATGCAGTAAAAGAACGCCAGACGACGTGCAGCACTATCCACCTGAGTACTTAACACTAGACTGCTATCACCAATCCACCTGCCAAGCGTGGTGGTTATGGCAAATCCCCCCATTACACGCTATGCATGCTATGGGGGAGGCCTCATCCAGCAGTGGATGTCTACCAGCAGATGAACACAGAAGTTGGATTAAGTTTGTTTTTAACCGACTTCACAAAAAAGAGGAGGTTCTCAATTCGGTTGTATTTTTTTTTTTTTTTTTTGTATGTTTTTACCTCATATCTCCGGCGTTTATGAACCGATATGGAAAATTCTTTTTATATTTGAATAGATATACTTCCAGATTGGTCCCATTTTTTTCAGAATCCAGTTCTGATGATGGGATCCAAGAGGAATTGAGGGAACTCCTCAAATATTGTAGGCATACATATGGCGATTTTGATATTTTCAGCAAGACACCAAGCATTTGCATTCAGAAAGTATCATAATCCTTTCACCACTATGGTTCTTTCATAATTTTTTTTTCATCCAAAATTATTTAGTCGAGTACAATGGCGGAAGTCAGTTTTTTAAATGAAAAGTTATTAATGAATAAACTTGGTAATACTGCGATCACCAATCCACCAAGTGTGGTGATTATGGAAAACCCCACCTTATGAGGGATGCATATGTCCAGCAGTGGACTTATTTAGACTGATGATGATTTATCCCTTAACCGACTTCCATGAAGTTTGGTATAGACCACACAAAAGCTACTGTTACCAGTACCAAAGCCGCGTGAAGATGCTAGTAATTAATAATGGAGTACGCTTGCATTAAGAAACTATATTTTAGTGACAAATTTGTCACATGACGAAGAATTTTAACAGATTTCATTTCGTTGCACAATTGGACGGAGGCTTTGCAATAAGGCTTTGTCGTGAGAGTGATTTGCTTATAATAGGGCAAAAGAGTCAGTGGGTCAGTCATAAAAGTGTAACGAAACACCATAAGTGAACTTCGGGGACCATTATACCACTATAGTGGTCCACGACGTATTTTTTTACAACAATTATTATATTTAGTGTAATATATTATTTTATATGATTTTTATTTAAATTTGATATATTGCGTAGTTTGGGAGGTATTGTAGTTTTTCTAAGTAACCCATTTCATAAAAAGGGAAATTTTCACGTACCGATATCCCTATTCGATATTCCTAACTTTATTTTCATTGCATGCCAGTAAATGTTTTATATTTTTAACCGACTTCAAAAACAGGAGGAGGTTCTTAATTCGACTCTATGTTTTTTGTATGGACAAGTGCGCGTATGTGTACTAGCTTCAATCATAACGAAATGACACAATTCAGAACTTTGTATTTGCGAATAAGAAAACATATTTAAAAGGACCACAAAACATTCAGCCTTCATTGGACTCTCCCTAAAAAAAAGTGTCAATTTAGACCAAAATAACGGTTCGGAAATCCTAAAGCCGGATCTGTTGCGCCAAGTTTTCTAACAAAACATATTATTATTTGTAAAACACCAAAAAATGGGTCAGTAGACCCGGCTTTAGGGTGCTACTTTCACTTGTTCATATTTAAAGTGTCTCTGGAACTATTCACTTTTCATTACTTTTTCCAAATTGCCTCTAGATCTAGAATACCGTATCTTATTTATGTATTGGAAACACAAATAAGACAGTAGGTACACAGAAACGTGACTCCTGCGCCGTCCTAATGGCCCGTTGTACAGGCTGACTATAGGAAGCACTATGTAGGTCAGATCGCTTGCAAAACCGACAACTGGACTAGCGCACGGCAGGTAAAATGTACTTTGGTACTAAATATTTGCATAACATCAAAAAATCACTAGGACGTGAGACCTGAGGCCGTAGACAAAGTAACATTCTAATAGCGATGTCGCCAGTAGAAAAGTCCAAAATGTATGGGATTGACGTTAGCTATCGATATGTCACGTGGTCTTTTGTATTGAATTACGACTGTAGAAATGGAATCGCTTCCAAGCGAATGCCGTTTGGCTAGGCCCTCTGAGCTAGTATAGAGCTTCTTGTGAAAGAGTTCGTCCGGGGAAGTACTACCACCGTAATATTTCTGCCGCCAAGCAGTAGTGCTCGCATTGCTGTGTTTCGGTTTGAAGGGTACGGGTACCGGAGAAATTATAGGCATATGAGACTTTTCATTTTTTTGTCTCAGCGTCAAAAGCGCGTAAGTGATGCCTCTGGTGATGCAGGCGTCCATAAGCTACGGCAACTACTTTCCATCAGGCGGGACGTATGACTGTTCGCTTGCCAAGTAGAATAAAAAAATAAAAAAATAACAAGTGGCCTCTAATTATCATTCGTCCGGCCTAATGAGGATGATTACTTATTATTGGATAAGTATAATATTGAAAATAGACTAAATATTTAATATTAACTTACTTAATTTGGCTGTATCTATCTTTGTTTTATTAAGAGAATCAAAAACATACATACAAACATACCGGTTAAAATTATTACCCTCCTTTTTGCTTCGCCGTAGTCGGGTAAAAATTAGCTACCTTCTAAGGAGCTTTTTGTGAAGACGCTAAAGCTCCTTATGAAGAAGAGGAATGGAAGAAGATAAAAGCCCAACTTTTTTGTAGATATGTTTTAGAACTACATACGGTAATGTGAATTTAGTTTTTCGAAGGAAAAGGTATTTTAGAACAAAAACCTACCTTCCTAAAGATTTCCAGTTTTATGTAATGGACATTTAATGGATATTCTAGTTATAATATTAAATTTTACATTCTCAATCGGTACTCTTAGAGTATTCAGCAACATTTTAGCCTAGTATGCAGTAGAGTTAGCTCGATTACAAGTAAATGGGCATTATGTAACTGAGCTGTATTGATCCTGTCTGTAGACCTTATCCTCAAAATACGGTTGGAGAATTGAAGAACAATATTTTTCTCCATCATTTGCAGCATGATTCGGGATAAAAATACCAATTTCGGGATACTGTATGAGTTCAATGCATATTATATCAACTTGTACCTTACATTGTAAGTACCTTAGGTTGTAACCTTCAACATAATTATAAATTATTCTCTGTATTATTTTACTTAAAAATTTGACTAATGATTTTTATTTTTATTTTTCAGCAAAACGAGGTTCTCCATTCGGTTGTAATATTTTTTTTTATGTTTGTTACCTCGTAACTTCGTATTTGAAAAATAGTTTTTTATCTGATAGGATTGGTCTCATTTTTTTAAAACCTGGTTCTGATAATGTAATCTAGGTATGAGGGACAGGACTCTTCTAATACAGGTTTTCACAACTTAAAAGAAGAGATCCCAAATTCCCAACCCATGTAATCAACCTTGTAGTTTATAAATTAATAATTTAAAATAATTTGAAAAAAAAAATATACGCCTGACCCCCAGCACAAAGTACCTAAAGGCGGCGTTCTGTGCCCCCAGTTAACACAGTTCAATCAATACGAACCGCAAATGCCGGAACAACATGAGCTCTAAATAACCCGATCCAGGAAGGGTGCTTAGGTAAACCAAGTATCAGTAGCAAAGCATTGTTTTACTGCAATCGGTTATGTAAGGCATACAACTGTATTTTGTTAATAAATAAACCGAAAATTTGAATTATTAATTTACTACCTAGATCATCATCATGTACAGCCTTAAGACATTCATAGCTGGACTAAATCTCTCCCATAAAACAATAATGGGAGATTTTTTACCTTACTTTGGTTTGAATTAGTGATAAACAAGCTAGTAGAGCAACAAAAATTACGCCAAAATTCAGACCTTATTTTTGTTGGCTTTAAATTATTTTCTTTACCCAGGAATACCGTAAAACACATATAATAACACACATCAGTGAGAACACACATAAGAGGATTCTATGAAACACAAAACACCTTTCTACATAACCGTTCTTCCGGGTAGAGTCCCTTGGGCAATGAGGTGTTAAAATACCCAAGGTAGTAAAATACAGTTTTGGTGCACAGTTTATTCCAGTATATGATTTTGTTCAATAATAGTAGGATATTGTAAATCTGCTACAAAACGAATATATACCAGAATCACCGATATAACTCTCAGAAATAGCTAGTTGAAGTGGCAATAGGCAGGCCATATCATGGATCGTTATGTTTGTTTGATATGTTCTAAAGTTCGAATAGACCGATGACACTTTAATGTTGTAATACGGTGGATGGAGGTGGATCAGGAATGTTCGTCGTAGCATTCTATGGAGGGGGTGATTCTAAGTCGTGGACTTCTATAGGCTGATGATGATGACCAGAAATGTGTTTTTAGTGTCCGTCCAACATCGACCAATGTCCATATTAACTGATATTATACAAATTAAGAGCATTATGACCCGCATGGGCCGGTTACACATCAAGTGGTCATTTCCGTGATAGCAGACGGCGTCAATTGTGCACGCTATGGTTTATTTTGAATTCATACTCTGCGCACGAATTACATCCTTATTTCTATCACCTTAGGGTAAAAAGTTGTATGTGTTTTCGTGACTAATTAGTGGCATGTTAAATTGGTTTTCATTGAATTTTGAATGCATTTTTGTGATCTTTGTTTAATTGGCGGCAATATTTTAAGCTGCGGGTTTGTTTACTTGTGCTATTGAGCAAGGATAGATTTAAACACCTTGCAAAAGTTACTTAGCAAAAAGCCAAAAACTAAATTTAGGCGAATTTAAGGAATTATGAACTGGTACAGGTTTTAGCTGCTAGCGTGCTTTGTATCATCATTGACGAACGGTCTTGAGCTGTCCCCATCCACCGACTTCCAGTGACCTTTATAATGTTTTTAGTTTATCGAGAGGGGCCGCCTTCCCCTAACTGCGTGGTAACCACTCGAGATTTATTCTCCAACTGTTATCAAATCTGTGAGCTATATGACCTGTCTATTGCCACTTCAACTTGCTAACACTGAGAGCTATGTCGGTGATATTGTTTTGGTACTTTGTAGGTAGTTCAACCTTATTAAACCTTATTGGAATATATGTTTTTATCAGGGACGAACCTGATAATGTACATGAGCACTGCATTTAAGCCCCCACATTGGGTTAAAATATGGCCATGGGAATGCAAGTATGGGGAACATTTTGAGTCTTAAGCTTTTGAAACTTGAAAAGGGAAATGTTTAGTCCCCTTTTCACGTTTCAAAAGTTTTGAACAGTGATAAGACTGTCAAAATGATTCCCATAGCTTGGTTCTCCATGGACATAACTAAGGGGCCGCCTCATAAATAAATCATAGTTCATGGGTAGGCACTTTATTATTTTTCTACCTTTTAAACCGGGAACCTTGTTCGGTCAAGGACGCACGACTGTAATAACTTCACGTAAATAATATTATTGAAGATAATAATCTCTGATTCTATGCGAAATTAGAACGGAATTGGTTTTTATCCATTCTCCGTGATATAATTGAAATTTTTAAGATAAATTCGAGGTTAAACCAATTGTTCGAAGCTACTTAAGATTTAATACAATGGCAATAGATTTCAAGGAATTGATAAAGTTCCTTTATAATACCGCGTTTATACATATTGCTGGGCTTAAAGGTGATTTCACCAACATATAAACAACTGTTAAGCTTAACCAATGCTTTTTGACAGTTGTTTTCAAATATTATCTTTACCTTTACCAATGGTTAGATTTAACAAGACATTTACTAATAGAGTATGGTGAAATTGGCTATTAAGGTGCCTAGTCCATACGTCACTGGCTATGAGATACCTACCCAATACGATCGCGAAATTTTAATACCTTAAACATTTTCTAGTTGTGCATTTTCCATTAATGCCTTATCTCCTTTCCACCATTACATCATCATCTTTCATCTAGGCGTATGGAGAGGTGCCACCCCTATTATATGATATATATCCCACCTTTTATCACTGAACGATTTAAGTCTACCATCATAATTTGTCGCCAACAAGATTTGAAAATTAAACGGTGTGGAAATGTAGTATTTTGGCATCAACATAGTTTGACTGAAGTACATAATGACATTTTGTAATTCATTGTATATTGTACCTACAGCTTAACCATTACGTGCTGCATACGCAACCAGTGTACTTTGGCCTAACGTAGACACGCGCGTCTCTATGTATGTACACGCTTGCATGCACGACACGCAAGCGGTGTGCCATGTCTCATACAGTTCCATACATTACAACGTCATGGTACGTCGACGTACAAACCTACATCTACGGGTACGCAGCCGGTGTGCTGCAACCTATTGGAATTTTTGACGTGTGTGCCGCCAAGTCCCGAAACGATAATAAGCACAGAGGGCCTAGAACATTTATGATGATGATGATGAAAAGTAGCCTATGTGTTAATCCAGGGCGTAAAATATCTCCATTCCAAATTTCACTCAAATCCATTCAGTAGTTTTTACGTGAAAGAGTAACAAACATCCATCCATACTCACAAACTTTCGCGTTTATAATATTAGTAGGAGTAGGATTGAGGACTCACGTCAACATCTGTCCAGCTTGAGGGTTTCTATAGATGTCGCATTTGTGCAGCGGTCGTGTTGGATCACCGGGTATAAACTGCCCGGTTCGCTCGCAGAGTGCCCGGTAGATTTGGAACTGCAGAACGGTGCTCACGAAGTATCTGTAACAAAGAGGTTAATGTTAGAGAACTTCATAGACGACCTTCGCGGAGCATGTAGCTGGGTATGATTCCCGCTGCGTGTTCTACAAATATTTGTTCTGGGCGATGGAACTCTAGTGATGATACAAAGAGCCGATTCTAAGTTTTTAGCACACAATTGACACAGACGTATGGAGTAAAGGATATTGTACGGCGACACCGATGAGCGCCCCTAGCGTACACTCTGTGAACCTTATTTCCCAAACTAAAATTAGTGTTTCACTACACCATACGTCCGTGTCAATTGCTTGTCAAAACATAGAATCAGGTCTCAGGGAATCCTGGAATGGGTTCAGGACAGGATATACTTATGTGACGGTTGTGTGTTGCTTATTTATAACTAACTGTTTCACACGGTTCTATCCGCGTTGCTGCTATGTTTTAAATGCATCTTAGGTTTTGATCTAACCTGAACCTACCCAAATTTCATTAAAATTGGTCTAGCCGTTTTAGCGTGAAAGCTAGACTAACAAACAAAACTACTCCTGAACCCTGCTGCTCGCTTGGTATATTGGATAAATTCCGGATACTTGTTGAATACCGGATAGTGATCGCCCCTATTTAACCGGTATTCCGGATATCCGGTATATGGACAACTCCTGCAGCCGACTGCACACCTGGTATATTAGATTAATTTCGTTTACCTGGAAACTACTAATACCGGATAACGTGCGCAATAATATGGATGGCAATAATAATATAATAAATATGGATTGGTTTTCTGGATGATTTATGATCGAAGTAATTGACGTACAGATTGGAGGCCTATACAAATACCTAACGGTGGGTACTGCAAGTTGGGTTCATATTTCTATGCGTAGAGTTATCATCATTATAATCATTCTTATCACAATATTCTATCCACTGTGCTAGGTAAATATCTCCTCCGTTTATGGTGTTCCCGTTTTGGGCTTATGGCATCCTAATCTCCGATGATTCGATCCTAGCGATATCATCGAGAACCTACTACCTATTAGAAGAAAGAGTGATAATTGGATCAAACGAATATTATTACAAACAAAAACTTGTTTGAATTTGCAATCCATCATATTAAATCGCAGGTACGTCAATATTGTAATAGACGGATATCATATAGAATCAATAAGCTGTCATCTACACAAATCAAGGTATCAGTGCGTGACCGACTGACCCAGTATTTGAATGATGGTGTGGTCCGAATAATAGCGGATCATTTTATATAAATAAATAGATAGATAAAACTCTTTATAGATCAGCACATAAAAATACATTTACAAACAAATAATAATTTTAAAATTAAGGGTAACACAATGGGCGGCATTAACGCTAAGAGCGATCTTTACCACGCAACCTTTGGACGGACTGAAACAAAAAGAAAATGGAAAAGGGTATATTGGTGTGGCTTCTACACAATAAATAGTGAGAACAGGAGTTTTAAGTTGATAAGTATTAGATCATAATCATCAACAAATAATCATAGCTTGTTGGTTATCGCCTCTCTCATGGGATACCCAACGACCGGTTTTGTCGGAATATCGGCCGAGTACACACTGGTTCCCACTTGAGAATTTTATTCCAGCGGTAGTACCTAAAAATATGACATGTGTATGTTTGGATCTTTTACCAAATAAAATAAACGGCCACCAGCATGTTTACATCCACTGCTGGACGAGGTCTTCCCCATTGAATACAATGGGGGTTAAGATAGATAATTTTAGGGATATCTGTCTTAAGACAGCGTAATTTCGTCATCGAAAAAATATAGGGCAAGTTCGTCAGAAGTAAAAAAAACAACATGTTAAGAGTAAACTCGTCAATGATCTCATAGTCAGTTTATGTACGTGCACATCAATATCTAATTGAAAACAGTCAAAGAGAAAAAGTACGTGTGGGTACATAAGTAAATTATCTGTTTTTGGAAAGGCCTTTGCTGACACTCGCACCACGCCCGATCTCCTAATTGTAGTAGTTTATTGGCATGCGATATCAATCAATAACCACGCAATATTGCTTATTACCTGACGGCAAAGCCAAAGGAGGGTAATGACTTTAGCAGTCTACGTGTGTGTGTAGTATGTGAATATGTATGTTCAGATGTCAGATGGGTGTCTTGTTTTTTTATAAGTTCCAACAATGAATCCATTAGACTAATTAGACTATTAAACTATTAAGTTATGCAAATATCATCATCAGCAGCCTTTAGACGTCTCCCTCATAATGGGGGGATTTGCCATGATCATAAATAACATAACATTACATAACACCCAACAGTTACATGCATAGTCCTAATCACACACTAGGATTCCCTGTGTCGTAGGTATCAAGGAACTATGAGTGCAATGGTACCACAACACCCAGACCCGGAACAAATATTTGCAGTTTATGCAAACATTTGTCCCGCAGCGGCAATCGAGCCCGGACCTCATGCGTCTCAGTTGGCTACTCGCCCACCATGCTGGGAAAGTTGTCACCACGTTTGTCAGGCGGATTAGCCGTAGGCCACGTAGGCAACTCATTTTCCATACAAAAATCCGTAAGACGTCCGTGTTAATTGTGTGCAAGAAACTTAACATCAGCCCTCAGCTCTCGAACGGACAATTAGTTTTCATACACATAAAGGTGGGTACAGATTGGTGCAATGCAACATGTAATGTAATATTCTGCCTTACATTGCATGTTCCCTGCTGCCTTGGACGTGTGGCGCGCGCGGTACGCACATTGACTACGAATCAGAACGAGAACATCTGTTGAACCCTTTGTGTTCGTACTAAAAACCGACAAATCTCGGATCGAGCCGCGCACGAGTTGTAACGCTCGGAGCGTGCGCGACCCAGGCGCAGTTCGTGCGCGCGAGGCGTCCACACTATGGGAATTCTGTTACATTACATGATACATTGTAGCAATGTGGACCTCAAATTCTTGCATTACATGTTGCATTGCACCAATCTGTACCCACCTTAACTGACAGCTGCCACATCTCAGCGTGAGAAAGGAAGTTATAGTAATGTCTTCTGTGATCATAGTGTTGCCACGAATAGATACCTTAACAAATACTGTAATAGATACTATGATACAAATAGGAACATACACATAGGATGCATAACGTGCAATGGCGAATTTGCCACAATCAACACGCTTGGCAGACGGATTAGTGATCGCAGTTTGGTGTTAAGTACTCAGGTTGATGCAGCTGCCCATCCTCTGGCGAAATCCCTTAGAAGCCTTTACGACATCCATTGGAGGAGTTGGAGGAGTCCTATTGTTATGCCGAGACTACCACGATTCAGATAAAAGACAATAACAAAGGGATTAGATAAGAAATAAACAGCTTATTTTAGCTTTTGTTTTTTTCTCTCTGATGTTAAATGTCATAATAATAAGACAAAAGCTATTTTTAACCGACTTCCCAAAAAAGGAGGAGGTTCTCAAGTCGGTTGTATTTTTTTTTATTTTTTTATGTTTGTTACCGTTGTTTGTTTAATGTTTATTTCCGGCGTTTATGAACCGATTTGGATTTTTTTTTTTTGAATAGATATACTTCCAGATTGGTCCCATTTTTTTCAGAATCCAGTTCTCATGATGGAATCCATGGGGAATTGAGGGAACTCCTCAAATATTGTAGGCATACATATGGTGATTTTGATATTTTCTGCAACAAACCAAGCATTTGCATTCAAAAAGTATCCTTTCACCACTATGGTTCTTTCATCATTTTTTTTCCATCCAAATATTTAGTCGAATACAACGGCGGAAGTCGGTTTTTTAAATGAAAAGTTATAACAAAAACGGTTTAAAAACTGATTATGCATAAGAGGGATAAGCTATAACTCGTCCACAGGTTCAACATGCCGGGCTAGTGAATACATATTGTAGCATAATATTATATTACGTGTTACGTGTGTGCCTAATAATAAATGACCGAATAAATAATTGCTCCATAACAGCTTCCTAATGTCAGGAGCAATTATTTTACCTCCAGTCGGTAGTTATGCCATTAATTCAGAGCAAGGTATTCAATCAAAGATTGGTTGCAGTATAACACAAATTGCGGCCGTTTCCCGTGTGAACTAATAAATATAACCAATATCTAGTCGTTTTGAAAACTTTGCATACAACTAACCGGATGTTTCACACAGCTGGATAAGCAATACTCGCTCTAGCTAATAACAATAATAATAATCGCAGGGCACGCTTGTAGCGAGCGTTCGGTGAGTGGCGACACCGCGGAGCCCCATTACTCCCTGGGGTCAACAGAGACCCCTGACCCTCGGCTTGCCTTAGCCGGCTGGCCGAGGGCGGAGGCGCAAGAGCGAAACCAATGCTCCAAGGGTGGAAGTGTTAAAGTCATAAAGCCGGGAGTAGCGCATAGTGAAACTGCAGCACACATCTCATCACTCTTTTGCCGTCCACGCCAACGTTGCCCCTTACGCTGCCTTTATTGGCGGTACATTTAAGGAGCCCGTTTAGTGAACAGCAAGTCACCACCTGCCTAAATAGCTTTCAATAATTTAGAATTTGCAGGTGCCGTTTCTCATATTATAATAGCCCAATAAACATTCAATTAGCATGTTCTCCTCACAATAGAACCAACTTTCATCCATTTCCACAATAGTTTAATCATCTGTCTTCCATCCACCATAACAAAAATGTTTTTTTTTATCTTAATTGTAAAAGGACCTGTTACTGTTGGCTAATACGGCCCCAGTAATGCCTCGTAAAGGTCCAGCCAACTTAAGCCTGTGTTTGAAAATAAATGACTGGAATAATAATAATAATCAAATGTTTACTGTTGATAAAAAACGTACAAAATAAAAATCTAAGGTTGATAACAAATGAACAGTAAACAATAAAGAGATTGTACAGCACAAAAAAACTAAAACTACCTGCTATAGTCATATTAAGTAGAGTCTTATTCATACTACGGGTAAGGAGGCGGCTCTAGTCCCCATCCTTTCTCCACCGATGGTTGTTATAATAGCCAACTAAGGGGTTATACCAGGTGATGGGCAATAGCATCCATCTGGGTACTTACAACCACTGCAATACTGCGATCATCAACCCGCCCGCACAGCGTTTTGATTATAGGAAATTCCTTGATTGTATTCTAAGGAAGATGTCCAACTGTGGACGTCTATAGGCTGATGATGTTGATAAGGTATATTTTATGACTCTTATAATAAATTCGTAGAATGTTTTTTACGATAAGAAGAATACTCTTTACGGAGAAGGAGGGTCTATTATTAGGACGGACACACCACGGCATATATTATACCACACCTACGTACATAACGATATATCTCCGAAGGAAGATAATTTTTTATTGGACAAAATCACGGGCTAAAACTGGTTATATTCATAACACAAGTTGACTTTTTCGAGTCCGAGTTTATGTAATGATGATCGCAGATGTGTGGGACATGTGTTGCAGGGTCGTAAGGTCAGTACACTTGCGACAGGTAAGTGATATTTAAGGTATTGAGAGCATCCGATGACGTCATCGACAAGTTTTTCACTGGTACGTATGGTTGCCAACGGGTTTGTTGTAAAGGTTAGTAGATAAGGAGCATGTCACTTATTGCAAATAATTTTTTTTAATTGATTTGGTAACCATATAATTTTATTAGAAACTAACGTTCTACATGTGCATAAAATTTCATGGACTTTTAAGAAATAATACCCAAAATAGAAACAATCTTCGTTCGCGTACAAACGATCACCTTCTCTTAAATTATATCTTTCTAAAAAGGCTGACGCCAGAATAAACAACCTACGTTGAAAACACAATGTCTTCAGTTTTACTGGTAATTCTAATGTAACACAAAACACAGTTGTTCAACATGATTGAACGACAACAGTTACCGTTCATTTATCACAATATACGTATTTGTAATATAACTATACCGACAGGTACTCTGGCCTTGTTGGCCCTTTCGCGTGACCTTGATGAACTTAGAACTACTTCATACAAAGTTCTTTACAAAGAATAAAGTGATAGAAAACAAAAAAGAGAAAAGATTGTAAAAAATTATGGATTGACATTCTAATGAATAATCAGTGGGACCGTTCCGCTCAGGATGGTAAGGGCTAGAATAAAATAAAAAGACTCGTTTGCTAAGTATAAGTTTACATCGTAAGGTTTCTCTCGTGTCCCAACTAACTGAAAAAACAGCGACACGAGAAACAACTCAATCTTAGTGGGTTGGTTTTTATGGGATAGAAGCCCAATCGACACCGGGCAATTTCGTTATCGGAAAAATGAGGGCGAATTCAATCAGTCAAATGAACTCAATAATTTAAGGGCAAACTCGTCATCGATTTTCTTCACGGCGTATAGTATAACTAACTTTAAAGTTTAGTGGGAGTCTAGTCATTTTGTGTAGCTCATATTGTGTATACCTAACTAAAATGGGTCGGTTATTTTTAGAAGTCAAACTTTTGATAAATCCGACCATGCCGAAACGAACCGGTGCCGGATAGATGGATAAATTACTCCTTAAATAAAAACAATTCTAAACTTAAGGGGAATACAATGGGTGATCTTATCGCTAGCAGAGATCTCGGCCAGGACTCTGGAAGTGACTCTAAAATTTTACATGCTTTTCCAAAGGTGTACCTTCGCTATTGCTTTTCTAGGAGAAAGACACGTTGACATAAAATAAATGAATGTAAAATGCATGCATGCAAATCTACATTGGTTACATAATTTTGCAAACAAACAAAAAAAAACAAAATTATAATTCAAAAATGAGCCAGTAAAAAGTAGTCATGAAAACGGTGCTCGTCTCAGACCTCAAAATACACTTCAATAGTTTTAATACTAATTTTACAGAATTCATTTTAAATTTTATTGCTGCCACCAAAAACCGCGGCAAATGATTAATGATAATTTATTTTAATGTCATTTCAATTAATTTAATTCTTTAATGAGAGGGTTAAAGACAATTACAGCATCAATGCTGTTTACACTATACGCCCTGGTATTAAAATGGTTTACTCTAAATAGCTGAACTGTCAGCTGCTTTTGTTGTGCAAGTTATATTGCGGGTCATATTTTGTGAATACCAACTTAACAGATGGTTATTGCTTCAGGTTGTAAAGCTCTGCTACTACTATTTACTATAACTTTTGAATCATCAGCCCTAAAGTGGTCTTGGTCTCCGAGACTTCCATCAATTCAGTACCGATCAGTAGGGCTCTTGAAAACAGTTCTAATTGCAATCCAGTTTCAATTCTAATAACGCTTGTTTGGCACTCTTGAACCAAATTGAGTTTGAAATTGAAATAGAGCACGCTTGTTGACTCGTGAAGAACAACAGACACAGAAAGTCGATTTCACTTAGTTCCATAAAATTCCACCGATCTCCATTCCAAATTGTGCGCTAGTATTGAATTCAAGAGTACCAAATGACCAAGGAATCTAGTACTCTTTGACGACAAATGACACTAAATCCTGAATTATGATTGGAGTAGAGCGTCAAGAGTAGCCAGCCAGTACCCAATCTGTCACTTGAAGAACATGAAAATCTTTCTATATCTCGTCAATGTCGTAAAATAACATTCGTAAAAACAAGATATAAGCTATTTTAGGGGTGGAAATTGTCCAGGAACATTCTAGTAAACTGCCATCGATTTACTAGAACATGACTTGACAGAAGACTTTGACGACAGGACATTGTTTGATTAAATCAATAACTTGACATTGGCAAAATTGAGAAAATATTCAGATGTCATAAATAAAAAATAAAAAAAAATAGCGATGGTTTAAAAATAAAAATTAATTATACATTTTAAACGTTTGCATGCTCTGAAAATGTTTGTTTCAAGTACTGTGGTATTATGGTTTATAGTTTCTCATACCCACGACACAGGGATACTAGTGAGTTGAGATAATGGTTACTAGTATTGTATAGTTTTTTGGTAAAAAAACTCAATCAACCTATTGTTTAGTTATGTCGAACACCAACTAAATCCCTAAATTTCAGTACCAGCTCGTATTATCACATTTTGTCGGCTAATAATATCAATGATAACAAAATGGTAAATATTATCCCACCAAACAGATAGCATGGTGCATTCATAACATCACATATCAATACAGGCCGTATAAGGCCATCATCACAATAATGGTTTGTCAATTAGGGTTGTCACATGAGAAATGAGAATAGGGTTGAACTTTAGTTAAGACTCTTCAGCGCTTCGTGGCTGCCAACCCACACATTGATTGTATTTATAATGCGATGACATTAGGTACATATACATAAGACTATTTGTATGGGCCTGATGCTGAAGAAAACGACTAACGTAAATTATTATTTGCTATTTTATTATTAGTTGGATGATAATATTATAATACACATAACTAAAAATAACTAAACTCCATTTTGTACTCTAAATGACGGAACGGTAGTTTCAAATGTTTTAGATTTCGACTTAGAACAAGTTGGGCAAGTCAACCGAATCAAGGGGTTCTGAAATGGAGCTTTATACTCAACACTAAGTTAGTCGCTCAACAACTCTGTGTGAATGGAGCTTTATTTGAAGTAATAAAGAATACGAGTAGGTTATATGTAGGTTGTATGTCGATATACTTTTTGCAGAAGACGTTGAGTAATCGAATGTGATACTAACGATAGGTATTGAGTATTGTAATAAATACGTACATCTACAACGGTCCAATGAGTTTTTTTATATAATTCACTTGTAATTTAAGTTGGCGTGATCTTTTTAGACAAGACGATATTTCATGAAAACTTTCGTCATCTGAAAATATGTTGACTTCAAAATATCCATTTCAAAGTTATTATCCAAATTAAATGATAACACAAATCGCGCATTAATGGATTGATTTAAAGAAAATTCAATTACCTACCGCTTGGCGTGTAATAGTAGTGATACTTATTCACACAAAGATCTACTAAGTAGTTGCTACTAAATTACTCAACAAAGTAAGAAAAAAAATAGTTTAAAAAAGAAAAACTAAAGCAGAATAAGAAACCCAATGAAAATGTAATTTTTACTGTTTACGCAAACCACGGCATAAGTGCTTGATGGTAAAACTGATTCTTCTTTTATAATATCACTGGTTCTTTATTGGCTTTCAGGTGACTCTAATATGGGGCTCCTTTCACGCACAATCAAATCGATGAAAATGAATGTAATTTTGCCTATGTTATTGCCCATTAAGAAATGTTATGACAGGTTATATTAGATAGAAAATAAAATTATCAAATCGATGAAAATAATCGTACCACAATCGTATCTTAACATGTAAACAAACAAAGCCGGACTCGTTAAGACGGTCTCGTGTTTCCTAACAAATATTTAGTAATATTAAATCGTATACGAAGGCGAAGGTCAGCGAAATTGTGTGTGGCCTAGATTTGTATTACATGAGATGTGGCCTTACGATGGTAAATAATTCGGTTTCAAAATACTAAACTACGCATCAGATGACGTTGAGATGAGTTGAGAAATTGATTGAAACGCGCAGTCTATTAATTTTATTGTTAAAGATTATTTATCACTGATCTGTTCAATTATAGTAAACTTACAGTTACTAGGAGCAGTGGTAGACTAACTAGTAGACACTGGGTTCAATCACGTGTACGACATGGGTTTCGGTTACTAGTTTCTAACTAGGTAATTTACTGAAAAAGTCAACTCCCGAAAACTGAATGTCAGGTACTCGTTTAAATAGTCTTTTTACATCCTATCTAAGATCTATGGGCATTTTTCATCAAACCAAACTATCATAGAAGACGATTATTGAAATAGTACTATTTTTTTAAACAGTTTGGGCCTTATTCTTAATACAAAACAAAAATTTATCTGCTGGCGACTTATAAAAATCATCGAACTTCACAAATCTGGTTTGATTATGATAATTTAATGACTGATCTGACAAATGAATGCAAATTTCACCACACAAGGTGCTTCTTCAAGGCCGAACCCTTGACCCAAGAAACGAGATTTCCAACTGCTTTAATTTGAAACTAAAATAAGAGCCAATTATTGAAACATGCGACGGTGGAATTATAACTTATATGATGACTGTACCTAACTATTGTTTTGAGCAATCAATCTTATGCATGGAGAATACATAATTTCAATGATTAATTTTATCATGACCTTTTTGGTAATAATATAATTTAGTAAATTGAGGTTATTAAATTTATTAAAAAAAACTTCGCATGTTTTAAATCGAGCAAACTTAATTGCAATCTATGTGATTCATTCCCAGTCAGGTGATTAAAGTATACACGAATGTATTTGGTTTACGTAAATCTTCTAATGTATCTACAGTAGACTTTATATTATCTAAGACAGTCATTGCTAAATACTTAGATAATCTAAACCGATCTAAATGTGGGTAGTGCTTTGAATATTTTCCCATTAGCTATCGTTGAATACTTAACTTAATATTTACCTCACTTAGTATGTCTGTATGAAAGCATAGTAATGTTGAAACTATAATTAACCGACTGCACAGTAAAAGGATAAGCATTTAAGAAATGCTTTGTTCTTTCAATGTAAGAGTTGAGCAGGCTATAGAGCGTCCATGAAGCTATTAACAGATGAGACGTGTATGAACACCTATTGACAGTTTTTTTATACTGCTTGGCAAGCAGGCAAGCGTACGGCCCACCTGATGGACAGTAGTTACTGTAGCATATATACGCCTGTAACACCAGAGGCATCACACGCGCGCTGCCGACCCTGAGACATAAAGATGAAAAGTATCATGTGCCTATAATTTGTTATTTTAATTTGTTGTATAATGCCACCATAGCATTGAACCTAGATTTTTATTTAAATACAGAAGTGATGATGATAATATGATGATGATTGTTGAATATTTATTGTGCTTTTAAAACGTAAAATTTCGATAAAATTTTATTATTTATTTATTTATTAAAAAAACTATTATAACACATTAACAGAGTATAGGACCTAAAGCGATGTTATATGCACATGATTATATAAAATAAAAACAAAGAACCAAGCTTAAAAATAAGTAGGTATAACTGGGGAATACCTATAATATTACTAATAGGCACCACTACTATTCAACTTTCTCCAAAACAAGCTGTGCTATCTCCATGAGTTTCGGCAGGCTGTGATGAAAAATGTCAACATTGTTCTCCGAAAGAACATTAAGTAAACGGATGGCGTGTGACATTGGGAATTTTATATACAGATAGATTAAAACCTAAATTAAAACGTGGTATATTTCTTATTATTGTGTCGTATTCTTATTATATCGTGGTATATCCGGCTTAAGAATAGACCCCGCCATCTCCTCCCGTGGATGTCGCAAAAGGATATTTTTTTTTCGGTGTAATCTTTTATGTAATCTTTAGCATCCATTAGTCACTCAGTGCTGAGTACTCAGCACGAATACTGCGACTACCAATCCGTCTGCCAAGCGTGGTTATTATGGCAATTCACTCCATTGTATTTTGTGGGGAAGGCCTCGTTCAGCAGTGGACGTCTTAAAAGCTGCTGATGATGATATTTCTTATTCCGAAATTCAGCTTCCTTTAGAATAATAACTTGGTTGATATTGCGGGCGACGGCTAAAGTGTCAGTTGGATCAATTCAACTAATCTTCAAATGATTGTCGATACAGTTGAGTAATATTAGATTGTACTTACTTCAAAATCGACACTTAAAAATTTAGTACGGTCTCATACAAATGATGACTGTGGCTGCATTTAATGGGTGTAGAACGCTCACTAATTTGTGGTTATTGGATACATTAAATTGGCTGGTTTTTGTACTTGCTTTGCCCGGTTACTTTCAATGATAAAGGTCTCAGTTTTCACCAACATAACACCCAACAGTCACATACATAGTCCTGATTTCACACTAAGATTCCCTGTGTCGTGGCTATCAGGATCTACGAGTACCATGATGCCACAACACCCAGACCTGGAACAAATATTTGCAGATCATGCAAACATCAATCGAATCGAACCCGCAACCTCTCGCATCTCAGCCGGCTACTCGCCCGCCTGAGTAATATTTAATAGCTTCTTCCTCCTTGGTATTGGTGGATGTAGTATTTTCATGGTTATTTGTTAAAGAAGTGTCGGATAAATAGTTGACTGTCTTAACTTTATATTTATTTTTTTACCGTCATGATTAGGGTTACCATATCTTAGGATTTGTCCTGAGATCTCAGGATTTTTAGGTTCTTCTCAGGATTGCGGCCGAATTTTGGAAATATCTGGAAATCTCAGGATTTTTAGAATTTTACATAATATGTAGTATATTTTTCAGAACATTTTTATTACAAAACAAATATTTCTTCTTTATATATAAGACTAATTTAAAACACTGTTCTATAAAATGCTTCACACGTTAAAATCTTAAAATTATACTTTGTTTAAAGTAAAGCTCGGGTTGAAGACACCGTTAGTAGCACGCACTGTCTGCGAGAGAGCAAAATTCGAGAAAATCTCAGAATTTTTCAATTGAAATCAGGTTTTTTCTCTGGACTTTTGAATTTTCTATCTGGTAACCCTAGTCACGATTGATCATGCTCCTTGTCCTTATTATTGTTATGCAATATTGCTTCTTCACATTTTGAATTATGCTCGAAAAACAGAGCTAAAAACCAAACTACAGCCACAAGGGGATTTAAAATAGCAAGAGGTTACTTTAAAATTAAAAAACTTATTTTCCAAGATGATGTCACCAAACACGGTCGTATTAAGAGAAATTGCGCTTTACCAAGTAGATCACGAGTTGCATGTGCTACATAAAAACAGAACCCGTCCACATAAATCCTTATTAACGTTCCAAAGCCTGTAGTAATTTCAAATATAAACACTTACCACAATTTAAACAGTGCCATCATAGTTATGTAACCAGCATACCACAACAAGTCGTTCATAAACCACGTTAGCTAAAAAAACCCACCTTCTAATCCAATGACGACCATTGGGTTCGATTCGCGGTTGGATTCGAACCTATGATCGCCATCAATGAGTTTTGCACTGAATATTTTAGGTGAGCATACAACTTGCTTCTACTAACTTGCTTGGGCTATAGTGAGAGCTGTGTTTGGAGTTGCACTACGAGATATAATCCGAAATGAAGAGAATCGTAACAGAACCAAGATCACATTAGCTAAGAATAAGCAAGTTAAAGTGGCAATGGGCAGGCCATATAGCTCGCAGAACTGACAACCGTTGGGAAAAATAGAATAGAGACAAAATGGACGATGCAGTGTAGCAGGGTGCCCCTCTCGATGGACCAAATTTATTATAAAGGTTTCAGGATGAGGGTGGATGGAGGTGACCCAAGGTAGCTTATCATGGCATTCTTAGGAGAGGTATATATCCAGTAAAAATACTTCTATAGGCTGATGATGATAAAACTTGCTGCAATGGTGTAGGAAAACTGATGTCAGGTCCTAGAAGCAAATGCCAAAGACATGTGAACTCCACCAAGACACAAAGGATTACAAGATCACAACCCGTTTACTCTCGCTAGCCAAGAGTAAATCCGAGTCCCAGCAGTGGGAAGATTATAGACGGTTAATTTCTACCACAAGTTAAACAGTGTCATCATAACAGTTATGTAAGTGTAAGTACCGGTAAATAGGTAGCCAGCATACCGCAACCGGTCAGAATGATTTATTTATTGCTAGTGACCTGATGTGAGATGGCTAGATGTAAAAAAGTGCGTTAAGTAACTTGAGTAATAGTGGCTTTAAATAGAACAGTACCTAACGCCACACATAAAGCGTGTCCTTAGACATTTTAAGATGATTCAAGGAGTGATAGAACCGCTTGGTTTAATAGGGTAACTCCTATGAATGTTCTACAACTATATTATAACATAACACCCAACAGTCACATATATAGTCATGATCCCACACTAGGAATCCGTTTGTCATGGATATCAGGAACTACGAATACTATGGTACCACAACACCCAGACCCGGAACAAATATTTGCAGATCATGCAAACATTTTTCCGCCGGCTACTCGCCCACCGCGTCTCCGATATAGTTGTGGATCGTGATATTATATCATCAGAACGGGCACTATTTTATGATAAAGCTAGAGTTTTGTTCTGACTTAACGGCTATTACGACGATACGAACGGTCGAAAAGCAGAGCAAACGCGGTAAACGTACATTATTCATAAGAAGTCACTGTCACATATTGATTCAACGAATGTGCCTGTAGAGATGACCTTAATGATGCAGGACCTCTCGTTGAAGCCATTTTTCAGTTAATTAACTCTGAATCGTTAAATTGTAGGTTAAGATGTGAGATCGATCCCGTACAACTGCTAATGAGCCGTGAAGTAAATGCTAAAATATCCCTAGATTTACTAAACAACTAGGATAAGCAACCTTTCTTTTCAGAAAACTGTTATAAGGTTGAATTTAGTTAAGTTAGAAATATAAATAAAGTTTGTAAAAATGTTAAGTCTGATTTAACAGCTTATCAACCCTCTAAGAATAATAATGCTTAGATCACTGGGGAAGTTTGAAATGGTAGAGTGAGACTTCTGCTGAAAGAGACGGAAGTCGAGCAATGAGGGCATTTCACGGCCGACTCGAATTATGCTTTCAGAGTTGAAAATAGATAGCGCACTGTGGATAAACTGTCAAAAGATAGTTTGACTTAAAGGTAATGTGACTTTGACAAACAACACAAATGAACATGAAATAGAGCCATCTATCGGTCAGTTGGAACTAGTATTTTGTTTTGAAATCAAAATTGAAAAGCCCTCATTCCAAAAACTTACATGGTTTGGTCCAAGTCGTGGTACATAAATTGCATTCTATTCTATCTACAGTGTTGAAATGTCAACGAACCTAGTTGACAATAAAGTCAAGGATCATGGTAGACACGCTTGCAAAATGTCATAATGATCCAAACAAAGGAAAATGATACCTAGTGGGGTAGAGTCATCAGTCCAAATTCCAAGAATTTGCAATACTAGAATGTCCAAAGAACTGATTTTGTAAGTTTTTCGTATTTAAAAAATATAGTAGCACTAATATCGCCACTTTGTGAAGCCCCCACAAAATAAACGATGCATCTTGACAAACATAGGACACACCTCAAAATATAAGGTATCAACACAAATCTTTGTGAATACCTCAAAAGATTCACAAAATTGTATGATGAACCAATAATAACTTGGATTCACAAAAGGAATTACAAATAAAAGAAAAATAAAAAATTAAAATTATACATTTTGCAGACGATTGAGGTTTGGACAATTTTTTTGGGCAGAATTTAATTACTACGGATGAACAAATAAAATTAAACGACGTTTTCAAAGGACAAGGTTACCTAGTAATTTAGCTACAAGGTACTTACTTCACAATTAGTGGATATGTTTAGCTCTATATGACCTAATTCATTTTAGTTTTACACATCCGTTCCTAGCAAGGACACCCAACTAGACCAGTTTCGATTTGAATGCTTTATAAATTACATCCTAAACGAGATATCTGGAGAGATAATCTACAAATCTATATGTGAATGAAGCTGTATTATCGGCAGGTATGTTGGTATTGCAATGTGTCTTATGTGAACGTGAGATACGAAAAGCTTAGGCTGTATAGGAGGAGGCTTTTGAGCTGTATAAAATTGTTCATGAACACCAGGGAGCCTAGTACGAGTTTTGATAGTTTTCGAAAATATATGAAGTTTCTTTTCCTTCCATACATTTACTGACAGCGTCGTTAGTTTTCTTCTCATTTTCGCTAGGGGCGCTTCAAGTTAATATTTGGAAAGAAACGAAACTTCATATTGTTTTGAAAACTATCAAAACTCGTACTAAGCCCCCAGACATCGAAATGTATGTGATGTTTTATGTTTTATGTGATATTGTGATGACGTTTTCTGTTTTAGGATTACAGAATCAGATTAACATTTGTAATTTTTTATCTACTCTTGACTAAAACGAGGCGTGTTATAAGTTTGAGGCCATAGCGTTTGCCTGTATGTATGTCTGTTTATGATATGTTATATTATGTTATCTTTATGTAGAACGAGTGCGTTCTAGATTTATGAGGTCATAGATAAATGCAGTTTTTTGATTATGTTGTTTGCAAGATGGTGGTCTTTTTCTTTAGCTTAAATATCATACAAAAGTGCCGTATCCATCGACGTTAGGGTAAATCAGCGTATACCGGAACTCCCAGCCGGACTCGTTGAAGGGCGCCGCCTCTCTCCTTGCGCGAATTCACTAACATACTTTGTTTGTTTTTACTAATATTATAAAAACACCAACAAATAGCCAACATATTGGATACCAAATAAAAACTGAGAAAGTTTGGTCAACTCTGTCCAAGTGAAATAACTCTTTACATATCAATAAACAGCCAAGAAAAAGATAAGTACTTGTCATCAATCTTTAAAACAATAAGTGCTGTTTATTACAATAACATTGAAACCAAAAGGAAGATACTCATTGTCATCGGTAAAATGCTTGTAATAACTAGTTATCACTTCCACGTTTATCTGTTTTTTAACCTACCTACCTGTTGACATTTACATAATTGGTTTCTTGTCTACAATAAGGTAGCTATCAATCTGAAGCACGTTTACCCCAACAGTTTTATCAGTTTTATTGCTAGTCTTTGAGTTTGTGGGGTTTCTTTTTGAGATAGCGCATGGTAGCTAATATTCTCGATGATTTCATGTTGATTTTTATCCATTGCATATTTGTAAAACCGAACTAGGTTCTAGAGTAAATCAATGCCTCAGATGTGCTTTCCACATGGTGTGTACTCTAAAAATGAAATAGCATCATTCGCGTTATCGTGTGTCAGCAAAATTCTACATCTATGGTGTCTCCAATATGAAAAACAATAATTACATAAATTTACTCACTAACTGGGAACCTAAGACCATTCACATCTCCAACCACGCAGTTATAGTAAAAGTTTGAATGAAGGACACACCGCCGGATGTTGCGATATTGCGACGTAGTACTAATCTGCTAGGAACTGCGTAGTTCCTACTAGATGTGAATTGGGTGGGCCTGAATCACTGATTCCGATAAAGTATTAAGTACCTAACAGATAGTTTAATAAGACTCAAAGTTATCTGATAGAGAAAGTCAGTTTTGAAGAGGAAAAAACTATGAATGAAGTCTAGCCATTTTATGAAAGAGCATGGATTTGAATCCAAATTTGATTTAAAATAACAATGCATGCGCTAGGAATTCCTAAGATAAGCGACCACCGCTATATGGTGGCCGTAAATGCGAGTAGGATTGTGTCTAGAGAGCAAAGAAATAGATGACGTATAATCATGGATCTGCGTTTTAGTTTAGGCAAAATTCATCCGCAAAATCATCAGCCTATAAGATTGCTACAGGGCTCACACAAAATCTTCTAGATTCTGCAAAATGATAAAAATTGCCGTAGCTAGACGAAATATCATCAGCTTTAGTCATCAAGTGCGTGCGAGTAATCGCAAGCGTAAGGGTACATTCACATAGAAAACTGGTTGATGCTGACTGTCATTGCTTGGGACGAAGCCGAGCACTAACTTCATTATTGTGGCTTATACTTTTTGCTACTCGAAATCTAACTTAACAGCTATATTCATAGATCAGATGATTCCAGAAAGCTATACAAAATCATTCAAATATATTTTGAAGCTCTATTAACATTGTTTCAGTCTTGTTACAAGTACCTTCGACATGCATCGCTTCGCGCAAATGTAAAGTTTATAAAACTGTTTAAACTTTGTTCATTCAAAGAAGCAAATCAGTGGAAATCTGGTTTCTGAATAAATGCGGTTCTATGTTGCAACCGACGGAACCCAGAGGTACTAGGGTTCCACGGAAGCCGTCAGTTTAAATGCCTAGTTGCGACACAGTTGACACTGGTTTGGTATTCAGGTTTGGAATCATGGTCCTTTTAGTAGAAGTCCTTTCTACTTATTTTTATAAACGTTATTGATCAGAATTATTATTATTCGTGTCTTTTTATAGATGTTGGCCATTTAAACCATACATTATGTTTATATGATCACAATGCAAAATCTTTGAACCACCTTTAGAATTCACTACGTTTATAGTACCATATTTTGAACGGACGACGACGAAATTTCTGAATTTCAATACTATTCAATCAATGCTATCAATCTTTGCATAACAAACTATATATCATAATACCCAAAAATCACATACGTAGTCATCCTACACTAAAACTCCCCGTGTCGTGGGTATCAAGGAACAACGAGTACCATGGTACCATAACACCCAGACCCGGAACAAATATTTGCAGATCATACAAACATTTGTACCGCAGCGGGAATCGAACCCGCAACCTCTTGCATCTCAGCCGGCTACTCGCCCACCGCACCACAGAGGCCGTCAACACCGATTATCGAGTGGTAACGATTAATGTTAATGTTAAAGAACTCCCTTTTCCGCATTCGAACTCTATGATGGTCCATTACGGTTTGGACGAAACTTTAGAACTCCAACGTCATTCAAATTCCTAGAAATGGGAGGTCAACAATGGATGTTATATTGGTTATTGTTTTATGGAGTACAAGTTTCTAAATTCTTCAATTTCAGACTTTTCCCTGTATTTGTGTCACAAAAGCTACACGCACACCAAATTTCAGCTTTGTGGGATTGCTGGAAGTACCCTAGAATTTTTGATTTTTACGTTTTTTATTTTCCCTATTATCTCAGAAACTACTAAGTTTAAATACTTATTAAAAACAATTTTGAAATGTCCAATCAAAACGCTTTCATTAGACACCCCACTTGATCTGACTGTCTCACTTTTATTTTTTTTACCCCCTCTTGGACCCCAATATCTCATAAACCCCTCAACCGATATAGCTCATAACCTTACCTACAAATTGTACCAATACTATCTACTCCTATACTAAATTTCATGAAGATCGGATTAACGGTTAGGAAGTTTTCATCGGACAAACATACATACAAACGCCGATTCTTCCAAGTTGACTAGAAGAACTCGCTTCGCTCGTTCAACAAGAAAAGTAACACTTAATTAGTAAGAAACCTGAGCAAGGTTCTTTTACTATTACGTATGTAAATACTCAACTTATGTCAGTTTGTGGCTGTTGGTTGCAGATGCAGTTTGCAGTTGTTGGAAACTATCGGACATAATTTCGAAGAAATGGCTCACCTACATTCTTAACTAGTTGTAACTTCTTACTCTACAACTACGACATAGTTGCTACTCCGGCAATAACGTTTTCAACATTTGGTCTGAATTAATGTGCTTAGAAACCCAGATAAACAGATATCTTATTATGAAAGCAATGAAAGTAAAAATTATAAATTCAATGAAAAATTCAATTAAGACCGAAAATAATGTGATAACTTTTCATTTAAAAAACCGACTTCCGCCATTGTATTCGACTAAATAACTGGATGAAAAAAAAAATTATGAAAGAACCATAGTGGTGAGAGGATTATGATACTTTTTGAATGTAAATGATTGGTTTGTTGCTTAAAATATCAAAATCGCCATATGTATGCCTACAATATTTGAGGAGTTCCCTCACTTCCTCATGGATTCCATCATCAGAACTGGATTCTGAAAAAAATGGTACCAATCTGGAAGTATATCTATTCAAATAAAAAAATAATTTTCCAAATCGGTTCATAAACGCCGGAGATATGCGGTAAAAACATTAGAAAAAAAAAAAAAATACAACCGAATTGAGATCCTCCTCCTTTTTTGGGAAGTCGGTTAAAAAAGCAACTGGTAGATTAAGTAACAATAAAATGTGAGTGAAGAGGAAAACCGTGTTCCCAGCTTTTCTATCATAATGCCGCGTGGTATGTGTATGACCTAAGATGAGACTCCTCCGTCTCCTATCATAGATGTCGTAAAAGCCAACTAAGGGATTACAGCAGCAGTTTGTTAGTAGTTGAACTTCTTGTAAAAAGAGTTCGTCTGGGGAAGTACTAGCACTGTACCTATTTCTGCCACCAAGCAGTAGTTCTCTTATTGCTGTTATGGTTTGAAGAACACGGGTGCCGGTGAATTTACAGGCACATGAGACATCTTTATATCTCAGGTCGACAGCGTGCGTGTGATACCTCTGATGTTGCAGGCGTCCATAGGCTACGAAAACTACGTTCAATCAGGTGGGCCGTATGCCTGTTTGCTTGCCTTAGTATAAAAAAGGTGGGTTGCAGCATCCACCAATACGCTTAGCACTACACATGCACTTACCACCAATACTACGAACTCCAATCCGCCTACCAAGAGTACTGATTATAGCATATCGCACTACTACATTCGAGGCCTGTTCCAGTATTGACCATCAACCGTTTGATGATGATATAAAAAAGCGCATTATTTTCGAACATCTTGACCTCTAGCGAAGTTTACTATCTCCGCGGAAATCTGAATCCGGAACCTTTTACTGCACCAATGACTAATTTAACAGCAACTTTCAAGTTTATTTCGGAATTCCCTTCAAATTGCCTGCGTTTACTACAATTTACAAGTTGGATATAATTAATGAGTGCAACAATAAATAAGCCTCAAATAGTGCAATATAACAATATCGACAACATTCGGAGAAAGGTGAAAGATGGGTTCGACTTGCATAAAATTAACTTTAATATATTCATTGAAATTACAAGGATCATTATGAATCGTCTTATGAACTAAAATTACTAATTTTCTAACTTGACAAAGCCTAGAAGAATCAGGGCTACAAACACCGGCTTGGCTTAATTTGATGACCCTTACTAAGTGGGAAGCACCTGTGTGATGTATCGGAGCAGGGAGAAGCTGATACATAGTATGTATCAACGATGAACAAATTGTATGATCTTAAGGTGGGTACAGATTGGTGCAATGCAACATGTAATGTAATATTCTGCCTTACATTGCATGTTCCCTGCTGCCTTGGACGTGTGGCGCGCGCGGTACGCGCATTGACTACGAATCAGAACGAGAACACTGCGCGCCCCTTTGTGTTCGTACTAAAATCCGACAAATCTCGGATCGAGCCGCGCACGAGTTGTAACGCTCGGAGCGTGCGCGACCCAGGCGCAGTTCGTGCGCGCGAGGCGTCCACACTATGGGAATTCTGTTACATTACATGATACATTGCAGCAATGTGGACCTCAAATTCTTGCATTGCATGTTGCATTACATGTTGCATTGCACCAATCTGTACCCACCTTTACAAGTCGCGGGATCATCAATGGTCCTCGTATTTTCTGATAAACACGTGTCATTGCCGTATGTAGTAGTGTGCCCAGCCTTAGAATAGACCCCTCCTTCTCATCTCGTGGATGTAGTTAAGACCTTACTAAGGGGTTACGCCAAAGAATGGCCACACGCCTGAGTACCGATCAACAAACCGCCTGTCAAGCGGCAAATCATTTCAATCATCAATGTCATTATGGCAAATCCCCCCATTGCATTCTATAGGGCAGGCCTCGCCCAGCAGTGGACATGACAGTTAAGATGATAATGATCATCATAAATATTTAGATCTTATAAGATAAGATAAAATTCATTGACATAAAATTAAATAACTTTTCATTTAAAAAACCGACTTCCGCCATTGTTTTAGACTAAATATTTGGATGAAAAAAAAATATAAAAGAACCATAGTGGTGAAAGGATTATGATACTTTTTGAATGCAAATGCTTAGTTTGTTGCTGAAAATATCAAAATCGCCATATGTATGCCTACAATATTTGAGGAGTTCCCTCAATTCCTCATGGATCCAATCATCAGAACTGGATTCTGCAAAAAATGGGACCAATCTGGAAGTATAACTATTCAAATAAAAAAAGAATTTTCCAAATCGGTTCATAAACGCCAGAGATATGCGGTAACAAACATACAAAAAAAAAAAAAAAAATCAACCGAATTGAGAACCTCCTCCTTTTTGGGAAGTCGGTTAAAAACCAAAGTTAAAGGAACTAAATAGATCATTCATGAAAGTTGAACTTAATTTAAATACCTACCGGATGAATGTTTAAAGACTAAATAAAATTCCTAGATCAAAACGTAGGTAGGTACTTAAATTGTATATCCTACAACCAGTTGCAGTTTAGTGCGACTCATGCCTAGATTGTACTACAATGCTCTACCGGTTGACTTATTAATACTGATTTACTTGTGTGTGAAACAGAAGTGTCCAGTCAAGTTATGCGTAATTATGTTCATATGCAAATTAGCTGGACTGGTTTACATTTCCTGACACAATTAGTTAAAGGGCAAAAAAAAATTGTCGGTGATCGGTGGGATAAAACGCAATAAATATCGAATTTCGAAATGTTGAACTTCCCGTGATAAAACTACCTACTAGAAGGCCATCGGACGAAAAAGTGATTGGTGGTGGCCAAGAAGCAAGTTTTATTTTTGGCAAAGCAATCAAGCATACGGCCCACCTGATGGAAAGAAGTTACCGTAGCCTTTAGAAACCTGCAACACCAGAGGGATCACACGCGCGCTGCCGACCCTGAGACAAAAGATGAAACGTCTCATGTGCCTGTAAATTCACCGGCACCCGTACCCTTCAATCCGAAAGTACCGAAACACACCAATGCGAGCACTACTGCTTGGTGGCAGAAATAGGTACGGTGGTAGTGCTTCCCACGAAGGAATTATTACAATGGACTTCATTCAGAACATACCTTTCTCATAATAATTGTTTGAATCTACGAAATGAAGGTGATTGATTTGGGAATATAAATGTAGGTCAATGTATTCAACTGAAGGTAAATGGATCATTATCATTTCATAATGAAACAAAAATATTATTATCATCAACATTGCAGCAGTTTTTAGACGTTCACTTCTGGACCATAAAATACATTGGAAGGAATTTCCATTATCCCTCTACTGTATTTTATGATTTTATTTTTATTGTATGCTGCTGCCCGTCCGCTGGAGGAGATAACACCTTGCAAATTAACATATGTGATATGGATAACATGGATGAAATGGAAACACAAAAAGTTAATTTTTAGAAAAAATTTACTTTTTGAATATTTTTTGAATAAAATTCGATAAAATTTATATAATACTACATCTGAAGTATGAACTAACAAACTACTACTATGTTATATTTATGTTATATAAAAACATACCTACAGTCAAATTAAGAACCTCCTCCATTTTTTGAAGTTGGTTAATAAGTGCGAACTATCTTCTTATAGCAACGAATGGAGTGAATGTCATATCAATGATATTTCTATATTATGATTATTGTTTTTTTCGTCAAACTATATGCAATATAAATTATAATTTTAAATATTTTTGGCTCTATCCTGTTCCAGGCGTTATATTATATGCCTATCCTGCTCTAATAGTCTAAACTAAGCTATGCCACATAACTTTTGCTATAACGCTGACCGCATTACATCACTTTCAGGAAGCTGCGTGCCCGTTTATCTGTTACTATAACATATGTATAGCTTACAGAACTACTCCTGCTTTATTGGTAGGCAGAATATGTAGGAAATGTCTGGACTCATTGATTTGAATATAGTAGCTAGCGCATTTACTACAAGCTTGAAGGAAACACGTAGCTTGGAAACGGGCATGTCTTCAAACTATAGTTTCGAAAGACTGCCCAGTTGTGAACCAATATCCAATCACCTCAAAACTGCAATGGACTTATATTGTGGAGAAGTTAAACGTTCAATCAGACATAATCTTGAGTGGAAAAGTCCAGATAAGAAAAGATACCTCGACCTCTGTGGTGCGGCGGGCATGGAGCTGAGATGTATGTTATGTTATGGTACCATGGTACTCTTAGTTCCTGATACCCACAACATAGGGGATCCTAGTGTGGGATCAAGAGTATGTATGTGAGTGTTGGGTGTTATGTGTATGTTTATGTTTCATGAAAAAGTATAGGTAAGTAAGCTCTGTCTGCATCATGTGTGTGTGTAAGCCTATAATTTATGATATTTCATCTCTGCACTTTCTGAAATGATCACTCTTTGTTCATAGTGTCAAGGTCTGGTTGCGAACTAAGTGTGTGAAAATGTAACCCAGTTTCAAAGCTGTCTGCAATCTTGGAAAAATATATCTTTTCTTTAATAAAATCGGAATGTGTTGAGATATTTTCTTTTGTTTGTTTTTTCTTTTAAATCACGCTTCATTAGTAAGACGGTAGTTCAGTTAATGTCATGTATACCTACTTTATTTTTAACCCGATACTACAAAATATTGGTTTTTCAGGATATTATTTGAGTCACTTAGGGCTTGTGTACTTTGTGTAGGCCCATAACCATTACTTTTGAGAACAAAACTACTACAACGATATAATAATAGTTTAAAACCTAGATATACTAAACTTTTCTTAGGACATATATAACAGTCTACCCACTCTACATTACACAAAGGTTAGCTGGAAGGAAATGCTAATTTGCATTAAGCTCGCCTATGTACACTTGTGCATAAAGTATTTACTATCTATTTATCTAACAGTATTGCTGATTTAATATGACAGAGGCGCCACCGTGACCCCAGCCAATATTATGTAAAGTGCATGCAGATTAGAAAGGTTTATAGCTTTATCAAGTTCAAGTTAAAAAACGTTCATTGACCTTGCATTGTTACTGCATAACCTCAGAGTCAGAACCACAGAAGCATTTTACTTGTTATTTTACAGTTTTAAAACTAAAAATAATATATTTTAATTATTATCTGTGGAGGTTGCATTTTGTTATTGCATGAGTTTGCATTGGAGACCTTAAAATAGATTCACAAATGCATCTTGGTCTTGACAATTGTGTATTGTTTGGTATTTTTATAATAAAAAACAGGACCACTGCGAATCGGACTCATAAGGAGAAAGTTCCGTTGAAGAAGATTACCAAAGTAACCATTAGACCATTTGAACTTATTAGTCAGTCAACACATTTTTATGCATTCTTCTCTTCACGAATATTTTCGCTTTTTTGTGGGAATTTAAAGATTTAGGATTTTTGTTCAGACCTGTACACTATGAGTGAGGCCCTAGTTAATTTTGGAGATAAAGAGAAGTTTTAAATACTCTATTTTTGACTATTTTCTTTAATATCTTTTGAACTACTCACTTAAAAATAATAAAAAATTCTATTTCTCATATAGGGCCCGAACTTGATAAAAGTTTTTTAATTTTCTAGTTCAAAATTAACCCCAAAAATCAGTATTCATTTATTTACGATATACGTCTATGACACTGCTGCACTGAAGCTATTCAGGATTTATAAATAAGGGCAACAAAGTTTTAGATAGATAGATAGGAGATGTACAAGACAAAACCAAAAATACATAAGCAACTTAAGCTAATTAACATTTCCTAACGTTTGTGTACTTAATTTAAGTTTTTTTTATTAGGTTCCGAATGTCTTGTGCCAAACTTATAAACTTAAAAATGTTTAAAATTAGTAATCACGAACCTATTTGATTTGTGCTTTTGGGGGAACTATCACAGTTCAAGGTCAGCTCAGACCGGAACCAGTTGCGGATAGCATAAGAGATAGCGGCAAATTTACACACAAGATTGAGAGTAAATATGTCACATATTTTAAAGATTAATGGAGGATAAACAAAATAACATGTTACAAGTAGAATAACAACCATATCTTGACTCAACCAAGGTTCGCGCTAAAAATCAGTGATGTAGGTAGCATTAGCTGAACTTATGGACGTATTTATTGTTTCGTGTGGTGTATTTTCTATTAGTATAGCCACAAATTTATGACCTACTAATAAATATTTGGAAGGTCATAGAACTGTGGTTGCGTTTTTTAGATTGTGAATTGTGAAGATTATAAAAACAATATTTCGAAAAAACAGAATAAAAGTTTTGAATTTAGAATTTTTTAAACTCTACTTTGCTTTTTTTATTGGCTTTTACAGCTTTGAAGTACCCACGTACACCACGTAGAATATTTCAGCAGAATTACGCTTTTCGTACCTTGATTAGTCTTATTCAATTAATAAGATATATATAACATTTTATAAAGATCTGACTTGTAGTTTAAAATAAATGAAAAAATACTTTTTGTTGTTCCACTTGGCTCTAGTTTATTTTTAATTTAAGAACTACAAGTTAGATCTACATACAATTTTGTAGATGTAATTGGATAAAAAGAGAAAATAGAGTTGACGCTTAATTCAGCTAAAAAATTCGACGTGGTGATCCTTAATGAATCACCTCTACGAAATAATATTCCTTGAGAAGCTCCATTTTAAAATTATGTTAATGTATTATTGACGTAACTTAGTGTTTATGTTTTGTTTGACTTCAAAATCGAATTAATTAAAAGTAACCACTTATTTATTAGCAAATTCATCAATATTCAGTCATTTTACATAGTTTTTACACATTTTTTATGTTTCAAAATACTAGATAAATATTAATTTGTTCAATTAACACGAATGCATTTCAAATAACACAAAAAAACTTACTGATTTCGGTACCTAATGTTTTTGTATAACAACAAAATAATACACAGTAGGTATTTACACCGTAGTAGAATATAATATAATATAATATAATAGATTTATTTACAACAACATTCAGAAAGTCAACAAAAAAAACATCATATACAAATTATAGCAAATAGTATTTAAAAAATGTTGTTGCAAAAAGGCCCCAACTCAGCATAATGTAAGTTGTAAACAAACTGCGCTGGTCTTCAGTTATACGTGTGTCCAGCCTAAAAAAAAACACCCGCCGTCTCCTCCCATGGATGTCATTAAAGTTGACTTTAGGAATACATTATATGGGTAGGAGTATCCACCAGAGTACTTCACAATCAATATGCATCACCAATCCGCCTGCCAAGCATGCTGTGATTACGGCAAATCGTCCCACTGCATTCTATGGGGGAGGCAACAGTGGACGTCTTACGGCTGATGATGACGATGATGACGTAATATGATTATTTTGTGATTGTGATACATCATCCTATTATTATAATTACCATCGGATTGTGTGTCAGCTCTAGGTCTAAGTAGCGATCATTTTACTCCACGCTCCAACGGCTGTACCTTTCAAATACCCGAGTAAGTATAGACTTGCATTTGTTAGATTTAACTTAGAGAGTAAAAATGAGCAACCTATAGCATGTGTTCGTATGAGCAGAAAAGACAGCGCTTTTAAAAAAAATACAATATTTTAATCATTCTTTCCTATGTAAGACACTCATTTATTTGTCTGAGAGTACAACTCAGTTATTTATATGCTATTATATAATATTGCAATCACTAATGAATCTTCTAAGCATGGTAGTTAAGGCAACAGACTCATCCAGCAGTGGATGTCTAACGGCTGATGATGATGATGATTATGTGCTACGATGCCTACGTGCGTAGGCAAGCTCTACGATATTTTTTTTTTGTAGTATGATAATCTAACGTAATGCCAACGCTAGATGCGCAGGTAGTGTTCACGCTCTATAGTTCTAATTTCCTTCTCTGTATCTAAATAAACATTATAGCTTTGCATTCGATAGTTTAACATGGTTCTGGGGTGCACGTAATATACAATTATCGCAATTATATTACACGATTAGTATTATTATTTAAGTTAGATATCTTTGTCTGTGGATACATGGGCATTACACACGTGCTGACAGCAGGCTTATCGTGACGTGAAGAAAAGAAAACGCCACATTGGCTTACAGCCGTGGCTGGCGGTGACAGTTAATAAAATAAAAAAAACTAATACAAAAAAAAACATAAAATACAAAAAATAAAATTGACATAAAATTAAATATATAAATTTTTTAATTATGCGAATTTGTTACCTCCAACTATCAATCAACTGTCAATTTGTAGATCGCTAAACTAGGGGACTGCCTAGTCTAAGGAAAATCAGACATTTTTGACATAAGCTCGGACTGTCAAGCTCGAGAATTGCTTAAGGAAGACAAACCATCTGCTTTTGTATTAGTCTTATATACCAAAGGTCGATATTTAAGCCTAGACTGTTGAGTCTGGTCTAAACTCAGATATAAACCATGCTTGTAATAAGGGCGATTATGTGTTAGTTGGCACAAACATCTAACCATTTTACTATCGTCAGCATGTTTGTGACACACATTTCTGATTTGTAATATGTTTTACACTGTGTAGGCTGTGTTATGTTGTTTAATTTACACATCATATTGACTAACAAACAATCGAATACACAAGTTTTTAAAGTTTCGAAATTTGTGTTTTTTAGTAGAAACAAGAACATGTTTATGTTGATTAAGCGGACTAGACTTTTATCGAAATACTACCACTATATTCAAAGGTTGTCTGGAACAACACAAAGAGCCAACCCACAATCGTGAAATGTGACGTAAAATTACTAGGAGGGCTGACCCCAAATAAATGTGGACCATAGTCAGAAGAAATAAGTTTAGGGCCCATGTTCACGAACAAATAAACAGGCGTTTACTGTAACCATTAGTCAAGGTGATGTATGAAAGCATCTGTCAAAAAGAATTGGTTAGGCTAAACATTCGTTAAACCATCTGTTTATGTGTTGGTGACTGACTAGACATCCCGATAAGTGAAGTAATGTTTTTGATTAAATGACAAAGACACATTAATTTTAACTTCAATCCAAAGTGCTTGACTCACAGACTAGAGCAAGGTGACCAAGAAAGAATCAGTGACAATATGACGAACGAACTTGGTTCTGAATTTTGTGCTTTCCAGTTATTTTTTTTATATTTCCAGTTTATAATCCAGTTAACAAGATATGCCTAAAATTGGATTGAATTTATTTCCGCATTCGGCGATTTAATGGACACGTGCAAGGACTTGGGACCTTTTCAATGTTACTCGCACAAAAACGAACGTTTCCTGAATCACTATGACTGTTTCTTTAAGGCTCGAATTAAACTTTTTTTATCGACAGACAAATGGTTCTTTAATATAAAAACATAGGTATTACATAAGAACTAATAATAATATTATTTAGATTGTTAACAACGATCTTTACAAAACTCAACAGTTATATTTAATTTTATATATAAAAAAAATTATATACATTTCTATTAGTTGTATTATTCTTTCCGTCAATTAACTTATTGTATAAGAAATACATAGCTCCGACATACACTGACACCGAAATACCAGCTACCGACATAGCTCTCAGAATTAGCAAGTTGAACTGGCAATGGGCAGGTCATATAGCTCGCAGAACTGACAACCGTTGGGGGATAAAGGTTCTTGAGTGGCGACCACAAACCGGGCGACGCGGTAGAGGAAGGCCCTCCACTCGATGGACTAAAGACATTATAAACGTCGCAGGAAGTCAGTGGATCGAGGCGGCTCAAGACCGTGCGTCGTGGCATTCTAAGGGAGGCCTATGTACAGTAGTGGACTTCTACAGGCTGATGATGATGATGATGATAATAAGAAATATTTATTTTTATTGAAACCTTAGTAGGTACCTGAACGATGAGGACCACTCAGAACTATACCTGAATCAATCGAAAGTATTCCGGCCAAATACTTACACTTTATCCGATCCAATGGTGAAAACTAATCCTATAGTTTTAGATGGTTTCCCGAAAATACCTACAGAATGCGCTGGAAGTAAGTTCTTTGCTCTCTACATTTTTGTGATGAGAATTGTTTCCAAATTGGCGGATTTCTTAAAGTAGAATTGTATTAAAAATAAGCCCACGCGCAGAGATTACCTGCTTGAGTGTCAATCTAAAATGCCAATATTTACAATATGATTGTCACGTGAGAGAATAAAATATTTACGAAATATCTTAAAGGCAAGTTTGTGAATATTTTATACCTATTCACAGTAATCTGCAACAAGTTATGTAACTGCACTGATTCTATTTCTAGATGTAACAACGTAAGCCATTTGTAGCGAGCTCCTGTTACATTGTTGCATAATCTTTAACTGATATTATGATATACGATCTGTGAGGCTATTAAACAATGTATAAAGTAACAAAGGTTGTAAGGAGGTAAATTGGCCCTTTAAAACAAAAGACACGGCTTATAAACATTAAGCCAGACCTCAAGGCTTATCAACATCTTGTTGTACTTAAAATGATACCTAAACTGATTGATCGATAAGAAATTAAGGTTCATGAGCACTAGATTTTTTACTCCATAAATCGCGTCATTGTTCAATTGATTTATTTGTGATAAAAAAAAACAAAGTTTTTTACCGTGTACGTTAATAATAGATAAATAGCAAAGCTTTACAAAAATACTATACAGTGAATGTCTTTGTAAGAAATTTTGAAAAATAATGGTTGTCGCTTCGAGATTAATTTAATATCTTTGTATGCGTCGTTTTAAACAAAGATTTATCAAATAAATATTAATATTGTCATTATACGCACTAGTTATTTGTATGTTGTTTTGGAATTGAAAAATAATAAATAATGAAAAAAATCTTAAATACCGCGCGACGACGCGTCTGATACCCGCCAAGTGCCGGCAAAATACGCAAGCGTGCAAGGACTCACGCAAGATCCGAAGTCTATTCCATTACAAGGGGGGCAATGGCGAAAGTTTAACCAAATAACCACCTATAAAAACACACGACACTGTTCATTTTGTATCCAGTTCGATTCCCGACTCCACACATAGTTGAGGAGCAATATGAAAACAACGGTGAGTGCAGTCACCATAAAATTAACAAAGTGATAAAAGTGCAGTGATGAGAAGTGATGACTTCAAAAAAGTGATTAACTGAAAAAATATGTGTGTCAAAGGACAATGTGTTTTAAAAGTGATTTTGAGGTGTTACTCGGGATTTGATACACTTTTTTGAAGTCAGCGCTTTGGATCATTGTGATTTTATTAAGAAGTGACCCAGTTTGAAATATTTAAGAAAACTATTTAACTTCTAAAATATTTTATAATTACTTATAGCAGTTTGAATTTAAAAAAGTGACTAATCATTATTTATTTATTATTATTTATCGTTATATTTAAATACCAAAAAAACATTTAACACAAAACAGTAAAACAAGGAAAAGTCTCTTCTACGGATTAGATTTCATTCATTCACTTCAAATAATATCAAAACGCATTATTTTGGAATAATTCAGTAAGATACTTTAAAATGAAACAAACTCCCTAAGAAGGACCATTTAGTTAGACCACTATTCAATATTACAAGTACCTAAAAGCCTTTATTACCCTAACACCTAACTCTATAAACAGAACCGCAATGAAATCATTACGAGCCTATAATTCCACAAGTAGCAATAAAAGCTTAGATACACCAAGCCCGCAAACTGTGCCTTACGTCACAAAGGCTTGTCTAGCCAAATCAGGCCTGTCCGGTCAAACGAGATGTAACTAGGAAGACAATCCAGGAAATCTATGGTTACCTGATCACCTAGCTAGGGACTGCGTAAAACTATGATAATATAAAACTTCACTAGTTCGAATGTATTCTGCTAATTTAATTAACGAATTGAGGAGTAATTAAAATCCTTAATAAGCTTCTGCACCTATCGGAAGTCTAAAAACAGCAAACCAATCATTATGTTAATTAATTTACAAGCCTGATTAACTGTCATAGCAATTTTTATTACACGTAAAAGCTTGTTTAAACCTTAAAATACATAATTCAATGCGATAAGTCTGCTGTTATTAACCAACTTCAAAAAAGGAGGAGGTTCTCAGTTCGCTTGTATATTTTCTTCTTATATACAAAAAAATTACAAAAAATTTAAATTGGCTGTCTGATCGAAACTTATTCAAAACAATCTTATAAACTCGAAAAAGTAAATATCTTATTAAGTTTAGTTAAAACTACATCTGTGTACGAATTTACGTACTACATTTGAATTGAATTAGTCAACAAATACTATGGCGCAAATTTCCTAGTTTACCTCATAAAGGGTACGAATGCAGGCGATTTCTTGTAAAATTTACAATGAACATTATATTTGTCTCGTTATGGAGATTATTGAGCAAATGTCAAAGCTACTGGTTTTTCATTGATTGGTCAATTGAGACATGTCCGAGATTTTAAAATGTAGAAACTGCTGCAGTGTGTATGTGTAAAATCAAACACATCAGACATTTTAAAACACACATTTTTTCCTCAGGGAATCCTAGTGTGGGATCATGACTACGTATGTGACTGTTGAGTGTTATGTTATTTATAACTTCGCAAATAATTCAACTAAAAATAGTAACCGATTATAAAAAATGCCGAAAGCTGAAAGCTTCAGCCGTGCAGTTGTCAATTCCTAAATATGTTATTTTATTTGTTGAATTACGTACCAAGGGCCACTGAAATTATCAAAATCTATAAAGCCAAATATTACTAAGATATTGGTAGATATTTAACTGCTAGCTATTACGAAAGTCCACCATAAGTAGCTATCCCACGACCTCGTTCACTTTGTACAGTGATTAGCATCGTTTTGTCTAACTACAGTGCCTTTGTTCAACAAACGTTTGTTTTGGTAACATCTAGATTTTTGAAAGAATACGAGGTTGATGAACTGTACTGACCAAGTATATAAATATTTTATTTATATGATACATCTGTCTAAATATCCAAAGTTTAAGCAGATTTTTGGACGTTTTTTCTTACTACATGCCTCATATTGCACATAATGATGAATCAGTCTATTCAATAGACCCCTCTGTCTCCCATGGATGTCGTAAAAGCGATGGGCAGCAGCATCTACCTGAGTACTTAATACCAATACTGCAATCACCAATCCTGCCAATCGTGGTGAATATGGCAAATCCGCACCATTGCATTTTATAGTAGATGCCTTGTCTAGTAGCTACCGTCTATCGGCTGATAATGAGTCAGTATTAGTTGGAACAGGAATAGTTGTCTCTCACCTATCCAAAATATAAACTAGCCCGTAATTGTTCTCCCAAAACGTAGTACAGATTTGAAGCGATATGATAATTTAAAAGCTGTTGGTCTATATTATGCTTTAACTATGCAAAATAATAAGAAAAGTGAAGTAATGTTCTCTAAACTTACTGAACCTGTCAGTTTCATCATACAACAAAAGAACAACATACAATACCATAAAGGTTTGTAAACAAACGCACGTGCTGACGATAAATCAAGTTACTCCACCAGACTATAAAATACAGAATAAATAATAGTGATAGGCACTAAAATGGCACTAAACAGGTAACGCACCATTTCACCGACACATTTGAAGTTGAATAGCCGACAAACATGTTTAGAATTTCAAAATTGTTGTTTACCTACTCACCCATAATTGGTGTCAAAAACAAGATTGAAGTAAACTTAACTTGCTTTGTTTAAAACAAGTTAAGTTTAACAGCCCAATTATAAACAAAACTCTAATTTTCAAAGACTCATGAAGAGCCTCTATAGTAGTCTAACCAGTTTGCACACTAATGATTTACAATCAATAAAATTAAAACTAATTAGCATTCACAATCTAAAAATTATATTCAAATCGTATATATCGTTTTAATAAATAAGATTTGAAACTGCTCTTATTTAAATAGCTCTTTCACAACTTAATATCAAACGACCAATTATGATCATACTAGTTGCGCCCCGCGGTTTCACCCGCGTGAATAATGATGAAAATTGATGATGATGATGATGATGAAAAGTAGCCTATCTGTTAATCCAGGGCGTAAAGTATCTCCATCCCAAATTTCACTCAAATCCATTCAGTAGTTTTTACGTGAAAGAGTAACAAACATCCATCCATACTCACAAACTTTCGCGTTTATAATATTAGTAGGATAGTAGGATTTAAATAATCACTGAATCAAATGACAGCGCGATGAATAAAAAATTTAATTGTTTTACCACGCATTTCAATGTAGTACATAATAAAGAAAATTACTTAAATGTCTCTGTTTAGAATGTAGGGTTTTTTGTAGTACGGTGAACCATTTATATTATTTCATATTTTTTAGTCGTGTTAATTTTGTGGTTGTGCTATTTGTATTTTTCTCATTTTATTTCGCATATGAGAAGCAACTAGTATTTTATTATTACACGATCACTGATTAAGCAATAATGGGAAATGCAAGTAAAACCCATGGGAAAAGCTGAACAAAGAATTCGTGATGCAATTGTGGGATAGTTACAGCACTGTCTAGGTATTTGTTACAGCTTAATTATAGGTTTCTGATTGGTGAATTTACGATCTGATAAAATAATAAGTTAAAAGAAAAATAATGCTTAAATTACGCCAAATAATATTTAGTTATTAATTAAAATATTAACTAAGCTTAGGAACTCAACCTAGTTGAAGTAAACATAGATTTCGACATCCAGTATCATTCATCATTAAAATAATGTCACACTATCCGGGGAATTACTCAAGGTATAAGTAATGGTTGAAGATTGGTACAGATTATAATCGTGGTTGCTACATTCTGCGCGGGAGTTCGGCCGGTGCTTAGTTTGACTAGAGGTAATAAGCACTGGCACTAGGACATGCTTTTGAGTAAAATGGCTTTAGTACCTTATGCGAAATATCAAGAACACTAACTATTTACAAACCAAACCTTTGATATTACAAAGATGTTTCTCTTTTGTTAAAGATTTCTAGTAACAAATTATTTTTCCAAAAATTTAAATGTTATACAAGTCAGCGAGAATATTTGAAAATGCAAGATTAACGTGATAAATTCGTGACAAAAAAGAATGTTCTTAAAATAAAAAATAAAAAATGTTAATTCATCTCATTTATATTTCATGGGCACTATTCCAACTATTTTAATAAACGAATTGCGACAGTGACATCCGAAGATCTTACGAAAATTTCCAAAATTTCCGAATACGATGAGTTTCAAAGTAGGTTATTGTCACCATCCAAGGTCACCAGTGCGTGACCTTATAACTTTCGACACTTTCGTAGAACCATAATATTTAAACATGGCTCTTATACATGCTTTTCATATTGGCCCGTCAATTTTCACGTGAAGTGGTAATTTACGAAATGTATGCTTATTAGTTTGACAATAAGACCATAACAGTGTACGTAAACATGAACATTTGTGCCTTTCATAAGCGTCAAAGAATGAATCAATGAAATACTACTTGAATAAATTGGATTAACATACATACATACCCAACAGTTAGATACGTAGTCCTGATCCCACATTATCCATACTTTTAATGCTTTTTAGCATTATGTTCGTCTTTCTAGTTCTGTTATGTGCAATAAAGAATTTTCTATCTATCTATCCCTATGTCGTGGGTATCTACGAGTACCATGGTACTATAACAGGTCTGGGCCTGGAACAAATATTTGCAGATCATACAAACATTTGTCTTGCAGCGGGAATCGAACCCGCAACCGCTCGCATCTCAGCTGGCTACTCGACGATTGTTTTTCACTCGCGCTAATAGAGAATTGAATGGCATTTTGTAAGGGATCATTTCTCTTCAAATTTTTTTTGCACAAGTGATTCATGTTTCTTAGTTCGCTCATTAACTCAGTAATGAGTAATTCTCATGTTAGCGACACACAGTGGCTCATGGGAGTTGCGTCGGCGCTTGCGCAAGTGCCATCATTGATATTTGCAATGCAATGCAATGCATGCGTATTTACCGATTTGCAACCGTTTGAAGGTATATGATTAAGCGTTTTATTGAGCTGTTATTTAACTCATTGGTGCATGGAGGTGGCTTTAAAACCCACTATGGCGAAGTTAGAATGAATTCAACGTTTTAATAGTACTTATGAGCATTTTATCAGATTAGTTTGTTAAGTTCAAAGATGTAGTTTAATTTAATTAGAGTAATTTTGTAACAATTAATACATGATTTCATTATCAATCAAGACCGGAAGCCATAAAATATTAACTAAGTAATTACTAGAATTCTAGTTTGAAATTTCCGGTCAATAGGCATTGTGAAAATGAACCGGTTCAAAATAATTGTTGGGTGCTTTCTGAAAACCGAGTTTCACAAATTTGATTGGTATGAGGAATTTGGATCAAATATTAGCAGATTGCTAAACAAGTTGCTTGAATTGGATCATATTTTAACGTGAAGGAAGGATAATGTTAGAAGGACCTTAATTATTTTAATGAATTGTTATTTTTTATTGAATTCGATAATATCTTCTGCAGCCAGTTCATGTCCTAGATTTGCGCTTTTTTTACTAGTCCACATTAGCCCCTACCTTATCTTTATCTATGAGTTGAGTTATAGGCACCTTTTCGTTTTTAGCAAAGCGGATATCTAATATCTACAACTATGTCAGTCACATGACCTCTTATTTACATAGGCTTTTTATGCAATGGTATAAATAATTCAAGATAATTATCCATGTTGTAATAAGCCGTGAGTAATTTTACTGTCCTGTCAAATTAGTATTCGTAAAATAACCAGTTGATCTTGGTTTAGTAGGTAGCTAGTACAAGTCGGTGTGATTATATTAGAGAGCTTATTGAAATGTAAGAAGGGAGATATCTTAAATTTAATTTAATTTTAAAACAATTGAGATACTAAAAATATTATAATTGGTGATCCCGAAGTGTTTGATGCTAACAACAATAGTGTCCTCATACTCTTCTCTGTTTTACATAACTTCCTGCCTACCATAAAACAGGCTATCAGACAGGCTAACAGCCCACCTGATGGTAATCGGTTACCATTGCCTATAACCATCTGCAACACCAGCGTCATTGCCAATGCGTTGCCTGCCCTGAAGGAATCTTTTTAGGATTAAGTAATTGCACGAATGGGGAAGAAAAGATCTCTTAAAACGAGCTGTACAAGATACCCACGTGTCAACCCCTGTGGAGATTTAGGTCACTGGAATGCAGCTTGCGTAGAAATGCACTGTTTCATGTCACCTCCTATTTTGATTGAATAGCGCTTGAGTGATTCCGTTACCCAATATCACAGTCCATATGCCATATATCAAAATGCCGTAACATGATCGGTAAGGTATAATTTCATGATAACTAACTGCCGAATACGTTTCATCAATGTTACAAAACCGATTACAATATCATCATAATTCAAACCAAACGATCGTAGTTGTAATGTGATGACATAATAACGTGAACTTGGCAAAGAGCTAATTGGAACCAAGTCTTATCTAATTGAAGATTGAAGAACTCATCTTGAACTTGGAAAAAGATAGAATGTTAGTTAAACAAAGACAATTTGATGATAAGAGGACTCATAGTGAAGGGATAATCTTCTTCTCTCGTGGCACTGAGAAACATTGCGATAATATAAAGTAAAAAATAAAAAACTAAATACATTGATGCAACAACACACAGACGCTTAGAACAGACAAGTAGAAGATATGAATGAAATACAGACAATTAATAACATAAACAAAACATTACACACATAGGTATCTATAATTGTGGTATTAAACTGCATAATGATGCTCCAAGTGCCTAAGCACAATGGAACAGCACTGAAAATGATCCACGATGCGCAGACGCCCACAACTCTTGTCAATCTTATCACGCAATGCCAATTTTGCTAATGTGAATTTTGTATTGTTCCAGATCTGCTTAGTTTTCCTCCTGGTAGCCGCGGTGGCTGCCAGCGAGAAGAAGAAGACAGATAAGAAAGCAGAACCGCTGGACAAGAAGCTGGACAAGCGTGGCCTCCTGAACCTCGGCTACGGGTACGGTATAGACGGGCTGGATGTCGGGTACATCGGCAGCGGACATGGTCTTGGTGGCGCTTACAACGTCATTGACAACGGTTACCATGGTTACAATGGCTACAACGGTTACAACGGTTACAGCGGTTACTCCGGCTATGGACTCAACCTTGGCCACCACACCGATGTCACCAAGACCATTACCCTGGTCAAAGGCGTCCCTGTCGCGTACCCTGTTGACAGACCCGTCCCGTACCCCGTCGAGAAACACGTCCCCTATCCAGTGAAGGTCGCCGTGCCCCAGCCCTACGAGGTCATCAAACACGTCCCCTACCCAGTCAAGGAGTACGTGAAAGTCCCCGTACACGTTCCCGCTCCCTACCCCGTTGAAAAGAAGGTGCCGTACCCGGTACATGTTCCCGTCGACAGGCCCTACCCCGTCAAGGTTCTGGTTCCCCAGCCTTACCCAGTGGAGAAACACATTCCCTACCCCGTGAAGGTACCCGTACCCCAGCCCTACCCCGTCGAGAAACACGTGCCATACCCAGTTGAAGTTAAGGTCCATGTGCCCCAACCCTACCCCGTGATCAAGCACGTCGGAGTCCCCGTAAGAGTCCCCGTCGACAGGCCCTACCCTGTGCACGTACCTGCTCCCTACCCAGTTGAAAAGCCCGTGCCAGTGCCCGTCGCGGTTGAGAAGCCTGTGCCTTATCCCGTGCATGTGCCCGTTGACAGGCCCTATGCCGTCCCCGTCGATAAGCCCTATCCAGTTCCCGTGAAAGTCCCCGTGCCAGAGCCCTACCCAGTATACAAGCACGTGCCTTACGCGGTCGACAGACCCGTAGCTGTACCCGTGAAAGTCCCCGTTGACAGGCCCTACCCAGTGCACGTAGATAGGCCCTATCCCGTGACTGTTGAAAAGCCCTATCCCGTTCCCGTCAAGGTCCCCGTCCTCGTCGGACACGATCACAGCTATGGACACGACCACAGCTATGGACACGACCACGGCTACGGAAACGACCACAGCCACCTAAGCCTGGGCGGTTCCTACTACCACCACTAGACTAGTATAATTGTATCTCGAGTAATTGCATTAGGTATTTAAAACTCTCGCCAGTTCTGATTGATGGCCGGGACACCAGCAAAACGACCATTTTGTAAATAATGTCATGTTTGTATGGGCGTACGTGTACGTAGTGATATTAAAAGGTTACCAATTTTAGGTTAAGTTCTACGAAAAGCTATGAAAATAAAGTTATCTTTAAAAAACTTGTTCCTTGTTTTATTTTTAGACAAACAAAACAAACCTATTCAGCCAAGAAAAGAATATAATAGTTGTGACTAAATAGACAACAATGGATGACCTTTACACTATTTAGTTTGGCTTAGTTGAATAACACAAAACAGTATAAATAAATAGTTTTACATGAAAGCCCGTTGGGGTCAGACAGCCTATGCCACAAATCTGTGAACTTGAGAAAATATAAGATATTCCATGACTTGAGCCATTTATTGGATTGCCATGATATATTTTGAACATTTTGAAAAAATATAAGTATAAATATGAAATAAAATTTAAAAAACGATAGGTAGGTAGGTACGAGTACTATAACACTAAAGAAAGATTACGTAACAATAGATACCAAGATATTGTGACCAATAAACATAATAACATAACTTTCACTAAATTTAGATATTGAGTAAGTATATTTAGGCATATATTGAATTCGCTTTTTTCAAACGTAAGCTCTAATCTGAATAACAAATAAGGCGAACATTACTTGTGTAAGAGATCTAGATAATTTAGTATTTACTTCCATAAAATGCAAATACAGTCATTTAAGTTGTCAGCGTAAGAAAACTAACTGGTCAAGTGGTTTTATAATGTTACTCAATTCTTGAGTCGCAATTTAAAATATAAGCAACAGTGTTAGATACGTCTAACAAAAAAAAAACAAAAATAATAATAGAATAATTTAAAAAGCGAAGCGAGGAGCGGAATTGTTACTATTTATATTTGTTCGTCTATTCTAGATTGTAGAATAATTTACTTAAAAACGTTGTTTAAATATAATTATTGCTTATAATTAGTCCTGTCACTATTTGAAACTACGTAATAGTAAGTGATGGCAACATTTTGAGTACTGCTTAACTTTTGACAGATAATTATAAATACGCCCTATAACTTACAATCGTTTTTGAAATTTAAGCATTCTTTAAAATTAGCCCTGTTATTATTGGACACTATTAAATAGTAAAAATGGCAATATTTAAAGCATTGCCTAATTTTTGACAGATTTTTATATGTAACTAGCGGCCCGCGCGCGACTTCGTTCGCGTGGTCCCGGTGTTCCCGGCAGTTAGTTTGTTCTTCCCTAGACCTCCACGAACATTTCAAGACGAAGATAAGATAAATCCGTTCAGCCGTTCTCGAGTTATAGCGTCAGGAAGGAAAACCCGACTTATTTTTATATAGTAGAAGATGTATGCCCATTACTGAACACTTGACTAAAACGAAAACTATCAGTTAAAAAAGGAGATCGAAAACGTTATTATATTTGCATGAAACAAATAAAAAAAAAACAACTTAAACCCTTCCAACTTATTTAGAATAAAAGAATCACTTTATTATATCCCGTAAAAAATGAAGTTCCGTTTTATTACTTTCAAAATCTAGCCCCAGGTATAATTTGTCCTGTAATTTTTACTGAATTTATAGTTAACTTTGAATAAGTTCAGGTGTTTATCCTATACTACATACTTTATAAAATAACGTTTCAAAATAAGGACCAATTAGGTGCATTTTGCTTCATAATTAATGTTAGATTTTTTAAATACCTAGGTATTTTATTAGTATGCATGAGTGAATGGGCCTAAGGTTAAAAGGATTAGAAATACCAGAGCATATCGTATTTTTCCATAAATTATTGCTGCCCTTGTTCTTAGCATCTAAGTTCTTTTGTCTATATTTAAAAATAGATATCACGTTGATTTTAATTTTATTTCAGTCTCTTCATAACTTTAAACTGATAGTACAAAAAAAAATAATAATAAAGTAATTTAACAAATTATATAAGTATTAATATTAAATTTGCATGTGAATGTTTGTTCTTAGTTTTAAGATAGAAGAAGAAGAAGAAGAAGATAAGGACACATCATACTTTTCAGCAAAATAAATATATCTTTAGTCAATGAATATATTTATCAATGAATCTATCTTATAATAAAAATAAATGTTTCTTTGTCTCGTATGCGTTCCTAAACCACTATGCGATCAAGATAAAACTTTAATGAGTTTTATAGCACACTGTGACTTAAACCCGCACTTTACGCACGCTTTTCCGTGACTTAAATAGCTCATTTTTACACCGTGCGAAAATGAACGTCGGCTGCGTCACGTGCGGGTTTATGTCACTTGTGCTATAATATTATACGATACCTGTCACACGTATCGTAATATACTATTTATGCACCGGGAAGGTTTCTGACTACGCGCGAACGAAGTGGCGGGTAGGACACTAGTTATTAATAAATCTTTGATATAGTTTTCAAGTTATAAAAAAAGCTTAAGTTCGCAGTTTTCGTAGCGTTTTAACTCGGTTAAGCGGTTATGGGTTATGTAAGTATTGTTAAGGTTAACGTAAAGTGGAGTAACCGACCCGTCTGCATTACTCATTACTTGTATTTTGTACCCTACTTACAATTAAATTCTTTAGGGCTGATATCCACCATAGCGGAGAGAAGAGATCACAACATGGCATGGTGGACACATCAATAGATGTGTAATAATAAGCGTAATCGTAATTAATAATAAAATAATAATAAGTATTTATTTTCAATAAAGGTTAACAAAGTACGGTCACGTAGATATGTGTGTGTAGTGAAAACTTAAACTAATTAGGTAATGGGTAATCTAAAGTTGTTCCTTTTAAAAGTTCGATGTGAGCAAAACGGTACACTTTGCAACTAAACTTCAATATGTTGACTCCTTGCTCTAACTAAGTACAATTTAAACTTGTATGTAGACGCGAGGGATCTCTGCTTCGGCTAGGTATATACAAAACAATACGATTGTACACAATTTCTCCCACTCCTCTAAGGTTTACTGGAAGAAAACTCTTTTAGGATTAAGCTCGCCTTTGTACATGTCCTATGTGTAAGTTTATTTTTCTGTAATATTGTTTACTTTAAAGAATTAAAGAATGTCATTCAACCTCTTCTTCTTTTCGCTTTAATATAAATTGACCCTTACATAACTATTACACAGCTTACACACTTATAACAACACCTGAGGCTCTCATTATAGTGCTTCTTTATTCTACAGAAAAGAAACAGAAAGGCTTCTGTACTTAATTCCATCTAACGAAACCTTTGACCTAGCCTACTCATACATCACATGTAATAAATACCCTAAGTGAATGTAATTGCATTTACTACACATAAAACAAAGCAACATTGTCCTATTGTTGGTAGCTACTCACGCTGATACACGGCGAGCAAAAAAATTGTACAAAGATATTACTAGTAGTTTGCCCCGAACTGAAAAGTCGATGTTTCGATATTCGCCCCTAACTTAGCGAATTATTTACCGATTAAGATCATAAATACAAATCTGGAAATTTGAATAGTATCACCAACTTATCTATCAATTTGGTTGGTAGATGGAACATGACATATATCTTTCTCTCTTTCTTGCTATCGATGCACGTTCCTTACAGTATGAGAAACATCTTTTTTTTTAAACAGGTTTTCCAGTAGTTTGCCCCGAACTAACCCAGTGAACTTGATTTCAACGAGCTCATTATACGAACTTGCCAATTGTATTGATATTATCAACGTAGTTAGGTATATCAACCTTTCATGGCGATTGAATCGACAACGGTTCCAAAGTTATCGTCGAACAAACTACCATCAAACATAGATACGTACGAACCACACACATACATACGAACGCTGCCCCTCTAGTTAAAAAAGAGAAAAACGCTTCGCTCTTTTAAAAATAAAATAATTATGAAGGTCCGAGGCTTGAAATGTTTGAACGATAGTTGACAAAGGAGTCTGTTAATACTTAAAAAAGGTAAAAATTCAGTGTGTTAAATGCCATTTGGCGGAATCGTTATAAGCGTAGCGTAAACGTGTTTTAGCGCAATCATTATTGGTATATCCTATATATCCTATCCTATCCTACTATCCTACTAATCCTACTAATATTATACAAGTTTGTGAGTATGGATGTTTGTTACTCTTTCACGTAAAAACTACTAAATGGATTTTAATGAAACTTTACAATAATATAGCTTATACTTCAGAATAAAACATAGGCTACTTTTCATCATCATCATCATCAATTTTCATCATTATTCACGCGGGTGAAACCGCGGGGCGCAACTAGTACGGTATAAATATGTACATTGCTAATCTTAAAAAAATGTTTCAATTTTTAAAGATCAGCAATGCACATTAAATTTTTTATCATTAAAAAACTTTTTTTGTGGCCTAAATTGTACAATGCAACTCAACTGCAAGTAGCTAACTCATGAAAAGTTCATATTTTCTCGTTACCAAACAAATCCAGGTCCAGGTCAAATCCAGGTCAACGTGCTGTCTTACTTAACTTAATTCACAACACATAGACAGGAACTACACACACACACACTGACATAGGACATAAGGACTGCTAAGGTAGCAAACCATATGCATACATTATCCTCACAGAGGATACCAGAGGTAGCTGGAGGAAAGACTTGAAAAGACCATCGCAACTTTTGTTTTTTTTAATCATTATCACCTAGTACAAGTACTTCTGCTGGACATAGTCATCCCCATAGAATGCCAAGACGAAAGGCCTTGAGCCGCCTCAATCCAGCAACTTCGTGCGACCTTTATAATATCTTTAGTCCAACAAGAAGGGAGCTTTCCTCTACTCTTAATTTTGGAATATTAACTCCGTTACACGTTTCTGACTAAATTAATTCAAAAAACCAGCAGTTGCAAATATTTGTATGATCTGCAAATTTTTTTTTTGGGTCTGAGTGTTATGGTACCATGGTACTCATTGTTCCTGATACACACGACACAGGGCATTCTAGTGTAGGATCAGGACTACATAGGCCTCGTCCAGAAGAGGAAGTCTAAATACTGATGATGATAATGATGATGAGACAGCCAGCAAATGCTTTACGAAATTACTTTAATCAGGTCGGACAGACAGACAGGAAGGTAAGGATTGCAATGTTTGCGAAAATTATGTTAATTAAGAGATTTTAATCTGAAAGCCTGATGAGTGTTCTGTCTTGTTCTAGTTTTTTGTGCTCTGATACTTTTAAGAATATTTAATTCAGGCTGGGAAGTTTATAATTTTTGTAATTCACTAAAATGAAATGCGGAAACCTAATTTAAAAGTGAATACTATATAAATTATTTTATTAGGTACGCATTGTTGGCCATAAAACAACATCTGTGGCAGGGCAGGCGAGTAGCCGGCTGAGTTGCGAGAAGTTGCGGGTTAGATTCCCGTTGCGGGACAAATCTTTGCATGATCTGCAAATATTTGTTCCCAGTCTGGGTGTTATGGTATCATGGTATTTGTAGTTCTTGATACCCACGACACAGGGAATCCTAGTGTGGAATCATGACTAACGTAGTGATAGTTGGGTGTTAAAAAAAAAAGTCAGTTCTTAAAGATTCTCTCCGTCATAGCGTGGACTAAAGGGAAATAACAAGATCCGTAGAAGAACACTGACATAGCTCTTAAAATTAGCAACCTAAAGTGGCAAAAGGCAGGCCATATAAGAGTAGCTCGCAGAACTTATAACCGTGGGGGGACAAAGGTTCTTGAGTGGCGCCCACGAACCAGATGACGCAATGAATCTCTTGATCAATCAACGTCATACTAAGGTATCAGGAAGTCGGTGGATAGAGGCGGCTCCGTTCGTCAAGGCATTCTATGGGGAGGCCTAACATATTTTATTGAAAATATGTTCATCTTTTATGATATATTTAGAGTATTGTAATTTTTAAATTTAAATAAAGCGCCATCTACATCAATTTAACAGAACAATAATGCATTTGAGTATCAAAGTTGCGTTTAGAAAGTATTGTTCGTAGCTTGATCAGATGACAGCTGTAGTTATACCAATCGCCGCAAGAGGGCTCCTACTACGTTCACTACGTCATAAAGCCGAAGCTAACCTCAAAGTTTCACTGGCTAGAGCTTTGTTTGTGGTAAAATAGCAGTAGCCACATTGTTTTACAAAATTTATTTCATTTAAGAGAATGTCACTGGTAGCTTGAAAAACGGCGCTTACGCGCGAACGAAGCTTGCTTCTAATTTTGCTACTATTTCTTCAAACTCCATTAAACTGTGTACACATGAGCAGTTCTTTAACATCTAGACTTGTGGTGCGTTAGTTTCTTATAAAATTATAATTTGGTTACCAAATCATAAATTTAATAAAAACGAATATTTCAAAACTAACTCACCAAGGGTTTAGATATTAGTGTACACAATTTCATGGAGTTTGATGAAGTAATAGCCAAAATAGAAGAAAACTTCGTTCGCGTACAAGAGGACGTAAGCACTCGATACCTGTACTTCTGCTAGAATAGTAGGTACTACAAATGGAGAGAGCTCTGAAAATTATGCGTGGTTTAACTTTAAAAGATAATTATAGAGACACAGTGTAATAAGAGATGACTCTATACGCGGATAAAGTTGCGAGCGTTTCACTATTTAACCATAATTGTATAATATAATTGTATGGGCGTCATACATGATATGAGAGTCGAACCTTATCATCATCATCACCATCCTGTTTACGTCCACTGCTGGATGAAACCTCCCCCATTGAATACAATGGGGGATATGCCATAATCACCACGCTTGGCATGCGGATTGGTGATCGCAGTTTGGTGTTAAGTACTCAGGTAGATGCTGTTGCCCATCCCCTGGTGTAAACTCTTAATAAGGCTTTAATACATCCACGGGAGGAGAAGGACGGATCTATTCTTAGGCCGGGCACAACATGACACAGCCTAGAATCAAACCAATAAATAGTAGCTAGATTCCCAGCGGGCAAAACCAAAATGAGTAACACTGTTACTCCTTGGGGTTTTTTGTTATTGAGTAACAGTATTAGTGTTACTTAATGGGAAAAAATTAGGAGAAGTATTCCCAACGAGTTACTCCATGCTGAAGGTCATGCATTGATTATGGATGAGACCAAGCTAGGAAAGGCTTGGCGCCATTACTAAACACCTCATAAATCATCATTTTATATTAACCATCTATAAATTTTGATCGACCTTCTGATTTGATGATAATATTATAATGCCGCTAATTTTAGATGTTTGTTAGATTTCTTCATAAATTTGCTAATATTTTTTGCATAAAATGAGCCTACGCGCACTGCGCTAGTAACAACGTTTTCACACCACCTGCTCGACAATGTCCAATTACAAATCATGCAACCTCAACGTAAAGTAAAGCATTGTCTCTCTAGGGATATAAAGTTGTATGAAACTCCCTAGGGATTAAAGTGATTTGTATTTGGAACGTCAAATTCGTATGGAGACTCGTGGAAAACTCTAAGTAAAAAAATGCCCATATGGCATTGTAAAGAGGTTTGTTGGAAATTCGAACTGGCCACCATAAGCAGAAATAAAAAAAAAAAAAAGGTGCGTTTACAAAGAATGTGAACAGCAAGTTTGGTGCTGTGATTTTCAGTAAATTTTATTGCAATATACATGTTGATAAAAAATTACAAACGATAGTGATTCTACTCCAAAGTTTATCAAAACAGACGCTTTAAAGATTATTGATAATCTGCTACCGCAAAAATCAAAACAAGCCCTGGCTTTTAATTGTCTCGCAGAAAGTGTGAAAAGTAGAGTATGCTCCTCTGGAATAAAGCCTGTCTTCGTCTTGGGCAGCTTGAACCCCTTGCTTCACTCAGGACTCTATATAACTCCCTCGCTACACTCGGGAGTTAACTTTAGAGTCCCTCGTTACGCTCAGGGTTCAATATGCCGCCCGCGACATAAGACACTGCTTTATTCCCTTAGTGCATAATCTACTATTATTCAACCTTTTCAGCACCAAAAAATAGTGGTTCACTCCGAACTTAGACCTTGCAAAAACAAAAGATGTAGTACCTGCATATTTTACCTCTCTAACCGATTTAAACATTGGGATGATAATTATTCACGGGAATACTTCAAGATCTACCAGAGACGAACGATAAATTTAAATTGAACTAAATAACAAGCCGTAAACACTACTACATACTTAATAGTGTGTACAAAACTGACGATTTAAAGTGTATCGAAGAACCTAGTGTCCAAAATAACTGAGCAACAACGTTATTAAAATGTAAACAAATAAGAATTCAACAATGGATGTTAAACAGGTTTCATTTAATAGAGCACAAATTGAACTTCTTCAATTTTAAACTTTACCAAATCAAATCAAAGGAATTGTATTCAATGAAATGACAAGGATCATTTTAAATCGTCTTTTAAATTAAAACTACTCTTGATCCTGTACCCTTTTTTATACTACTAGGCAAGCAAACAAGCATACATTCCAGCTGATGGAAAGCAGTTACCGTAGTCTATGGACGCCTGCAACATCAAAGGCATCACACGCGCGCTGCCGACCCTGAGACAAAGATGAAAAGTCTCATGCGCATGTAATTTCACCGGCACCCGTACCATTCAAACCGAAACAAAAACCTGTATTTATGTCACAAAAGCTGCACAATCTAAGCGTTGAGGATTTACCGAAAGTACCCTAAAGGTTTTTGACACCCCAAATCTCATCGACCCATCTCGCTTAACGGAAGGATACACATTAGAAGAAAAATAAACGATTATTATATTATAGTGTGTCGGGTACGTCCTAACTCCTTACTTAATGCACCGAATTGTTGCTCAATATACCACGTCACTGAACTATGGACTATGAATTCATAGACAGTTACACCTACGTTCATGCGTCATACCTACTCAGATTTACTTACGGTAAAACTTGCACAGACTTAAGCGCTAATACGCTCTTCAAGTATCTCGTGATTCACGGATATTGTTTTTGAAATTAAATTTGCTTGTCTGTTTTTTTAGAACTTAATTTTTCACGATCAAGACGTATCTTTGCATGTAAGATGTCCACTGCTGGACGAGGCCATGAATGCAATTGGGGAGATTGCCATAATCACCACGCTTGTTAGGCGGATTGGTGATTGAAGTTGATTACTCAAATGAATTCTGCTGTTCATTCTCTATTGTAATCCCTTAGTCAGCTTGTATGATATCCACGAGAGAGGGAAAACTTCTTAAGGTGATTCCTCTCGCATGTGGCGCGAAATTCAAATTTTATTGTGTTTTTTATAAATCACAGCTAATCAACACTTCTTGAGATAGAGAAAACAGATTTTGCGAAAACTGGGAGACCTAGCACACATGTTTTAATTGATAGTATCTCATAAATGTCATTAGTTAAGCTACGCATATCTTTAAACCAAAAAAACACTGTAAAAATCATTGAAGAGTATTCGTAGCTGAAGTAATGATCTATATGTAAAACTATAAACTAAAACATGTGTGTTAGGTCTCCTAGTTTTCGCAAAATCAGTTTTTACTACCTCAAGAAGTGTTGATGAGCTGTGATGAGCAAAAACGCAATAAAATTTGAATTTCGCGCCACATGCGAGAGGAATCACCTTAAACCGGAACTTCTTACACACCCCTGGCCAGGTGTGTATACTTAATAGTGTCACCTCTTTAAATGAGCTTAGCAACCGTAGCTACACTCCCTGCACCAAATACGTGAATGAAAGGTAATGTTTTAGCCACTTATGCTGTGTAATTGAGTTGTAACCTTGTAATAAAGCCTAGAACACACCATAAAATTGTTATTACAAAACCTAATCATCCTTAAGTACTGTTGGATTGCATATTGTTGAATTTCGTAATGTAGAATGTGATAAATTATGTTGCTTTTTGTTTTTATTCCGTCTGCAAAATGTTGTAGAGCCACCTTTCACATGCAGAAGCGATTGGATGACGTTGATTGATCGTTTTAACACTTACCAGTTAGTGGTAATACTATTAAATCAAACGTTTGCGTATTTTATTATATTTTGTGTACTTAATTAGTTCAATTGGTCAGCATATAGATATCTGAACAGCTTGAGATATATTAGCCTTGAAAAGAGCTTTGTAACCGATAGTGAAACCAATGTGGTGAATGGGTTGAGTGCCTCGCGACAAAACTCCTCTCATGTACATGTCACATGTCTTCAAAGTTTTGAATTTTAGGAAGTACTTAATCAAGATGAATTCCTTTTAGCAATTTGCCTTTTTATAACAAGGATTGGATGCAAGATACTACGCCAACAGATAATATCTCAATGATAATATATAGTGATTGGTAGGTATACTAAACTGGCGTGCAATGAAATAAAACACTACCTCCCAAACTACGCAAGATATTGAATTGAAATAAAATATCTAAAAGTAGGTCATCGAAAGTATAGTTAGATATATTTTCTTTCACGTAATACAATTTATTTTAGGGAGCTATCTTGCATAAATTAAGAGATCTTGGCTCTTCCATGTAACCCCTTTTCATTGCACGCCAGTGTACTTCTATTGAGATTCGAGACTCATTCATGGGACTAGCACGTTTTTTATATTACTAACTATATTGCGCACTGGCTGAACGTAATAAATATAACTATTTACTATATTTGTATTTATGGAAGGAAAAGATTAGATTTATTTACATTAAAGCAAGTAAATTTTATTAAACTTAAAACTCCCTACTCTGACGACCTCTGTGGCACGGCAAGCGAGTAGCCGGCTTAGATGCGGGTTCGATTCCCGCTGTTGGACAAATGTTTGTATGATCTGCAAATATTTGTTCCGGGTCCAGGTGTATGGCACTCGTAATTCCTGATACCCACGGCACAGGGAATCCTAGTGTGGGATCAAGACTACTTATGTGACTGTTGGATGTTATGTTAACCTCATATTACTATTATGTATAAGGTATTTACATAAAACTATGTATAGGTAGTTATGATTTAGTATTCGCTCAACTAGTATTGTACAAAACAAAATTGTGTTCATAAACACATTCTCATTTGTAGTAATTAGCAACGGATGTAAAACCTAAGTGTTATGATTTTGAAATATTTTAATTGCTATAATGATTAGTAGGCCAGTAATAAAGGCAAAATAAGACTTTATTTATATGTGGATAGAACTGAAAATGGTTACAAATTTTTACAATTACCAGGTATGTTAGTAATTTCGTTTCTACACTCATAAGTACTTGTATATTAATTAAGAAAAAAAAATACGATTAAACAGAAAGACCAACCAAATATTTGCCTTAAAAATATTTGGTATGAAAAGAAAACGGAAAGGAAATTAAATGAAACTGGTTAAGTTTTTAAGATTTGGTACGACAATATCCAAATCAAACTTTATTATTGTAAAATTAACTGGTCCTATTCAATATTACTAGTGTGGTTTCATAAGGAACAACTTGTCACACTAACACCCAACAGTCAAATTGATCCCACACGGTGTTCTTTTTGACGTGTTAACGTCTTATAAATCGATGGAGCCGGCTGCACGCTCGAAAAAACATGACTAATGCGTCGTTACCTCGTCATACGTCGTTACCTCGTCATGCGTCACCTCGCAAAACGCATGCGGTGACGCTGCATGCGCGACGCGCATGCGCTATATATGCTATATATATATATATGCGCATGCGCTATATATGCTATATATATATATATGCGCGTGCGCTATATATGCTATATATATATGCGCATGCGCTATATATGCTATATATATATATATGCGCATGCGCTATATATGCTATATATATATATATATATATATATATATATGCTATATATATATATATATATATATATGCGCATGTGCTAACGCCGCACGCGCGCGAGCGCGGAACGAGCGACAAAGAAGCGCAATAACGACGTTGACACGTTGAACTATCGTCAGTAAACCGACTTTACAGACAACCGTTTTTTTTTTATTGTGGGTACCAGGAGCTACAAGTACCATAGTCTCCAACACCCAGAAGCGGAACCAATCTTTGCAGATCATGAAAGCACCCATTGCGATACAGAAGAGAAAATATTGGTGAAAATCCCGAGGTTGAGTACAAAACGCTACTAGCACCTACTTTCAAATCTTGTTTGATTAAATAAATCATTGAGATCTATCATTGTTTAAAATTATCAAATAATAAAATTATTTTAGAAAAATTACGACTATACACCACGTACTTTACTATTCTCCTGCTGACACCCCCCGTTCCCGTCTCACGACCTTTGAGCGTGGTCGCGGTCGGTGCTCATGAGGAAGGGCCTCAAAATGGTCAACGAAACGTCAGCAGGAGAATAGTAAAGTACGTGGTGTATAGTCGTAATTTTTCTAAAATGATACGAAGCCACGATAACTTCAATTCTATTATTAAAATTATTAATTGACTCTTTTATTGTTATTTTCGGGACCTTGACTCTACAAATAACAATTGTAATACAATTGTAAAACGATTACTACGGTATAACTTGCATGTAACAGCCGATACATGGTACGCGAGGCCTATGTCCCATGTACTTCCACAGGCTGATAATGATGATGGTGAACAGCCGATGTTGCAGAGATAAAGAAACAATGATACAGATTACTTTCATCACTACACCATGAGAGTGATATTCAAATTAGCACATACGTTTTTCAGTTTACCAATAAAAGGCTCAAGATATAAGAGATGAGAAAAAGTTGATGTTGATTACACTGACACGTAAAAAATGTTGTAACTGTACGTATTGAGTAACCGGATTGACGTATCAGCACAGAATATAAATTATACGGTATCAGTTAGTTGGGAGCAAGTATAAGTTCCTTGGTTGGGAGTAAATGAAAATAAACTTGTTAAAATTACTCTTGTATTGTATTTTGATTGCAAGCATTTTTTTATAGGATTTGACACTAAACCCTCAATTTGACCAAAATCGAAAGTATCCTTATTTAGGTATCTGTTACTAAGAGCACTAAGAAAAAGCTAAGGGAAGAAAAGTTTGGCATCTTTTGGAGGAGGCCTATACCCAAGCCTATAGCAAGGGGTCCTTAACTTAGTTTTAAGAGATGTATAAGAAAATTGATATTTTAAGTTTATTTTAGTTTAAGGAATATTAAAGGCTTTTTTTTTTTTTTATTAATTGCTAAGAGCACGGAAAAGCAGGCTTCTTATTTGATAAGCTAGAACAGAAAGCAAAGTTTTTATTATAACATAGTTTGAATTTTTACAAAGAGCATAAATGATTGTTAAAATTTAGATTGACGACCTCTGCAGCGCGGCTGCCGATTAGTTGGCTGAGATGCGAGAGGTTGTGGGTTCAATTCCTGCTTCTGGACAAATGTTTGTATCTGCAAATAGTTCCGGGTCTGGGTGTTATGGTACCATGGTACTCGTTTTGTTTCTGTTCTATATTTAAGTATTAAAAATTACTCTTAAGTTTTACTATACAAATGGATCTCACTGTTATCTGAAATAAATTGTTTGAATTATTTCCTCTTGAAACTCTATAATCATCATCATCGTTATCGTCATCATCAGCAGCAGCCAGAAGTTATCCACTACTTGACATAAGCTTCCCCATAGAACTCCACGTTGAATCGTCTTGAGCCACTTCCAACCATCGACTTCCTGTAATCGTAACAATGTTATAGTTCTATCGAACAGAGGCCCGTTGATACTCTTTGCGCCCTACCTTTATACCACAATGGCTCTCGTGATATCCGCCGGGTTTGCTCCACATACGCACTGGACATCTTGCGCGACATTGCAGCAACACTTGACTGTGCCTACACCGTGAAGGCAAATGTTAAGTAACCTATTAGCCTGGTGCTTGGAATGAATTGGAACGATGCACTCTGTGGATAAAAAACTTAATTCATCCAGCCATTCATTCAGTTTGGATAAAATTAATCTGGCAGTCCCATAACCAGCTACGGGCCCGAGTTCGCCACTTAAAAGATAATACGTTGGGATATTCACAGTGTGATAGTATAGCTTCCACAAAAACCGTTTCTGAAATAACTACATCAGGCAACAGCTAACAGCATACTTAAAGTCTAATTAACTAGTTAAGTTATGTTGGATTGGTTATAGAAAACAAAAGTGCTACTAGAGTGCGAGGTTTACATGGTTCTGCCTTCTGACTGAATTAATAACACACTCTGATTAAGATAGTCTCTAAATTTGAATAGAGTGCTTTAAATATATTATCTGACGTAGTTGTAGTAAAAGGAACATTATCTGCATAAAATTACAATGTATTTTATACAAACTACAATATAATGTACGTATCACCATCATCGCGTGAGAACAAAGCTAATCCAGATTCCGTGACAATGTCAATTCAAATTGTCCAAATACCTCCAAACGATTGGATGCAGTTGAGCAAGTGCTTTGAGAATCGCTGTGGAATGTGGTTTTGCTTCGAATTAGATCAGCATTTGGCATCCTAGTCTATTAAGGGAAAGGTCTTGTAACTTCTCTTCATGTACATTTTAATGGTCGATAGTCAGGCATTTGACCATCCTCTCAAATAATGGTAAGTGTCAATGCGATTTAAGAATCAAATCTTAACAAACACAAAATACTATCTCCACAACAAAAAGAACCTTGGACCAATGACAGTCAATTCACAGAAACGTTTAAAGCGTGCAGCGTTTGCGAAATGCGGCTATTTATAGTATAAGTATCAACGTTCTTAAATACGTCTTTGTATAGGTATAACAACAATGACGTCAATTCAAAATCAAAATTTGATGTTGTAAGCTAAGTATTAGTAAATACTATAGGCCTCCATTTCCTAGCATTCTTTTGTTTGGATGGGTTTCTACGAGTCTTTTTGTACAAATAGTGCAAAAGGTCTAAAACTAGAGATGGTTATATGAAAATATTATTTGTTCAAAAGCATGTTCAAATAACTAAAACATGTTTTAATCAGTTTTATTTAAAATGGTTAAAATTAGTAATTAACTAAAGTTTTGTTTTATTTTTTGTATGTACGGAAATTATATAAATAATAATTTCATACTAACAGACTTCCGGTCATTGAATAAACAACAATAGTCACATAAAATTACGTTCCAACATTTTTGATCATTATTTTGATTTATTGTGGGATTTTTCACTGTTTCTAGCCTGTGAAATATTTTTTCATAGCTTAGTTAACACACTCATATACCTACCCGTAGCATTTTAGCAAAACAAAAACATATAACATTGAATTTGAAGTGTTAGTTACTAAAATTGTGTATACATAATATGTATACTTATTTAAGTAGAGCCGCTAGAGACAGAAAGAGATGAAAAGAGCTGGAAGAGGCTTTTACCTCTAAAAGCGGTCCTTCCGACAGACAGATAAATATAAACATGTATGAGATACATTAGTACCATTTAAGTATAAATTAAGTAGCGTTTTTTAAGTTAATCTTGTTGTGCAAGGTATTAATAAAGCTTATAATATTATTATTATTAACATATTTAGTTTAGGCAATAACATCTACTGAAAATGTAACTTAGACAGAGGCCATTTTAATATTTACATTCGAATCTACAAGGACCTGGCAGAGATACTGATAAATACTACGCGTGACCAGGATACTGGATTTTATTTCGGCCAGTGAAAAAGCATTGCCATACAACGTGGCAATGCCGCCAGTAATCTGGGTATGATGCCATTTGGTGACGCCATGGATCGACTGTATCTATGAAATACTTGTTCCTCATAGATAATCCAGTTGACAAATATAAGATTTGATTGTTAAGTTAGCTAAGTAATGTACATCACTTACACCAACCAAGAAGAAGAAGAAGAAGTTGGAAGAAACCAACTAACAAAATATAATCCAATGTTGATTGAAATTAATAAATAATTAAAATTTAATTTTAGGTTAGAGCAATTGAGCAGGTACTTTAATTTTATTTTGTTAAAATTTTGCTGTGAATCAATCTAACTTTTGACTTTAAGCAATAGTATTTTTTTGTTTAAAACTAATATACATACACTTATAAAACTACTAATTAGAGGTTATAATGTCGCGTTGCAAACAAAATAATATAAAATGAACTACTTATAATAAAATTATCCACATGTCTCACCTTAGAGATTGTTACTTATAATATGTTACAAGGAGAAATTGTAACGAAATAATGCGGAAAATATAGTGCAACATTTCATAATTATTATAATGACTTGTGAAATAAATGGTACGAACAACTGCACGCATTTATAATGAGTCATTTATAATGAGTTTATAAGGCTTATTATAAATGATCTGTTTTTTTAATGTTTCGAAGTAGATTGATGTGTTGTGGTTGACTGACAATCATTTACTTAAATTTCCGTAGATTTAGGTCAAAATGATTGTAGAAGTGTACACAATATTTTACGACATTATTGGTACTTAAGGGACTAGTATGTGATAAAGCTTGAAAAGTGTTGTTTTCAGAAGCCAAGAATTTCCACAATTTAGCTTTATTCTTAACTATATTTTGATTATTTACTTATTCTAAATTAATTCTTAATAATTATTTTAGGTCAAGGGACGCTCTTATCTGGCTCAATTCATTAATATTGCCATTCAACGTGGCAATGCAGCCAGCGTTTTGAGAATGCTTCCATCTCGTAGTGATTTGGATTAAGTGATCTTTAGATCGTTTGCAATGGTCTTTAGATAGCTCAACTGTTTCATCCATATTTTTTTAATTTTGTTTATATTTGTAAATAAGTGAGCCGTGAGCTTTTTCTAAATTAGCCATTATTAGATTATTCAAAAAGTTTACATACTTGTATTGAACCTTAAATGTCTTTCAATTGATCGAAATATAGTCAAGAATAAAGTTAAATTCGGGAAAATTCTCGGCTTCTGAAAACATCACCTTTTTAGCGTTTTTACTCTTGACTCTTTGGGAACAGTAAATATAATACATATTTTTATAATTGTATATAAGGGTACAGGTAACATATTATTTTGACACCCCCAGAGTAACGGGACCGGAAGTGATCATTACGTAGACGGATGTAAGTGTAGCGACAAAAATTTGAACTATACCGTTATAAATAAACCTCATAAATAAATGAAGTACATTTTGAAAAAGCTTTTAATTAAATCATTTGGACAACAATAGATAGAATACGTTTACCAAATCACTTATTTTGCAGATGACTAACTAGTGTGTTGAAAAATTCAAAATTTTCATTAAGTTTCGGAAATTTATTATTTTAAAACTATTTTGAACATAATAAAATAACTGCGTAATTTTTTTTTAATTTAGTTTGGATTTCGATTCAATTTGATCAATTAACGTAATTAAAAAGTAGGTTCAAGTGAAACTTAAACTAAATCTACTTGAACGCAATAAAAATAACATCCATCCTTAATAACCAGTAATCACACCAAACGCCAGCTTTAGATCGTTATCTTTTAACAGATCATTTTAATAAATTAAAACAGACGCAGGTAGATCTGTGGTAGGCCTCCAACTCCTGTGGATGTCATGAAAGGTGACTAAGGGATTACGCAAGGGGATGGGCAGCAGCATCCACCAGAGTAATCAACACGAATACTGCAATCACCCATCCGCCTGCCAACCGTGGTGATTATGGCAAATCCCCCCATTGCATTTTATGGGGGAGGCCTCGTCCAATAGTGGACGTCTAAAGGCTGCTGTGATGTGTTATAGGCTATTGTAGGTTCTGCAAGCCTATTGCCAGTTCAACTTGCTAATTCTGAGAATTATGGTCACTTAAATTGAATAAAATAACCGCACTTAAATGTGTTAAAAGTTTTCAGGGAGGCAATTAAAAAGAAAAAATAGTTCTTAAAATTCCGATAGATGGCGGTGACTCGACATGATTTTTTCTTCTGAAGATTTTGCAAAAGCACCACAGAGAACAAATTCTCTTTGTTTTAAATTTTTTTTTTGCTCCATGTTTCGCGTTGCGATTCTAAAGCTCGTTTTTCAAGTCATATATAGACCGGTCTACTTGGTCCGGCTTCAACAATAACAACAAAAAATTATAACAATAACAAATAATCAGAATTTCAACAAAAACTTTACGTAGACACTTGCTTTACTTCACCAACGAACACCATGAGCGAGTGAAGTCAGTGACACTGACAGTTGGTGGCTGACCGACACAATTTAGACAACCATGTCTGGAGTGCGCAATCTATGCAAGAATTTAGAACTATTTTCTTTCAGCTGTCAGAAAACTTCCCATTGCTATTGAGCTCTCAGTGGTACATGCCAAGTATTCAAAGTCAGATAATAGTACAGGCAAATTAGCAAAAAGTGTGGACCTAATTCGTGTAGTCGTGGATTCGTTCGTCGCATAACGTTTCTGGCGCATACGGAACCCTTTTAAATATTAGGTACAAACTTAAAAAGGCCGTAAATTTTAAAATAGAAAGAAATTACTTGATGCAAGTTAAATTACGTATAGAGAGACTGTCTTAGTGCATTATTATTTTAATAAAAACCACGTGCATGTAGGGAACACAGTGTTGAACAAATGCATCTTCCGTAAAAAAAAACCAGTATAAAACTTCCGGCGGATGTAGTACTAATTAAATGAATAAGTTTAAGTCGATTTCCAGAACTACATTAATTTTCCCCGAAGTAGAGCGACTATAAAATTTGGAAAAGTGCCTTCCGTGAGACGCACCATGGTGCAAACCTGGTAATGTATTACGAAAATTTTTCTGATATGTCTATCAATTTGCACCTTAATTTTCCCGGAACCGTAATAACCACAAAAAGTTTTTTTGTAGATGTTTTTTTTTTGTATGTTCCGTATGTCGGATTTAAAAAATACTTTGTGCAAATGTAGATCATAACGGTTCAAAGTCTATGCCAAATTGCACCGACTACTTCGATTTCCCCCATTAAGTTACGGATATTTTTATGGTTTTCACCCTATTTCACCCTGTTCCGGAGGGTGAAATTACTGATGCTTATTATTAGAGGTGATTTTTAAGCCATACAAAACAATTAGAAAAGTTTTCATGACTACATCTAATTAGTTCCACACTTGTGCAAAAAATCACCTAATTTGACTGTACTATAAATACTTTTGACAGTGGGATATATTAGTAAATGCATACATATTGTTATGATAGACCCAAATACATTTTACGTCAGTCCTTTGCAACACTAATTTTGTAATGTAACCAAAAGTATATGCATTTCGGTCATGATGACATTAAAATTATTATTCTTGCACAAAAATCTGAGCAAATTGCATTATGCACAAAAATAATAAAAAAAACGGCCAAGTGTGTGTTGGACTACGCACAGTGAAGGCTTCCAAAGTCAGTAGTCAGTGTCAATACAGGGCTGCAAGTACTTAGGACTCGATTCGATTTTGACATTAAAATTCGACAAAACGGGACTATGTAGAGGTAATAGTCCCATTTTGTCGAATTTTAATGTCAAATTTATCGAATCGAGTCCTACGTACTTGCACTGCTGGTCTTAATCTGTCTGTTTACCGAATTTAATTACAATCGGTTCAGCTGTTATGGCGTGGTTTAGTAACTAACACCCAAACATCCAATCTTTCGTGTTCATAATATAACTGGAATAAGATTACAAACCCAATTATTAAATATAAAAAACAACCGCACTTTACAAGTACCGTTCAACATTTTTATTTAGAGTTTTTATTTCTTAACAGTTTAGGCATTTTGTATTACCTAACAAAATTTCAGCTTGATGATAATTATCTACGGCTCCTAATTATGGACGGACAGACAGACAGACAGACATGGCGAAAAATAAGGGTTCCTTACCCAACTTCGGAACCCTAAAAAGCAAAGAACAATATCCTATTGTTTTTAAGTGTAAATTTTAAATAGTTGTTTATTAGTTATTTTATGTTTAACAATATTTGCCTGTATTAATAATAGAACTCAATTCTGAGAGTTATCTAAGTGCGTTCCAATAAAAAGTTCATATGATTACGAGAATTTGTCTTCAAGTTTCTTTCCTGTTTTAAAAAATTGTTAACAAAACAGGAAATTAACAATATAGAAAGTAATTTATGGCAGCAAAATTAGCTGTTTTACGCAAAATTTTTCACGATTACATTCCTGAGGTTTTTTAGACTTAAAAACCCGTTATTGACATTCTGTTTTCAATAGTAATATTCACTGATTGGTTTTCCAAGAAAAAACTATATTATCTAGGTTTGCTTGGATAAAACTCTTTGTGGGTTAAGCTTTTGCACACGTAATTTCATTCAGACTAATATTTATATAAAAAATCATCTCTAGTGAAGCTAGGCTTTCCAAGATCTTTGGCCAAATCAAAAAGAGCTCCTCTATAGTCACAGTTCTTATAACTTTCTGGGATCATCATAGCTTGCCAAAATCTATTACTTCGTTTCCAAAGTAAAGCAAAATTTTTAAATGTGTCAAATGAAGTCATCTAACGACTGCACAAAACAAGTTTTTAACAGTGGGCGTTTGCATTGGCTAATAAGTGACGCTTTGTAAATTCTAGATACTCACTGCACCCATACTTAATGACTTTTAAGTGAATATATTTGTTATATAATCAATATATACAAAATCGTTGCGAGACTAACTCACTGACTGACTTAGTCTGAACCATAAGTTATTGGGAGGGTACCTACATTCCTTTTGTGGTTTGGTGGTGCAATAAGAAAGGAATTTTCAAAGTTTACCCCTTGAAGGGGTGCAGATGGCTGTTGAAGTTTGTATGGAAGAAACCCTACATAGACAGTCACGAACGTTTTACTAGTATAAATATTTCCACGACTACAAAACGAACGACGCAGTATAGGAAGGCTTTCAATAAACCAAGGACATTTTGAAGGTCTCAGGAAGTCGGTGGATGGAGGCGACCCAAGACCATTCGTCATGGCATTATATTGAAGAGGCCCATATCCAGCAGTGGATTTCTATAGATGATGATTTAAGGAAATTACTTTATTTACACAAAGAATAATAAAAGTAATACTTATACAAAATTTTGCTATACAAATTAAACAGTTGAGCTATCTTTAGATCATTTACAACGATCTTTTCGTTTAGTAATCTGAACTGAATAAGCACATTATTATACTTTGACTAAGCACAAATAGGGCAGACCAAACCAAACAGTAAGCTTGATAAAGCAAAAATGCGCTGCGACGCTTGAAAAAGACATTTTAATTGAATATATCATAATGTATAGATAATTTTACAAAATCCTATAAACAAGTCTTCAGTTTTATTGTATTGATTTTATTTATCTTATTTCAACATAATAATCTGCACCATCATATTGAGAAACAATCGAATCTAGGCAAAAATTAGAGCTTAATTTACTTTGTGTTTTTTTATATCGAGAAAATATTGCTCTATCGTTTTTTTAAGTAGCGTGATTGCCTTAGAATTTTGATGTAAAATCCATGAATATTTTTAAAGGTATCGGTTTTTATAGTGTATACTTATGGTTTTTTTTCATATTTTTAAACTGAATATTGTAAATTGTGTGTTAATTTTACTCAGGTAAAACTCTAATTTATTATTTGCATTTTGCTCAGGTGCAGCCCTAAGGGAATATGATCCCAACCGTGAATTTAAACTACTAGTTAGTTAGGTGCAAACCTCTTTTAATTTTTTGAAGAACTTATTTCAAGTAACAATGTATCTTGTATACAAAATCAAAATCACATTGTGAAAATTAACTTTATACAGTAGTACAGAATCGAAAACCACCAGGGAATAAAGGTTCTCGGGTAACAACCACGACCGGAAGCCGCAGTGTAGGTCAGCCCACAATTCGAAGGACTTATAACATTGCAGGAAGTCGGTTGATGGAGGCGGCTCAAGAGCTTTCGTCATGGCATTCTTAGAGTATTAATACCTATTAAGGCCCATTAGTGGCCGTCGATCGGCTCATAGTGATTATGAATTATAAAAGTTAGTCATATAAAATGAAAAGCTGTAATTTCCATTGCATGAAATATCTCTGCTTCTTTATAAAAGGTCAAAGCTCCAAAGGTACTGAAAATCTATTTATAAATAGCATTAAATATTTATTTATTAATATTATCCCGGGTATTTATCGTGTGTTTCCTTATTATAATTTATTATTCCCGACGTTTCGAATGCGTTACAGCAATCTTGGTAGCGGGCTGACTGGAGTACATAAATAAATACCCGTGACAATATTAATAAACATGTGTTCTGATCATGAAAGTTTAAAAAAGACACATAAAATATTATTTTAAGACCGTTAAAAGTCTGCTAGTTGTCGACCTTCTGAAAAAGCTATGGAGCCACCTAAGGAAATCGCAAATAGCTTTGAGCAACAAGCTTACATTAAAGATATACAATTGATTTCCGAACCGGTATTGCGAATATCTCAGAGACAGATATGGAACATTTTGGCTTTACGTTCAAAACCGAACCCCTTTGAAAGCGAAAGTATAACATAGTCCTACAGTTAGCAGTTATTTTTTTTTCGCTCGGCCGCTCTTACCGCATATTTAAAGCGACGCTGCGGACCAACACGCATCATTCGCATTCAGGACTTCGCTGACTTCAGTGCAACCACAAGTCCAGCATCATGAGGCACATGGTGTGTTTAATTAAATTTTATACAATATACTCAAAATTAAATTAAATATTAATTCAGTGACAGTGATCATTATATTTTTGGAAGTTTAATACAGTGTCAGTGTCACAGGAAGTCGAACCCCCTGGATTACTCTAAAGTCACCTTGTACCATTTATTGGTTTTCGCAATAAGGAACTGTTGCGTGTACGCTTTGTGTGTCGCGATGGAGGCAACACGGCCAGTTATTAAATCAACAAGCAACAACATTTTCATACCTGTTAATTAGTCAAATGATAATAACTTTCAAACCCACCGCACAATCACATTTGCTCCAGTTATGGACGTGTAATAATCTTTTTCCTTTTTTTTACAGCTCGTGGCCGCCAGTCTGGTGGCTCTTCTGGCCTCCGCTTACGCGGAAGAGGCCAAGAAAGCAGAAAAAGAAGTGGAAGTGACCGACAACAAGGCGGCCGAGGGCGAAAAGAAGCACGAGAAGAGAGGACTTTGGGACATCGGTTTGGGTTACGGACACGGCAGCGAGGGCATCAGTCTGGGTGGAGGCTACGGAGGAAACTACGGAGGACACTACGGAGGACATGGTCACGAAGAGCACCATAAAACCGTCACCATTGTCAAGAACGTTCCCGTCCCATACCCCGTAGAGAAACACATCCCCTACCCGGTTGAGAAGCAGGTCCCTTACCCCGTTAAAGTGCACGTTCCCCAACCCTACCCCGTGATCAAGCACGTACCTTACCCAGTTAAGGAGATCGTGAAAGTCCCCGTTCATGTACCTCAACCCTACCCAGTAGAAAAGAAGATCCCCTACCCCGTGCATGTCCCTGTCGACAGACCCGTCCCAGTCAAGGTCTACGTGCCCCAGCCCTACCCCGTTGAGAAAGAAATTCACGTGCCCGTCAAGGTGCACGTACCAGCTCCCTATCCCGTAGAAAAGAAGGTTCCTTACCCAGTAAAGGTGCCCGTCCACGTACCCGCTCCTTATCCAGTCTACAAGGAGGTGCATGTGCCCGTCAAGGTTCCGGTCGACAGGCCCTACCCCGTGCATATTCACAAGCCCGTGCCTTACCCTGTTGAGAAGCACATCCCCTATCCCGTAGAAAAACCTGTGCCTTACCCCGTCAAGGTTCATGTCGACAGGCCCTACCCCGTGCATGTAGAGAAGCCCGTACCCTACCCCGTGAAGGTCCCTTACCCAGCGCCTTACCCCGTTGTGAAGCACATCCCCTACCCCGTGGAGAAGCAAGTGCCTTACCCCGTGAAAGTACCTTACGACAGGCCCTACCCCGTGCATATTGAGAAACACGTGCCCGTTCATATCGAAAAGCACGTGCCGTACCCAGTCAAAGTGCCCGTCCCGGTTGTTGTCGGCCACCATCACGGCCACGAATATGGTCATGGCCATCATGATAGCTACTAAAGGCTGCAGGGAGCAGACGAACGAATGTGATATCTAATGATAAGCTTAGCACTAATACGAACGAGAAACGCGCAATACCCCCAGGATAGTGGTATACCCCAGATCCTCACAGTATTCCACGTTTCGCGTACGACTCGCACTGAGCAATACTCTTGTATAAAATAGTCTTTATTTTTTTTTTATTTTGTTGAGATTTTAGATTTTTTAAATCGGTGACTGTTACGTTTGAGTTTATGTACCTGTTATGTTAAGTGACAAAACTTTTCTCTGTCCGACGATATTAATTTGCGAACTGAAATAAAGTTCGGCACTGCCGAAAACTAATAAGTGTAACTAGCATATTTTTTTTGTATGTGTAATTATGTGGAGCATGTTATTATATGGATTGTAAGCGGTAAAGTGATTTGCGAAATGCGTAATACGACCTAGATAGGTAAAGCATCGCAAGTGGCCGCATCGCCGCTAGTTACGCGTGTGTTGAAACATGGAACATTTTCTCTCTTGACAACAAACATGTAGTACGCGATCTTTGTTTTGCGTAATAGGATTTGAATTGCAATAGATTACTTACATCCAATCTAGAGCAAAAAGTCAAACATACACTTCATTGAAAGAAAATGAATTATTAATTTATTCAGAACATCGAATCCAAACGAAACTAATTACTAAATAAATCCTACTAAGCACCGTATAATGTATGCACATTTCACGCAAACTAATAAATCACAAAGATAATTTTGAATCTTATTCTAGGAGAATAAGAATAAAATGTTACGATCTTAAATTACTAATTGCAGTTGCAATAACGGACACATCAATTTGTGCAACTACATACGTTAAACTTCAACTATTTAATCATAGTAAGTATGTCATTGGCAAGAGTTTCAAAACGATATGACATTCTCATACAATACTTAATTATTTTCCACATTACAAGTACTTAAAGCTTGCACAAATTAACGACGACGTACTCTAATACCAGGGGGTACGGGTTTTGATAGTTGTTGAAACTAATTATGAAGTTTCGTTTCCTTCCATACTTGCAGCGGCCCTAGCGAAAATGAGAGCACTAAGGACGCTGTCAGTAAATGTATGGATGGAAACGAAACTTCATATAGTTTCTAAAACTATCAAAACCCGTACAAAGCCCCCAGTAAGTGAAAAATACTATTGAGAACGTATGTCGTGGTGTGTCTGACCTGAGAATTGACCCCTCCATTTCCTGCCGTGGATGTTAGAAAAGCTGACTAAGGTATTACAACAGGGGATGGGTGCTGCTGCCCATCCCCTTTTGTAATCCCCCCAACTGAGTACTCAATACTGCGATCACCGATCCACTTGCCAATATCGTGGTGAATATGGCAAGTGCATTGGGTGTTTATAGGCTTCTGAAGATAGTTGAGAAGACTATACAGAAACACAGTTTACTACAATTTGCGTAACCAATCTTCTATAAGTATTTGGTAGAGATTATAAACATTTAAAATATTTATTTGGTTTTTCTACCATAGAAGAGTGGCTTACGCAAAACATTTTAAGAAAAGTTTAATATAACTGTCATCTTAACTCATGATTATGTTACCACCCACATAACTGCGGATGATGGTGGAAGAGGGGCCTGATAATTAATAATCATAATAATAATTAATTATAATGTATTTTCTAAAAGATTAAGATTAGCGATAGTCCCAAGTTCACCAACATAATACAAACGCACTTTAAACATAGGTAACGATGACAGATAATGTATAAAAACTAGAGGATCATTTCAAATTCTAGGATCAGAAAAGCATATTTTAGGGGAGTTTCGATAGTAAGTGGCTTATGCCAACGTTGTTTCCGTTAATGGTAATAAACCGTACGTAAATGGTTATTTACAGGTAATGCCATATTTAAGTGACAAGTCAACCGTCTTGAGCAACACAAAAACTTACATAATTACGAAGTAAAATTTTACCAACAAGCAATGTAACCATTCACGTCGTATAAGGAGGTTACAGCTTATTAAGAATGATTTAAGGAGAGCCAATGATTTTTACTATGAAATTAAATTGAAAGTTAATTACTGTTATGTCAAGTTTTGCTGATGTCATAATGCCGAATTCTTGCTTTCGATAAACGTTTAAACCATTATTATAAACCATTGGTTACATTATAATGCATTGTATTTAAAAGCTATTAAAATTATTGTTGTTATTAACTGTGATATGTCCGGCCTAAGAATAGACCCCTCCTTCTCCTTCCGTGGATGTAGTAAAAGCCTTACGGGATTACAACAGGGAATGCGCAGCAGCAGCCCGAGTACTCAACACGAATACACAGTGATCACCAATCCGTTTGCCAAGCGTGGTGATTATGGTAAATCCTCCCATTGCATTCTATGGGGGAGGTTTCGTCTAGCAGTGTACGTAAACGATGATTCTGATAATGATTGACTAATCATAATCTAAATAGGATGAGAAACAAATATATTCCAAGTTTTGAAACGTCAATGAGCTTCAAGTTTACTTAGCAGTGAATTGGCACAGAAAATAAGATTTTGACTACAACTATATTGATTTATTAGTAGAAAAAGTATTGGGTAGGTCTAAAATCTAAATGATTTGAAAAACATAGCTAGTAGAAGTAGTAGCATTGCAGTGTTTCAGTTTGAAGGAGGTGCCGGTGAAATTACAGGCACATGAGACGTTTTATCTTTATGTCTCAGGGTCGGCAGCGCACGTGTGATGCTTCTGGTGTTGCAGGCGTCCATAGGCTACGGTAACTGCTTTGCATCAGGTGGGCCGTATGCTTGTTTGCTTGCCATGTAGTATAAAAAAAAACATACGAATAAGGCTATCTTACTACAGTGTTTATTATGATAAACTATGACTATTTGCGTTCCCCAGACAGATTATGTCATCTAATCCATCGTTAGGTACATTTAAAGACCATTAGTCTAACACATGACAAATGAGAAAGAAGATTGGCTTTGATTGCAAAGCATATATCTCCCTGACTTCATTTATGGACTGCTATTTAAATATTTAATAAAGTGTCACAAATGATTAATAAGTTTAAGGTTATGTCTAGACTTGGGTCTTGTGAAATTCCTATCTCGGCTCCCAAGAATGTACAGCGTCAGACTGGCCATATAGTCGAAGTGGCGTTTGCCAGCCGGGCCCTAGCCTACACGGCCCCTCACGGGCCCCTCACGAGCCCCTCACGAGCCTGGCCGCAAGCCAGACGGTAAACCAACTTAATGCCAGGCCCTATAGAGCCTGGCCCATAGAGCTATCTGCTATAGAGCGGGCCCTAGTAGAGGGCCCACGCAGGCTAGGGCCTGGCTCTTCCAACCTACATGTAAAGAAGATAGTTCATACATTCTTCTTCTTCGAAAAAAGGTTGAACATGAGCCATCCCTGAAACTTGTTTTGTAAACTTTTGAATAAATCAATCGATTTTGGAGCCACGCGGGCCCTTCCAGTCCAGTCCGACTCTGAGAATGTATACCAATAAAACCAAGGCTAATCTAACTTCATAAGAAATTGTTTCAGATACTACACGAAATCCCCCTGAATAATTTGAATTTGAAACCAGTTACGAATGGACAATTGGCTACTACAATTTACCAATGGACTTTCGAGTTGTAATTTTGATAGCTCTGTCGTTCGGTGTCTCCTTTCGTAGTTAACTTTCAATATGTCTGATACTCGCGATTTTATGGTTTCTATAATTATAAACATATTAGTTTCTCGTTCTTTAATCGTAGAAGTTAGGGAATACGTAACTACCACTCGATGGACTAACAACATTTTAACGATCGCAGGAAGTCGGTGGATAAAGGCGGCTCAACACCGTTCGTTGAGGTCTTTGTCCAGTATTGGACTTCTTACGGTGGATGATGATGAAGTATCAGAATGTGCAGATACAAATATATGACAGGTAATGCACATCAGGAGCATGTTTGGACATCTTTACGAGCAAATGGGCTTGGACACGGACAAGAAAATCAAAGTCAGGGAAATTAATTTTACTTTGTTTTCTTATTGAACATTATTCAATACAATAACGATAGGAAGTTTAACAGGAACGTGTAACAGGTCCCACGAGACAAGCGTGCGACGACGATCAGACCAAAACCATCTTTTCTGTTCTTTTTCTTCGAGAACACGCCGGCGCCGCGCCCCCAAACAAAACAGACGTACTCGCTGAGCGTACTCGGTACACACGCCGCTCGTAGACTGGCCAGCTGGCGCTTACGTTTCGCTTCAACTTAGGTTGTCATCTATGAATATGGACTCTTTGCTGCTGTATCTGTGCTCATAACCAGGATACGACATATATATAAAAAGTCAAGTAATTTCAGCGCTACGAGCGAACAGTTGAACATACACACATACATACAATTCTCAATAGGTAATACAAAGTTCTACAGTTCAAACGTCAACAAAACATCCTTAACTCTAGCGACCTTCACCCGGCCATAGGTCACCGACTCCGTAACCTATGTAGCCTACGTAAACGCACGTGAATTGTAAACTGATTGCGCGTAAGACACGATTGCATTTCTTTGAAGAATGCTATAATTATCCACGTGTGCAATGCTTATCAGTCGTTCAAATTATTAACAGTTAGCACCCCATTCAAAGAAAGCTTCTCAACAGAAGCTTGTTTGCCACTTCTTAAAAATATGCCGCAAAGCTACACTATTTACGGCTACTTTATGGTATGCTTACGGTATTTCGACAAAGCCCAATATTAATGAAATTGTACAATTTATTTTGGAGGTCAATTTAAATTATGAATTATATATGAATTAGAAAAAAAATACATAAGTATTTATATTGATAATATTTAAATCAGCAAATTCATTATGAATTCATATCATCAAGCCAAATCAAGAATCAATTTGAAATGTTTCGATATTGGTTTCTTTAACACTTAGGTACTACTTACTAATTTATTACAACATCCAATCAAAAATTTAAAATATTATGTAGATGCTATTTTAAACACTTACTCTACTATGTAGATCGTATCATCATTATATAACACAAAAATACTTTCATTCATTCGCCTCGTTGCAATCTTAAATTCACTCTCCCTCACATCGCGAAGTCTTTTCGCTTTCGTTTGTCCGTGACCTTGATTCTGAAGAATCGCAAGTTAATCGCTTTTTACGTAATATGCTGTTTGACATGTCTGTGGATTTACGTTTCGCTATGCGAAGCGTTTCTTCATTGTATGGTGATTATGTATTGGGGTATGTACATAACAAAGATATTATCAAAGTTGTTGGTCACTATGTCTATTTGGATTAGACCATTCAACTAGGTCCAACTTTGATAAAAAGGTAAACCAACGAATTTTATTTATAATATAAGAGGAACAGTAGTAGTTTTAGTTTTTATTCAAAATGATCCATGTGATTTCAATGACTAAAATTATTTTAATTTGATTGATTTGATTTAATAGATGCGTGTTTTTTTTTTAGACTGAAATACTTTTAATGACGATAGAATTTAATTTTTGACGACCTCTGTGGTGCGGCAGGAGAAGGTTCACCTGCGACGCATGAGGTAGCGGGTTTGATTCCCGCCTCGGAACAAATATTTGTACGATCTGCCGATAATTGTTCAGGGTGTTCTGGATATTTTCTATGTATAATAAAAAATATCTATCTATGTTATGTATTGTATTGAGTATATCAGCTATCTAGTACCCATAAAACAAGCTCTGCTTAGCTTAGGGCTAGATAATGTAGTGTAAAATGTCCAACATTTTTTTTATTATACCACGCTATTTTTGGCCTAAGAATAAGACCCCTCCATCTTCTCCTGTGGGTGTCGTAAAAGACGACAGATTGCCCAAGGATGGGCTGCAGCATTCACCGTGAATGCAATCACCAATCCGCCTGCCAAGCGTGGTGATTATGGCAAATCCCCCCATTACATGCTATAGCTTGTACGCCATGCATGTCAAACTCAAAGTCATTGGTGGGCCAAATGCCTAAAGACCGTAGAATCAGTGGGCCGCAAAACCCAACCTTAGGGAAAACAAACTCATTGCATAGATATACCTAGTAGTACTTCCTCCCTATTCCCTAACTGAAAATCACTCGGTGACTAACGTTTGACAAGTAAAATTACTATCAATTGACAATTCTTTATGATAATTTTGACCAATTGATGGTCATATTTTGATTTGTCAAACGATAGTCACCGAGTGACATTCAATTAGGGGTTCATGTTCTTAAAATTGAATCGGGCCGCAGTCATCGTTGCAAAGGGCCGCATGCGGCCCGCGGGCCGCATGTTTGACATGCTTGTTGTACGCTATGCGTGCTATCGAGGAGACCTTATCCAGCAGTGGATGTGTACCTGCTGATGAAGTGATGAGAGAAGATATCTTTCAGTTAATATAACCCTACTAATGTTTTAAATGCTAAATTTTGGATGTTTTGTTTGAAACTTAAATAACTTAAACGGCTGAAATTTGGTAGATATAAATATAAATAATAATATTATTATTAGAAATATAAATTATCCTGGATTAATAATGTATATAATGCTACTTTTTTAACCCCGTTACCCGCGAACAAGGACAGGAGCGGATGCTAGTAAACTTCCTATGGTCACAGTTTTACATATAGGAAATAATAATATAGTTATACTGTGTTAGGGTACCTATGGTATAGTTATTAGGATTAGACAAATCAGGTTTTCAGGAAACAATACATGTCTTTCGAAATAGTGCCATCTACAGGTGAGACACAGAACTAATAAGAACGCAATCAATTCAAGCTGTCAGAAAATTATAAAAATGCAGAAGTGAAAGTAAAAACATAACTTGTGCGCGTGAACGTAAAAACGCAAATAGTTCCGAGTTTATCCACACGTGTGTAACGCTAGTGTTGTTTGCTACGAGCCGTAGCAAGCTATAGAGCTTTATTTAACTTCACGAAATCTTTAACTTTTTTGGAACCGAAAGAACTACGCTTGAATCTCGATTCACGCATGAACTTAAGTCTAGAATACGAAAATTTCCTGAAAAAACTTACCAAGCACTAGATACGTTGATGATTTCACTTACCTGAAACAGAAACAAAACAGATATTATATATATTAATTATGTAAGTATGATAAAATATTATTGCTAAAGATGATATACACGGGGTGATGGGATTTTTACAATTGAGAAAGACTATTCCAAAACCAAGATTGGCTCTCCAAAAAATCCAATTTCATGCCGATATATTATTATTTAAAAAAAAAAGATATGAAGAAAATAATACCCGTAGATGATGGGATAAAGGAAATAATGTAGCGTTTTTTGATTATTTAATTGTGGTGTTGTTTCAAACACAGAGCCCCGATTTTCGTGAATTTTGAATTTTGTCACATCTGTCATTGCGTGTGCAGACTTAATAACTATTACTTAATCTTTGCATGCATACGTTATCTTTCACGCTCTAACGAACGCCTTCCTGAAAATGTATTTCGTATTTTATGCATATTTTTTGTATTTATAAGATTAAAAGCGGCTACATACTTTAAAAACTAAGTTTACAAACATTGTATAAAGGTGTTTCTATTCTCAGAACTAGCTATAACCCTATGGAGATTTTAGCACATGTTTAGAAAATCTATTTCTGTCAATTTCGTAAAATGGGGTGGGTATCATTTCAATTCACACAAAATCTAGAACTAATAAGGGAATTGTTCTTTCTATTGATCTAAATATTGTTACCAATAAAGTTAAATTCGGGAAATCATTCATTCCATCCCATCATCAAGCTTTCTGTCACTCAGGAAGGCGTTCGTTAAAGCGAGAAAGATAACTTCATGCGAGAATTAGGTAAGTACTACTACGTCTTCATATGCAGTGACAGATGTGACAGTTGACTGATATGTGAAAGGAAGAATAAATGGATGAGATCTTGCATTGAATCTCATTAATTATTGAAAAAAAGTTTGCTACTTCTTCGCGCTCAAACGACTGAACGGATTTGAGTGAAAATCGAAATGGAGATACCTAATACTCTAAATTAACACATAGGCTTTCATCATCATCATCAATTTTTATCATTGTTCACGAGTGCAAAACCGCGGGGCGCAGCTAGTTTCAAAAAGTTACGACAATTACCTTCCTGATATAGGTAGTTTTGTATAGCATCAAGAAAGTTTTTATCCAGCTTTTTTTTTATGCTACTTGTCAAAGCAGACAAGCTTACGGTCCACCAGATGGAAAGCAGTTACCGTAGCCTATGAACGCCTGTAACACCAGAGGCATCAAACGCGCGCTGCCGACCCTGAGACATAAAGATGAAAAGTCTCATGTGCCTGTAATTTCACCGGCACCCGTACCCTTCAAACCGAAACACAGCAATGCGAACACTACTGCTTGGCGGCAGAAATAGGTACGGTGGTAGTACTTCCCCGGACGAATGAAACAGATTCATTTCGGAGGAGGATCATAGAAATATGTTATACCTAGTGTTGATGACTATTTGAAAGACAAGTTTGAACATAATTAACTTTTGCAACTAATGGTTTGTTTTTGACATTTATCTTCTTTTTTTTATGACATGATTCCATTAAATATTATTAATTCTATGACATTTTAATATTGTGTCGCATTATTGTTATGAGGGTGTATAATAAACTGTGATCGTTGATTTGATTAAGTAGGTACCTCTGAACTAACTATTATTTTATTGACTTGATTATTATTTGTTTTGATTATTTTTCTTCCATTTTGTATAAATTATTGCATGCTGTGAAGCGGATTATGGCGGATTTACTCTAATTTGACATCTATATTTGTACCCATTTTCGCAGTAAATTAGTAAATAAATAAATTTTTTCGTCACTAAGTGACGAAAGGTGATACGATGCAAATAAAATAAGAACAGATTTCTAAATGCTTTTCTCATTCCAACACATTAAAACATTCATTTATAAGAATGAGACGGGTACAATTAAATAAGGTTTGTTTAAAATTTTACTTTCTTGCTTAAATTTTTAATTATTCCGTGCTACTAGACGAAAGAGTGTCATAGGTTTAAAATAAATGTATTTTTGACTTGTTTACAATTAAAGACATAAATCTAATTAAAACAACAAGATACTATATTATAATTGCTACGTATTCAGGTCGTTCCAAGTTTTGGATTCAGTAATTACAAGTAATTTACTATTACTAGGTAGGTATGTACTTGTAATTAATATTACGTAATTTGTAGAACATTGGATTGCTATGAACCTACATTGCAATTAAGTACAATGCGTACTAAGGATTGCAATATAGAATCATAAAAACTCGATGACGTTATACATTGTGTTCTTATGAGCATTAGCTAGCACAGTATTTAGCAAACGTAGTCGACGCCTTCTCATAAAAACCGAGAGATCAGCAGCACGTCTAGTACGGGTTTTGATAGTTTTCGAAAACTATATATTATGAAGTTTCGTTTCCTTCCATGCATTTACTGACAGCGTCCTTAGTTTCCTTTTTGTTTACGCTAGGGGCGCTGCAAGTAAATGTATGGAAGAAAACGAAACTTCATATAGTTTCGAAAACTATCAAAACCCGTACTAACCCCCTGCAGGCCTAGCCAAACGGCATTCGCTTCGAAGCGATTCTATTTCTACAGTCGTAATACAATACAAAAGACCATGTGACATATCGATAGCTTACGTCAATCTCATACATTTTGGACTTTTCTACTAGCGTCATCGCTATTACAATGTTACTTTGTCTACGGCCTCAGGTGGAGGCATAGAGCAACGCAATATTGCCGACCTACCTAAGTGGCGCGGTAGGCGAGTAGTTGGCTGAGATGCAAGAGGTTGCGGGTTCGATTCCCACTGCGATTTACATGGACTACAGATCGCGCGGCGAGAGTTTGGCTTTGACCTTCGGGTGGAGGGGATTACTGCGCAGCCCCGCACCCCGCTAATTGCCCGTTGATACCCAATTTCTGATTTCTGCGCAATAACGGTCAAAGCATCAAAAACCTTCCTTTTTCTTTACCGTGGTGAAACTTTAACTCTATTTTTTTTATTTTATTTTTATTCTACTGCGTAAACAAACAAGTATACGGCCCACCTGATGGAAAGTGGCCTATGGACGCCTGTATCACCACAGGCATTATTTTATTAGTTTTTTTAGTTTATTTTTACTCGATAGAACTAAAACTAGAACTAGACTTTTAAACTAGAGTTAAAGTTAAAGTAGCTTAAGTTGAGTGTCACCTTTTTAACCAACTTCCCAAAAAAGGAGGAGGTTCTCAATTCGGTTGTATTTTTTTTTTAATGTTTGTTACCGCATATCTCCGGCATTTATGAACCGATTTGGAAAATTCTTTTTTTATTTGTATAGATACTTCCAGATTGGTCCCATTTTTTTCAGAATCCAGTTCTGACGATGGAATCCATGAGGAATTGAGAGAACTTCTCTTATATTGTAGGCAAACATATGGCAATTTTGATATTTTCAGCAACAAACCAAGCATTTGCATTCAGAAAGTATCATAATTCTTTTACCACTATGGTTCTTTCGTAATTTTTTTTTTCATTCAAATATTTAGTCGAATACAATGGCGGAAGTCGGTTTTTATGAAAATTTATTCTACAGTATTGTTATAAAATCTATCACAATGCATAATACAAGTAAAGATCAGTAAATTTGTGCAATACCATGGACAAACTAGAACGTAAAATTATCTATGGTAATAATAACTCAAAGCTTGTATAAACAGTTTCCTGGATTGAGGGTGTAATAAATCATGGTTAAAGTAATCACTTATTACAAGTAGCTAGGGAAAGCTGAATATTTAGATATTGCGCCAGTTGGCTGTCCTTTTACATGACCACAAATCTAGTGTCTGCCAGCGGCTTCCCTCGCATCATACCATTGTAAATCAAACAATTGTGTATCTTATTTGAATTCCTGTGTAATATATAATCTGTTTTTTTCCCTATATTATTGTGCTTCTCTATGTTAATAAAATCATTCTGTTTATCAGCTATCTTAACTTCTGCTCTATTTTTAGGTTACTATTTTTTTATTGTTCACATTTTTTTGTATATATTCCTCTATTCTCTAACCGTGAAAACCTGTTATTCGCCTTCTGCTACAATTTCTGTTCTTTATTCTGGTTTTTGTGCTGTTGGTTTTCCTATAAATAAATAAATAAAAGTAACATTATTATCTCATTCCAAGTCATAATCTATCTGTGTACCAAATTTTATTGAAAACTGTTTAGTAGTTACAGTGTAACTGAGTAGCAAACTAACATCTAAACATCCAACCTTTCGCATTTATAAAATAAAATAAAATTTATAAATGCTATGTCAAGCAGTCAAGCTATGTATTCAAAAAGGTTCAAAAAAAAATCTTAGACTATAATGAGAAAGGTGCGTGTAGAACGCACCTATCTCATTAAGCTCTAATTAGGTTACTGTACTACTTAGTATAGAAATCAGGAAATAGTGATGTGACCGCATTGCAAAAACTGATGTCGATAGATGGGAACTAGTGTCGCACAATAATGCAAAAAGACAGGAAAGACTGTGATTCGATATATTACCGTCAAGTATATTGTGTGCGCGAGAGTCGACGTAAAGAATGTAGGTACTGTTTTATAGAAAATTGCTTTGTTTTTCATACCTTATCATTAGTCTTTACTTAAACTGTGGTTTTTCTAAGTGACTCTATTTCATCAACGCCAATTAATTTGGAATCGTGATATTGTATTATAATTCCACAGTTGGACATAGTTTCTCCTAACAAGCGACATTGAGCCAGATTTTCGGCTTTATTTTACAAAGTCACTTAACCTTCACTACGCTTGACGTGTCATAGCCTCTAATCTCTTAGTTATAGTGTCGTTCGTTCATTCATCATGTCACTGGTTTTTTCTTTGCCACTTTATGTTAGTTCAGTGACCAGGGTGAGGTTTGAAGTGCATGCAAAGGAGTTCAAAGGACCTTGTGACCGATGTTATAGTGTCATATACGACTATTAGTGTTATAGTGATATACATATACGACTGTAATACAAAAGCAGATGGTTTGTTTTCCTTTGTTGCCCGAGCTATGTCAAAAATGTTGAAATCTCGGAATATGTCTGGTTTTTCTAAAACCAGGCTGCCCCTTAGTTTAACAATGGTCTACAAATTGACAATTGATTGCTTGTTGGAGGTAAGAATTTCGACATCTCAATTGTGATGTGACACTTTCATACAGGATCCGTCAGTTTGACACTTTGGAAATTTGTGTAATGGCGCGAGAATTGATTTCGAAAAACAAACCATCTGCTTTCGTATTAACGTCGTATGCGCCTAATGTCGATATTTAAGCCTAGACTAGACTAAACTCTGATTCAAACCATGTTTTGTAAGAAGGCCGAGACAGTTTTTATCCATTACATTGTTCGTCTGATTTAATTATTTAAGCGTGTAAAAATAAAATATAGTGTTATCTAAACACTTGTTTATATACCAGTACAAAACACGGCTTGAAGCTATTGTAATTAAATTAAACGGAAGAGCGGCTGCAATCAACTGTTCGGTCACATTGCATAATGTAGGACTTGTGCTGTTACTTCATCGATAATAAACAACTGAGATAAGAATATTGCATGGCTAAGTAATTGGGTTACTCAAGCATTGAGTTTGAATTGCGTTGAGGCTTAAGTGCAGCGGCTTACTGTTATAAATGTGTTACCTATTATGTTGTAACAATGTTTTATAAAAATCTAGCTGACTGAATCTAGTATATTTATAAGCCAAATTAAATGAAAATAAATGAAAACTTGATGTTATTATTATTATATTATTATTAATTTATTATTATTTATTGTCAACACTCAATAGTATTTTAATAGTAAAAAATCATATATTACAAGTCAGGGTACCTACATAAAGTACAGTGTTTTTTGTATCGTATAAGTATTTAGTGATGAACAGTGAAAAATTATAACTTTTAATAATAATAGGTTATTGTAACAACAATTTTGTTGCTACCCCCTAAAGACTTAAGACCTATAAAGGTCACAGGAAAACAGTTAATGCAGGCGGCTCAAGACCGTTTGTCGTAGCGTTTAAGGGGGAGGCCTATTTCCAGCAGTAGACTCCATAGGCTGCTGATGATGATGATAATTATTAATAAATTTATGAATTCTCTTCTATAGCTGGACATATCATTTTAGACTGTCTACACTTCAAAATAAATTATAAAAATATTGATAATCGATAAATGAATGAACATCACTATACAAAGTTACGTAGCGATCAAGATTTCGCGTTTTTTGTAAAATATGTTTGCGATGTTAGCGGCTGTTTGTACCTGAACGTACAGATTACAGACATCTACATACTGCAACTGCAACACATTGTTATAGAATGCATGAGAACTCATGAGGAAATTGTGCTTAAAATGGTTAATAGGTTTATGAAGTCGTTGGCATAACAAGCTTTTATTTTGCAGTCTTTAGTTTAGATAATTTTTCAACATCATCATCCTCATCATTATAGCTGCTATATCTGCGCCCTCTGTTGGGTATAGGCCTCTTTAAAACACCATTCTGTTCGGTCCATCGCGATGAGATCGCGATATCGTCCATTGCTTGCCGGCTACGTTAACGATGTCATTCGACCAACGGGCGGGTGGTCTGCCTCTTGCCGTCGTGCATCTCTTTCAACATAAACAACAATAAAAGTGATAACTTTTCATTAAAAAACCGATTTCCGCCATTGAATTCAGTGATCAGCTATCTGCATGTTTTTATTTTCTAAAAGCATACAAAACAATAAATTGTTGCTGAAAATACCAAAATTGCTATATGTAACTATGCCTATAACATTTGAGGAGTTTCCTCAATTCCTCATGGATTCCATCATCAGAACTGGGTTTTGAAAAAAATGGGACCAATCTGGAAGTATTATTCAAATAAAAAAATAATTTTCCTAATCGGTTTATTAACGACGAAGATATGAGGTAACAAATATTTAAAAAAAATACAACCGGGTTGAGAACCTCCACCTTTTTGTGAAGTCGTTAAAAATTATTACATAATGTTGTGGTTTTGGCCGTGGTGTTCTCGGCCTGAGGATAAGACTCCTCCAACTCCTCTTGTGGGTATCATAAAAGGTAACTAAGGGAGTACACCCGAGTATACTGCGATCACAAATCCGCCTGCCAGGAGCTGATCATGGCAAATCAACCTGATACAATGTTTAAAGTTGCATTCGGAGTTTGTCGCTTTAGGTACAGAAATCGAGACTGTTCTCTCGAACGCGGAATTACTGTGAAAGGTTGTGCAAGCTTGGTTTATTACTTAGAAGGGGTTTGGTGCTACTAACAGAGAAAAACGTACATCTTGTCGCGTTTAACGAAGCGACACGAAGTCCTTGCATTATCTGGCAAAGTTTGCTTTCGTCTATCCGGATGTATGTATGTATGTATGTAAGTATTTAAGTATGTAAGTATGTATGTATGTATGTATGTATGTATGAATGTATGTATATAAGTATGTATATGGATGTACGTACTCGCGTACAGAGGGCCTAGCCAAGCGGCGTTCGTTTCGAAGCGATTCCATTTCTACAGTCGTAATTCAATACAAAAGACCACGTGACATATCGATAGCTAACGTCAATCCCATACATTGTGGACTTTTCTACTGGCGTCATCGTTAGTAGAATGTTACTTTGTCTACGGCCTCTGGTCGCATTTCTCAATGAATCTTGACGAAACTTGATACACTTACAGGTTCTACAAATTAATAGCTTTTTTTGTCGTCGGCGATTTTTGATTGGTGGGGTATTTCATCCAAAAAGGGGTAAGTTTGCTACGGCGCTATTTACCATTTAGTTGGTAATTATCAGAAAGGGGCACGCCTATACATTCCAAAACTATTAAAAAAAAATTCAACGATATATAAAATAGTTTTTGAGAATAAAATAAAATAGTCTTAATCGTGTATTTACCTTATTTATATATTTTTCCAACGTTTAAGCTATGTTGCAAAAGCCTTGTTCTCGGATTCACACAAACAATGAATTAATTAAGAAGATTAATCACACCTCTATTTTATGATATAGTACTTCAAGTGGCTTACATTGGCACCAAACCCAAAGCCCTGAGCCGTAATTTTATCGAGCTCTTAGGTAAATCGCTAATGTGAGAGCGCGGCTATCATTATACATGAAATTGCATCAAATCTTGCATTGTCTATGGTTCTATTCAGTAGTATATCATTTGCTGTTTCGATTTTTTTCTTTAGATCCATCTATTTCTTTTCATCATCATCATCATCAGCCTGCGAGAGCAAGGGACCTTTCTACCCTGCATCGACCGATCCGTGGTTGCCACTCGTGAACCTTTATTCCTTAATAGTTGTCGGTGCGAGATATATGGCCTACCCATTGCCACTTCAACTTGTTAATTCTGTGGTGATTTAATAATGTGGATCAAAAATCGTGCGTTCAAAAATTGCTTGCTCGAATTTGAACGCACTTATATGCGTAAAACCCAAAGCGTACCACCGAGCTTGGCAGCCGAATTGGTGATTGCAGCTTGATCTCAAAATGTTGATGGCGACTTATTTAAAAAAAAAAAAACTGTTTCTACCTAGGTATGAAATGAGTACAGTGGTATCTACCTGTAATAATTTACATGTACCTCTACTGGTTGTTTTTTTATAATTTTTAACCGAGTTCACAAAAAGGAGGAGGTTCTCAATTCGGTTGTATTTTTTTTTGTATGTTTGTTACCTCATATCTCCGGCGTTTAAGAACCGATTTGAAAAATTCTTTTTTTATTCGAATAGATATACTTATATATTGGTCCCATTTTTTTCAGAATCCAGTTCTGATGTTGGAATACATGAGGAATTGAGGGAACTCCTCAAATATTGTAGGCATACATATGGCGATTTTGATATTTTCAGCAACAAACCAAGCATTTTGCATTCAGAAAGTATCATAACCCTTTCACCACTATGGTTCTTTCATCATTTTTTTTTTCATTTAGTCGAATACTATGGCGGAAGTCGGTTTTTTAAATGAAAAGTTATTACATATCCAATAACATGCTACATATCAAAGGATAAATTAAGAATTGTATTGTGTCATATTATAATGATGTTCAGTGGTGTGTCCGGCCTAGAAATAGACCTAACTAACGGCTATCTCTTCCCGTGGTTGTAGTAAAAGCCTTACAAAGGGATAACGCTAAAATATGGGCAGCAACATCCACCTGAGTAATTAACAACAATCCACCTGCCAAGCGTGGTGATTATGGCAATTGTATTCAATGGTCCTTACATTGAATACTGAATACAATTGCCTCGTCCAGCAATGAACGTAAACAGTCTGATGATGATGATGATGGTGAGATTTTGAGTCAGATTAGTCTATCGATGTCCTTGATGGGGATTCAGTTATATATGAATAAGTGGGTCCATGTTACGAAATATCCAGTTAATAAATTAATGTTTACTTATTCATTGTAATTATATTTGATTACGATTGGAGATTATTCAACGATGCTACAGTGTGAAGTGAGGCAAGGAAAGCAGGTAATATGAGATTGGGAAGTATATTATTGCAGATCTATAATAGCTTAATATTCAAACTATAATTCGAGTTTGAAATTTTGTCGCAACAATTAGTGCACTTTTTACCGACACATTATTTTGAACCAACTTCACAAAAGAGGTTCTCAATTCGGTTGTATTTTTTGTTGTTTTTTTTTTTAATGTTTGTTACCTGATATCTCCGTCGTTTATAAACCGATTTGAAAAACTCTTTTTTTTTTTGAATAGATATTCTTTCAAATTGGTCAGAATTCAGTTCTGATGATGGAATCCATGAGGAATTGAGAGAACTCCTCAAATATTGTAGGCATACATATAGAGATTTTGATATTTTTAGCAACAAATCAAGCATTTGCATTTAGAAAGTATCATAATCCTTTCACCACTATGGTTCTTTCATCCAAATATTTAGTCGAATACAATGGCGGAAGTCTCTTTTTTAAATGAAAAGTTATTGACAGATGTTTTCATACATTGTCTATCACCTTGACTAATGGTTACAAATTCAAATTCAATTCTTTATTGCCTCTTAATTAGGTAGAAACGTAAATGTCATGCAATGAACTTATTCTACTTAGGTGGTAGGTGTCATAATTATGACACCTACCACCTAAGTAGAATAAGTGACTCATGGTGACACATTTCTATTGACAAATAAAGATGTCCTGAACATCGGTACTATTACTCCATAGCAGTATACCATAATTTATCCAAGAAAAACCATAAGCGTAGTAACTTGTCATGGCGGTTTTTAGGTCTGTAGCTTTATTTAGTTCTCTCAAGGCCTTATTCATAATCATTTTTAAACCTATTTTAGTTAAAATAGCTTTTGTCTTCTTCTCTCTGATGTAAAATGTCATATGTCAAAACAAGGCAAAACATATTTTAACTAAAATAGGTTTAAAAAATGATTATAAATAAAAGGGTCAGTGCGTAAGTAAAACTTTATGATTTTTGTTACGGTAAACGCCTTATTACCGTTTATTTGTTCGTGAACTTGGGCCTTAGATAGTTATAATGCTAAACAACATTATGTTTTTACTTCCTATTACACGCTTCACTATAACTATTATAACAAGAGATTATACCTAGTGAGATTAAAAGCCTTCCACGTAACATATTCACCACAAAATTCAAGTTGTGGCTACAGCAAACGTGTTTTCATAGTTATAAAGAATTAATCGTCAAAATTTTTTAGCTGGTAGATAAAACTTTTAGACTTTGATAGACTATCATAATTATGGACATAATTATCACTAGAAACGGGATATTTACCATACCATGACGCATGCAACTATGCCAAAATATCGAGAATTCAGGGAAAGTACAGGTACCCTCAGTTTTGGATAAGCCAAGATTTAGATAACTTATCCGCTAGAGCGCAAAGGGCCTCAATTTTCTAGCAAAAAAGCATGTGGCCCTTGGCGCTCGAGCGGTTATGGCAAATCTTACGAATGTCAAAGAATCTCTCTTTTCTTAGAAAAGTTACGATGTGTTCCAAAATACATGCGTTTGGATACAATACAACATAAGCTAGGAATCAAAAGATAAAATCCTATTAATATTTAAAATGTGAAACTATGGTTAAGTTTGCTTGTCAATCACTTCACAACGGGTGAACCAATTTCGATCAGTTTTAGTACAGAGATAGGTTTTGACCTGGATTTGCACATATGTAACTCAATTATCTTGTCGACTGTACTGTTGACCTTGCGGCTATGAAATTAATTCGCGACGAAGTGGTATCGGACGTAACGGTTATACCCTTTTTGATTTTGTCGGAACCACGTAAAGCCGAGGGAAGAAGCTAGTCACAACTCTTACTTACCCGCTTTGCCACAGTTAAGAAAAAACTTTCAAATTATCAAGGTCACATTACTCTTCAAAGAGTCTAGTCTAGGTATGTAGATTGGTTGTTTGTTTTGTTTTGCAAGTAGGTAACAAAGATTCAGATCTGATTACAACCACGAGCGTTACTTCATTGTGACTATGTAATATTGTAATTACATACATAGTAACACACGAGTTAGCTGACAACAGATTATGCGAATGAATGTATTAGACTGACGAAGTGTAGTGGAGTAGCTGCGGATTGTAGAGTCACGGGTTTGACTCTCACATCTTGAATAATGATTGTTTTTTTGATAACCTTTGTGGTGCAGTGGGCAAGTAGCCGGCTGATACGCAACAGGTGCCAGTTCAATTCCCGCTGCGAGACAAATGTTTGCATGATCTGCATTATATAAGTTCCGGGTCTGGGTGTTGTAGTACCATGGTACTCGTAGTTATAGATATCCTGCACAACACATGGAATCCTAGTGTGGGATAAGCCCCCTATTCCCTAGCTGAAAGTCAATCGGTGACTAACGTAATTAATTAATTAATTAATCGTAACTAACTAACTAGTAACTAACTAACTAATTAACTAACTAACTAACTAGTAACTAACTAACTAACTAATTTTAACAAGTAAAATGACCATGAATTGACAATTCTTAATGATAACAATGGCTGGTATAGTAATGTCTTTAGAGATAAGGAAAACATGACTAAGAAAGTTCGCGCAGTAGACACAGTAAAAAGAAGACCTAGTAGTCGGGGGCTACTTGGATTGGAACCATCCGAGATCTAAAGACGAAGAATTTAGAACCTGGGGCTCACGAAAAACACACAGAGCGCCGACTTCAAAAGAAACGGGAACAGAGTAGAATAGAAAATACTATATTGTACACCATAGGATTATAAAAAATACACAAAACTTAATATGATAATTGAAAGTAGGTACAAGGGGCGGTCTTATCGCTTAGAAGCGATATCTTCCAGACAACCTTTGGATGGAGAGTTAAATTGTTTAATTGTTAGTAGTAGAACTTCTTGTGTAAGAGTTCGTCCGGGGAAGTAATACTACCCTTTTGATCGAGTTACCAATGAGGGCATACCTAAACACCACCGTACCTATTTCTGCCACTAAGCAGTAGCACTCGCATAGCTGTGTTTCAGTTTGAAGGGTACGGGTGCCTTTGAAATTACAGGCACATGAGACTTTTCATCTTTATGTCTCAGAGTCGGCAGCGCGCGTGTGATGCCTCTGGTGTTGCAGGCGTCCATAGGCTACGGTAACTACTTTCCATAACGTGAGCCGTAAGCTTATTTGCTTGCCAAGTGGTATAAAAAAAATAAAAAGATTAGAAGAATGGCCAAGAAGGAAATAAGGACAGGAAAAAGAAAAAGATGAAAATGTGATGTAACAAGATTTACTTTAATATGCTAAAGACTATCCTACTTGCTCTACTAAGCTAAAACACGTAACCGCCAACGACTTTATATTCTACTTGGATTTTTATTAACCTCTTAACACTGAGTTAGAATCCTAAACAGTGCTTAGAATATATTTTGTTGTAATATAGTTTAATGAACTCACTACGGTGGTGTGAGATGAGATTAAATAACACCTTCTCTGAAAACCCACACGGGATCTGTTATGTATTGTGTTTGTTAAATAGTAATATTTATTATCTAACCTTTTTGGGGATTGTGTAGCAGATTGTGCCAAGACAAACCTTGCAGGGTTTTAATGGGACTTATTAAATTGAACAGTATTTAAACAACTTTTTGGATGAATAAAAAAATAATAAATAAATAAACAATAATCTGTTTTATTAACAAATGTTAAAATAAAAAAATATTTTTTAACAGATCCTTTGGTCACAGGATCTATCAGTAACTTCTCCTTTATTTTACGAATCCATTTTGTTGAACAATAACATATATCACTCAACATTTATATAAAACTAGTTGCGCCCCGCGGTTTCACCCGCGTGAATTATGATGAAAATTGATGATGATGATAATGAAAAATAGCCCATGCGTTAATCCAGGGCGTAAAGTATCTCCATTCCAAATTGCACTCAAATCCATTCAGTAGTTTTTACGTGAAAGAGTAACAAACATTCATACTCACAAACTTTCGCGTTTAAATATTAGTAGGATAGGATTCCCTATATCGTGGGTATCAAAAACTAAGAGTACCATACCATCATGGTACCACAACATCCAGACCCAGAACAATCCTACAGAATATGTTAACATTTATCCTGCAGCGGGAATCGAACCTGCAACACCGTCTTAGCTGGCTGCCACCACGGAGGTCGTCAATAAGTTATAAAGGAAGTATTGGCAAGTTTCTAGTAAAAGTGGAATGTGCTGTAATGATAGGGCCCATTCAGAGAAAAACTCTAGATCACACTCTGCATAATTTTTCCGTATCTTTTTTTCGTGTGTAACAATTTTCTTCTTATGAACGTTCGTTACCTCGGATGACAATTACTTAGTACTTCGTCATCATCAGCATATAACGGCTATATGTCGTGTTTAGGTTAGATTATAACACAATACACGCAGTTATGTTACAATTGCGACATAATAACCATGAAAATAATGTTGTCAATAAAATTTATTGAATGGTACACATACAATCTACTCGTAGCTAAATGACAGTCGATAATGACCTAAAACTTCTACGTAGAAGTAGGTTCATTTGAGACCTTTGTCACAGCTGCCAAGCGGTGTTTTTTTTAATGGGTACCTAACTACCTTGTATAAATATCACCAATACTAATTGAACGAGCGAAGCGAGTTCTCTGAGTCAAGTTGGAAGAATCGGCGTTTGTATGTATGTATGTATGTATGTATGTTTGTCCGATGAAAACTTCCAAACCGTTAATCCGATCTTCATGAAATTTGGTATGGGGGTAGATAGTATTAGTACAATTTGTAGGTAAGGTTATGAGCTATATCGATCAGGGGGTTGCTGAGATATTAGGGGTCCAAGAGGGGGTAAAAAAAATAAAAGTGAGACGGTCAGATCAAGTGGGGTGTCTAATGAAAGCGCTTTGGTTGGACATTTCAAAACTGTTCTTAGTAATTATTTAGCCTTAGTAGTTTTCGAGATATTAGGGAAAATAAAAAACGTAAAAACCCAAAATTCTAGGGTACTTCCAGAAATCCCACAATGCTGAAATTTGGTATGCTTGTGACTTTTGTGTCACAACTACAGGGAAAAGTCTGAAATTGAAGAATTTAGAAACATGTACTCCATAAAACAAAAACCAATATAACATCCATTGTTGACCTCCCATTTCTAAGAATTTGAATGACGTTGGAGTTCTATGGTTTTCATCAAAAGGACGTTATCAATTAATTCGTCAGGTACTTGATATAGGTACTAACAGGTATGTAGTATAACTACGCCCCGTTGCTTAGCCATATTCAAAGGTTATTTTGATGATGTGTAGGAAATTAGAGTAGTTACTGGTAGATCCTGTACTGTACTGGTAGACCTCGAGGGGAAAATTTTCAAAAATAATAATAGAAAATATGGAAATTACTTAGGCTGATAAAGGTGTTACGCGAGGTCTCAGTTCGGGGCGAACCACTAGTATTTGAACGAGTGAAGCGAGTTCTCTGAGTCAAGTTGAAAGAATCGGCGTTTGTATGTATGTATGTATGTATGTATGTTTGTCCGATGAAAACTTCCAAACCGTTAATCTGATCTTCATGAAATTTGGTATGGGAGTAGATAGTATTGGTACAATTTGTAGGTAAGGTTATGAGCTATATCGATCAGGGGGTTGCTGAGATATTGGGGTCCAAGAGGGGGCAAAAAAAAAAAAAGTGAGACAGTCAGATCAAGTGGGGCGTCTCATGAAAGCGCTTTGGTTGGACATTTCAAAACTGTTTTTAATTATTATTTATCCTTAGTAGTTTTTGAGATATTAGGGAAAATAAAAAACGTAAAAACCCAAAATTCTAGGGTACTTCCAGCAATCCCACAATGTTGAAATTTGGTATGCTTGTGGCTTTTTTGTCACAACTACAGGGAAAAGTCTGAAATTGAAGAATTTAGAAACATGTACTCCATAAAACAGAATCCAATATAACATCCATTGTTGACCTCCCATTTCTAAGAATTTGAATGACGTTGGAGTTCTATAGTTTTCATCAAAGGACGTCATCAATTAATTCGTCTGGTACTTGATATAGGTACTAACAGGTATGTAGTATTACGCCCCGATGCTTAGCCCTATCCAAAGGTTATTTCGATGATGTGAAGGAAATTAGAGTAGTTACTGGTAGATCCTGTACTGTACTGGTAGACCTCGAGGGGAAAATTTTCAAAAATAATAATAGAAAATATGGAAATTACTTAGTTAAGTAGTCGGGCTGATAAAGGTGTTATCGCGAGGTCTCAGTTCGGGGCGAACCACTAGTATATGAATGTTATGACCCATCCGATTTCAAAGGCAGAGCTTAGCGCAAAAGATAGAAGCTTATGGGTGCAGATGAAATAGGCCCATAGGCCCATAGGCATAGGTTCTCAGTGAAGAGGCGGGGGTGGAAGCAGCTACGCGCTATGAACGCTATGAGGATAGGTATTTAGTTTTTTTTACTAATTTACGTATTGACTTTGCCCTTTCTGTAAATTTCGCCAAAAAAATCGCAAATAGGTCATCATCTATCTTTTTTGAAACTATCATGGTTGTTAACATAACTAGTGGTTCGCCCCGAACTGAGACCTCGCGTTAACACCTTTATCAGCCTGACTATTAAACCAAGTAACTTCCATTTTTAACCGACTTCCCAGAAAAGGAGGAGGTTCTCAATTCGTTTTTTTTTTTTTTTTTTTTTAATGTTTGTTACCGCATATCTCCGGCGTTTATGAACCGATTTGGAAAATTATTTTTTATTTGAATAGATATACTTCCAGATTCCCCCCATTTTTCAGAATGAGGAATTGAGGGAACTCCTCAAATATTGTAGGCATACATATTATGGCGATTTTGACATTTTCAGCAACTTGGTTTGTTGCTGAAAATTGCATTGCATTTGCATTCAAAAAGTATCATAATCCTTTCACCACTATGGTTCATGCATTTTTTTTTTCATCCAAATATTTTAGTCGAATACAATGGCGGAAGTCGGTTTTTAAATGAAAAGTTATTTTATTATTATTTTTGAAAATTTTCACCTCGAGGTCAACAGGATCTATCTGTAACAACTCTAATTTCTACACATCATCGAAATAACCTTTGAATAGGGCTAAGCAACGGGGCGTAATACTACATACCTGTTAGTACCTATATCAAGTACCTGACGAATTAATTGGTAACGTCCTTTTGACAAAATCATAGAACTCCAACGTCATTCAAATTCTTAGAAATGGGAGGTCAACAACGGATATTATATTGGTTTATTGTTTTATAGGGTACATGTCTCGAAATTCTTCAATTTCAGACTTTTCCCTGTAGTTGTGACACAAAAGCCACAAGCATACCAAATTTCAGCATTGTGGGATTGCTGGAAGTACCCTAGAATTTTCGATTTTTACGTTTTTTATTTTCCCTAATATCTCGGAAACTACTAAGTTTAAATACTTATTAAAAACAGTTTTGAAATGTCCAACCCAAGCGCTTTCATTAGACACCCCACTTGATCTGATTGTCTAACTTTTATTTTTTTTAACCCCTCTTGGACCCCAATATCTCAGCAACCCCCTGACCGATATAGCTCATAACCTTACCTACAAATTGTACCAATACTATCTACTCCCATACCAAATTTCATGAAGATCGGATTAATGGTTTGGAAGTTTTCATCGGACAAACATACATACATACACACATACATACAAACGCCGATTCTTCCAACTTGACTCAGAGAACTCGCTTCGCTCGTTGAATTATCACTAGAAACGGGATATTTACCAAAAATCATCAAAAGCTCAAAAATCATGGTAAATATCCCGTTTCTAGTGATAATTACATAATCTATCTCGTCGCAAGAACCGTAACTAAAAAAAAAAATGCATCAAATTATCGTCTAAATGAGTTCGGACAAAATATGTTTTATAATATTACCATATTTTATTCGAAATTGTTATATTCTACCTATGATGAAGAATTATTCTACTGTCACGTAAAAAGCTTTAAAAATTATAAGCCAAAAACTTTTTATTTTTAAATGCTTAAATAGTGACTTTTGGCTTATAAATTCTAATTCACCTCGTGACAAAAGAGTATTTCATTGAGATTTTAGGATTGTAATATGAGATGACATACAAGTATTTATTCAAGAATGCCCGAACTCATTTTATATGAGTGACGTTCCACCTGGCATTCATCATCATCAGCATGTAGAAATCCACTGCTGGGCAAAGGCCCAGAAAGCCACGACGAACGGTCTTGAGCCACCTCCATCCACCGACTTCCTGCGACGTTTATAATGTCTATAGTCCATCGATTGAAGGGCCTATTATGCAATTAGTGATAAATTTTTATTGGGCAGATTATTAAACACTATAATTAGACAATCTCGTAGTTGGACATTGTGTTCTGGAATTTTTGTAATAAAACATCGCGCGGCGGGCGGGTAGCCGGCTAAGATGCGAGAGGTTGCGGGTTCGATTCTCGCTGCGGGACAAATTTTTCTATGAACTGCAAATATTTTTTCCGGGTCTGGGTTTTATGGTACCATGGCACTCATAGTTCCTGTTATCCACGACACAGGGAATCCTAGTGTGGGATCCAGACTACATAATGTGACTGTTGGGTGTTATGTTATGTTTTAATCAGGAATCTAGCCAGTTCCTCACAAACGTATAGGTTGTAGACGTGTTGTTAGATGCTCATATAATATAAAATTTAATAGGTATGATGTAAAGCTCAATTATTTCTCGAAGCTAAGTAATGTAATGAGGTTACTTTGTATTACCGATATTATTATCCGATCGTCATTAATTGTATGAGATAATTTGATTTTCTACATAAGAGTGAAAGCTGAAATGCATTGAATGAATGCATTCATAAACAATTTTTATTAGACCTGTATAATTATTTTTTTAATATAAAACATGATTTATTCCAATTAAAGGTGATCGTGATGTATCCGGCTTAGCAATGGAACCCTTCGTCTCCTCCCGTGGATGTAAAAAAATTCAACTCAGAGATTACACCATAGGCAGTAGCATCCACCTGAGTACTTACTCCGCAATACTGCAATTACCAATCGACTTGCTAAGCCTGTTGACTATTACAAATACTCCATTGCATTCTATGGCCTCTTTTGGCCTCGTCCAATACTGGTCGTCTAACGGCTGATAATGATGATGATGACTATTCCAATTTAGTAATTTTCTTCTTGTTCCTCATCATACTCTTGGCTGTGTAGGAGTTTTTGTGGTCGTCACTTGCAGGTACGTAATATTTAGAAGTCAAGAAAGCCCAGGGTTTATTGAATTCATTATTAACAAGCAAGTTACATTACTGGCAATAGATTGTACAAAAACGATCCCGATTGCAAACTACCTCTGAGTTTTTTTAGTTGGAACAATTATTGTTTTTAACCGACTTCCCAAAAAAGGAGGAGGTTCTCAATTCGGTTGTTTTTTTATTTTTTTATTTTTGTTACCACATATTCGGCGTTTATGAACCGATTTGGAAAATAATTTTTTTATTTGAATAGATATACTTCCAGATTGGTCCCATTTTTTTCAGAATCCAATTCTGATGATGGAATCCATGAGGAATTGAGGGAACTCCTCAAATATTGTAGGCATACATATGGCGATTTTGATATTTTCAGCAACAAACCAAGCATTTGCATTCAAAAAGTATCATAATCCTTTCACCACTATGGTTCTTTCATCTTTTTTTTTTTCATCCAAATATTTAGTCGAATACTATGGCGGAAGTCGGTTTTGTAAATGAAAAGTAATTGAAGAAGTTTTTGTCCTAAAAAGATTTTTACAGATGCAATCTTTTACCCTAGTTAAACGCAGTGTCTAAAGCTCGTCTACATAATCACTAACCGGTCGACGCGGTAGAGGAAGGCTCTCCACTCGATGGAAAACATTATAAACGTCGCAGGAAGTCGGTGGATTGAGGCGGCTCGAGACAGTTCGCCGTGACATTCTAAGGAAAAGGCCTATGTTTAGCAGTGGACTCCTACAGGCTGATGATGATGACATAATCACTAATAAGGTAGGTAAGGAAAAGGTTCTAGCACCCCTAAATCCCCTTAAAGTCTTATGACCTGAAAATTGACACTGAACCCATCTTCACTCACACATAGCTAAAAGTGGGCGAAAGTGTTTTCAACACGTGCACACGGTACCACATACACAAAGTATAAAACCTGCGCGTGCGCCAGGTACGCCACACTCCGAAGCAATTCGCTGTACTAGCAAAGCGAAATGAAGCTATTGGTTAGTATTTAGTATGTGAAGTGATATTAAGCTCAGTGATAAAGTGAAAAAAAATGAATTAGTAAAATTGTTTCAATAAAATGCCTGAAAATATAGCAGATAGAAAAAAGTGGACTGAAAGTGAAAAGTTTTTGATTGCAAGGGTGTGAAAAAATTGTTTGAAAGATTGTGAAAGTTTGAGTGTTTGAAATAGAATGATCTTATTTAGTTTCAATTTTCAACTGATCTAAAAGAAAACACAGCAATCTATTCAAAAACTTTAAGCATTTATTAAATTTTCAATCATCTGCCTCTATAAATGCATAATCATGATTTCTCATTTTATTTATAGGCTTGTTAATAAGGAGTTTTGATTCCTTAACCAAATTATAATGTTGTGGAAAATTTCCTATCAGATAATAGTAATATATTTTTTTTAATTTCAGAGGTCGTGCTTTGTCCTGGCCGTGGCTATAAGCCTGGCCACGGCAGAGGAAAAGGCAGAGAAGAACAACAAGGCTGAGGAAAAACCAGTGGAGGAGAAGAAGCAGGACAAAAGAGGACTCTCGGAGTACTACGGAGACTTCGGAGGTAACGGGGACAGCCAAGGACATGAGGAAATCAGCGGAGGATATGGTGGTGACCATGGAGGTTACGGCGGTGAGCAGGGAGGTTACGGAGGTGAACAAGAAGGATATGGCAGTGACCAAGGAGGTCATGGTGGTGATCAAGGAGGCTACGGTGGTGATCAAGGAGGCTATGGCGGTGATCAAGGAGGCTATGGCGGTGATCAAGGAGGTTATGGAGGTCAGGAAGGTGGAGACTATGGACATGGACACCACGAAGAGCATCACAAAACCATCACGACGATCAAAAAAGTGCCAGTGCCATACCCAGTTGAGAAACGTATTCCGTACCCAGTTGAAAAGAAAGTGCCTTACCCAGTAAAGGTCCATGTACCGCATCCGTACCCTGTCTACAAAACCGTGCACTTCCACGTCAAGGAAACCATTAAAGTACCTGAATACATCAAGCAGCCTTACCCAGTAACCAAGCACATCCCGGTTCCAGTAAAGGTGCACGTCGACCACCCAGTACCGTACAATGTTTACGAAAAAGTGCCGTACCCAGTTGAGAAACATATCCCAGTGGCCGTGGAAGTGCCCGTGCCTCATCCCTACCCTGTCGAGAAGAAAGTGCCGTTCCCCGTCAAAGTACCAGTCAAAGTTTACGTGCCCTATCCCGTCGAGAAGACCATTCACTACCCAGTTCAGGTACATGTCGACCATCCAGTCCCAGTTCATGTAGACAAACCCGTTCCGGTACATGTTGAGAAAAAGGTACCTTACAAGGTAGAAAAGGAAGTACCTTACCCCGTAAAGGTTTACGTTGACAACCCAGTGCCTGTTCACGTCGATAAACCCGTACCGTACCCAGTAAAGGTCCATGTACCGCACCCGTACCCTGTAGAGAAAGTGATCCCGTACCCAGTCGAGAAGAAAGTACCTATCCCGGTCAAAATCCCCGTGGACAGACCCTACCCAGTCCACATCGAAAAACACGTACCGTACCACGTAGAAAAAAAAGTACCGTACTCAGTTAAAGTACCAGTCCCCGTGATCCAGGAACATCATCATCAACATGAAGAACACCAAGAAAGCCACGGCTATCACCATCATCACTGACTGATCTCTCAATCCTAGCTTTAACTGTTATCTTGTGTTAGTTTGTTATGTATAACGACTGGTTAATGTACGTGATTATTGTAAATAGTAACGAAAGTATTAAAATTCATTATTAATTATAAATGTTGTTTATTACCAAATTAAGGAGGATGTTACTCAAAGACTTTAAAAAACGTAATACCCAAAGACATACCACGGAATCGGTTCAATATCTACCATACAATAGAATACAATTTTGTATTCATAACACTTTTGTTACATATTATGTTTATAATTCTTTTATTATGTAAAAACATAGGAACATCAGCTGCTGAATTCATAACATATTATTTTCTGGAATTTACGTAGTTGAATACAAATTCAGTATAATCTCTTCTTTAGCAACATCTCTCCCAGTAAGGTTAAAATATTAATTTAAATAATTCTTTTGTTTGCTAACACTTCACTAAATGCCGAAAGAGCACCATTCTTGTATTTGCATTGTTGTTCGTTACAACTGTTGTTATGTTAACTGCACGTAACATTAAACTTACAATTCATTATGTGCAGTTGACCTATGAATCCGCTCAAATTGACACATAAAATTTCTAATGAAGGAGAAAACGGACAAACAGACATAAAACCAGGTCGCTGTCTATTAAATTGGTCGAAACATTAAAATGTTTCTCAATGCGCGCACGCTATTTCGTGAATAATAAAAGTTTATGTACACGCATGCATTTCGACAAAACACGAGATAAAATCGGAAGTAATAAAGAAAATTACAAAAGTAAAAGTTAAAAGGAAATCCCGAATTTGCTGATATTACAATTCAAAGCAAATTTGGGTCAAAATTAATTATTTTTGTATTAGTCCTTCATACTATAGGTATATCGACTCGAAGGGCCATGCAAAAAAGTGCATGACAATCTTATCAACGATATCATATCCATCACAGGAAGTCGGTACTTTTCAAATATAATTCAACCCAATAAACATTTTAATACAATCTAGCAAATAATTTTTGGATTGATTTAAAAAATATTATTCAAGAACAATGAGCGCGTTTATGTCTTTTGTATGAAAAACTAATAAAACACAGTTTAAAAGTAGTTTACTTTGCAGAATAGAAAATTCAGAAAGAGCATTGTACATATTTCGGGTCAGTACTGTTAGAATTTGAACATCTTTTGAGTCCATCATATTACACATTCTTACTCATTACATAAAACTAATTTACTAAGTTATTCGATCAGATGTGAATATCTCGTTATACCACTAACACTAAGCCTAGCCTGACCATAGCTTCCTATCTTAGAGTAATAATGACTATGCTAGGTATAAAACATACTCTAAGGAAGAGTGAACCTTAAGCAATAGCTAAAGACAAAGCAATGACATAATCAAAAGTTGGGCAAAACCTTATAAAAGGCACTTAATGCTCCTAAAATTTCCTGAGTTTTCACGGTGTGTGTTTTCCAAGTACCAGTAGCATCTACCAGAGTAATCAACATCAATACTGCGATCACCAAACCTACGCTAAGCGTGGGGATTATGGCAAATCCCCCAATTGCATTCTATGGGGAGGCCTCGTTCAGTAGTGGACATCAAAAAACTGATAATGATGATGAATTGCCGGCGAAAAAAGCTCATTTGACATCAACTAACAAGGTTCCTGTTTATTACTCTGTGTTTCCTTCATAACCATGCTTGTTAGAGAACCACATTACCTTACGTAAGGCTTACGTAATTATCAACGCAAGATTCTAAGCCGTCATGTTGTATCATATCAATCTTGGATCAAGTTATAAATTAAATTATGCTATAACTTGTTTTGCTGGTAACTTTATGTGTTCTAGTTTGAGGAGGTAGTGAATGAAGTATATTGCAGTTCATCATTAATAGGAAGGTAGTTTTAGTAAGGAATATTTGACTAGGAGTTCCGCCTGACCCAGAAGACTTCTAAGAAGATATTCTGACCGTATAAGTCCAGCAGACTTAAAGCAAATATCAAACAAATATCTAAGATATACCTGCAAATAAAATAATAAACGAATACATAAAATACAAAAAAAATATAAAATCTAGAAAATAGGTTGTAGTATATGATCAAAAATATCAAACTCGGAAAAAACGATTCTATAAGAGGATTAGTGCATCTTATTTTAATAATTGATTGCCCTATGCATAATAAGTATGCAAATATGAGTTGAGAAATATAGTACAAGAATAAGGGCCAGTGGAACAATCTAGTAGAGAGCTGATGCTAAGTTTTGACAAACAATTGACACGGACGTATGGTGTAGTGTAACATGGATTTTTGTACGGGAAATGAGGTTCACAGAGTGTAAGCTAGGGGCGCACCATACTGCGCTCGGTACTGGTCTAGCATTCCTTACTTGCATAAATTGTATGGAATATAATAATAAATATGAATTGTATACAAGTAGGGAATCCCCCCCCCCTACTTGCACCGTCCCACTTGTGCTCGTTGGGGATTTCCAAACCACCAAAGTTTTGTCATTACCTGAAGTTTGTCGAGCTCTAAAGGATCATAAAATGGAGAGTACTGACTTTGCCAGAGTACAAGTCAGCGGAGTTTCACTGTGTGATAATAACCAAAACGAGGAAATAGGTAGAAGAACCAAGGTTACCGACATTGCTCTCAGAATAAGCAAGTTCAAGTGACAATGGGCACGCCGTTTATATAGCACACAAAACTGACAAACGCTGTGAGATAAAGATTCACGAGTGGAAGAATGAGGCTCAATACCATCAAACGTGGAATTCTTTAAAGGAGGCTTACATCCAGAATTGGAATTTTTCCTCCTAAAAAATTGCCCTAATGATCACAAATGGCATAAAATTTACATTAAAGTTAGTAAAATGCCTTTTAACTGACCTTATGTACGGGATGTTGGCAGGCACGTGGTACTTGGAACCAGGGTCAAAGTCCAGCTCAGATCGGAGCACTGGTGGCTTGATTCCCTGGTACTGCTCCCTGTGGACATTAATAACTTTATGTCACTGCTATGTGCTGGGACAAATGTTTACATGATCCTTAAATATATGTTTCAGGTGCTATGGTACCATGGTACTCGTAGATTCTGATACCAAAGGCACAGAGAATCTTAGCGTAGAATCAGGACCATGTATGCGACTGGTGGGTGTTATGTTATGCTTAGCTATAAGGTGTATATTTCTATGTATAAATTAAATAAAAATTGGTTGGGAAAGTGATATTTGAGGATATAGGATAAATACAGATAACAGACTTTTTGTAAAGTCAGTGTATTTTTAAATCTTACTCTGAAGTCGCATTCTTTTTTATAACTCTACTAACTGAGAATGTCTAATAAGGAAATCAGAAACAGCACGTGTTATTCGATCAAGTAGCTTCAAATTGTCATCTCCTGGTTCTTTTGAACCTGGCTATTCTGGCTCTTAAATGAGCCATTGATTGCGGGCCAGCTCCAACACCGTGCTGGTTAAGATAGCCGCTAGGATGGACTGCCACACAAGGCATTGCTGAAAAAGACACCTGCTCAGCAATCCAATTAGTTTTTAGTTGTATTTATTGTGTGTACATTTGTGTTTTTTTGCTCAAAATTAAGTTTTTTTTTTTATGTATTCATTTCGGGGAAAGTATTAGGGTAAGCTCTGTAAAGACGCTAGTTTAATGCACACACAAGACACTAATCGTGTTAATCACCTAGTTGTTTTATTGCAAAAAACAAAATATACAGCAAAGCCTCTTTACTAATACTCATTGTACCTTCATTTGTAAAAGCAATCTTCATGTTTCAACAGAACGGTATCTGGCTTTACAGTAAGATGATTATGTTTCTTGCAATGTGTCAAAAATTAGGTCGATTTGTTCATACAAATGGATTTGCTTATGTAATATTGGTTTTACGCATTTTGTAATGAACAGTAACTTAATGCAACTTGTACAGCCTGAAGCTTTAGTATCTCAGTAAGAGCTAACTCATTTTAATGATGGTGAGCTTAGAATATAGCTTAATATAAATTGTGATTGTTTTTAGCACAAATAAGGAACCATATACAAGAATGGGGACTTATACTCTTTTATAGATAAGGAAAGTTTCGATATAGAATAGCTCCAGTACAGCACTGTCCTTAGTTTTTTCTTAAATGACAACTACTGCGGTAATGCATTCGTGCATATAGAAACTATTTGTTAATACGTTTCGGGGCCACTCAGGAACAAGCCAGCTGTGTGTTATTCTTGGACTGTAACCATACATTCTCGTTGAATTGTATTTAAATCTTAAAAATACTTGATACTTATTTTATTACTGTTTTCTAAAATCGTTTTAGTTACTTTTGAGAAAGCATGACTACCAGTTACCGCTACACGTGCACCAAAACAACTTTTGCTTTCATGTCAAGAATCGAACCCGTTACTTGAGAGTCAAGGCCGGGTGATGACCGCAATTCCATACATTGTGTAGAAACTACATCATTTTGTTATATTTATGGATTATGTAACGAAATATTATTAACTAGTTATTCTATGACAAGAATAATTGTGTACTTTTCAAGATTTGTGATTTCATCAAGACTTAAATATCTTCGTAAAATTTTGTAGATATAATCAAGTAACGGTTACGGTTAAAGATATTTATTTCTCTAAAAGAATTACAAATTCACTTACAGAGAAAACTAAAGATAATTTATAAAATAGAGTGCCGTACAGCGTTATAAAATAGTATTTAGTAAATAGGTAAATATAAAATGAAAGGATAATAATAAACCAGCTAGGTAGGAAAAAAAAAAGAGTCAAGTGGGTAGATATGGCTAAATTCTAGCGGACAGCAGCGCACGCACTGCTGTCGCGATAATGTTGTCTAAGGCATGTGCACACAGTGAGCGATACCAGCGAGAAGTTGCGCCAGATATATAATTATGATTAATTATAATTGAGCTGGATTATACGTTGATATAATTTTAATAGTATAATAGGTAGGTAATTAAATTAATGAAAAATCCTTTATAATATGAGCTTTAAGCAATCTTTTAAATGTTATTAATGACTTTACTTCCTTAATGTCTTTTGGTAGTTTATTGTATAGTTGCGCACCTTCGTACAATATGCTCATTTTTCCATAATTTGTCCTAGGTGCTCTTAGAATAATATTGTTGGCTTGCCTTGTTATTTGTTTCTGAATTTTTTTTTTTTGTGAATATCAATTGTGAGTGTAGACGTATAGATTCAGCAGTGTTTTAGGTTTAAATAAAAATAACCAAAAAAAATATTAGCTTAATTCAGCCGTAAAAAGCGACAACATTTACGTGAGGCTCTTAATTTCAAATGCAGTGATAAAGTTCTACCATTAGCTGCTTACAAGCTAACTGCTATTACAGTAGTTAGCTAAGTAGTATTTGTTTGAAACACTCTAATCGTAATACAGGCCCAATCAACATTATCAAACAGGTTAAAATAATTCAGTGACCTAGAAGATCACACGCGTGAATGACCCGCGCATCAGGCCACGAACATTATGTCACGCACGAGACATGTTACGTGACTTCGCACTTACGCACGAAGCGGGTTGCCGCCGACTAACTTCTGCAACTTACAGGCACTAGGCTGAGATAAAAAGAGATTACATAGCTACTAATGCTTAGAATTGTGTCTATCACTGTCACACATGTGTTAAAAAACGCGTGTTAGACAGTGACGGGGACAATGTTAAGCATTAGCACTTGCTAAGTGACGTCTATGAACGATTTCTATTAGAAAATATACGCGTAGTGTATTTTCAACCGACTTCAAAAAAAGGAGGAGTTCCTCAATTCGACTGTATATTTTTTGTTTGTTTGTTACGCGATTACTTCTCCAATTATGAACTGATTCTGATTATTCTTTTTTGTTTGGTATGTCATTCTTTAGAGATGGTCCCATATTTTTTTTTTAACCGACTTCACAAAAAAGGAGGAGGTTCTCAATTCGGATGTTTTTTTTTTTTTTTTAATTGTTTGTTATCGCATATCTCCGGCATTTATGAACCGATTTGGAAAATTCTTTTTTTATTTGAATTATACTTCCAGATTGGTCCCCTTTTTTTATAGAATCCAGTTCTGATGATGGAATCCATGAGGAATTGAGGGAACTCCTCAAATATTGTAGGCATACATATGGCGATTTTGATATTTTCAGCAACAAACCAAGCATTTGCATTCAGAAAGTATCATAACCCTTTCACCACTGTGGTTCTTTCATATTTTTTTTTTCATCCTGATATTTAGTCGAATACCATGGTGGAAGTCGGTTTTTTAAATGAAAAGTTGTTATCGAAATTAATTAAGCGTTTTTTGAAAGAAGTTGGTTTTTGTTTGTTGTTAAAAACTTTTTCAGTTTATAATAGATCAAATGGCATCAAATAACGATCGACGTATTAGGGTGAACGTCACCACATTACTAAAACTTTGAATCAAATTAAATCAAATCAAAAGAATCATTTTGAATGGTCTTATAAAGTAAGAAAGTAAGTATAAGTAGAAAATATATGTAAGTAGTTTGCGTTCCGATACTTCTAAAATAAGGTTATCGTCTGACTGTACTGCAATCTTAGATTGCTACTGGCAAAAGCATGAAGCATTAGCGATTACTGAGGTTGCCCGCCAGCTCGTATTGATCAGCAGTGGACAGGCGCCAACATCTGCTTTCATAATAAATGTAGCCTTGTGTATTATAAAACTAATATATGAGTTGATGATGCGGAAGAAAGCAAGGCAGAACAGAGGCCTGCTTTGCTCACCAGCATATAATACTATGAAGCACCTCATTTCGCTTATAACTTTGTATTGGGTTTAAAGTATGAAGTTGCCGTTTGAACGTAGTGGCCGCTTTGAATTAAAACTAAACTTGTATGATCCAAGATTCGTGATCAAAACTTTTTATCAGAAAAACTATAACATTCTTAATTTAAAAATTGGCGACATTCTATTGTTTGATTTTCGATTATTTTTACATTCAGTATTCCCAACAAAAATTTAAGTAATTATTTGTTCCATTTCGTATTCGAAATACAAGTTTCAACTTCGTTCTAAAGCAGGTAATATACACCCTTGATGAGTTGAGAGGTGTAGTTATAATAGTATCTCTTCCATTGTATATAATGGACCTCTTTCATTGACTACAATGGGGGGATTTGCCATAATAGAGTCCCTATATTGTACAGCATGATAATGTACAACCCGATTAAACACAGCACAATTATTCACAGCCAGTTTTCCAAAACATGGCTTCCAAATATCATGCTGCGGAAAACGTGCCGTACAAAACTGGTTGTACATTATCAACACGTGATGATAATGTACGACATGATCATTCACGGCACGATTATGTACACCCCGATCATCCGAGACACAAGATGCCTTGTTTTCATGTGCGAGTGCCTTCAAGGAGCGAGTGCTGTGTTGCCAGTCAGTAGTCAATATGGTATTTAGTAAAAAAAGACAAACTCAGAAAAAGTTATCTGTGGGTGGTTGTTTGTTTTGTTTTGGTTTGGTCAAATTATGAGATTTTATTTATTTAGAGTACGTTACGTACGTTTATGTTTGGTTGGGTTACTACCGGCTAGGCGGCTACGGCTGGCTAGCAAACTTTAGCAAAGAGAATAAAAAACCTTCCAATGCCTAGTCGTCTTAAAATCACTCCTCAGAGTTATTGCCACAGAGGACTTTTTTATGTTATTGCGCTGATAAGAAAGTCACCCTGGCTGCGTGCAGGCAGTCATTCACAATCACAACCGAAGTTCTAAAGGGTTAATATTTCATAAATGATAGTAGATTTATAGCAGGTTTCAAATCTTCACAATGGAACATCAGAAACACAAGGCGACGTCGAGACTGCGCCTTCGCCTGCTCAGACAACGAGCTCTCCAAAGCAGTACGTATTCATTTTACACTTTGAATGCCCGATCCCAACGAATTGAAGGAATTAGAGTGAGGTTTTTTGACTGACCGCAACTGCCTTCACCATGTACCTGTAGTCAGAATTTCTTGCTTAACTAGTCAGGAAAGAGAAGTTGAAGAAGTTAGTTATCTCTCTACGGCTGCGTGGACAAAGGATACATACGCCGCATGTCAGATTTGAAAGAAGAAGCGACGTAACCCTGTCTTTAAGGCTCACGACACGAGGATTGAAGAAATGTATGACAAAGCTATTGACATGGTAATTGTCATTTAGTAGGGCTAGTTATTAAAATGATGTACTTATTTAGTGAAATCATAAAGTAATTTTATAACACCCAACTCAATTTCTGACTAATAATCCCACCATCGTCTGGCGCTGCTATGTTGATTCACTGTGTGACGCCCACGCCCCGCTGCCGCCACTGCCTTTGCCGTCACCACTCAACACGTCACCGTCTTCACGTGTGATTAAGATATAAGTTGTACAATATATTATGTATACATTTCTATGGATTTATTGATTAGATATTGGATACAATTTTTAGCAAGCCTGAAATAAATACGGGGTGTAAAAAGACAGCTCCCGAATACTGAAGGTACCGGTAAAGCTACCTATATCATAGCTATATAAAATAGCTTTCGCCTGAGAGGTGATTCATAACGGAAAAAACCTTTTTTTTCGTTTCGTATCGTATTTGTCAACCAGCAATGTACGCATTTATTCCGGCCGTGCGAGTTCAATGCTCCCGGTCAGCTGATCGACCCGTAGGGCCGATATTTCTCATGTGGTTTTCATTGCTTTTTTGACGTTTTTATTTATTAACGTGTTTTTAATGATGGAAAATAGGTTTTTCTGTTCCTTTAACGATATTTTATGGATATTTATAAAGAAAACACGAAAAAAGCGGACCAAAAGTAAGCATTTTTTTTCGTGTTTTTTCAGCTTAAATATTTTCAGAATCATGGTCTGAATGCACTGTTTCAGTTTTCTGGAGTAGTCTTTTTACGCCCGGTATATTATTGTAAAACCGGTAAGTCTGAAAAAAAACACAAAACTCAATTAATTTATTTACTGGCCACTCTGGATTGAAAATGTTTGCACTAAACAGTACAAACAAGGCTCGACGTATTGACCAATGGGGGGCTAGGGAATAAATGGGCTTTCGGCCAATCACAAGGTGGTCGCGAAAAACGGGCTGTACATAATCAGGTTGTGCAAAACACCATGTGACGATTTTGTACGGGCGATTATTTACAACACAATATTGCACACCCTGATCATTGGAAGCCAGTGGCTTCCAATGATCGGGGTGTACATAATCAGGCTGTACAAAATCAGGCCGTGTTTAATCATGCTGTGCAATAACGTCTCCCGCCATAATATACGCGCGTAATATACGCTTACGATACGACGCCGTATGCGGAGGCCCTAAGTTGGGTAAATTCATTTGCTGGTGTGGGGGAGCACGTTTGAGTTATAAACGTGAAACACACAAGGAACTAACTGGAAACTACTCTTTTAATTGTGACGTATTTACCTGAGCCGCCACCAATGGCAATTGTACTGCTCCTTCCTGACATCTCCAGTGAAGACATCCCACCTCCAACGGTCCATAACTAGTGCAAATGGCAGGAAAGCTAGTTTATCCATCGCCTGGGTGAAGAGAAAGTTAATGTCGTGTGCAGTGTCATCAACGGAACGCTGAACCAGGCCCAGGGTTTGGAGATGGCGGGGTGAGGACACGGATAGGGCTATCGTCTCACCGATAGCTTCGTGGAAACCTGTGGAATAGAAATGAATTTAGTATAATAGCAATTTGTTTTGTACTACACCGCCTTAAGTGATATGTTATACCTAACTTAGTTTAGCTAGCTATTATTAGAGACATTGTTTTGATAGTAATTCTCTCGAACTATAACTTTTCTGAAAGATCTGCCCTTGTAACAGAATAAGCGAAACAATGCAAAATGGGTATGTCATAAAGGAGTTGTTTCACAATGTATGGAACCTAGCCCTTGTCGGTGTTCACTTGTATACACGTGGTTAAATATATATTAAATGTTTTTCCACTTTCATTTTTTTATTATTTCGCTTCACTTTTTTTGACGTGATCTGTGCGCGGCGGGCGAAGGTTCGCCTGCGACGCAGGAGGTTGCGGGTTCGATTTCCGCCTCTGAAAAAATATTTGTACTATCTCCAGATAATTGTTCAGGGTGTTCTGAGTATTTATCTATGTAAATATATCTATAAATTGTAATGTATTGTATTAAATAAATCGATAACCGATTTACTTAATACAATAAAATACAATACAATAATAGTACCCATAACAAGCTCTGCTTAGCTTGAGGCTAGATAATGTTGTGTGAAATGTCCAACATTTATTATTATTATTATTATATGTTCTACCTAACTTAGCTAATCAACAGATCTGCCTATTAATGGTATGCATAGTAGATACGTTGTTTTGATAGTAAATCTTTCGATCTACAATTTTCTGAAAGGTCTGCCCTTCACTAAATTCCTAAAGCTTGAATAACTTCATCATCATCATCATCAGCCTCTAGAAGTCCACTGCTGGACATAAGCCTCCCCATTAGAATGCCACGACTAATGGTCGTGAGCCGCCGTCATCCACCGGCTTCCTGCGACGCTTATAATGTCTTTAGTCTATCTAGTGAAGGGTCTTCCTCTACCGTGGCGTCCAGTTTGTGGTCGCCACTCGAGAACTTTTATTCCCCAACGACAGTTGTCAGTTCTGCCAGCTAATGACCTGCCCATTGCCACTTCAACTTGCTAATTCTGAGAGCTATGTCGGTGACCTTGGTTCTTCTATAGATAAGTATAAGAGTTCAGTACGTCTAGTATGGGTTTTGATAGATTTCGAAAACTATATGAAGTTTGGTTTCCTTCCATACATTGACTGACAGCTAGAGAATACATTCCCGGGATCCCGAATCCCGGGATCCCGGCCGTTTTCTGGTCCCGAAAATCCCGAGACTGTACTTGGCTAATCTCGGGATTTTCGGGATTGCCACAAACAGGTCTAGTTTGCATTCCGTAGTCCGTTGCACCTTGACAATAACCTTGCCTAGGTTATATTAATAGCATTTAGTACATAACGACAAAAAACAACCATTACATACACCGTTTTTTTTTTATTTAGCCTGTCAGACAGGCCGTCTGAGTTGCGGCAATTTCACGAACTAGCGGAATAAACATGCGCATGGTTAAACTTACGATCTCTCTAATATTTTTTTTGGAAACTACCTAAAAACTTATGTTGTTGGAATAGGGTTGATATTAGCTAACTAGATATGTAAGAATCAGTAAAGTTGTCATTTGCAATAAAATTAAAATTTGAAATTCGACCTAAACATTTTGTCAGTTTATTGGTCAAAAAACCCATTAAAACCAAACAAAGACAAAGAGTATTATATACTACTACTTACTTTTTTGTGATGAAATAAAAAATATAGGAAATAATGTTCAATTATTTTCATCACAAAAATGATCAATTATAACAAATAATTGTTAAATAACCAAAAGTAACTCGGCGACTCGCAACCACGCGCACATTCACATACCTACTACAGTCGAAATAAATTATTATTTTGTACATAATACCACATAGTCTAATCCCGGGACATTCCCGGGATCCCGGGATTACGCATCAGAAATCCCGTAATCCCGGGATTGACAAACATGCTCGGGATTGTATTCTCTACTGACAGCATCCTTAGTTTTCTTCTCGTTTTCGCTAGGGGCGCTGCAAGTAAATGTATGGAAGGAAACAAAAATTCATATAGTTTTCGAAAATTATCAAAACCCGTACTAAACCCCCTGAATAAGTTAAAAAAAACTAAAAATTATAAAGCTCAAAAATCATTGTAAATATCCCGTTTTTAGTGACAAAGAAAACTATGTTAAAATCAGACTTTTCTGATTCAGAGTCAAGCCTACTGACGTAACAAAACACCAAAAAAAGTGTCATTTCATTGTTTCCTCCCCCAATTAAGTCATATCGTCAGCATCTCTATAATCTCCCTGAAACAATGGCTGCAATTGCTTTGTCCATGATTGTTTGGCGTTATCTAGATCGCAATACGCTCGGCCGATTTTTACGAAAATCTCACATTACGGAAATACCGAGCACACACCATTATTTTAAATTTTTATCAGACATTGCAGAAGGTGATAAATTTTCCTGAATAGATTTAAAAAAATAATATAAAAAAAAATACCGAAAAGGACCTGCAGGGCTACTCTTGAAAACAGTTCTAATCACAATCCAGCTTCAATCCTAATAACGCTTGTTTGGCAATCTTGAACCAAGTCGAGTCTGAAATTGAGATAGAGCACGCGTGTTGACTCGTGAAGATCAACAGAGACAGAAAGTCGACTTCACTTAGTTCCATAAAATTCCACCAACCTCCATTCCAAATTGTGCGCTAGTATTGTATTCAAGAGTACCAAATGACCAAGGAATCTAGTACTCTCTGACGACAAATGACACTAAATCCTGAATTAGGATAGGAGTAGAGCGTTAAGAGTAGCCACACAGAACTTAATATAATTTATGGTTTATGAAACAGGCTTGTATGAGCGTCTCTTTCATCATCATTATCAGCCTGTAGAAGTCCACCCCATAGAATACCACGACAAGCGGTCGTGATCCGCCTCCATCTATATCTGCGACCTTTTAAATTTCGTCGATCTATCCAATCGGGTGACACAGTGTACGCCGGCGCCGGTTCGTTGTCACCACTCGAGAACCTACATATCACAACGGTTATCGTTCTGCGAGATAATTTACCCATTTCAACTTTAACTTGCTAAATTTAAGAGCTATGTTGGTGATATTGAATCTTTTACGGACCTCGTCATTTTGGATCTCGGAGTCACCTTCAGTATGAGTAAAATAAGCATAAACACTAGGAGAGTTTGCAAATGGGTGCAAAAATTATTATTATAGACGTGATATAAGCAAACAACAATCGCCGCGAGCCAATTCATTCTTTCCCGTTCAAGCTGTCCTAGTTTTGATTAGCGCCTTTACTTTTGCCGTTGGGTGTACGTACAATTGTCTAAGTAAGCTGGCAATAGCATAAATTAGAGTAATCCACCATCAGATCAGATGCAATGCAAGTGAAAGCGCCCGGAAGAGCCCGCTCCCGATTGATAACGTAACATACCGCCGGAACACGATCCAGATTTAGTAGCGGTTTCTTTATCTCCGTTTTATAAGTGAAAGGAAAAATTCTCACTCTACTAATAATCAATTATCATAAAAAATTTACTGGAATTCAATTAGTGCCGTTTTTTCATAAATTTACTTAAAAATGATCACCATTATCAGATAAAAGTCCAATGCTGGATATATATGGCCAGAATGAATGCTACGACGCACGGTCTTGGGCCTATCGCCTCCATCCACCGACTTTCTGTCACCTTTATAATGTTTAAGTCCATCGAGAGAAGGGCCTTCCTATATTGCGTCGTCCGGTTTGTGGTCGCCACTCGACCTTTATCCCCCAAAGTTTGTCAGTTCTGCAAGCTATATGGCCTGCCCATTGTCAGTTCTGCAAGCTATATGGCCTGCCCATTGCCACTTCTAATTGCTAATTCAGAGAGCAATGTCAGTGATCTTGGTTCTTCTACGGATATTCCCATTTCAGATTGTATAACATAACATAACACCCAACAGTCACATACGTAGTCTTGATCCCACACTAGGATTTCCTGTGTCATGGGTATCAAATATTAGCCTTATATGAGAACAAACATTTGTTGTTCCTGATACGCACGACACAGGGAAATAATGTGAAATCGGGACTATGCATAACTTTTTAATGTTTTTTTATGTTTTGATAAAAATAGACTGCCGATATCTTTATTCAGTATTAAATAAGGCTAATCTATAGTTACAAGTGTTTTCTCAACACGTACTACAGTTCCACATTTCGTAATGTCGCTACGTTTTGAGTCTAATTATTACGTAAAATGCAAAACTCCGGTGTAAGTCGGTAAGACGAGATAATTGTAAACTAACTATTATCCAACTGTCGGTTAAACGTAAAGGTGAGGACGTATTGAGAGCAAGTGTTGTGAATTGTTATTCAATGCGCATTATGCTGAACAATGATGTGACTGATTTACTCTCATCATCATCATCATCAGCCTGTAGTAGTCCACTAATGGACATAGGCCTCCCACCTTAGAATTTTATTTTAGAATCTTAAGAAAACTTACTATACCTAGCTAACCTAGCTACAGAAAAATAACTATATTAATACTAACATGCAAAAAACATGTATGCAGAAGGCCAATTACAATGCCTATGCACACGATGCGAATGCCACGATGAACGGTCTTGAGCCCTCCATCCACCAACTTCGACGTTTATAATGTCTTTAGTCCATCGAGTGGAGGGCCTTCCTCTACCGCATCGTCCGCGTGGTCGCCACTCGAGAACCTTTATTCCCCAACGGTTATCAGTTCTTCGAGCTATATGACCCGCCCATTGCCACTTCAAATTGCTAATTCTGAGAGTTACTAATATTATAAACGCGAAAGTTTGCGAGAATGGATGGATGTTTGTTACTCTTTCACGTAAAAACTACTGAATGGATTTGAGTGAAATTTGGAATGGGGATACTTTACGCCCTGGATTAACACATAGGCTACTTTTCATCATCATCATCATCATCAATTTTCATCATCTTTCACGCGGGTGAAACCGTGGGGCGCAACTAGTGTTATATATATTAGTTTATTTAATAATATCTTAGGCATTATTAATAGTTACTTAGTTAATATTAGTTTTACTTTTGCAATTTTTTCTGTTTAACTGTCATTATTCCTTTTCTGTGCACTACCGACACATATTTTTTTCAAGGTTATCTGGAAGAGAATGCTTTTTAGCATTAAGTTTGCCTTTGTTCTTCTTTTATGTACAATAAATAAATTTCTCTCTAGATAGAGACAAAATATGTTTGCGTGATCTATAGATATCTATCTATAGATCCTGCAGGTATCTAACCCACGCTTCAAGACAGGATGATCGCCCATTCCCGATCTTACAGGTTTCATAAGTGTTCCTTCGGAGCTAAAGGCGATAGAACCTACAATATGTGTTGTGTCTAACTCAATTACACCTCTCCTTGGTACAAACCTAATTCAGTCCAACAGTAGGTATCACATCGGTCACTTTCCTTACCTTAATTTTATTGGGGGACTCTTGGACCATGAAGTGTGAATCAGTGATAGTGCAGCTACTAACGTTATTTTATTCAGTTAAATATGGTGAGTTTTTATTCCTATTTTATACTCAAAAGGAATCCAAAATGTCGTCACTAGATCATAAAGAGTAATCCTGGAGGGCAATTACGTAGTTCTGTTGCTATTGATTTCAATCGATTTCAATGTTGTTTTTGTTTGAAATAACGTTTATGCGATTACCTAATTTATGCAGACTTATTGCAATTAACTTTTTTAAGCAAAATGCGTAAATTTGGTAGTCGCAACAGCGTCATTTCGAATAGAAACAGCATTGAAATTGATTGAAACCCATAGCAACAGAATTACGTAATCACACGACTGATCCAACATTTTATAAAATATTTAACCCAAATATCTGACAAAATAATAATTGCCAGCACTTCATCATCATCATCGTCACCAGCCTGTTTACGTCCACTGTTGGACGAGACCTCTCCCATTGAATACAATGGGGGGGATTTCCCATAATCACCACGCTTGGCAAGCGGATTGGTGATCGATGCTGGTGATAAGTACGTAGATGAATGCTGCTGCTCACCCCTGGTGTAATTCCTTAGTAAGGCTTTTACATCCACGGTAGAAGAATGAGGGTTCTATTCTTATCTGTTTCTGGATCACTGATTCAAAACCAAAAACTGATTGAAACTGAAAAATAAATCTGTTAAACTGGAGTTTAAAAAAACGTGATTCCAGCGCAAAGTCAAAGTTTTTATTGAAAATAAATGTTTAGAAAAACTTTACTTGCCATGTCCATGACTCATGTTAGTTATGTTAGTATTTTGAGGTGTTTATGTATTTGTAATAGGTATTTTACTATGGCGAATAACAATGTGTTTTTTAATGTGTACAGATAAAAATAAACATAGTAGATATAAATAGTAATTCAAATACGATCGTAAGAAAATTGTTTCTGAAATAAAAATAAAAAAAAATAGTTGCCATCGATGGAAGTCAACCCATGTATTTCAAATACAAGGCTTGACATGTTTAAGTAGTGCATGAAATTTAAGCCAAGTTCAGCATGTTGCGGTCTGTAATCCAATTTTAAGGTGAGGTGTGTGGCTTCTGCTAATTAAATAAACCTATTCTGACCTACGTCCCGATTCTGTCTTACATCCCGATTCTGTTTGGGAAAGCTACGAGACGATATCTGTAGCTATAGCCTGTGGTTATTACGTATTCTATGGCTATAGCCTATAGCTGACTTCGTCCGAGCGTATAACCTATAACCTTCACGAAGAACAAATTCTTAATTGATTTAGTGGTTGAGTAACACTACGAGTAATTTATAAGTAGTGGTATCCATAGTATTTTTTTATAATAAGTTTTGTTTAATAATTTACTGAGTCTCACCTAGTCCAACCATGAAGAATAATAAATAAATAAATGCTGGACATTTCACACAACATTATCTAGCTCCAAGCTAAGCAGAGCTTGTGTTATGGGTACTAGATAACTGATATACTTAAAACAATACATAACATAGATAGATATTTTTTTATTATACATAGAAAAAACCCAGAACACCCTGAACAAATATCTGCAGATCGTACAAATATTTGTTCCGAGGCGGGAATCGAACCCGTAACCTCCTGCATCGCAGGTGAACCTTCGCCTGCCGCGCCACAGAGGTCGTCAAGACCAAGAAAAAAAGAAGAGAAGACAGAGAAGAAGAAGAAAGACAGAACTACTCCTCAGATAAATTCGTAAGGGGTTATCGTGCTTTCAAAGGATAAACAAAATTATTTACGTAAGTCAGAACGCGCGTCTTAGATCGCGCAGGTTTATTGGTGAAGCTCCCAAAAGTTTTTGTAGAGTATAGTCTCTGCACTCAGCCCTAAAAATTTGCTCTAAACGCAAATAGTTCTTCTCTTTTTATCTGATTTTAAATATTTACTCTATCCACAGCCTTCTCAATCTTCTGCTACGACTGCAACAGCGAGTTCGATCCCCGCTGTGGGGCCAACTTCGATCCCTTTAGCCTGGGGACCGTCAACTGCTCATTGAGGGACCAGCCCGACCACTTGGAGCCCATGGAACCCACGCTTTGTAGGACCATCAAAATGGATAGTAAGTTTAACGAAACCAAAACTGGGTTCGATTTCCGCCAAATATTATTTTATTATTTAAAATTTATTTATTTTATAATATACATATCTAATCTCTATCTATTCTTTCTAATTTATAATATATCAAACGAGCAATATTCACATAGGTATATTTTAAAATCTCGAAAATGGCTGTAGGTAATGATTTCGATTTTGGTATAGGGAGGTTTAGGGGGCAAAAAATTCGATTTAACTGGATCTCATCTGCGGGAAAATGCGTTTTTAGTATTTTCTGAGCAAATTAAGCTTGGTCACCTACCTAGGTTAGGTACATAAGTAAGTATAACTAATTCGTACTAATAAAAAAATAGTTTTATAAGGTGTTGGATAACATACTGTCTCTTACTGACTGTCTTTTTTTTGTAGATAACTACAAGAAAATAAAAAAATATTTTTTTCATAAGAAAAACGTTGGGTAATTTTATCATTGAACAGAGGAAGATCTAGAGTAGGACATTTACGTAGATAAAAGGGGCACTAAACCAGCGTCGCTTTCGACAGATTCAATTTATGAGCCAATATTTAACAGTAGACTATATTGTCAAATGCAACATGTTTGTAAAATAAAACTATTTCGATTCTTTCACAGTTTACGGCAAAATTCGAGTGGTCCGCACATGCGGATATCTTCGCGATACTGAGAGTAACGCCACCTGCCGGCGGGTCGTGGGAAACGGTGACGTTTTCACTACATACTGCTCTTGCGAGACTGACCTCTGTAACGCAGCAGGTACGATCAATGCGGCAGAGATGGTGCTGTTCACAGTTATCGCTTTGGCTTTAGTATTTTAGTTGGCAAAAAAGTTCTTGGATGTATTCTTTTGAATAAATAGTTTTTGTTAGAATTAATAACACGTCAAACTTTAATTGAGAACTAATCAATGTATCCTCTAAACTTCCCAGGAGATGGGAAGCAGCATCCACATAAGTAATACTTAACACCAACCTGCGATCAGCAATCCAACTGCCAAGCTTATGGCAAATTCCACCATTATATTAAATGGGGGAGGCTTTATCCAGCAGTGGACTAAAACAGGCTGGTGTAATAGAATTTAACTGGGCTAACGCAGATAGAACAACGATAAGGTGTGGCATGAAGGAGAACTGTGATCCCCTTGTCCGCAACGCCTTCGGTAGTCCCTCATGGCTTGTACTGCGTGGCGGTACTGTCACTTCAGGGTGTTGGTTTTTTAACACGTGTGTTTGCATAAGTTGGATTCTTACCTGGATTGGCACCATCTCTGAAGACTTTGGGCTGATTCCTGTACGCCAAGAAGTACTGAATGTGCGCCATCTCATGATGAGCCGTCACCAAATCCTTCATGTCAACGTGCGTGCACATTTTGATACTGAAATGAATAAAATTAATTATTAAAATAAATAAAACCCAAAAATTTAACTCAAAATTAGTAAACAAGCTTTAGAACTTAGATTGTCGCAAGCGGGGACAATTTTCAACACTTTATTAAAGTAACTTTTGTGTCCTCGCTTAAATCAAAATCAAATCAAAATAATTGTATTCATTGAAATCACAAGGATCATTTTGAATCGTCTTATAATCTAAAATTACCCCTGTTCCAACGCGACCTAACACGGCTTGACTTACATAAATTATCCGTCTTACCACTAGGTGAGAAGCACCTGTGTGGTGCCTCGGAGCAAGGAGATGCTGATACATAGTAAATGAGAACTTAAAAACCTTAGGAAGGTAGTAAAAAGTAAATAAACATCAGCAAAAGTGTATAAGACAGCACACGCTACGCTTATTATAATTATGAATAACAATCTAATTGAAATAGGTAAGTACAGATATTGCAAATTTCCATTTTAGCAGACGAGGGGCAGAGCGCCATCGTGCATCGCGGCTTTATCATTAACCATAATACTTACTAATAATTATGCAGTCGGAAGCATCAGACATTTAATTGCATTCTATGGGGAAGGCCTCGTCCAACAGTGGAAGTATAATGGCTGGTGATAATGAAGATGATATGATGATACTTGATTTATTATACCCTGTATCTTGTTAGTCGAAACTAGAAAAGGTTCTCACCGATAGTCATGCTTGTTACAAAAGTCCCAGGCAGACGGCTGGCAATGGATATGCCTGTCTGCAGGCTGGTTCAACACGCTGAGTTGCCAGAAGTCTTCTGGCATTGCTGACATGTTCATCGATAGGAAGTACTCCTCGGCCAGTTGGAAGATCGTCTGTGGTGTGAAACCCTGGAATGAAAATTCATATACTTAGAACACTCCCTTGATAAATCAGCATAATTTTTTTATTATTCATCAAAAAACTTCACTTTGAAGATTATGATCTCACTTAAAGGTACGTTAATCTGGTCACTGACAACGCAGGATGACCAAGAAAGAACCGGTTATTCAATGTACCCAATGATAGGATTTTGTTATTTGAAGAGCTCCTTGTAAAAGAGTTCGTCTGTCCGTATTTCAGCCGCCAAGCAGTAGTGCTGTGTTTCGGTATGACCTAAGGGTTTTCTTACATACCTGCTGAACCATTTCCGGTGTCACATCTACCAGGTTCTTCCCTGGATAAGGCAGGGTAACCGGTACGATGCCTGACCAGCTCTGCCCCCACATGTCTCCAAGGATATGGGCAGGGATTGGAGCTGAGCGAGAGATCCGTTCAGGTCCATACGCCTCACGCAGACGACGACGGACGTAGGCGTGGAGAAGCTCGTAGAGGGGCTTTATCTGGAACGCATTGAACGATCAATTAATACTAGTTTTTTAGAATGTCCCTCTGTGTGATGTTCATTGCTCCCTGAGCTAAATACCCTACCCCAGTCAGTCTAACTACATGAAATAATAAAGCAGGATTTTGGGTTGATTTTCATCAAAACAAAACCTTAATTTCTAGTCCATCCAGTAAAAAGAATGATTACTTATACAGTATTTTAGTGAGAAAGGTTTGAATGGGTTTAAGGTTCTAAGGGTCTAAGGTTTTAATGGGCTGGATTGATTGCCTGTTTTATAATAATCCACTGTTTCGATCTATCTATCGCTCGTGATCTCTAGATCGTTTAGTGGATGATCTCCGAAGGGTGGCAGGTGAATAGCCGGCTGAGACGCAAAACGCGGCGGTGGGAGTTCGATTTCCACTGCAGTTCAAATGTTTGCTCTGTTATATTTGTTCCGAGTCTGGGTTTTGTGGTACAATGATACGTGTAGTTCCTGGTTACCCGCAACACAGAAATCCTAATCCTTTGGGTGCTATGTTAATCTATTTTTATAGTGGGGATTATAATATTCCTTACCTATCTTCTCTAAAATTAAAAAATTAAGTATTACTGTGATTTTTTAAAGTATGTTCTTACCTGTTCCCAAACCTCATCCACTTCTTGTCTCATGTTTGCTGACTCATAAGGGAACATCCAATACTGAGATGCATCAGTGAAATCTGAAAAGTCACGGTTTTAATAAATCCACAATGTAATTAAATCAACTAGGATCATTGTAAACGACCCATCACTAGTGACCTTGGTTGGACAGGTAGTAACCTGTCCTTCTATGATATTCTCCTGATTTTGTTTTTTTGCCTTAAAATATAATGAGACAGAGTGACTTTCATCACCAGTCTGTTTACGTCCACTGCTGGACGAAGCCTCCCCTATTGAATACAATGGGGGGATTTGCCATAATCACCACTCTTGGCAGGCGGATTGGTGTTAAGTGCTCACGTAGATGTATATGTATAATCTCTTAGTGAGGCTTTTACTACATCCACGAGAGGAGAAAGAGAGGTCTATTCTCAAACCAGACACATCACGGCACAACTAGTTACTAGTTAGTTGGGGACTAGTTACTAGCTTTTAATCCTCGGAGTCTTGAAACTTCTAGAAGCAACACTTACTATTCAACCTAGCAGCTTGGTTTGTCAGATCCACCAACTGTTCATACAGATCCCTGATCCGTCTTCCTGTATTCCTTCTCCATTCAGTCCAGATATGCTGTAGCTCATCCCAATCCCTGGAGTGGGACATGATGAACTGGAGCTCAGGTTGTAAGTGCAGGCCGCATTTGAAGGGTTCGTTGTAAGCACAGATTTCAGCTGTATTGTAGACAGCTAGCATATCATTGATGATCCGGTTATACTGGAATGAACAACAGAAAACATTAGGGGATATTGAAATAAGTATCTGCAGTACTATTACCTTGCCGTGGTGTGTCCGGCCTAAGAATAGTCCCCTCCGTCTCCTCCCATGGATGTCATAAAAGCTGATTTAGGGTTTACACCAGGTGATAGGCAGCAGCGTATACCTGAGTACTCAACACATCACTAATCCAATCCAAGCGTGGTGATTATAGTAAATCTCCCCATTGCATTCTCTAATAGAACGGGCCTCGTTCAACAGAGTACGTCTAATGGATCATGTGATGATGAAGATGTGTAAAGTGTGCTACTACTTCATGTCACCATTTCTTTCTTGGTCATCCTGCGATAGGTTAAAGACCAGATTGAGTTAATGTGGCCGGAAAGGGCCTAGTGGCCAATGGTAAAAGACCTAATGTGTTGAAGGGATTCAGTGTATATATAGCTCATTTCATGCAAGAGGTGTGGGTTCGATTCCCGCTGCGGGACAAATGTTTTCATGATCTGCAACATGACTTAAAGACCGATGATGAGGATCTCTAGATCCTCATAAACTTCATGAAGCTTATATTTGGGTTTGAATACAGAGTCATCAAGTTCTTCAGTTAACCACTTACTCTATCGAGCTGGTCCGGGGGAAGCGCAGCTGGTCCAATGATGGAAAGTAGACGCAGTTGCCGAAACGTGGAGTAGTCTGTGATGCCTCCTCGAGGGATCTGTTGAGCTGCCTCCCACAGCCCTCTCTGGAAGAGAGTGTAGCGTTGCTGGGCATCCAGCTGGAAAAAAAAACTTTATGAGATTCTAATGATCTGGAGCATTGTGGATGCAGGTTGCTTTTAAATGAAAATTGATACAAATTAGTATATTTTTTTTAGTATATTTTTTTGTTAGTATATTTTTAAGAAACCGTACAGGCAACAGGTGAAAATGGTACCATTATAGGATCACTTTGTTGTCCTTTCTGTCTGTCTGTCTCTTTGTCTGCATGTCTGTTTCCCTGACAAGAGCCTTTTTTTCTATAATGGTTACTTACATCAACTTGAAATTTATATAAAATGTCTGCAAGTTTATAGTGCTCTAAAAAATTCAAGTTTCTGATTCAATGCGTTAAAATGTCTAATTTACCGACTTTACAAAAAGGAGGAGGACCTCAATTCAGTTGTATTTTTTTGTATCTGCTTTTGTAGTTGTATTGTACCAAGTATTGTTCATGTATATATGCCTATCTTTATGTGTGTTTCTATACTTAAGTATTTAAAAGTACTACCTAATTCTTCTCCACGTATTATGCACCACTACATTAAAGGTTAGCTGATAGAGAATACTTCTTAGCATTAAGTTCGCCTATGTACATTATTTGTTTTTATGCAATAAAGAATAATTATTCTATTCATGAAGTCAAAATAGTAAAAGTGAAGGACTGCCTTTAGATCGGCCTTAAATGTCATCATAACGTATTTCTCTATCCGAAGGGCTCATAAATAAGTCCACGATTTGATTTATTTACAGTTGACGGAAACCTCATACTTCTGTCGTAACAAGGTCAGGTGTAATATTTCAATGTCCACGTCCCCATCATCATTCATCAGTCCCCTTGAAAACCCACAAAACAAACTGTCAGAACGAAGTCACGGTCACATATTAGTGCACTATGTATGCTAAGTGCTTCTTGGACAATACGCACTACCGTATTCGGTAGATGTCTTGCATAATGGTGGTGACACAAATCTGTGGGAACTGTGCTGTTGATTATAATTCTGGCGATATGAATTCAAAGAAGCTGCCTCTTCATCAGAGACAGATGCGGCCTAGCGGAATAGAAGGGATTTGCCATAATTACCACTAGTACAGGCAAATTAGCAAAAAGTGTGGACCTAAGTCGTGTAGTCGTGGATTCTTATGGAAACGTTAGATGACACGAAAAGAAGCTTATCCTAAGTTTGCACCGTTTCTGGCGCATACGGAACCCTTTTAAATATTAGGTACAAACTTAAAAAGGCCGTAAATTTTAAAATAGAAAGAAATTACTTGATGCAAGTTAAATTACGTATAGAGAGACTGTCTTAGTGTATTATGATTTTAATAAAAACCACGTGCATCTAGGGCATACAGTGTTGAACAAATGCATCTTCCGTAAATTAATACCAGTATAAAACTTCCGGCGGATGTAGTACTAATTAAATGAATAAGTTTAAGTCAATTTCCAGAACTACATTAATTTTCCCCGAAGTAGAGCGACAATAAAATATGGAAAAGTGCCTTCCGTGAGACGCACCAAGGTGCAAACCTGGTAATGTATTTCGATCATTTTTCTGATAAGTCTATCAATTTGCACAGACTAAATTAATTTTCCCGGAGCCGCAATACCCACAAAAAGTTTTTTTTGTTAATGTTTTTTTTTGTATGTTCCGTATGTCGGATTTAAAAACTACTTGGTGCAAATGTAGATCGTAACGGTTCAAAGTCTATGCCAAATTGCACCGACTACTTCTATTTCCCCCATAAAGTTACGGATATTTTTATGGTTTTCACCCTATTTCACCCTGTTCCGGAGGGTGAAATTACTGATGCTTATTATTAACGGTGATTTTTAAGCCATACAAAACAATTAGAAAAGTTTTCATGACTACATCTAATTAGTTCCACACTTTTGCAAAAAATCACCTAATTTGACTGTACTACACGATTGGCAAGCGGATTGGTTAAAAAAACTTCTAGGTGATTTATTGATTGATGAACCACGTATTTTTTTTGGAATTGATCAACTCTAATTATCACTAGTGGTTCGCCCCGAACTGAGACCTCGCGTAACACCTTTATCAGCCTAAGTAATTTCCATATTTTCTATTATTATTTTTGAAAATTTTCCCCTTGAGGTCTACCAGTACAGTACAGGATCTACCAGTAACTACTCTAATTTCCTACACATCATCAAAATAACCTTTGAATATGGCTAAGCAACGGGGCGTAGTTATACTACATACCTGTTAGTACCTATATCAAGTACCTGACGAATTAATTGATAACGTCCTTTTGATGAAAACCATAGAACTCCAACGTCATTCAAATTCTTAGAAATGGGAGGTCAACAATGGATGTTAAATTGGTTTTTGTTTTATGGAGTACATGTTTCTAAATTCTTCAATTTCAGACTTTTCCCTGTAGTTGTGACACAAAAGTCACAAGCATACCAAATTTCAGCATTGTGGGATTTCTGAAAGTACCCTAGAATTTTGGGTTTTTACGTTTTTTATTTTCCCTAATATCTCGAAAACTACTAAGGCTAAATAATTACTAAGAACAGTTTTGAAATGTCCAACCAAAGCGCTTTCATTAGACACTCCACTTGATCTGACCGTCTCACTTTTATTTTTTTTACCCCCTCTTGGACCCCAATATCTCAGCAACCCCTTGATCGATATAGCTCATAACCTTACCTACAAATTGTACCAATACTATCTACCCCCATACCAAATTTCATGAAGATCGGATTAACGGTTTGGAAGTTTTCATCGGACAAACATACATACATACATACATACAAACGCCGATTCTTCCAACTTGACTCAGAGAACTCGCTTCGCTCGTTCAACTAGAAACGGGATATTTGCCATGATATTTGAGCTTTATTGATTCCCGATATTTCGGCACAGTTTCATGCGCCGTGCGCCAGTTGCTCGTCCGGATACCGTTAGTGTAGTGTGTCGAGATGGAGTTAAGTGTGACAATGAAACTGATGGTAGGGGTGTTCGTAATAAATAGCTTTCTTATGTATTACTAGCGGCCCGCGTACGACTTCGTTCGCGTGGTCCCGGTGTTCCCGGCAGTTATTCGAATTTTTCTCACCTTTTAAACCTTCCCTAGACCTCCACGAACATTTCAAGACCAAGATAAGATAAATCCGTTCAGCCGTTCTCGAGTTATAGCGTCAGGAAGGAAAACCCGACTTATTTTTATATAGTAGAGATATCTTTGATGGGAGTTTGTTTGAAGATAACTTTCGATATGAAAGGTAGGTAGGTTAGTGTTACCAACATATTACACTTTTTATCCCAAAACTCAGTTTTCTCAGGCGAATAGCTCTGGTTAAACCGCGGACGATAGCTAGTAAGCTTATTAATTTCTATTTTATATAAATTTTTCTAGAAATAGGTACGGGGATTTGTTTTTTATTTTTGATTATTTGACTAGTTTTATCCAACAGCAATACATAACCTGTGAAAATTGTAACTGACTACAAACATACAGACAGACGGACAGTGCTTATTAATTGGGTCCCGTTGGCACCCATTGGGTCCCGTTGGCACCCATTGGGTACGGAGTACTTTGGGGTGTGTGAGAGAGAGAGGGAGGGGAAAAATCTCTTAATCCCTGGTTCAAAAGTTTCTCGTGAATATGATATATTTTTAATCTAAAAAAAACAGTTAGGCTACCTACTAAGATATTGCATTATTAAAAGTGAGTAATCCTTTAATTGCTATAAAAACAAGATATTAATGAATAGCCTACAAAAATGACATCAGCGTCACAACAACGTCATTTCAGAACAAATGAGTTTTTATGCAACCATCAATTTGCAAGATGAGTCATCTTATAAAAACCTAGGCGTAAATGACACTAGTTATCAATGACTCATAGATAAATCATGGACAGAAGCTAAAATGTAATGAGAGGGATGTGCCTCAATCACACAACTCTTGGCAGGCGGATTGGTGATCACAGTATTGGTGTTCACTCAGGTCCCATCCCCTGGTGTATCCTTTAGTTGGCTTTTATGACACGGTAGAGACGGCCATTCGTAGGCCAGATATACCACGAAACATTGCGCTTGGCCAGGTAGGTCATACGTGTACCTTTGCCTAATCAATTAAAGAGACCTCATCCAGCAGTGGACGTCAACGGTAGATGATGATTAAGTTTAAGGCTGTTGTCAGGGTACATGGAATAGAATTAGTTGTTATTTAAAAAAAAACTTATGTACGATGCCTACTAGAGCTTGATGTTTCAATCCAGCGCAATAATTTATCAATCTTTAAAGGGCAAGTTGCAGGTATTAAGGCAAGTCGAAATTTGCAACGAGTAACAGTGTTACCCGATGGGAAAACACCAAACTCGTTGGGAAACATCCGTGTCAGATTTAAAGGTACAAAAGAACGAAATTAAGTTTGAAGTACCAACAAATATTATAATTATATAGTGTGCGTTATCCTAGCAAAATCTTGTGTCCTTTCAGGATGTGAATATCACGAATAATTCGTATTTAATCTCCTGTAAATGTGCCTGAAATAAAAAATTAGTGCCTTCAGCCGTTTTTGAGTTATTCATGAAAGACAGATTTTGCTGGGGTAACGGTCTTCCAGCAAAAACTTTTTTCCCTGGTTGGGCTAGGCTAGCAGAAAGTAGCTAGAAAGATAAGTTTTAATTTGTGCTAAATGTGCATCTAAACTCTGAATTTGTGGACCCTAGGATTTCAGAGATATTTCAGTTTTTGCTGGGGGAACATTTTAAAAATGGCTGTATCTCTGAAACTTTTAACCGCACAATCATGAATTTTACTACACATATAAGTGTTCATATAGGGTAATTTGTGCCAGTTAAATTTCTTGATAAAACTGCGCCTCTCGTATTTTAATGGGATTTTTCCAAAAAACTAAAATAGCTCCTAGCACTCAAACAAAGGCACCTATGAACTTTATTTAAATGCAACCTTATACCATTCTTTGTTAAGCAACATTTGGTAAAAATTCATAAGCCTACGTTAAGTTCTTTACGAGATAGAGAGACTTTAAAATAATCCGGTGGTGAAATTATTTTGACCTCCAAATACACGAGCTTTCTACGTGCTGTCCATTAACGTGTTTAGCCAATAATTAGTGCCTCTATTCATCTCCACATACACCAATTTTCAGCTGAATCCATGTGATAATTACAGTAATATCTCAAAATAACTGATCTGATATGATTTCAGGCGATTAACCCACCAAATTCGAATGACTATTAAAAAGCGGCCGTTTCATAATTCATGCTAACCTCTCTTAGTTGTTGGTATTGTAATGTAATTTGTTTGGTACAGTCACCTACAAAATAGCTTGGGTTGTTCATAAACGACGGAACCGTGTCGGTATCTAGGCATTTGCGGTTAAGTTTGTGTATGATTTATGGTTCGTCGATCAAGTCGAGACCTACCAAGCCAACCGAACAATTTGGTCTTAAATCAAGTCTTAAAAATTGTTATAAAATTTACCTATCGTAATATTATCTTGCGCATTATCATAATGCCAACGTGAAAGTCTGCCATAATGGCTTTTTTCAAAAGTAAGCAGATACGTACACAACAATTTTTTTTTTCAAATTTTTCATTGAATTTACCACCTTTTGCTGTATCAAAATCTCAAAATCTTTTTGGTTTCGTTATAGTTATAAGAACAAAAACAACATTCATCAAAGACACATTTATACTATTAATTAAATCTATGTACATCGTACTCAACTCAAAATGGGCACAACAATCACAGGTCGTTCATTAAAGTCTTAAAAAATTATTATAAAATCTACTTATCGTAATATCTAAGCGTATTATCATAATACCAAAATGAAAGTCTGCCATATAGTTTGTTTAAAAATTAAGAAGGTACCTACAGCATAAATTTTTATATATTTTTTTGTGATTTCAAAATCTCAAAAACTTTTTTGTTTCGTTACAGTAATAAGAATTAAAGTTATACCAGAACGCTATAAATCAAAATAACATGACTAAAAAACACACATACTCTTTTAATTAAATCTGTGGACAGCTTACTTAAAATAAGCACAACAAGCACAGGTCGTTCATTAAAGTCTTAAAAAATTATAATAATATTTACTTATCGTATTATCATAATACCAAAGTGACCAGAGGACCAGAGTTTGACGACCACTTTCGCGTGGAGGGCGAAGGTTCACTTGCGATGCAGGAGGTTGCGGGTTCGATTCCTGCCTCGGAAAAAATATTATTACGATCTGCAGGGTTGTTGTTCAGGGTGTTGGGTATTTTCTATCCTATCCTTCCTACTAATATTATAAACGCGAAAGTTTGTGAGTATGGATGGATGTTTGTTACTCTTTCACGTAAAAACTACTGAATGGGTTTTAATGAAACTAACAATATAGAAATAGTACTAATAATATAGCTTATACATCAGAATAACACATAGGCTAAAATTTATAAAGATATTGTGTGAATTGTCTATAATATGACGATAAGTGTCAAGTAAGTTGGAAAAAATCCGGGCAGTCCGAGGCACGGTGGGTGAGGTGGGGGAAGAAGTCGCTTATCGCTGAGTGCGCGACAGACGCGGGCAGACGAGTAAGGGCAAACGTCATTGACGGTTGTGTCCGTTTTACGAATTTTCAAGGCACTAGCGATTTGTTAAAAACGCATTGTACTCAAAGTAATATAGTATAGACCCAAGGTTAGGCAAGTAACTAAATAGGCAAGTATTGCATTTTTAACCGACTTCCCAAAAAAGGAGGTTCTCAATTCGGTTTTTTTTTATTTTTTTTATTTTTTGTTACCGCATATCTCCGGCGTTTATGAACCGATATGAAATTATTATTTTTTATTTGAATAGATATACTTCCAGATTGGTCCCATTTTTTTCTGAATCCAGTTCTGATGATGGAATCCATGAGGAATTGAGGGAACTCCTCAAATATTGTAGGTGACGGATTAAGGTCCTGACGTCATCAATAAAAGAGGAGTCGAACTTCATAATTTATTTTATTACTTCAAGAACGCTACGACAACAAGTGCACCGCGCCAAAGCCAAATCAAAACTGCCAACTGCGGCCGCGCGCTCGCTTTTATACCCGAGCGAGAACAAAGGAAAGTAGGGTTGGTTGCTTGTTCGGCGCGTTGCACGTGGTGTTTACAACCGAACGATGACGACGCGCCGTCACGGCCATGCTGACGTGCGTACGTCCTCGTACGCGTAGTCTTGCAGGGTTCACAGGATTACATCTGTTCGTACATCCTGACATAATATCTTATTAAAACATCTGGACCGGTCAGTTTTTCAATTTTACCCTTCAGGTTAGTCATTGCTCAGGTCCGGTCAAGTTACTTGACCCTTCATCAATAGCTCCCTGGTCCGATCATAAATGATCCTTCAGGATCCCTTCAGTTCTTAGAACTGGCCCGGATTAGCTAGTCCGGACATACTGTCCCTGTTAGCTCCCTGGTCCGATCATCAATGATCCTTCAGAATCCCTTCAGTTCTTAGATCTGGCCCGGATTAGCTAGTCCGGACATACTGTCCCTGTTAGCTCCCTGGTCCGATCATCAATGATCCTTCAGAATCCCTTCAGTTCTTAGAACTGGCCCGGATTTACTAGTCCGGACATTTTTTTTTGTCCCTGTAGCTTTCTTATAATTGATCCGGCTATGCCCTTCTCAAGTCAAAGTCAAAGTTCAATTCAAAGTCTGAAATCACAAAGATCACATTTTGAATCGTCTTATAAACCAAAATTACTCCTGTTCCAATCCTTCAATGATCTATAACATTTTTACACATTTTTACATTTTTTATTTTTATTTTTCTCGATGTATCCGAGCTGTTGTTTTACTTGACAAACAAACAAGCAAGCACACGGTCCACATGACGGAAAGCAGCCACCGCAGCCCATGGACGCGTGCAACACCAGAAGCACCACACGCGTGCTGCCAACCCTGAAACATAAGGATGAAAAGTCTCATGCGCCTGCAACTCCACCGGCACCCGTACCCTTCAAACCGAAACACGTCAACGCGAACCCTACTGCCTGGTGGCAGAAATAGTGGCAGTACCTCCCCGGACGAACTCCTTCACAAGAAGTTCCACTACTAACAAAAAATTATTGTGATAATGTTATTTGATTCTGGGTTGAGCGAGTCTATTGACGTACGTTGAGCATTATAGCTGTTGGTTATTAAGGTACGAGAATCAGCTGACATAGTGTCACATAACAACAACAACAGTCACATACGTAGCTCTGATTCCACACTGACTCCCCGTGTTGTAGGTATCAAGAACTACGAGTACCATGGTACCATATAACACCCAGCCCAGGAACAAACATTTGCAGATTATATAAACGTTAGTCCCGCAGCGGGAATCGAACCCGCAACCTCTTGCATCTCAGTCGGCCACTCATCCGCCGCGCCACTCAGGTCGTCAACACACTATTCACAAACACGGTAACTAGTTACTGAAATGGTGTCTCCATTACTATTATTGTTTCCGTGGCTAGTTTTATGAAAAAAACATTACTATCATTATTACACGCGCGCTGTCACGCCATCATCATCACTATAATTTTCCTCAATTTGCTAGGTTTTCAGAGGCTATTAAAAAGAAAAGAAAAAATAGTTCTTAAATTTCCGGTAGATGGCAGTGACTCGACAGGGTTGTGTCTTGTGAAGATTTTGCAAAAGCACAGAGAACAAATTCTCTTTGTTTTCTCTTTTTTTTTTTAAGTTTTGTGTTGTGATTCCGAAGCTCGTTTTTCAAGTCTACTATAGACCATCCATACCATAATCCCTGCTCATCTTGGTCCGGTTTACTTCACCAACGAACAGCATGAGTGAGTGAAGTCATTGACACTGACAGTTGGTGGCTGACCGACAAAATTTAGACAACTATATCTGGACAGCGCCATCTATGAATGGATTTAGAACTACTTTCTTTTAGCTGTCAGAAAATTTCCCATTGGTCACGAGGTACTTCACGTAAATGCTTGTGAAAATAATTTTAAACCCTATTAGTTCCATTAATGTGTCTCAACTCATACCGGTAATTTTTCTGAAACTGCAGTAACTTTAAAGGGGCATTTATATTCTCGGTCTAACTTAGTTTGAAGCCTTTGTTCGCTTTTAACACAAATAAAGTCACCTAGAGAGAAAGGTTAATTCCAACTAAAATGCCTGTCTCTAAAATATCACGACCTAATAAAATTACTTTGGCTAAGCATTCATCGGGCAATATGTGATAAGTTACATCGAAACCTTGTACAATGGTCGGGCATTTTACTTGTAATGAGCAGATAATGTTTTTGGGTCCAACACCCTTTGAAACCCTTTAAGCTGTTTTCGAGAGTAGTTACCAGTCGTCTCGAACGTAGGTTCAACGACTTCCAGCCCCCCGAACAAGCCGGGTTTCGAAAAGGCTTTAGTACCGTAGACCACATCCACACGCTCCAGCAGATTATACAAAAACTGAAGAGTATGATCAGCCGCTATGTCTAGCGTTTGTGGACTACGAGAAAGCCTTTGATTTAGTCGAGACCTGGGCAGTGTTACAGCGATACAGCGCTGATAACAGCGGACAGTTACAGTCTTTACAGCGATGCCAAATCGACTACTGGTATATTGAAGTGTTGAAGTGTTTGTACAGCAGGACCACTATGTTTATCAGTCTTAAAGACCAGTGCACGGATCCTATCCAATTGTAGGAAAGGGTGATGCAGGGAGTTGTTATTCCTCCTAAACTGTTCACCTCTGCATTGGAAGACGTTTTCAAGCTTCTGAACTGGAATGGATATGGCATCAACATCAATGGCGATTACATCAATCACCTTCGATATGCCGATGATATAGTCATCATGGCAGAATCACTGGAAGACCTTGGCACAATGCTCAGAGACCTCAATACCGTTTCTCAACAGGTGGGTCTTAAAATGAACATAGGGAAAACAAAAATTATGTCAAATGCCCATGTAGCACCTATGCCGGTACACGTTGGAAATGATGATGTCGAAGTTGTTGACTACTATGTCTATTTGGGTCAGACGATTCAACTAGGAGAGTCCAACTTCAACAAAGAGGTCAACCGACGAATCCAACTCGGATGGGTAGCGTTTGGGAAACTATGCCATATCTTCTCGTCACAGTTACCGCAGAGCCTCAAGACGAAAGTCTTGAATCAGTGCGTGTTGCTAGTGATGACTTACGGCACTGAGACGTGGTCGTTATCTATTGGTCGTATAGGCAAGCATAAAGTCGCGCAGCGGGCCATGAAGAGAGCCATGCTAGGCCATACGTGATATAATCTGAAATGAGGAAATCCGCAGAAGAACCAAAGTCACCGACACAGCTCTCAGAACTAGCAAGTTGAAGTGGCAATGGCCAGGTCATATAGCTCGAAGAACTGATAACCGTTCTTGAGTGGTGACCACAAACCGGACGACGCGGTAAAGGAAGGCCCTCCACTCGATGGACCAAAGATACCATAAACGTCACAGGAAGTCGGTGGACAGAGGCGGCTCAGGACCGTTCGTCGAGGCATTCTAAAGGGGAGACCTAAGTCCAGCAGTGGACTTGCTACAGGCTGATGATGATGATGAAGACCCTTTAAAACCACTCGTTCATAAAACTTTTCGCCTTTAAGTAAATTAATATGACTCTTTCTAGCCATACTAGTACATTAAACCAGAATAAAATAAAAAAAGTAACTGAAGACCACTTATCTGTAAAACATCTCGAGCAGACCGGGAGCACAGGTTCACTTGCTTGTTGCTAGGATTCGGGAGTGGTGTCTTCTTTCCTTTTCCAGCACTTGGGACAAACAGTGGCTACGTGTCCGGGATCGTTGCACACGTCGCAGATCATAGCGGGCTTAGCTTGATCCTTTTTTTGCTAAAACAGGAAAAGTTTTTAGAAAGAACAAGCTGTTTGTCCCTACATTCAATACCACGATGAAGAAGCATTCTGATACCACAGAAGTGACAATTTCCACGAAAAGCTGTTAATGTGTGAAATCTCTTCGGGTCAGTTTCGGTGGTAACCGGTTCATAGATTTTTCGTTTCAATGTAAATCCTGTAAGCAAGACACGGTGGTATGCAATTACTGCGGTGGTCGCATCTGAGGCGACACATGTGACTGCGATCAACTCCGCTAACATCAAGGTCACTGCAACTACAGCTACAACTACAACTACGATACCGTGTTTCCTTTCGCGTAGTTTGACCTCGCAACAAGCCACGCAAATATCAACCTCACGAACGCTTGCCACGTGAGCGCCATCTTCGCGGCCTCCACGGCAGCGTGGCATTCCACGGCACTTCACAGCACTAATCGCGAGATCAGGATCGAGGCAGTTGACACATTTCACGTGGATAAAACAGAAAACACAATCGCAGCGCGCGAACGTTACACAGAACACAGAGGTTATCTCGACACGTGTTTTGCAGACATTTTTTTTAACAAAAAAATCAGGATGATATTTCACTGAATTGACCGAGTTTGAGTGGGAGTGAAGATCGTATCCCACTTCTGATGACGGATTAAGGTCCTGACGTCATCAATAAAAGAGGAGTCGAACTTCATAATTTATTTTATTACTTCAAGAACGCTACAACAACAAGTGCACCGCGCCAAAGCCAAATCAAAACTGCCAACTGCGGCCGCGCGCTCGCTTTTATACCCGAGCGAGAACAAAGGAAAGTAGGGTTGGTTGCTTGTTCGGCGCGTTGCACGTGGTGTTTACAACCGAACGATGACGATGCGCCGTCATAGGCATACATATAGCGATTTTGATATTTTCAGCAACAAACCAAGCATTTGCATTCAGAAAGTATCATAATCCTTTCACCACTATGGTTCTTTCATCATTTTTTTTTTCATCCAATTATTTAGTCGAATACAATGGCCGAAGTCGGTTTTTTTAATGAAAAGTTATTTAAGTATAATAAACATAATAATAACTACCTTACTGTATTTTTTGGAAGTGTAGAAAAAGCACGTACTAAGAATTATGGCGCGAAAAGTATTTATGTGATAATTTCATAATGTTAGTTCTTTTCTACGCCACGCTAATATAAGCTACTCGAAATACTAATCCTGCGCAGACGAAGTCGCGGGCACCAGCTAGTGTATAATAAAAAAATGTCTATCTATGTAATGTATTGTATTAAGTATATCAGTTATCTAGTACCCATAACACAAGCTCTGCTTAGCTTGGGGCTAGATAATGTTGTGTGAAATGTCCAGCATTTATTTATTTATTATTTATAAAGTCTGCCATATAGCTTGTTTCAAAAGTAAGAAGGTACCTACAGCATACATTCTCAATCTCTCATCTCAGGTCTCACTGGCGATGACGTAGGCTGGTGTTGACCATCATGTCTCGGAATAACCAAGTATAGGTATTATACATAATACCTATTCAAAAAGGTATAACTACCTTTTCTATATTATAAGTTTATACCATGGTTTGAACCAAAGTGCAGTCGGCTGACTGGTTATTTGTATGGTGAATATGATGAGCGCCCCTAGCGGACTTGTTGAGAACCTCAGTATCAAACATCAAAAACCTATCTTCACGCAATTTGGTAGTTAGGAAATGAGCGCAATATTTAGAGTAGGTCGGACCAATAAATGCAGCACTTCTGACGATATAAACAGTCTATGAACCAGTGAATCTGGTGTATTATACTATTCAAATCCGTTTATTAGAAACATTCGATTGTCTTTTGCAGCACTCCCTCACTAGGGGGCGTTTTTAACCAATTAACTTTTCTATAAGTCATACAAACCGACTGCAATTAATTAAATTATAACTAAAACAGTAACAACCTTCAGTCGGTATCGGTATCTTCCTCTATTGCCCGTGGTCCACCTGCCTGGTTCACCTAGGTGGACTACGGGAATTTGTTTTTTCCCGCCGTCCACCTGGGTGTACCATACAAAATCATTTTTGCCTATAGCTCACCTGGGTGGATCACGGGTAATTATTTTTTCCCTTAGAACACTATCTAATTAATAAATAAATAAAACCATTCATTATCTTTTCCATCGCGGTAAAAAAACAGAGAACGTGATTAAACTGTTTTTCTTCTTATATACCATTTTTAACTTGTTATATTATTTTCTAAAATGAAATTAAAATAATCTATAAATTTTTCTTTATGACTGTACCAAAACACTAAAATATTGTTGTATGAATTTAAGAAGGTGGGTGCCATATATTGGAATCTCGCTTTTTGACAGTCATTCGAATTTGGTCGGTTAATAATTTGGCTGGGTATTCATTCATTCATTCATTCCCCTGAAACGTTTCAATTTAGTTTTTTTATGATATTACGGTAATTGTTTGATGGATTCAGCTGAAAATTGGTGTATGTGGAGATGAATAGAGGCACTAATTATTGGCTAAACACGTTAATGGACAGCACGTAGAAAGCTCGTGTATTTGGAGGTCAAAATAATTTCACCACCGGATTATTTTAAAGTCTCTCTATCTCGTAAAGTACTTAACGTAGGCCTATGAAATTTTACCAAATGTTGCTTAACAAAGAATGGTATAAGTTTGCATTTAAATAAAGTTCATAGGTGCCTTTGTTTGAGTGCTAGGAGCTATTTTAGTTTTTTGGAAAAATCCCATTAAAATACGAGAGGCGCAGTTTTATCAAGAAATTTAACTGGCACAAATTACCCTATATGAACACTTATATGTGTAGTAAAATTCATGATTGTGCGGTTAAAATTTTCGGAGATACAGCCATTTTTAAAATGTTCCCCCAGCAAAAACTGAAATATCTCTGAAATCCTAGGGTCCACAAATTCAGAGTTTAGATGCACATTTAGTACAAATTAAAACTTATCTTTCTAGCTACTTTCTGCTGGCCTAGCCCTACCAGGGAAAAAAGTTTTTGCTGGAAGACCGTTACCCCAGCAAAATCTGTCTTTCATGAATAACTCAAAAACGGTTGAAGGCACTAATTTTTTATTTCGGGCACATTTACAGGAGATTAAATACGAATTATTCGTGATATTCACATCCTGAAAGGACACAAGATTTTGCTAGGATAACGCACACAATTATATACGTGAAATGAATGACGGGGATGGTTCTATATTTGTCGAAATTCAGTTCTCTCGCAAGAAGTCAAGAGTGAAACCGTGGGCAACCGCTCGTATAGAATGACCCTGACGTAATTAGCTAGAAACAATTATAAAATCGATTTTCCCAAAACACGGACGATCTTAAACCGAAACAATGATCTTTGTTAATTATCTCAAATTAAATGCCGTGACTAAGATTTACACTTTTTTTAAGCTGAAACTATGTAACTGATTACGATCTTTGGGCCCCATTCAAAGAAAAACTCTTCACCTCTGCAGTTGTTTTATTAACTGACTTCAAAAAAAAAGCAGGAGGTTCTCAATTCGACTGTATGTTTTTGTATGCTTGTTAGGCGATTACTCGGCCAATTATGAATTGATTTTGTTGATTCTTTTTTGTTTGGTAGTTCTTACTTCAGAGGTAGTCCCATATTAATTCTATCGAAATTGATTAAACGCTTGTTGAAAAAAGTTCTGTCGAACTTTTGTGCTGAATTACGCACTAACTAAGATATTACTATTTAAGATAGTTGAACGAGCGAAGCGAGTTCTCTGAGTCAAGTTCGAAGAATCGGCGTTTGTATGTATGTATGTATGTATGTTTGTCCGATGAAAACTTCCAAACCGTTAATCCGATCTTCATGAAATTTGGTATGGGGGTAGATAGTATTGGTAAAATATCGGCCTGAGGGTTGCTGAGATATTGGGGCCCAAGAGGGGGTAAAAATAATAAAAGTGAGACAGTCAGGTGAGTCAGATCAAGTGGGGTGTCTTTCGCTTTGGTTAGACATTTCAAAACTGTTTTTAATAAGTATTTAGTCTTAGTAGTTTTTGAGATATTAGGGAAAATAAAAAACGTAAAAATCAAAAATTCTAGGTTACTTCCAGCAATCCCACAATGCTGAAATTTGGTATGCTTGTGGCTTTTGTGTCACAACTACAGGGAAAAGTCTGAAACTGAAGAATTTAGAAACTTGTACTCCATAAAACAGGAACCAATATAACATCCTTTGTTGACCTCCCATTTCTAGGAATTTGAATGACGCTGGAGTTCTATGGTTTTCATCAAAAGGACGTTATTAATTAATGCGTCAGGTACTTGATATAGGTAGGAACTAACAGGTATGTAGTATTACGCCCCGTTGCTTAGCCTTATTCAAAGGTTATTTCGATGATGTGTAGGAAATTAGAGTTGTTACTGATAGATCCTGTACTGTACTGGTAGACCTCGAGGTGAAAATTTTCAAAAATAATAATAGAAAAATGGAAATTACTTGGTTAAGTAGTCGGGCTGATAAAGGTGTTATCGCGAGGTCTCAGTTCGGGGCGAACCACTAGTTCTGTTTCATTATTTCAAATATCTAGAACACTGTGTAGCTTGATAAATGTTATCCAGTTATATCTACAAAATTGTATGAAGACTTGACTTGTAGTTTTTAAATCAATAAAAAACTAACTATTAAACTAGTTTTTTTTGTTCTGTCCGCATAGTTTCCTTTTAATTTTAAAACTACTCGTCGGATCTTGATAAAACTTTGTTTATACAATTGGATAAAACATAACAAGGTACGTACAGTTCTAGATTTTAAAATAATGAATTACAAAAAGAATCAAGAAAGTTGAAGCGTAATTAACCCGAAAAACTCGACGATGTGTACGTGGGAACCTTAATTATACCAATGTAAAAAAAATCGGTGTATGGTATCTTTACTGACGTTGACAATGTCCACTATATTCTTCTGTCTTCTTCATTAGCCGGTAGACATCCACTGCCTGGATGAGGCCTCCCCCATAGCATGCATAGCGTGCAATGGGGGGGATTTGCCATAATTACCACGCTTGGCAGGCGGATTGGTGATCGCAGTTGTTGTTATGTACTCAGATAGATGCTGTTCATACACTAGCGTAACCCCTTAGTCGCCTTTTACGACATCCGTAGGAGTTGGAGGAGTCCTAATCTTAGGCCAAGACTACCTCGGCTACTCCACTAAAAAAACACTATAATATGATGGTACTGCGGCGTCATGTTACGGTACCGCTATCTGTGGAATCTGACTTTAGCCAATCTATTGAGATAACAATTACCAAGTACTTATCTCGACGGATCTTCACGGTTATTATTTAGCGGTCAAGTGCAAATTACTTGACCCGTGTCTTTGAGAAACTAATTACAATATTAAATACTTAACTTACTTTAATACTAAATTTAAAGCACATTTTAAATTAATTATTTTTAAACGGATGATTTTCAGTTTTTACATTTTCTGTACACATTCTTCATCTTTATCTTCAATCTTCATCTTACTTTAGACGTCCACTGTTGAATGAATGAATGAATGAATGAATGAATGAATTATTTATTTGCTTAAAATGTAGGTACAGTATAAAACATAGACGAAGCCTCGCCCATATAGAACTATGACCTCGAACATATGAACTAGTCATGTTCCATACCGCCATGTATGCTCGGAGCCACCTCGACGACTACTCCAGGTTCGGCGACGGGCTCGGGTACCCTACTCGTCACGCACACAAGCTGAGAGCTGTTCCGCGGCGTCTCACGAAGTCGTCGAAGCTGGTGCATGTAATGGGGCCGGCTGTTTATAACAGTCTTCCACCGGCAATCATCAGCGCTTCTTCAACGCAATCCTTCAAAAGCAAACTAAAGTTCTGGCTTATTGACAAATGTTTTTATAAATTTGAAGAATTATTTAAATAATGTATTCTCTATTTTTTATTATATTATATTATTATTACTATTTTTAACTTGACATTTTATTAGAAAATCAATTTGTTATAATTTTTTGAATCAATTTATAATTATTGTTATTTAGAAATATCTCAATTGTGTTATTATTTAGAAATATTACTGTATAATGTAAAATACCTACTATACTATATGTATACAATATGTTTGTAAATTCTAAGAACTGACATGTAACCTAAAACGTTATGAATAAATAAACATAAACATAAACATAAACATATAATGCAATGGGGGATTTGTCATAATCACCCATCCCCTGGTGTGATCCCTTAGTAAGACTTTTACTTCATCCACGGGAGGAGACAGAGGGTTTTTTTCTTAGGCTCGATACACCACGTCACCACTACCTATACCAGTGCACCTTATATCACTAGCTAGACTGCAACTGCTCAGAGGCCCAATTCTCTAAATTATTTTAAAACTACACTGAAAGTTAACCGAATCGAGACTGAATTATGATTTGACAGAAAGTTGGTATTCTGCTCCCTTGTAAATAACAATTTAGTCTTATTTCAATTCACGGTGACTACCATTAGAGTAGGATAGTGATATATATATTGCAAAGAGTAAAGAGAGACTCCATCTACTTAAGCTAAAATTATCGAAAAAACTTTGAATCGTTCAAGTTTCGGTCACATTTCGATATAATCACAATACAGTGTTGTATTTTATGTTTAGAGAATACCATTTCAACATCGACACAAGATCAAAACATGATCCGAACTCTATTTTAACTATTTTTAAGTTACAGAATTGGGCCTCAGAATGTCAGAAGTTAGCCGATAAGCTGTGAAATGGATTTGTAGGAACTAAGTTGTCTATTACGCAAACAAACGGCTTACTTCAAAATTGTACCTACCTGTACCTAGCTGTACCTAGCTGTACCTACCTGTACCTACCTGTACCTACCTATTTTCTAAGTTTCAGCAAAGCCCACGCGTTGTTTTGCTGCTAATTGATGACAAGACAGCCATGACCTTAGCATCTAAAGCCAACAAGTTCACAAAAATTGCATAACTGTAATCGAATCTCTATGTTAACGCGATAAGATTGGTTTCCGAGCAATTTTGAAATCTCGAAACAGTAAATAATGTACTACACTTTGTGTTGTCTTGCAAATTGGTTGCATAGTATTGTGCCAAATGTTTTCAATGGCTCAAAAAAATTAGCACTTTAGCACTTGTGTGCACGATTGTACTCGTAGTGTAAACTTGAACTAGATTATTGTTATGAATGAAGTTGCCTTGTTTGGTTGTCACGTTGAAAATAAACGTTTTTGTTGCATTTTTTTGTTTGGAGCTTGTCTACTGTGTAACGATAAAAAAACTATGGCCAAGTAATGCAGACCACGTACAACCATTTGCTAAAGCTAACCAAATTATTATTATTAAGAGACTCAATTCTTTTATCCTCGCCCTCTGTGACGTAATGGGCGGGTAGCCGGCTAAGATGCGAGAGGTTTGCGGGTTCGATTCCCGCTGCGGAACAAATATTTGTATGATCTGCAAATATTTGTTCCGGGTCTGGGTGTTATGGTGCCATGGTACTCGTAGTTCCTGATACCCACGACACAGGGAATCCTAGTGTGGGATGGATACGTATGTTACTGTTGGGTGTTATGTTATGTATACTTTGCATAACAGGCGGGAATCAAACCCGCACATTTCACCTTTAGCTGGCTACATGCCCGCCATGCCATAGTGGTCGTCTTGATCTCAATGTTACATAAGTAATTTCAATTGTCGTTTCCCACGATATAAATCTGAACTTGAATTATACACTTGTTAATTATATAAATAATTATTACACCTCGCCTTGTCACGATCTAATGATTGTTGAGGAAAACAGAACTTGCCTACATGAACGTACTTTGAACCCCATGGAACCCTATAGTATAATAATATGCTCCGCAAATATTACTTCGGTGTCTGTGTTGGTACCATGGTAATCGTAGTTCCTGATATCCACGACACAAATAATCCTAATGTGGGATCAGAATTATATATGTGATTGTTGGATGTTATGTTATGTTATATTAGTACAAATTGTGGATTCAAAGTGGATTAAAACAGCACATTTTAATTTATAACTTGTTTTGTATCATAATAGTAAATTAAAAATTAATTAATATAATAAATAAATGATGGATTAAGTGCGCCTTACAAAAGCCTTATCGCACAATGTCATAATGTATTAAATTTTTTTATTTCGGTAGGCTTCCAAACTATGTTTTTTTGTCGCCGTTTAAAAGCACGTACAATTGACATAAATTTTTCGAGTAGAAAACGCATTGGTGCACGACCGGGATTTGAACCCACAGCTTTAGGATTGGATCGGATCCCTCCCAATAGACCATCAGTGCTCTAGGTAGCTCATAGCATTTTCCGTATATAGCAGTCAAAATCTTCGAAAATTTAAAATTCTCACATAATTTCATTTAGGATTTAAAAAAAACCCACCAAAAATAATTTTGACGGTTAAAAACATTCAATATGAGTTTGATAGGTTATAAGCTGCATTTTTATCATCTTCCCTTATAAATACGCTAACTTACCCTCATATTCATAATAATTTTTAAACCTATTTTAGTAAAATAACTTTTGTCTTGTTTTGACGTAAGACACCAAAATGGTTTCAAAATCCTATCCTTCTAATATTATAAACGCGAAAGTTTGTGAGTATGGATGTTTGTTACTCTTTCACGTAAAAACCACTGAATGGATTTGAGTGAAATTTGGAATGGAGATACTTTACGCCCTGGATTAACACATAGGCTACTTTTCATCAATTTTCATCATTATTCACGCGGGTGAAACCGCGGGGCGCAACTAGTTGAGAATAAATGAGGGGGTTAGTTCTCAACTTACCGGCTATTTAGCTGAACCAATTATTTTTGAGAAATGTTTTTGTATATTTATCATAATAACCGATGCTTTTATCAGCCTATTAATGTTGGTGAGCTTCAGCTTAAATGTTGTCTTCCTACTCTTTCTAGCACATAGTATATGTTGCAAAATTATCCTTGTGATCTCATTGAATAAAAGCTATATTAACTAGATATTTTTTAGCTTTATTATTATTATTATTGAACGAGCGAAGCGAGTTCTCTGAGTCAAGTTGGAAGAATCGGCGTTTGTATGTATGTGTGTATGTATGTATGTATGTTTGTCCGATGAAAACTTCCAAACCGTTAATCCGATCTTCATGAAATTTGGTATGGGGGTAGATAGTATTGGTACAATTTGTAGGTAAGGTTATGAGCTATATCGGTCAGGGGGTTGCTGAGATATTGGGGTCCAAGAGGGGGTAAAAAAAATAAAAGTGAGACAGTCAGATCAAGTGGGGTGTCTAATGAAAGCGCTTTAGTTGGACATTTCAAAACTGTTTTTAATAAGTATTTAAACTTAGTAGTTTCCGACATATTAGGGAAAATAAAAAACGCAAAAATCAAAAATTCTAGGGTACTTCCAGCAGTCCCACAATGCTGAAATTTGGTATGCTTGTGGCTTTTATGTCACAACTACAGGGAAAAGTCTGAAAATGAAGAAATTAGAAACCTGAACCATAAAAAACAATAACCAATATAACATCCATTGTTGACCTCCCATTTCTAAGAATATGAATGACGTTGGAGTTCTATGTTTTCGTCAAAAGGACGTTATCAATTAATTCGTCAAGTACTTTAAATACTAACAGGTATGTAGTTTTTACGCCCTGTTGCTTAGTCCTATTCAAAGGCTATTTCGATGATGTGTATAATAATTACCTATAGAGGTTAATTTTTTTTCTCAGTAAATGTTTTTAGAAATCGGTTAGAAGGGTGAAGAAAGTAAAATATGCAAAAAAATATCTCGAAGATACTTCAAGTTCTCTGGTAATGCTGAAATTTATTATTTAAGTATATTTTGTTCCACGGGGAGAAGTCGAAAATTGAGGATTTTTTCTTTGTAATATGCATTTTTAGAGTAGAGAACTTAAATCTTTAAAAATTAGGTAGCACAACTACAGCTAGATGGCACTGCTTAATTAAAAAAAACTTTTATTTTGCTTCACATTTCTTTCATGTTAGAGAAATTGACTCGATAGTTTTAGATTTCTGATGGATCATCCATACAAACATACTTACATAGCCGTTAAATACAAACCCTTTCTTCCCCTCTTAAATTAGTCGGGCTGATAAAGGTGTCATCGCGAGGTCTCAGTTCGGGGCGAACCACTAGTAGTTGGTACTTTTTTATAATTAACATCCTAGTAACCCTATTTGAAGCAAATAAAGATTTTGATTTGATTTAACTAATAATAATAATTTATTGACCATAACAACGATAATTAAAATAAAATGTAGCCCCGGAATAGCGTGAGCTGTGGCCCATTAGACAGTTTCTCTCCCAAATGACATGACAATCATCATAAACAAAATGAAAACATTGAAAAACTTTGGAAAAACATTGACAAAAAACTTACACTAAGAACTAACTCTAATAAATAGTGTATTATGTGATTGTGTGAGAGGGGGGGATGATTGTGATTGTGTGAGAAGTTGTGTTGGGGTGTGAAAGGGTGTACAGGGAAGATAAAGAGTGGTGTGAAGGGGAACAGGAGTAATTTTAATTTATAAGATGATTCAAATGATCCTTTTGATTTCAATGAATAAAATTCTTTTGATTTGATTTGATTTGATTTGTAGGTAGGTATTTGAAAGGGTGTGGTTGTGTAACTAAATTATATATTAATTAATTGTGTTCTGGGTGGGTTACTAAACTACGACCGTATTTCCTGAGATTTTGTTATTTTTTACGGGATTTCATATATTTCCTGAATCTCGTAAGAAGCGTCACACTTCGGTTGCGAAACAAAGAGACGCGGTATGGGAATGTCCTTTGCGCATGCGTGAGAATTAATAGGAGCCTCATTATTTTTATTGTGTGCTGGCATTGAGTGAGGTAAATTGTTACGTGGATTCAACTTGAGAATTACTTGTAAGTTGTGATATATTAAGTAGATTTTTGCAAAAAAAAAGCTTGGATAAGTATATTATATTCACAATTTTTACCACATACAATTATTGTATGTGGTAAAAATTGTTGATCCAATTATTGGTGGCCTCGTCTAGCAGTGGAAGTTTACCAACGAATTAAAAAGAAAAAATAATATTCGCTAGGTTTTTCTCTCTCTGCAAATAAGACTTCAATGCCAATACGTAGTATTGATACCATGAGGTCCTATTATGAGTAGATACGTGATTTTCAGCAATATCACGTAATATTTCGATTTACTTTTTGTCATTTTTATTTCCCCTTGTATTTGTCTGTATTACTTTAAATCATACAATACCTTTGTCCACAAACTACAAATAAAATATTTGAAATTAGCATCCGCTCTTGGCATTTTATGAGTTTCTTTAGAAAAAACACTTTTACACATTTATTTTTTAAAGAAACTCATAAAAGTAACTAGATATTTAAAAGTTTATACTTATATGTAAAATATAACTATTGCTTCATACAAAAGCTCACAGTCAAGCAGTGGGCTATGCATAGAGCTATGCTCGGAGTTTCACTACCTACGTGATAAAACCTGAAATGAGGAGATCCGTAAAAGAACCATGATCATCGACATAGCTCTCAGAATTAATTAGCAAGTTGAAGTGGCAATGGGCATAATATCATAATAGCTTCCAGAACTGACAACCGTTGGGGTATAAAGGTTCTCGAGTGGCGACCACAAACGGACGACGCAGTGTAAGAAGGTGCTAAAAGGTGGACCAAAGACTTATAAAGGTCGCAGGAAGTCGGTTGATTGAGACGGCTCAAGATTGTTCGTTGTAGCATTCTATTGGGTAGACAGTGGACTTCTATAGGGTGATGATGATAATGATGGCATAGTACTGTAACGAGGCTATAATTGTGAACCACAAAATCTTAATCTCAGTATAAGAATCCAAATATAAACACTACACTTAAAATTACTGCAATGTACATCATTGAGACTGAAATGGTCACAAACCTATTTATATGCACAAACCATAGCTTATCCTCGATTTAATGGCCCATAGAGTCATTCTACAATAAACAGCCTTGAAGAGATGAATTATCTTATTGTCTCATGTATACCTTATAGGTCAAGAATCAACTAGTAGATACTTAGGTATAGGTAATGTTTGTTCTGCTATTTTATGGCATTGGCCATTTTTAAGACGAAAACATTGACATTGAAAACCAAACGAAGGATAATAGAATTGAAGTTATCGTGGCTTGGTAACATTTTAGAAAAATAACGACTATATACCACGTACTTTACTATTCTCCTGCTGACGTTTCGTTGACCATTTTGAGGTCCTTCCTCATGAGCACCGACCGCGATCACGCTCAAAGTTCTTAAGACGGGAACTCACGAAGGATATTGTCAGCAACCGACGGCTTCGACTGCTGAACAAGGCCTTCCCTATACAATGCAAGGGGGGGATTTGCCATAGTCACCACACTTGGCGGTAATGTTTGTTCTGCAATTTTATGACATTGGCCATTTTTAAGACGAAATCATTGACATTGAAAACCAAACGAAGGATATCGTCAGCAGCCGACGCTGTCGTCTGCTGGACAAGGCTTTCCCCAAGGAATGCAATTGGAGGATTTGCCGTAGTCTCCACGCTTGGCAGGGGAATAGGTGTTGATTACTAAGGTGGTTTCTGCAGCCTATTTTCTGTTGTAATCCCTTAGTTGGCTAACGACATCCATGAGAGGAAACGCGGAGGGGTCTATTCTAAGGCCGGACACAACACTGCCAAAGGAAGGATATATGGCCTGCCATTATCATTTTGTCGACCTCTGTGGCGCGGCAGGCGAAGGTTCGTCTTAGACGCAGGAGGTTGCGGGTTTGATTCCCGCCTCGGAACAAAATATTTGTACGATTTGCAGTACTATATTTGTTCAGGGTGTTCTGGGTATTTTCTATGCATAATAAAAAATATCTATTTATGTAATGTGATTGTATGACAGTTATCTAGTACCCATAATACAAGCTCTGCTTAGCTTGGGGCTAGACAATGTTGTGTGAAATATTCAGCACTTATTTATTTATTTTTATTTTATTTATCATTCAATTTGCTTATCTGTGAGCTATATTGGTGATAGAGGAACTTCTACAAACTTCTTCGTTTTAAAATTTATCTCGTAGTGAACCTTTCAGCATAGCCTTCTCCATAGCCAGATGCACAACAAATGTGCTAGATAAAAAATACATTTTTATAATATACATGGGATTATTTGTATGGGCCATGACGACAACCACATTTTCTTTCCACGTTCGCATGATAAAATTACCCGGAGTTGCTATAGTCTAATCTATGGGTAACCAATCGTGATTTTACATATAGAATAGACTCTTTTACTAAAAGTGGGTCTGAACAGATAACCGTGATTAGTCAGGTGTCTATTTCTATTGTTGTGCAACTGTTGTGACAATAGTCCGGATGCCACGCTGAAATCAATTAGGAACTTTACGTTTAGGCATGGTCGGTTTTGTAAGTAGAACACGGGTGCGGGCTACCTATGAAGCGATACAAACGTAAGTGGTTCTTTTTGTAAGGTGTATCTGTATGGGGATTTCCAATGGACAAAGATAGATAGATTAACATTTTATTGATCACCACACAGAAACGTTTAACAAGTAATTTTACCATAGAAAGGCAATACAATGGGCGGTCTTATCGCTGAAAGCGATCTCTACCAGGCAACATTTGAATGGAACGAAATGAGCAACGCTATAATATAGTGCAGTGTACCTACAAAGCAAAACTAAAAAGTATTCTAAATTAATTCAAATATATAAGTGTTTATGAACTATATTTATTCATTGATAAAACACAGTTCTTAAATCTCAGTCATTGGACGCGTTTATTAAAGAGGTATTAAGAGGTACAAAGGGGTTACCATGAGCTCTTCTAGCAATTCAGTTCAAAAACTATTCAGTACAAAATATTGGTTCGTCGTTAACATTCCCCATTGTTGATTAACATTAATCGCAGAAGTCTATAGACCTTCTGTGACTGTGCCTTTAAATATAAGTTGCAGACACCACGGAACTGATATTTTTTTACTGAATAGATAAATAATAAATAAATAAATAAATGGTGGTAAGGCCTCGGGTAGCATTCACATGGGTACAAAGCAGGTTATAATACTGGTACCGATCGTCCATTGGCGCTTACCATGTATTAACGCACACACAATTTCAATTTATAATTGAAAACAATAGCAACCAGATTTTCATAACCACATGTAATGACAAGTTTTTACTCAAAATAAATAAGAAAACTAAACTCGTAGCAATTTGCGTAGCACCGTAGACATCTACGATAACAAGGCCCGCCCCTCTACGCCAGTCTGCCAGCCAGTCGAGACTCAGTCGTATGAAAAAGTTTATAAAGTAAAATTTTCTTTGCTGTTTAGTAAATCTACACTATAGCTTATCGAAAGAAAACAAGCCTCATCGGCTCCATCACCTACATACAAAAGAGCTCAACGCGTTATATTGTATTTTTTTTTTTGATATTAAAGATTTTTGTTCATTCGGTCTAAACCTATATGTATATTACAATCTATATAAAGTAGTATATTAAGTGCGATACATAGGTATTAATACAATAGGTACAATAAACCTGTACGGTTTATTATGCCGGAAATAAACAGATTTTTATTTGTTTACCCACAGACAGTACCGTGGTGTGTCGGTGCCGTGGTATGTCCAGCCTAAAAATAGACCCATCCATCTCCTCCCGTAGATGTAGTAAAAGCTACTAAAAGATAACCAAGGAATGGGCAGGCATCTATCTAAGTACTTATCACCAAACAGTCAGCCAATCGTGGTGATTAATTACCACGGCAGAATAGTTTTCAAACTGAATGATTATAAGAGCTCATAGTAACACAGTAGTTCTTGTTTGCCTTAGATTTGCCCGTTTTCCAATCAGCCCCTCAATAAAAGTAACAAATGGCAATGGGGAACGTACGACTGCTACGGTTATGATGAGCAGCGGGTAATTGTTCCTGCTGCTAGCTTAATTATTTGTCAAACTAGCAAATACTTTTACGAGTACCCACAGGGTAGGTACTTCTAATTTTTTGTTAGCATTTTAACACCTTTTTTTAATATTTTCGGCCACTGGACCATCTGTTTTATTTAATAAACTTTTGCGCTGTTTAATGTAATGCTCAACTAAAGCTAGCATGTATGTATTCTTTATTCGTAGGCAAAACCTGCACAATTTAGTTAACTCTGTTTCTTAATAAGTAATTTAGCAAATATTTTCTTTATAAGTTTTGATAAGCGCTTTTAGCTTAATTTACGTATTTTAATTTATGATTTTTACATTCTAGGATTCAATTTACACTGGAAATGTTTTAGGTTAAGATTTGATATGTCTAATAAATTAATTTTAAAAATAAAAATAAAATATAAATGGGGAACGTTACAATAAAGATCATTTTGGCCACCTTAGCGCTATCTGAATCTTATGAAACTTGAATAAGTTAAACATCTTAACCTAAATATTCCTCCTTTCAATTTTCAGAAGAATAGGACAGCGTTAAAGTTGCCAAAATGATCCCAATTATTGCGTTCTCCATTGGCATTTGCTTCTATTATTGGAGACTGTTCTAGCTTTAGTACGCTTTCTACTGTATATAACTATGTAAACTACAGTTCCACAAAAAACTTAATTACTAGTTATTTCCCTTGACTTCACACAACGTGTAATGTCTCACCGAACAATACCTGACTCTCTTTAACCCGAACAAAAACAAACGCATCGAGCTTATGTGCAAATAGAACCTATTGAAATCTCCCATACATTGTTCTATGGGAACTTTATACCCGGAAACTTTCAGATTTGTATTGTAGATGAAAGTTAGAATAAATGGTGCAATATTATCACTTATTGGGAGAAGAGTGTACACACGGAAAAAAACTTCCCGTGGTACTACTGAATCGCTTAGTAGTTCTTACGTGCTTTTTTTACCCGTGGAATGCTGGTAGTAATACTGGTAACCACGGGCAACAAACGGAAATTTTGACGTTTTCCATCGATTATGGAAGCTACTTTAGGGAGGGCTTTTGTAGTTTGTAAACAATTAATAACTGTGTAAGTACTGTATAAGTGTATATGTACTATTTGTGTGGAAAGATTTACATTATTATTAGTTTGGTATCTATAATGTTCAACATATTTTCTATTTAAATGTAATGAATTTTGCATAATAATGAGTAAACTATATTGTAATTGATAGTTTTAATTTTTTAATATTTTTTTGATAAATGTTAAGGCGAGGTATGATCCTAAAATCCAAACATACAAAAATCTAAAAAAAATATCCAAACGGCTTTGCTGAAAATCGCATGTCATATTTGACGATGAAACTGGTTTGCACTGGACTGTATTCATTTTGAGGGTTTATTGAATTAATCAAAATATATAAATCATAGATAAAAAATATGCGGTTAGAACTTTAAAATAATAGTTCGTCAAACAAGTTGTTGTTGTTGCCGTTCAAAATTAAGAGCATATGGATGCCGCCAAAACCTTTTTAGGGTGGTCATTTGAGTGATTTTTATTTGCAAAACCAGACGTTTTTTTCCTAATTCTGTTCCGTTACAACTATCCCAGAACGGAACAGAATTCCTGAATTTGGAATTTGATTGGATTTTATTTGTTTTTTTTTTTGGATTATAGAATTAGTAGGTATTTATTGTTCTGCATAAGACTATTTTTTGCATCTCTTTATTTAATCTCCTTCACGTCAAACTGGGCGTTCAAAATACTACTTTTGAGATCAATCCCCGCTTATTATTCTAACAAATTCAAATCAAAATTGTTCTTGTACATTTTAAACTTCCCAAAAGCAGCGGTATATAAAGCCAATGTATTTTCCCAGCCTCTTAATAAGTGATACGTCACTTTAAGTTCTGCTCCGTAGGTACTCACATTGTTTATTTGATAACAATCTCAAATTGTCCAGTCATTTGCGTTTAATGACCATGATTAAATATATACGTACGAATATATACGTAAAACATGGTGAGATAGTGACTAAGGTGTTTTATACTTAAATATATATCTTACTGCTTATTCCTACGTATCTTAAATTAATTATTATGCTACCAAAAACCCTAAAATGTGTCATCATCCCATATCATTTGGATTGGGTATAAGGAAGAGCAAACCATTTTCTCAAGAAAAATCACAAATTGACGACCTCTGTGGCGTGGTGGGCAAGAAGCCGGCTGAAATCCAAGAGGTTTAGGGTTAAATTCCCGCTGCGGGCAAATGTTTGAATGATCTGCAAATATTTGTTCCAGGTCTGGGTGTTATGGTACTATGGTGCTCGTTATTCCTGATACCCACGACACAAAGAATCCTAGTGTGGATAATGACTACGTATGTGTTGGGTGTTATTTTTATGTTAAAAATCACAAATATCTGCATAAATTACTTTTAAATTATGACAAATCGTACAAATGACACAGGACGCTATCAATTCAGTGCAATTATTCAACATTTTCTTATTAAATAGGACAAAATAGCAAAACTTACAGCAGCATGTTGCGTTGCATCGTTGACATCCGTCTCAAAGTTCCACTGGGCAGCAACGTTATTAGTACACTCCTTGGAAGCTTGCTCATCTGCCGTGTGCAAGAAATCTCTGATCTGCTGTATATTCACTTGATGTAACCGATTGTCAATATTATTATTATCCACTCCCCGATTATTAAAGTCATATGGATTAGATCCAACGTAGTTAGGATCATTACGAACAAAATTTGGATCATTGCGCCTAAAATTAGGATCATTGTTTACATCGATTCTGTCATCCCGATTAGTGTTATCATACGGACGTAATGTTGAACTAGGGTTCCGTTCATTTCCGTTATCTAAGCTAGGGTATCCATTATTGTTGATGTCAGGGTTTATGCGACTGTATGGAGTCGAAGATGGATAGGCGGGAGTGTTTGGGCTAGAATTGGGTCGCGCGCTGCTGAATTGGTTATTGAAATTATTATTATTAGGTCTTGCGCTGCTATACTGGTTATAATTCACATCGTATTGGTTCCCGGGGGAGTTAATAGGGGTCTGTGTACTGGATACGTAACCGTAGCCGTTTCTTTGAGTGCTTGAAATTGGAGGTAGATCTAGCTGAGGTGTAGCTTTACTGTTAGCCACTAACACAAGTATAAATTGGAACTTTATAACGTCTTTTAAAGGGGCCATGTTGGCCGGCAAAACTTAGCTTATCTTTTATTTTAACTATGTTTTATCGCAACCAATGAAGCGTGGTGCTAGTCTGGTTTCGCGTTGCCGACTGCTGGCTGGCTACCTCTGAACTCGGGCCGTGTGAAGCGGCTTTGTCATGTTTGGTAGGTACCCAGGGTCACTGTGGATTCTTGGTATCAAGTTCAGAGTTTCAGACTGAAGAATGCTCTGCTGTTAGAGTTGGTTTCATTGTCATTTATTAAAACCTAGTCATTATCGTGCATTGTTAAAGTAAGTAATACTGCAACTGCAATCTTTTAAATTAAAAAAAAAGTAGATTAGTAGGTTTTTTGGAAGATAAATCTTTTCCAATGCCATGCAGATAGGCTTGCTGGCGTCCTAGTGATATTCTAACAACCAATTCATTGTAAAAAAAGCTTGTTCGTTTTTCGCCCTGAACTAAAACCTGGTAAATACGCGTAATGTATAAATTTTCTAAATCTTTCTAACTGACCAATTCCAAAAAACATTTAATTAAAAATTGGTTTTTATTGGTAAGAATGAATAACTCTTCAATTATTCTTACCAGCTGCTAGCATAACAAATTTCAGCGTTGTGAGAGATTACCGGAAGTACAAAGAAGGTAATTTTTTTAAATAATTACTTGTATTGATTTTTTTTATTTGTCTCAAAAACGTATAACTTAAAGTATTTTTTTAATGTACATACAAATTTATTTGACGACCTCTGTGGCGCGGCGGGCGAAGGTTCGCCTGCAACGCAGGAGGTTGCGGGTTCGATTCCCGCCTCGGAACAAATATTTGTACAATCTGCAGATATTTGTTCAGGGTGTTCTGGGTATTTTTCTATGCATAATAAATAATATCTATCTATGTAATGTATAGTATTAAGTTGTATTAAGTATATCAGTTATCTAGTACCCATAACACAAGCTCTGCTTAGCTTGTGGCAGGATAATGTTGTGTGAAATGTCCAGCATTTATTATTATTATTTCATAGAACACCACATTTGACCTGATTGTCTTATTTTTTTTTTTTTTCTTGAGAAAATCTTTTAACCTATTTAGTTCATAGCTTTAACTACAAATTGTACCAATACTATCTACCCGCCTACCAAATTTCATGAAGATCACATAAACGGTTGTAAAGTTATCCTCGGACTAATATACATTATATACACACAAATACAAACGCCAATTCGTCTAAGTTAACTCATAGAGTTTAGAGAAAAATCATGTTTCTTAGTAACCACATACGGCTGAGATCCCTAAAGCACGTAATTCCCACATACATTTCAAAATTGTGTAACAGCAGTTACCAATTGTGTAACATCCCGTAAGTATCTTTACTACAAGTAAGTAAGTAGTTACATCGTTTGACAATTAATACTTGTTAGCTTAGGTCGAGACGGTGTCAGCGATAAGTTCAAAATTCAGGGCTTTCCACATCGAGACATGAAATCAGCATATCCGAGCGGGGGGTGGGGGGTTACTGTGAGGGTGAGGGGTGGGGCATGCAACTACCTTTTTTATGTGTTGTTTGTAAAATCAAGAATTACAAATAGCGCCCGGACAAAGTCGTGGGTAACAGCTAGTTTTGTTTTTAATTACATCGTGGGTAAAAAACACATTTATGCACACCCCGGATTTGAACCTACGACCTTTGTATCTGAAGGTCTATCACTATTTACTATTTTTGGCACCTGTTATAATTACCCAGTACCATTACCATTTGCATCACATTAGGTAAAGAAGAAAGCGATAACGAAGCGAAAGCGTAGCGATAAGACGTAACCGAGGTGAGGCTCAGGAAGTGGTGACCTGCTATTGTTTTATGGTCTCCTGGTACCTTTAGATTATGTGCAAGTTCCACGGATTAGGTAATAGATACCTACTTAACTATCTATCTACTTAGTCTAGTAGAAGCTAATTAACCTATAGACTTTCAAGAAGAAGAAGAAGAATTCCCTAGACTTTGAGCAAGTTTCAATAAAGAACGTACGTTTTGACAGTCCATCGTCACTTTTAACGCTCTTGCGGTTAAGTTTAACTGTGGGTTCAAACGCTATAGCGCTAATTAAGCATAAGATTATCATCATGATCATCATTAGCCTAATATAGACGTAGACTAGACCATTGGTGTCTGTAAATAAGCAACCACAGCTATGCCTGTCTTGTAAGACAGGCTTCTCCGTTAATAATATGCCACAATCCATACAACATTGATGCACCATGCAGCATTCATTCATCATTATTCTGTAGAAGTCCACTACTGGACATAGGCTGTTGTTAGTAGTAGAACTTCTTGTGAAAGAGTTCGTCCGGGGAAGTACTACCACCGTACCTATTGCTGCCGCCAAGCAGTAGTGTTCGCATTGCTGTGTTTCGGTTTGAAGGGTACGGGTGCCGGTGAAATTACAGGCACATGAGACTTTTCATCTTTATGTCTCAGGGTCGGCAGCGCGCGTGTGATGCCTCTGGTGTTACAGGCGTTCATAGGCTACGGTAACTGCTTTCCATCTGGTGGGCCGAAAGCTTGTCTGCTTGCTAAGTAGCATAAAAAAAAAATAGGCCTCCCCATAGGATGCCACGACGAACAGTCTTAAGCCGCAACATAACGATTCCCGCTGCAGGACAAATGTTTGTATGATCTGCAAATGTTTGTTCTGGGTCTGGGTGTTATGATACCATTTTACTCGTAGTTTCTCGTATCCAGGACGCAGGGAATCCTAGTGTGGGATCTGGACTACGTATGTGACTGTTGGGTGTTATGTTATGATTAATCTTGATCAAATGAGTTTATGAAGCAACCAATGGATGCCCAAAATAATTTTATTATGTTTGTAGTCTAAGGTCCAGATAAATAGAACGTACTTCACGGTGACTATGTCTAAGCCTTACTTTGAAATCTTCACTGTCACTGTTACACAAATGTTAAAACACGCGTATTATTAAAGTAGATAAAGTTGTTTTACTAACAATTGTTAAGATTAGAGAGGAATGCCAGTTATTCATAGGAAAAACCCGTGTTTCGATACAGAGCTGCTCAACTCTGACCCTTAAATGTTTTTTTATCTGGAGTTTTTAGTAGTGACATAAATCAGGATACAGGAATTAAAGAAGACCAGGGGTTAAAGCACCATCCACCTGAGTAATCAACAGCATTGCAATCACCGATTCATCTGCCAAGCGTGGTGATTATGGCAAAGCCCCCAATCGCATCCTATGGGGGAGGCCTCGTTCAGGAGTGGATGACTAAAGGCTGGTGCCATAAAAGCCAGCAGACAGGACAAATCTTCATTTTGTAAAAACGGGAAATTTTCACGTACCGATATGTTGGTGGAAGCACCAACAGGTTTCGACCCTAATCGAGGGTCTTCATCAGGGTGGGTATAGGATCCGCACTACACTCCCTCCGCGTCCTTCCTCGCACTGCGTCTCTGAGCTCGCTCCTCTCGGCTCGTCCGGCGCGGGGGTGGGGGGAGTGCTTGTGTCCGCGTCATTACACGTTCTTCGGTAACGTCCTTCCGGTCGGGTTGCGGTGCTCCATCATCGTCGCTGCCACTCCCGTCGCAACCATCGGGCGCGCCAGGAGCGGCCAGACAGGCTACACTAACAGTGTCTCTATCAGGCTCAAACACTTCACTGTCGTACGTCCCATAAATGAATATATCCCATAATGAATGATATAATTCACGAAAATTACTTTAGGACAAATCTTATTCTAACGAAAATTGCCCAACAAATCTAGACACAAAAATAGTCTGTTAATAATAATCAAATAATCAATAAATAATTAATGATAGTCAAAAACAATCATAGAGTAAAGACCATGTTCCAAAATGGCCTATATCGATGTACACCAGACAGAGAATGGCGAAAAAATCAGTGATTATCATAAAAATACTCATACTCTAATTTGAAGTATAATTTACTGCACAGAAATGTTTAAAATTCGTTTTTTTTACAATGGTAACGTATTTTCCTGAGCAGCCATGACAGGGAATGTCACGTTTATTGCTCTGTGGTTGCTTGCTTTATTCATTCGTTGGGAGTAGTGTCACAGAATAAATATTTGATAGTGTGTCTACATAGAATGCATTTCCTACGCTAGCTTTATTACGATCATCACATCAGTACAAGTTCTTCAATTCAACATTTCGATTCTACGCGAAAATATTTTTCTTGCTCCAAGACATTGGAGCCAAGATGCGAACGCAATGCAGTTCTGGTCAAAGTTGTCAACAGCTGTCGAAACATTTTACCACAGAGTAAATTGTATCCGCCCCGCCATATTGTTTTGTCTTGTGTTGCTCTACGTGAGAAAGATATTTTAGGAAGCTGCATTAAATGAAGCGAAATAATCAAAAAATGATAATGGGAAAAGGTTTTACATATATTTAGCCACGTTTACACAAGTGTAGACCGACAAGTGTAGGCTCCATACAATACATCTTGGAACAACACCTTTGTGATTTGTTTTCTATAGCGCAAATTAGCATTATAGCGAATTCTTATCATATCAAACCGGGCATACCTATTTATTACTGAAACGACCGTTTATCACACAACCACAAACAACAACAAACAATCATCTAACCCTTTTAATCTAGTACTGTGACGATGTTTACCAATGATGACAGAAAACATTATAAGAATCAAATCTTCAAAAGCATACTACTGTCAATCCACATCTCTTGGCGAGACCCACTGCCGTATAATCATACTCTTGTTGATTGAGAGAAGCAGTCAATCCCAGCTGTGGGAAATGATGGAGGTACTATCAACTCCATACACATACATAAAACATGTGGATACGCAATTTTCCTATTGTGCCAGTTTTACCGTGGGAATTAACTGCTACTTACCTAGGAAAACTTATTTAACATATTACTAAACTGCATAGCTCTTTGCATTTTAAGTATGCATTTACATAATACAAGATCTTAACTAAGCAAAACATTTATCCTTTACTTATATTCTTATACATCGGTAACTGGAACTAGTGGCCTCTTAAACAAGATCAAATTTACGCAACGGGCTATGAAGAGAGCAGCCCTCGTCCATACCTATTTCTGCCACCAAGCAGTAGTGCTCGCATTGCTGTGTTTCGGTTTGTAGGGTGCCGGTGAAATTACAGGCACATGAGACTCTTCAACTTTATATCTCAGGATAACGGGAGCAGTGCCATGTAGGGCGCGTCCTAGGTGGGCGTGACCTAAGAGGTATTGCATATTTGTTATAGGGCATTTAACATCAGATGAGCTATAATCCAGAAACGTCGATCATTCAAATAGAAAAACACGAAATCTTTAGAAGAGCTACAAAGAAGTGACAAGACGTTGTGCCAATGGGAGGACATATGGCACGCAGAACCGGTAACCACTGGGACAGCAAGGTTCTTGAGTGGTGCACATGACCAGGAAGATGGGGTACTCATTGGCCTAGTCATTTGTTCAAAGGCTCCTACACACTATGCCGGTGGCCCAGCCGGCGGCATGCCCGACGGGTATTCTGTGCACCCGCGCGGCATAAAGCCGCCGGCTGTGCCGCCGGCATAGTGTGTAGGAGCCATTACGGTTGCAGGAAAACGGTGGATGGCAGCGGCTTAATGCCATTGCATATTTCAGGACAGGCCAATGTTCAGCTGCCATCTATCGCCTGATGATTAAAGAGACTCCTAAGGCTCGGTGTGTAATTGTAGAGCTCGCCCGAAAGAAAACGCCATTCTGCTTTTTCTGGCTAGTTAAATGATGTAAACTATGGGTTTTTGTAGATCAAAACATAAACTAAGTAATATTCCTCTTCAATAGGTTTTAAGACCTCTTTTTATCGTTACGTGACTGACTGACTGACTCATTGACTGGCTTACTATCAACGCCCAGCCAAAGCCGTAAGGCCTAAAGACCTGAAATTTGGAGGAAAGAATTTTCCAAGTTTCATCCCTAAAGGGATGCAGTGGGGAATGAAGTTTGTGTTGGAAATACTCCACGCGGACGAAGACACGGCATTCCACTAGTTGTTAAATTAAGCCTGGAGTTATCTACTCTCTCGAAAAACAAGGGCTTATTAAAAAAAAACACGAGATTTTTTTATCTGTGGGTTGTTTTCTTCTCAACCATAATTATTAAAGATTCTAATAATTACCACGCACTTGAACTTCTAATGTTGTTTTGAATTGGCGTAAAATGACAAGTAATTATGATAATAATGAAATTGTTCTATTCATTACGCGCACGAATGCGCACGAAATTGTCTACAGTCGCAGCAAGGTCAGCAATGTATTTGATGCATATCAAGAGTATTTTAAGTATATCAAAAAAAAATCGGCCCAGTAACAGCGGGAATATTAAATAATTGTCTCGGGACTCGCGTATGCATAAACAACCCGGTGAAAAAATCTGCTGTTTAACTGATAAAAGATGATTCTTCATATTTGACGACCTCTGTGGCGCGGCAGGTGAGTAGCCGGCTGATATGCAAGAGGTTGCGGGTTCGATTCCCGCTGAGGGATAAATTATGTTTATAGTATGTTTGAAGTATGATCTAAAAATATTTGTTCCGGGTCTGGGTGTTATGGTACCATGGTACTCGTAGTTCCTGATACCCACGACACAGTAGTGTGGGATCAAGACTATGTATGTGACTGTTGGGTGTTATGTTTTACATTTTTCAGAAAAAAGGTGATTCATGATAGCATAAATATGGAGTTTTAACGTATTCCTTAATGTTTTAACAAGACCTTGACCGAATCTAGTGTATTTAGCCCTTAAGGTCTTATTATGACTTAGCTACACTCAAGGTTTTATTCAAGACCAAGCATTTTAGCAATAAGCTAAATCTAAGGCCGTGCGTTAATGTTACCGTACGTGCTAATATAAATGCTAAGTTAGCATCGTGTGAAAAAAAAACGACAAGAAAGAAACTTGTACCCGGCAGTAAGTAATGCAGGGCTAAAGCCCTGCATGATGTTGATGAAAATGAACAGAAAACATGAGAATGAATGCAATAAAAAAATCCAAAATAAAAAGAAACAAAAAGTTTACAACTGTACAAAAGAATAAGGAACAGGAGTAATTTAAGTTTATAAGACGATTCAAAATAATCTTTGTGATTTAAATGAATAAAGTTATTTTTGATTTGATTTTGATTTGAAGTTAGAGATATGGAATAGAGAAAACTAATCGCATAAGTATATTTTAGTTAAAATGTCATACGTCAAAACAAGACAAACGCCATTTTATTTTAAATAGGTTCAGAGAATGATTATGAAACAAGGGGTTATTCTTCTTAGTTGCTGTATAGAGTCCTTCAGTCAAATTGTTAACCTGCCTTGATGAATTTTCCTCCATTCTCCTATATATTATATTTAAATATATATTACATCGTAGGCAGTCGGTGGATGGAGGCGCCTCAGGAACGTTCGCCGTGGCATTCTGAGGGGGAGGCCTATGTCCAGCAGTGAACTTCTACAGGTATATTTCGTTATGTATACCATCCTCATCATCATCATCATTGATGAGGATGGTATACATAACGAAATATAACACCCAACAGTCACATACATAGTCCAGCCCCCCTATTCCCTATCTTGAAAGTCACTCAGTGACCAACATTTGACAAGTAAAATGACTAAGTATCAATCAACAAATCTTAATTATAATTTTGAGCAATTGATAGTCATTCTACCTAGTTCTTCAAGTTAGTCAGCGAGTGACTTTCAGTTAAGGAATAGGGGGCAGATCCCACATAGGCTTTCCTGTATCGTGGGTATAAGGAATTACGAGACCATGGCACCACAACACCCTGACCCGGAACAATTATTTGCAGATCATGCAAACATTTATCTCGCAGCGAGAATCGAACCAGCACCTCTTACGTCTCAGCCGGTTACGTGCCTCCCGCACCACGGAGATCGTCCAATATATTAAAACCTAAGGGGTAATCCCAGGGGATGGGCAGCAGTATCCACATGAGTACTCAAAACTGCGATCACCAATCCGCCTGCCAAGGATGGTGATTATGGCAATTCCCCCCATTGTATTTTATGGTGGAGGCCTCGTCCAGCAGTGGACGTCTAAAGGCTGATGATGATGATGATGATGATCCTATAGATGTCCTCGAAAAGGGCCCGAGAACCTCGGTCTACCTCGCTGTTGCTATACCCTGAGCACAGGGTTAATGTTAGATACTACCTATTTATATAAGAACTAATTGTGACCATATATGATTGAGTTTTGGATTCATGCAAATTTTCAACAACTTGCCAACAAATTAAAGGCGCTGACCCACCGCGGCGCACGGAGTGGCTACGCACGGTGACCGTTTCCACTGCAACCCACGGACACGCTACGCATCAATTGATGTCATTGATACATGCGTGGCTTGCTCAAATAGGCGCTTAGCATAGCTCAACGCTGTCAAACGCCATACACGCTGTGCATGCGGTCCACGGCTACTTACACAAAGCGTATCTCATCGCTCATCATGTACATAGTCGTGGGTTAGTTATTCGTGTATAGTGTGTACTGCAGTGGAAACGTAGACCCACGTTGTCGACTAAATATCCACGTAGCTAAAATGCACCGCGGTGGGTCTGCGCCTTAACTCTTTTTCAAGATGATTAGGCCCGGCTCGACAAAAACTAAACAAATGACAATACACATATTATCGAATAGATTTTTTGTACCCGTACAAATTTTTTTCGCTCTATATTTTCCGGTCCAGCAGTCTTGCAAGGATTTCTTTTGTGATAAGTCTTGTGGTGTTATTATTTTTGAAAATAATTGAAGGCTGTTGTAGTTATAAGTGCAAAGTCGTCAAATCTAGATAATAAACCTACCTACTTTATGTTTGTGGTTTGCTTAGCTATACCAGTATGCCTAGCCAACAGCATTTGCTTAGAAGCGATTCCATTTCTACAGTCGTAATACAATACAATAGGCCACGTGACATATCGATAGCTAACGTCAATCCCATATATTTTGGATTTTTCTACTGGCGACATCGCTATCAGAATGTTACTTTGGAATTTGCATCAGAGCAGAGAGAGCACAAATCCGTTTGTCAACATCCGTCAAGTAGTTTCGGAGCTTCTAAGGAGCACTTACGTACATACGTGTACTAGCTGGTGCCCGCGACTTCGTCTGCGCAGGATTAGTATTTCAAGTAGCTTATATTAGCGTGGCGTAGAAAAGAATATTACCTATATATATATATATATATATATATATATATATATATATATATATATATATATATATATATATATACTGTGGAGGGCTTTTTTGTAGGACTATTTAAGATAAACATTTCCATCATACATTACATCATATAGTTATTTCATCCTCTTTGCATTACATATGTGTAGCCCTAGCGGTTTTGGCAGCGCACGCCAGAATAGCTCGCATATGGTAGATTTTTTCCTACTTACTTGACACTTATCATCATTATAGACAATTCACACAATATCTTTATAAATTGTAGCCTATGTGTTATTTTGATGTATAAGCTATATTATTGTAAAGTTTCATTAAAATCCATTCAGTAGTTTTTACGTGAAAGAGTAACAAACATCCATCCATCCATCCATACTTACAAACTTTCGCATTTATAATATTAGTAGGAAGTAGGATATTATACATAGACTGCTAATATCATAACCCCCCTTTTGCTTCGCCGTTGTAGAGTAAAAATTAATTCTCGAAACCAATATGAGCTAGTTGAATCAGGGCGTTCATACAATGTAGTTGTCTCGACAACAGTAAACACAGTGAATAAGCTTACTTATTTAATCAAACCGCAAACTGATTTCAATTAAAATAGATTAATGTATACAAAAAACTAATTTTCTGCCAATGACCTCTTTAATCATAGTTTTTCCTTGTAAAAGCAATTTGTAGAACTTATATTATTTGTTGTACTTATATTATTTGTTGAGTCTAATGGGATGAGTAGTTGTGGGCCACAAAAAGATGATTATTATTATCATTGGTTTCCAAAAATTTTTTATACCACGTTTTTAATACTCTCTATAAAGTATAACAAAAATTGCAAACTGAGATCACCAATCCGCCTGCGATTATGGTGATTATGACAAATCCCTCCTTTGTAAATATTTGCAAATCATGCGAAACATTTGTTGCGCAGCGGGAATCGAACCCGAAACCTCTTGTTTCTAGGCCGGCTGCTGCGCCACGGAGGTCAGAGGAGTTAAAAGTCTCTTATTATTTCTAACTTATATTAGTTGTTTTATTTCTCTATTCTAATTTCCTTTCAATACAACTTTAAACAGACAAGAAAACGACTTAATAAAAAGTGTTTCAAAGTTGGTAAGTTGCCATAACAATTTAATAAATAATAATACTTTTTAATTAACTAATTAATTAACAACATAAATTATTGACCATTCCACTTTTGTAGTTTCTTGTGAAAATCCGTTGCCTCCATCGAGTCCCGTTGTTCCAAAGTGCAATATGCTGAAACAAAATAACGCAATTACGTACGCGGGTACATTTAAATCACGCCTGAGGTAAATAGAAAGAGGGTAAGAAATCTGTAGTATGGCGGGTGAGTAGCTGGCTGAGATGCGGGAGGTTGCGGGTTCGACTGCCGCTGCGGGACAAATGTTCTTTATTCTTTATTGTACACACATATACATAATAAGAACACAAGACAGAACTAAAGAACATGTACAAAGGCGAGCTTAACTCTAAAAAGAGTTTTCGTCCAGCAAACCTCTGAGGCTAGAGAGTGGTGATTATAGAGGTAGGTTCGTGCACACATGTAAAAAGAAAAGTGAGAAACAAACAAATTAAAAATTATATATTAATTAAAATAAACATACTTATACATAGATAAATATATATATATATATATATATTAAATAGCAAATACATATCATAAATATACTAATATATATAATTAGGTAGGTATCATACATAAATACAAATATAAATTCTACCAAAGCAACAATTTACAGAGAAAGATAGTGCTCTTTTACTCTACTCTTAAAGACGTTAACTGAAGGACTGTCACGGATGACATGGGGAAGGGCATTCCAAAGCCAAATGTTCCAAATTTTTGCATGATGGGGGGAAAAAATCCCACAGGTTTTTTGACGTCACAGTTGCCTAGACGTGTGAGAGGTACCGCTCGCTTAGCTTCTCGGTCTTACGAGGTTAGACAACCAGATTTGCTCGATACTCGAGTAAAGCTGAAGTCAAGTCATTCGTTCCGCAGAGTACAGTTTCAGGTAGAAACGAGAGTCCTACATTAAGGTTACACTTTCAGTAGTAAGGTAAGGAGGATTAGGTACATACGTATAGTACTAGCTTCCCATCCAATATACTCGCCGGTCCTTTCGTTCTCTTTCTTCAGCCACGCGTGCAGCGGCTCAAAGTACTCCAGGAGTCCAGACGCATCCATCTGGCGCTGGCCCGTCAGCACCTCCATCGCATCCGGCCACGGCTTGGCGGATCCCATTTGGAGCATTTTTCTGTAACATTTAAATTCCAATCAAAAATTACATACAAAATCCTAATAAAATAAAGTCCATAGTAACACGTGCTGCAACGTAGCTGTTATGACATTTGCTACGTCCGAATTATGTGAAAAAGAGTGAAAATAATAATTTTTATCTAGACGCGATTGTTTGAAAAAAGTAATTTGTATAGTTTAAAGACTACGATAATTTAAGTACGGTATAACTGAACAAAATTTCCACCAGTATTACCCTAAGACGCTGCCCGCAGCCTCACTCCGGTAGATATCGCAGTTGGACAGCAGCTTGCCATCATTCCCTGGTGAGTACTCTCCAGCAAGCTGGCACAGCGAGCGATGGAACTGGAACTGGATGATGTACGAAATGTAGTATCTGAAATAATAAAAACGGAATATCATATTAAAATAAAGAGTTATAACAGTCGCTGGAAATCCCGATGATGGCGGCTCAAGACCTTTCATCATGGTATTCTATAAAAGAGGCCTATGTACAACAGCAATCCTTTAGCTGATGATAATGATGGTGATAAAAAGAAAGAGCTTGACTTTAATGACGCATAGTGCCAGCAAATAAGCAATCCTATCCTATCCTATCCTACTTCCTATCCTATCCTATCCTATTCTATCCTTCTAGTATTTTAAACGCGAAAGTTTGTGAGTATGGATGTTTGTTACTCTTTCACGTAAACACTACTTAATTGGATTTGATTGAAATTTGGAATGGAGATCCTTTACGCCCTGGATTAACACATAGGCTACTTTTCATCATCATCATCATCAATTTTCATCATTATTCACGCGGGTGAAACCGCGGGGCGCAACTAGTCACTCTATAAACGCCTATGTCTATTACAAAAGTTTCGTCAATGGGAAGTTTTCTAACAGCTAAAAGAAAATAGTTCTAAATCCATGCATAGATGGCGCCTGTCCAGATTATCTTCTGTAAAGTTTGTCGGTCAGCCCCAACTGTCAGTGTCACTGACTTCACTCGCTCATGCGCGTACGCGTTCGTTGGTGAAATAACTGCGTAAAAAGTTTTTGTTGAAATTCTGATATTTGTTAGTGCTACGTATGCTTCTTCGTTCTCTGCAAAAAGAATTGGTTCTCTGTGGTGCTTTTGCAAAATCTTTAGAAGACAGAACCATATCGAGTCACCGCCATCTACCGGATTTTTAAGAAGTATTTTTTCTTTTTAATTGCCTCCCTGAAATCTTCCCATTACATGGCATTCGACTTGAAATATCATTACCTCATGTACTCCACATCAGAAGCTACGTGATACTTGGCAGCAGGATCAAAGTCCTCCTCACTCCTCGGGGCTGGAGGCTCAACTCCTTGCATCGTCTCCCGCAGCTGCCAGAAATGGCAGTTGTAGTCCTGAGGGGTGGTGGTGCCGCGGAAGACACCGTACCGGTATAGATCCAGGAGGTAGCCAAAAGGCAAGAAAACTATTTTGTCGAGACCCTAGAAATACAACAGCATAAATATATTTTTTGAATCCCTCACAACTTTTGAAAATCGTATATGTAAAATACAACAATGATTCTCTACCATTTTATAGAGTTGGTTGATATTTGATTCCATATCTTCAGGTCCATCTTCGAGAAGGCCCATGATCCTCAAATGTTTCGGAGTTGCCACAGATAGGGCGATGACGTCTCCCACTGCCTCGTGAAAGCCTAGAAGATGAGGAATCATAAAAATTCGACAAATAACTTAAATTGAACGGCTTTTCTTTGCACCGCGCTTCGTTATGCGTCCTTAGAAACCCGCGTAGTATGTGCAGATGACCACAACATTTTTGTAACCATCATCCAACCTCAACAAGTAAGAGCAAAAGAGTATTATATAGTAAGAATGTTTTTATGATATGACTACATACGTAGAAAAATCTTAGTAAACCATAAAATATCTAGAACTAACTATTCACCCACCCCACCAGATAACCCAAGCTTTTATGGGCAATTCACGACTTTTACAAAATATATACTACGGTATATGGTTGCTTCTTACCAGGATTGGCTCCTTCTCTGTATATGACAGGCTGATCTCTGTACTGTAGGTAATACTGAATGTGACCCATTTCGTGGTGACTTGTCTTGAAGAATGCGTCAGTTATGGTGGTGCATTGTCTTATTCTGTAAAATAAAATACATTAATAACATACCCAAAAGTCACATAGATAATACATACTTAATTACATAATTAATTAAATAAATAAATAAATACTCCTTTTCCCACACTAGGATTCCGTGAATCGTGGGTACCAGGATTTACGAGTACCGTGGTACCACAACACCAAGAACTGGAACAAATATTTACAGAAAATGCAAACATAAGCGGGAATCTTAACTGTACTACTGGCGTCTCAGCCAGTTACTGACTTGCCACGCCAGTATGACACGTTGCTGGCGTGTTAGTAGTAGAACTTCTTGTAAAAAAAATCGTCTGGGGAAGTCCTACCACCGTATCTATTTTTGCCGCCAAGCAGTAGTGCTCGTTTTGCTGTTTCGATTTGAAGGGTACCGGTGCCGGTGAAATAACAGGCAAATGAGACTTTTCATCTTTATGTCTCGGGGTCGGCAGCGCGCATGTGATTGGTGTTGCAGGCTAACTACTTTCTTCGGAAGGCCGTATGCTTGTTAGTGGTATAAAAAGCCTACCTAAAATCTTCACTATCGAAGAAATCCCAGGCCGATGCGTGACACACCATGTCCCGGCCATCGTTGGGCTTCTCGAAGATTGACTTGTCCCAGAACAGATCCGGCATACCCTGCAGGTTCAGAGATTTGAAGAACTCCTCTGCCGTTTTAAACATTTTTAAGGCTGTGTAGTTCTGAAAAATAGAATGATTCCTGAATCAGATTTAATTGAAACTCTTTAGCTAGACAGAATGGCAATTGGTGCAAATAACCTGGTGATAATCGATGAGAATAGCCGAAGGTCGGCTAGGCATCTGCATGCAACAGTAGACTTTTTACGTATGAATGGTGCACACTTCTATGGCCACTTCTAGACATATTGTTGTCCATGGCATGTTGAACATGGAATGGCAAACAGGATGATAGGTTGGTATGGATAGAAAATGTTTTACCTGAGCAATCAGAGTTGCTGTTATATCAACATCTGGCTTATCAGGGTACGGCCTGGTGAAATGTTCCACATTGTTCCAAGTCTGAGCCCAAATATTACCTAAAACAAAAATATTACGATACGAGATTGCCTACGAATTGATTACGATAGACTTAATTAAGATCCATCAGCTATTGCTACGTTATTGCGCAAAGTAGAAGCCCATTTTTTCTGAATAGAGCCTGGACTTGATGGGCAATTATCGTTGGTATAAGATTTGCCCTGTTTTGTTTTGGTTTGTAATTTTGTTTATTTAGGGGTGTGTTACTACGGCAAGAAAGCGTTAGCCGAGTAGGTTAAATCATAATGGCGGCGATGAGTTCAACACTTGTCACGTCATATTCCTGCGACTATATGCAACCCACGGTGAAAAGAGGCTCATTGAGGCTCTGTCTTTTCTTTCTCTGTTTATATGTATTTATAACCAAAATAACCATTACCATCATCATCATAATCAACCTGTAGTCCACTGCTGAACATAGACCTTCCCCTTAGAATTCCACGACGAACGGTCTTGAGCCGCCTCCATCCACCGACTCCCCGCGACGTTTATAATGACCAATAACCATGATAAATAAATAATAAAAACATAAAAACAATAAAAATAATTTGATAGTAGTTTCAGCAAAAAATGTTGTCAATACCAGTATTGAACCAGTTCCTCCCGGGACAACAGCATGCATAAAGATACTCCTTACCCAACAAATGCGCTGGAATTGGCCCCCGAGCGGACACTACGTTTTCCCCATATCTCTCCCGTAGGTTTCTGCGAACATAGGCATGGAGCTGCTGGTACAGAGGCTTGATCTGCTGCCAGAGAGCAGCAAACTGGTCTTCGCTGTCAATCGCCTCATATGAGCTCAACCACCATTCTGCTACTGTGTCATAACCTGGAGGAACAAGAGACTTTACAACAATGTACAGTGCATTGTCACTTGTGCAATGATGAAATGGTGCAGCTTCAGTGAGTGCTATTCTTAATGACACTAAAAAAACTGCCCGTACATTCAACACTGCTTCGTCAGGCATGCCACAAGTGACCTTGGTCAGTTTGTATTTAAAGTTAAAGTTAGTTTTTTTATATAAATTTGCCCAATTTTAAACTTAGTTTATAATATAATATCGTGTCTTAATTCTGTATTTGCCATACTTTTAAATAGAGTTTATTATTGTCTTTTAAATTTATAACCGTATATAAGACCATAAGTGACTCAAAATTAATAGTTTTTTTAGTAACCGGTATAATATCTATAATATTATACGCGACCTATACCCCGAATAATTAGTGATACTGCGAAGACATTGCGAATACTCCTTGATCAATGAACCTGAAAGCTAATATCAAAAATCTTACTATCTGGAGACTATAGTCTTTTTACAAACAAGATCCTGATTTAAAGATTAAGACCTTCTGTTTTGGAACTTTGAGCGAGCAGCATAGAGCTAGTCCAAACAGCGTTAGTCAATCTATCTACAAATAACTTAGCATAACACCCAACAGTCACATCGTAGTCATGATCCCACACTAGGATTCCCTGTGACGTGGGTATCAGGAGCTACGAGTACCATAGTACCATGACAAACAGACCCGGAACAAATATTTGCAGATCATACAAACATTTGTCCCGCAGCAGTAATTGAACCCGCAACATTTCTACTCGCCCGTAATCGTGATAGGATTACCATTCAGTTTAGCAGCCTCGTTGTCCATAGCAACGTACTCAGAGAAGCTTCCTTTCGAAGGTCTGCCGGCCGCCTTGTGCCACTCTAGCCAGGTGTACCTCAACTCCTCAGGGTCTGAGCTCTTTGCGAAAATATCGGTTATATCTGAAATATGATAGAGGCCAGGTAATGGTTACCAGAGAGTAACAGAGATTTTGTCAAACCAACAATAGGTTTATCTTGAATAGGTAGGTACATACTTGGTAGATTGGTATGTATTTACTTTTGGCATTATTTCTGTAACCAATTCGGAGCAGGTGGTTTTCAGAACAAAATATCCTTATCGGTATTTAGTCCTCAAATGATAGTCAGGATTTTCTCGTAAGGACATGTGTGAAAGTAGATAGGAGGTACTTGCAGTACATTTCACACACGCAAAGTTACGTGGCGTGTATTTTTAAGTTTTTATATACCTGGCTCCACATGAAGATCGCATTTGCTCCTATCTCTGTAATCGCAGATTGTTGCCTTGGCATATGTTGTTTCCATGTTACTGATGGCCATGATCAGTCTCTCATTCAAGTCCTCGGGCAGAGCAGAGGTGCCCAACTGTAAAAATAATCATCAAGAAGTAAGACGACCTCCGTGGCGCGATGGGTGAGTAGCCGGCTGACACTCAAGAGGTTTTTTTTATGCTACTTGGCTAGCAAACCAGCATACGGCCCACCTGATGGAAAGCAGTAACCGAAGCCTATGGACGCCTGCAACACCAAAACCATCATTTTGTACATAGTACCTCTCCTTCTTCATCATCCGGTAAATTCACTGCTGGATGAGGCCTCCCCCAATAGCATGCATAGCGTACAACCCATAGCGTGCAATGGGGGATTTGCCATAATCACCACGCTTGGCAGGTGGATAAGTGATCGCAGTTTGGTGTTAAGTAAACAGGTGGATGCTGCTGCCCACCTCCTGGCGCAATATCTTAGTCGTGTTTTACGACATCCACAGGACAATTTGGAGAAGTCCTATTCTTAGGTCGAGACTACCACGGCTTAGAGGAACCTCTCCTTAGATGATAGAAACGTTATAACATCATAGTTGGATGATACATACCTCTGCGTACTTCTGGAACATTCTCTTGAGGTCACCGTCATCGTACTCATGCCAGAAGTAGCTCATTGTCTCCTTCCAGTACTCTTTCTCTTCTTCTGCTGCTTCTAAAGATATTTGCAGCTGCAAATAGATGATTTACTTTCTTTAATTGACTGACATAAACACTGCCTGATTCCCTCAAGAGCACATACCTATGTAGTTCTATTTGGCACACGAAAGAGAAACACGAGAAAGAAATATTAGAACAATATTAGATTAATATAAAATTGAAACATACTAGAGTTCTACACTAAAGCGACACACACTAGAGTAGCACACTAAAGTGACCTAGAGCGACCGCCCTAAAAGCTTGATTAAATCAGTCTCAAAACCATATCTCACCATCCTCTCTTCATTATATTTCGTGATATTCGTCACGTAGTTCCAAGTGGCGATTGTCTTCTTGTTCTTAACCTTCGACATGATCACGTCCAGGTTTCGCATGTAGTCCATACCAGCGGCTTCCTCCGCGGCCTTCTCCGCCGCCCTGCCTTTAGCCGCGACGATGAACACCGAGGCTATGGCCCCGACCAGGCATAGTTCGCCGAGGATCTTCATCACCATCTATAAATATCCAATACGTTTTTGGAAATGGAGGAAGGTAACTCTTATCAAACACCATATCATATGCCGTGATGTGTCCGGTCTAAGAATTTACTCCTCCGTCTCCTCCCGGAGATGCCGTAAGCCCCGACTGAGTTACATCCATCAAGGGATGGGCAGCAGCATCCACCTGGGTACTCAACAAAAATACTGCGATCACCAATCCACCAGCTAAGTGTGGTGATTATCCACTCATTGCATTCTATGGCGGAGGCCTCGTTCAACAGTGGACCTGACGGCTGATGATGACACAACATATAGTGGAATAAGGGCAGAAAGATGATGATTCCTTGGCTTTACTTGGATCCACAGTAACGCACCACTGATGGATCCGTGGCTAATTTTTGTATATACCGATTTACCACAAAGTGAGACAAAAAAAATTTTTTACGCTCCTTTGATCTACATCGTTTTGCTATTCTATAATATCATTTCCGTCTGAGCTTAAAGTTAACCACTGTGCAAAAGTCTGCTCCAAATAATTCCCAGACCTTGACTTGACCCTATCATTAAGCCATCTCAAGTGTCTGTGACACAAGACTTCTGCTTGGCGGTAGAAATAAGTATGGCTCTTTCACAAGGAGCCCTACACATAACTGGACAAGAAAACATTAAGCTAGTTGGCAGAAAATTTGACAAGGCATGGGCAGTTGTATTTCTTACCTAGAAACGGCAACAGCGACTATAGAGTACAAGATATTATCTTCACAAAATACTGGTAGATATAACTATAATTTACGAAAAAAACTTGTATAAAACCTATCATGTCAAGGATATTTAATCGTCTCAGTCCAAAGAGTAAACTAGAAAAATCGTAGCGTCTGTTAGAGCAGCATATTATTATACTAAAACGATACTGAAATATATTAATGTGAGTACTCGCTGAAGTCTTCATTTTTTTAAATCTGACACAAAAACTTCAATCCAGTGGAACTCAAACCTGTTTCTTTGCTTCTAATGTAAATTAGGCCTACTTTTTGAAACATGTTTTATAGCGCCATACGTCCATCGAATATGTGGTCGTGAAAAAAAATGAAGGGTCTGCGATCGAACTTGATTTGATCCGTGTCTGGCTCAAAGTCAAGTCAAAAAGAACTTTATTCATTGAAATCACAAGGATCATTTTGAATCGTCTTAACACGGCTCACGGCTGTTCTGGTACCATAGTATTCGCAGCACTGAGTACTTTTATATATACGGATTCACAGTTCCTGATAACCATGACACAGGGAATACTAGTGTGGGATCACTAGAGCGATTCTAAAGCGTCGGAAACGTTTCCGATCGGATTTGTTAGTTTTTCATTTCGATGTGGTAAGTAACTGAAACAATTTTCTTTAGTAAAACACAGTAAAAAACAATAAATATTGTATATTACTGTGTTTTCCTAGTGAAAATTGTTTTAGTTACTTACCACATCGAAATGAAAAACTAACGAATCCGATCGGAAACGTTTCCGACGTTTTAGAATCGCCCTGATGGACTATGTAGGTTTGTGACTGTTGAGTGTTATGTTCTAATTTTTTAACCGACTTCCCAAAAAAGGAAGAGGTTCTCAATTCGGATGTATTTTTTTTTTTAATGTTTGTTACCGCATATCTCCGGCGTTTATGAACCGATTTGGAAAATTATTTTTATATTTGAATAGATATACTTCCAGATTGGTCCCATTTTTTTCAGAATCCAGTTCTGATGATGGAATCCATGAGGAATGGAGGGAACTCCTCAAATATTGTAGGCATACATATGGCGATTTTACTATTTTCAGCAACAAACCAAGCATTTGCATTCAAAAAGTATAATAATCCTTTCACCACTATGGTTCTTTCATCATTTTTTTTCATCCAAATATTTTGTCGAATTAAATGGCGGAAGTCGGTTTTTTAAATGAAAAGTTATAACTTACATAAAGCGCCCGTTTTGCAGTCTGACTGCAATAACCACACGGCATTTTAAAAAATCACAAAGTTTAAAAAAAATCACAAATACTGTCGACGTCCTCACGGCTAACTGAAAAACAATCTTAGAGCTGAGAACGATTATCATGTAAATGAATTAGTATGTTGGTCTGTCTGTCATGGCTAGAATTGAAGCCTTTTGTGTATAAGCTCGTATCCGAGACAAATGTATTGGATGACGGTGTTATGCATGATGTTGCCAAAGTCAAAATCAAAAGAATTTGATTCATAACATAATATGACACCCAACAGCCACATAAGTAGTCCTGCCCCCCTATTCCCTAACTGAAAGTCACTCGGTGACTAACGTTTGACAAGTAAAGTGACCATCACTTGCTCAAAATTACCATCAAGAATTTTATTGACAATTAGTTGCACCCCGCGGTTTCACCCGCGTGAATAATGATGAAAATTGATGATGATGATGATAAAAAGTAGCCTATGTGTTAATCCAGAGTATAAGGGGAGTGGTATCTCCACTCCAAATTTCACTCAAATTCGTTCAGCTGTTTGAGCGTGAAGAAGTAACAAACATAATAGGTAACAAACTTTCGCGTTTATAATATTATACACATTTTGGCTATAATGGCTTACACATAAGATATGTACTGTGGCGGGCTTTTTTGTAGGACTATTTAAGATAAACATTTCTTTCGTACATTACATATTATGTGTAACTCTAGCGGTTTTGGCAGCGCACGCCAGAATAGCTCGCAGATGGTAGATTTTTTCCTAATTACTTGACACTTATCGTCATATTATGGACAATTCACACAATATCTTTATAAATTGTAGCCTATGTGTTATTCTGATGTATAAGCTATATTAAAGTAAAGTTTCATTAACATCCATTCAGTCGTTTTTACGTGAAAGAGTAACAAACATCCATCCATCCATACTCACAAACTTTCGCGTTTATAATATTAGTAGGATAGGATACACATTTTGGCTGTAATAAAAGCACATAAGATATAGATATAGGTATATTGTGGCGGTAGTGTGTTAGTAGGATTTATAATATTAGTAGGATTTGATGGTATAACTTTTGAAACTATCATGGTTATTAACATAATTATCACTAGAAACGGGATATTTACCATGATTTTTGAGCTTTATTTATCCCCGATATTTCGGCACAGTTTTATGCGCCATGATCACGGGTAAAACATAAATATATCGGAGAGTAATAAAGCTCAAAAATCATGGTAAATATCCCGTTTCTAGTGATAATTTAATGGTAATTTTACTTGTCAAACGTTTTTGCGTTATGTATGGCTTTGTCAGGTTTTAAGAGTTCTTAACTAACGCGTATGAACTATTAAAAAAATAAAAAAGTAACATGACAAATTAGCCATGATTGCGCGTTATTGTATGAACCAATGCCAAACTCTACGTTTCATAGAAAACAAACGTACAAGTAACATTATTTTTGTTAATTTTATAACCGTGACATAACATTGAGACAAAACCAGTAATGACATCTTCATTGAATCAATGTTAATTTTGTTAGTCCTCAAATCTAACTGTATGGAATAATAATTTATTTACATTGGATCATTATTATTAATATTCCTACAACTGAGAATCGGCAACTCCCGCGAAGAATGGATGAGCCGGTGTTTCAACACTCAATACAATGATTGGTTAATTAAGAAATCATATTACACTCTTGATGTCTATATTAATGATCAAGCCGCGTGGCCTGATGTCGCTCTGCCCCTCGACTGCTAAAATGGAAATTTGCAATATCTGTACTTACCTTTTTCACATGTTTCTATTAGAATGTTATTTATAAGTATAACTAGCGTAGCGTGTGCTGTCTTACAAACCTGAAATTTATTTACTTTTGACTACCTTCCTAAGGTTTTATAGTTCACATTTACTATGTATCAGCAACTCCTTGCTCCGAGGCACCACACAGGCGCTTCTCACCTAGTGCTAAGACGGACCATTTATGTAAGCCAAGCCGAGTTTGTTACCTGATTCTTCTAGGCTTGCTCGCGTTGGAACAGGAGTAATTGTTGTTGTATATAAGATGATTCAAAATGATCCTAATGATTTCAATGAATAAAATTCTTTTGATTTGATTTGTTTATAAATAATTGTTACAAGAAAAGCTCGACAGAGCATATTTATATTGGAGCCTTTTGCGGTCGAGTCTGAGTCCGAGGGGTACCTTTCGCGTTTTTTAAATTCTTCCAGGGCATCTGGTCGAAGCAACGCTTAACATGAGAGCTAACTCTTATCAGGCTCAACGCATTAGTATTGCTATTCAGCGTGGCAATGCAGCTAGCGTCATAGTAACGATTTAGTGATTTAGCTAGTTGAGCTATATTTAGATCGTTTGCTGCTTTAGAAAACTCAACTGTCTCAATTGTATTTTTTTAAATTATGAATGCCGACTTGGTCGTAGAAAGCAATGGCGGCGATGAGCTCACCACTTGTCACACCTATTCCTGCTTTTGTACCCACTCACGGTGAAAAGAAGCCCTTTGAGGCTCTGCCTACCCCTTCGGGGAAAAAGGTGTGTGTTTATGTGTGTGTATTATACCCATTGAGCTGTGGTAGTCTCGGCCTAAGAATAGGACTCTTCTAACTTCTCTCGTGGATGTTGTAAAAGGTGACTAAGTTATTACGCCAGCGGATGGGCATCAGCATACACCTGAGTACTACATTAAACTTCAATAACTGATCCGCCTGCCAAGCGTGGTGAATATTGCAAAGTGTACAACCCATAATAATTTGAATAATAATTATAAAGATTTTAAATTGACGGTAGATATTACTAATTATTGACAAAATATTATGTTTTAGTTGTACTTATTTTTGACAATTTATCTTTAGTTTGTATACTTGTTAGTTTTAACTTGACTTTATATATATTCTTTATGACGTGGTCCTTTTACAGCACATAATTTTAAAATTATTAATTTATTTTATATTAGAATTATCTTAAATGATTAAAATTAATAGTATTTACCAGGTTTATTATATTATGATATACCTAATCTAATATGTAAACGAGTGTTTGACGAGTCGTTGTATTTGTGGCGCTCTTTTTGTTTAAACAAACTAAAAATGTTGTGTAGCTCATACTTTGGACAATAAACAATTTCAATTTCAATTTCAAATTTTCATTCACTTTGCATGCTATGGGGGAGGTCTCATCCAGCAGTAGATGTCTACCGGCTGATGAAGAAGAAGATATCCTTTGTGCCCATTTCAGGGACAAACCAAAATCGCATTTGGTTATCGTTAGTAAGTAGTCTTGGTAGGTAAAATGTTTAGGTATTTAATGTGATAAGACATTGAGGTCCTCCACTCGATATTTACTTCATCACCATCACCATCATCAACATCCTTTGGGCGTCCACATATGGACGAGGCCTCCCCCATAAAAAAATGGGGGAATATGCATAATTACCACACTTGGCAGGCGGATTGGTGATCGCAGTATTTATGTTGAATACCTACTCAGGCGGATGCTCCTGCCCATCCCCTGGTGTAATCCCTTAGTTGGCTTCTACGACATTCGATTCCCGCCTCGGAACAAATATTTGTACGATCTGCAGATATTTGTTCAGGGTGTTCTGGGTATTTTTCTATGTATTATAAAAATATCTATCTATGTAATGTATTGTATTAAGTATATCAGTTATCTAGTACCCATAACACAAGCTCTGCTTAGCTTGGGGCTAGATAATGTTGTGTGAAATGTCCGGCATTATTTATTATTATTATTATTATTCACGGGAAGAGACGTAGAGGTCTATTCTTAGGTCGGACACACCACGCGCGGCACTGACATTAACTAGATGGAGTGCAAATAAGATTATTGTAAATGGTAACAAAGACAAAATTTCCACATACCAATAAGATCTGCTCTCTGCCACTCGAGATACAAGACTACTTGAACGAAGTTGGACTCTGGCGTATCTAGATACTTCATTGATAATGTCCATGCTATCTTGAAGATTATAGCGTTCGTTTGATACTTAATCCAGAAAGTACTACCTGAGTATCCATTCCACTCGAATTTGAATGTCATGTTACGACTAGGAGTGTAAACACGGGTAAAACAAAAACTTACCGTGGTACTACTGGATCGCTTGGTAGTTCTACCCGTGTTACTACTGGTAGTAATACTGGTAGTACCACGGGCAAGAAACGTTCCTACCTGCCTAAGTAGAGAAGTTTAATAAATTGGTCAGTGCAATCAATATTTGCGTAATCAGTGTTCCGTGAAGTATTTATAGCAAAATTTCCGATATTCAGTTATATCGTACTAGGTTTAGCTCTTATAATGTATTCTCTGAAACTGTAGTACATTATTTTGCCCTATCAAGTTTTTGCAGCGTACGCGATATTAGGAATTTTATAGGTAATGTTTTTCACCTTGGGTTATGCTATTGGAGTTTTCGTAGGGATCCCTAATTTTTATAATAAAATTTAGTCATTAGACGGTAGACATCTACTGAACGAAGCCTGCCCCATAGAATAGAGGGGATAAGCCGTAATAACCAAGCTTGGCAGGTAGGGGGGGATAATCCATAATCCCCACGCTTGGCAGATGGATCGGTGATAGGTGGATGCTGCAGCCTATCTCCCGGCGTAACCCCTTAGTCGACTTTGACGACATCCACGGGAGGGGTCTATTCTTGGTGGTTGAATTTGTTGATTCCGGGACTGGGTAGAGCAGAGGTCAAGGAATGGGAAAGACCCAAAATGTCTATACGGACCGGCTGTGTAGTTGGTAGAGTTCTTTTCTCAGGCCAATACTACCATGGCCATTTAGCCGTTGGCGTATTGTGTAAGCTATATATAACTAACCTTGAATAAAAAACCAAAGCTATCTAAAAATAGTTTATTATGAATACTGTTTGCCTATCGTAATTAGACTATGGTTGTAAGTACATGACGTCACGCTTCTACAGGCGCCTGTGACTCAGCCTTCGTTGTCTCCTTCGCGTTCAGTGCTGCTATTTGTTCTGCCGTGCAGTAACCTGAAAGAGAATATAGAACTTATTTCTACACACTTAAGGTCAATTGTACTTTAGTCATCATCAATCATGAGAATCATTTTGAAACTCCCGTAGGGGTGATTTAACCAACAAATAAACAGGCCGTTAAACAACCGGCCGGCCTAGACAAACGGTATTCGCTTGGAAGCGATTCTATTTCTACAGTCGTAATACAATACAAAATACCACGTGACATATCGATAGCTTACGTCAATCTCATACATTTTGGACTTTTCTACTAGCGTCATCGCTATTACAATGTTACTTTATCTACGGCCTCAATGCTTTTTGACAGGTGTTTTCAAAGATTATCTGTCACCTTGACAAATGGTTAGATTTAACAAGATATTTACAAACTAACAGAGTATGGTGAAACTGGTTCTTAATTAATTAAGTGGAACGCCATGGCTAACTTCGCCCGCGTGAAATGTTATTCGATATGAACTTAGTCCACCCGTTGCATCCCCTTAGGCCCAACTACACCAAACAGAGCTAGCTTATACCCTCAATAAATATATGTTAAATTACAACATCCTATTATAAATGTTACAATTTTTTTGTTTTTTTTTATTTGAATTTGCTTTTTAACCGCACGTAATGATCTAATATCTTCGTGGTATTCTATGGTGGTGGTCCAACAGTGGATTTTTACAGCCTGATGATATCGGTGTATGGGTTACTCCTTGTAAGTAAATAACATAGATAAATAGTTGGTATAAGATTTGTCCTCTCTGCTGACTTATTTAGGACTGTGTTTATTACTACGGCTGGTGCCTTAGCTGGGTGCTGTCCTCTCTCCTTTTCTAGTAGTGTGGTCGGAATGTGTGAGGGGGACACTACTTTGTCAAGGGGTCAGCTTTGGGAGTAAAAATACTTATCTATTGTCCACACTAAACTTAAGCCATGTGTACTTTCTCTTTGCCCTATAGTGCAAATATACCTAACTTATGGACAAAGGGGCTGGTTTCTCTCATAGAATCAATGTGTCATTTTAGACCTATATTTTGTACTATGTGAGTTTAATTGTTTGTTGTCCTAAATAAATAAAAATAAAAAATAAAAATTACTGGAAGAAAGCGTTAGCCGAGTTGGGCGTGGAGAGCAATGGCGGCGATGAGCTCACCACTCGTCACGTCTATATTCCTGCGATTGTGTAACTCACTGTGGAAAGAGATGCTGCCTATCCCTTAGGGGAAAAAGGCGTGTATTTATGTATGTTTGTATGTAGAGATACTCACTTGTGGAGCTGGCCTCCCAGCCAATGTATTCGCCAGTCCGCTGGTTTTCAGCAGTGAGCCAGTCCAGCAGTGGGCGGAAGTACTCCAGTAAGCCGTCGGCTCGCATCGCTCGCTGGCCCGTCAGCGCCTCCATCGCATCGGGCCATGGCTTGGAAGAGCCCATCTTGAGCATGTTACTGAAACAAAATAAAAAACATTTCCATGAACAAGAAAGCGTTGTATATAACTACTAGAAGAAGCGCATAAAATGTGTTGACTGACTAATAAGTTAAATTGTTCAAGTGGCCTACTTTTACGGAACCCTCTCCACGCGAGTCCGACTCGCATTTGATCGGTTTTTTTTTTGGGAATGAAATAATATTTGCTGATTATGTAAACATTTGTTTTTGCCTTTACCCTACACTCCACAGGCTAAATATAATAAATGAAAACATTGTTCTGCAGTGGGAATCCAACACTGACCTCTTGCGTCTCAGCCGGCTACTCGCCACAGAGGTCGGCATGAAAGGAGCCTTTGCGAGGTGCATTGACTTTTACCGCACTGGTTCTTTTAATGTCTATTATTCGCCTGCCAAGCGTGGTGATTATGGAAAATCCCCCCATTGCATTCTTTGGAGGAAGCCTCGTCTAGCAGTGGACGTGTATAAGGCTGTTAGAAGAAAAAGAGAGAGATTCCCTTTTTTTATGTCTTTTCCTGTCTCACCTCAACGTCACTGATCTAAAGCATGTGAAGCGAACTTAATTCTAAGGTAATACACCTGAAGGCAGGATGGAGGGTAAGAGACCACGGAGTCGCTCTCCCACACGGTGGTCAGACCTTATAAAGTCCAGCACACAAACTTCCATGACCGAATGTTCTCGCAATGCTGCTAATAGAGCCGATTGGAGACGCATCGCAAGAGCCGCCACTCAAGCAAGACCTACTTAACCACGACCACTCTGTCAAGAGTGTACGACTAAGAAGAGAGGACACCTGAAGGATGACCCACACTTAATAAACCGATGATATTGTTACGGTTGCAGGAAGTATATGGATAGAGACGCCTCGAAACTGTATATAATGGCATTCTATGGACAAGTATAATATGTTGAGCAGTGGACATCGATCGGCTGGTAATGATGATTTTATACCTTAAAGCGTTGCCGGCAGCCACGCTCTGGTAGATATCACAGTCCACCAGCTTCTTGGTGAGATCGCCGGGCGTTGTACTCGCCAGCCAGCTGGCAGAGTGCGCGGTGGAATTGGAACTGGATTATGAACGACACGTAGTACCTGAAAATTGAAGTGTAATTAGAATAGCAAAGTACTTTATTGTACAGAATTGGATATTTCCACCAATAGTTCACATGTGGTTGTGGTAGTTATGGATATTGCTACCATACCTCCAGGAAGAGTTAACCTAAAAACATCAGTGAAACTCACCTAGCGTACTCCACATTAGCAGACACATGGTACTTGGCTGCGGCGTCAAAGTCCTCCTCGGTCCTGTTCAGCGGTGGCTCCACTCCCTGGAGCTGTTCTCTTAACCTCCAGTAATGGCAGTTGTAGTCTTCTGGTGTGGTCGTCTTACGAAACACGCCGTAACGGAACAGGTCTAAAGTATACGCGAATGGAAGGAATACCACCTTGTCGAGAGCCTGAAAAACAGAAGATAATTCTGAAATGAAGTATTTAACACTTTATGAAAAGTCAACAGTCACATATATAGTCCTTGATCCCAAACTAAACTTCCCTGTGTCACGGGTATCAACGAACTACGATTACCATGATACAACAATATCCAAACCCGGAACACACACTTGAAAATCATGTAAACGTTTGTCCTGCAGCGGAAATCGAACTCACAACCTCTTGCTTCTCAGACAATCGAGTTATTTGGTCAGGGAGTGATGATTCGGTAGCAAATACTGCAGCATCGTTAATTCATTTGAGTTCTAATCAAAAACAATATAGCTAAGTTCTCTACAAAACTGCGATACATATTGTCCTTGAAAACAACCGAGTGATTTGCCATTAACATGGGTGTCAAAACATGGGTGATAGTCAAAACATTTACCATTTTATACAGCTGATTAATCTCAGTCTGTTCGTCCTCAGCTTCCTCTTTAACCAGGCCGACCCTTCGCAGGTGCTTCGGGGAGGATACTGACAACGCTATCGTATCACCGACTGCTTCGTGGAAACCTGAAACATTGAATAATAATATGAACTAGATCCTCAATTCCAAATTACATGTTGTAAGAACGCGTGTTCTTGTAAGAAACAACTCAATTTATCGAGACACGTCGATAGGGGCAACCAGGTACTATTCTCTTACTTAAATGATACGAGTACCTGGTTCCATTTGCGATGTTCAGAACCTTCGGTGGGAGGAATCAATTAATAAAATCCGTTCATTTATAAACGTATATTTTATATTTAGAGTAGTACAAATCGTAATTGTAACGGAACCCTGAGTTAGCCTTGTTGCAATTAAAGTTAACGTAGAATTGAATTTGGTGGTTGATTCTGTTGAAGAGGGAAATAAATAAAACATCTATTTGTTTAACCAATGAAGTGCATGCATGGAATTCTTTCACCATCTGTCACAAGGTTCATAACAGGGCAATATACCTCAACTTGGTCAATATTATAACGCAAAGTTACCAAAAAAGCACCAGTGACGTGACGAACACAGGAAATTTAACCAACATTAAAGAGAAATTACAGAGTCAGTTAAGAACATTTAAGATACTAAAATTGAGAAAGTTATGGTTATTGAGATGATCTGGGTCTAAAGAAAACAATGGACGAAAGAACATTGACCAACCAAGTACATAAGGAGAGCGTGTGATAGGTGGAAAGGTAAGACCTCGGAAAACGTACTCTAATCAAATAAAATACGTTTTTGGAGAAAAGCCAGGTCAAGAGAACCTTGAATCGACGAGCATGTGTGAAGAATGTAATGAGAGTAAATAAGACGAAAGAATTGTGCATTAGGGTCGTTTCTTTCTTTAAATCTATGGTGTCTACATTCCCCTTAGGGATATTTATGTTTGTACACTAGTATGATTGTATGATATCCCAAAAACTATCTACTGTGCGAGGGATGTGAGGGTGCGATCCTCTCCCAGCTCAGTCAGTATTTCTTAAAACAAGGACAAAACTTGTGCAATATAGTATAGTAGGTACATGTGCGATCCCAGAACAATTCAAAAGTCACCTGGATTGGCACCGCTGCGAAACACATTCAGCAGACTCTTGTATTGCAAATAATACTGCACATGCCCCATCTCGTGGTGAACCGTCTTGAAACGCTCTCCGTTCACCACAGTGCACATTTTGATCCTGTATAAAAATAAAAAAACCGTATCATAACTCACCCGAATTAGCTCCGTCGCGAAAAACAAAAGGCTGGTCTTTGTACTGAAGGAAGTACTGAATGTGGCCCATTTCGTGGTGAGTCGTTTGAAAGTACTCATAATCGACCGTCGTGCACTGTTTGATCCTAAATTAAGCCAAATAGGTTAGATCATTAATTTAGTAGCACCAATCAATAGTAAAGTTTTCTTCCAACTACCAAGTAATTTCACAATTGTTCACGTGAAACACAAACACAAAGCAGCGAGCATTCGGGCAAATTTTGCAACGCCATCTAGTTCAAGTTATGAGAAATTATCTTTATGTACAAAGAGGTTTTAAAAATAGAAAGTAGGTACTGGCCGAAAAGACATTGAAAAATAGCCGACCGCTTTCCACAAACGAAACGAAAACTGAATTTGTATTGTAAATATTATTATATTATATTATTATAAAAATTTTGTAAAAATTAATTCATGTTGTTGAAATAAAAGCAGATTGCGAACCTCGCTCAGAGCGACTTTTGTTGCATTCGTGTTTTTAGAGCTACTATTTTTAAATTTTTCAAGTACGTTCTTGTACTTAAAATATACCTTCATTTGACCGCTATCACCTGTTGGTAAGTGACTTTATGTATAATACCTTTTGAAACTGTGATATGTAAGCATTTTTCGAAGATTTAGGAACCTACTTACAGTTCAAAAAATACATGGAAAGAATGGATTTGAATTATTATGGTCCGACCAAAAAGTATTAGTTTGAATCAACATAATGACTTATCACCAAAACGCCATCTAACTTACATAGCTTAATTTTTTAAGGTAATTACAAAAGGGAATAATTAAAAAAAAAAAATTGTTCGGCAGCTGCTTTCTTTTACGATGCCTCTCTTTGTCTCTCTTTTGCATGGCAAAAGAATCTTTATAAAGAAAAAAACACTTATTACAAAATTATCTTCATCATCAGCTAGTAATAGTCAACTGCAGAACATAGACTCCCCCATCGAATACTACGACAAATAGTCTTATTCCCGCTTCCATCCACCGACTTCCTGTAACTATATTAAGAATACTATTGTATTGTATCATCGTAATTTTACCTGAAATCTTCACCGTCGTAGAAGTCCCAAGCCGACGCATGGCATACAATGTCCCTATCATTCGGCTTCACCATAATTGTGTTCTTCCAGAATTTGTCCGGCATAGCTGTCAGGTTTAACGACCTGAAGAATTCATCTGCCATCTGGAACATCTTAATGGGCGTGTAGCCTTGCTCCTTCATTGCTGCCGCCGCGTCGAAGTCTTTCTTGTCAGGGTAAGGTCGCGTGAAGGACTCTATGTTGTTCCACGTTTGGGCCCACATGTTTCCTGAAAAACATTTAATTTCAACTGGTTAAGTGTATGCTTAAAAAATGCTTTCTCAATAAAACCGTATAATTCTCTTGCTTTAAAAAGCCATGGTATACAATCACTATCTGTCCTTGTCGTGAACTGCTGGGTTATCATAACATCATTATTTAAGTCTAATTTTATTATGTATATATATCTAATATTATCTATAGATTTTCCAATGCCTATCAAAACAGACAACTTCAGCTTGGCCAAGACATTTCTGTTGGCTTTTTATTGACCCACTGTAGAAATGTTACTAGCCATCTCCGAATTGGTTCTCGACCGTTGGTCACTGTTGGCCAACACGAAATGCTACTAGGATATTATCATCACCAGCTGTAAGAAGTCCACTGCTGAACAAGGACTCACAAGTTGAATTGAAATCCCTCAATTTTAGACTTTTTCCTTTACTTTACTGGTAGTACTTCCCCGGATGAACTCTTTCACAAGAAATTCTACAACAAAACACAAAGATATATTACGCTTCTTACCTAGCAAATGCGCTGGTATAGGCCCCCTCTGAGACACCACCAGGTCACCATACTTGTCACGCAGCCGTTTTCTCACGTAGGCATGTAGTTGTTGGTAGAGCGGCTTCACGTCTACCCACAACTTGGCCAGCTGCTGCTCGAAGTCGGGAACCTCGTATTCTGCCTGCCACCAGTCAGCCACGTTGTCGTATCCTGGAATAATACAATTCTAGTTATCATACGGCCGTAGTGGTATCAATCAACAAAAGGACTCCTGCTCGGGAGGATTGGATGTCGTTAAAGGCGACTCAAGGATTACGCCAGGAGATGGACAGCAGCATCCACCCGAGTTCTTAACACCAATCCGTCTGCCAAGCGTGGTTATTATGGCAAATTACCCCTATTCTATGGGGGAGGTCTGGTCCAGCAGTGGACGTCTCATAGCTGCTGATAGTAGAATTTTTTAAAGAGAGATTCGAGTTTTTTTTATTTGGTGTTTTGGGGCTCTAATGTCACTGGGCTCATGCAGGCCTATATTGTGGTCGTCTATTGTTACATATCACCCCAGGACGAGGGCGTTACCATTTCACCACAAAATCCAACAGCTATTAAGTAGAAGCTTTACGAATTTTCGTAGGGGTGATTTTATTAGTTCATCCAAACTGAGGTTGTGGTTTCCCAGATGAATGCTGCGTTTGTGAGTTAGTGGTCCACACTAATTAACTAATTATTAAATTATTAACGTCAAGTATACGGGGTGTAAAAAGACAGCTTCCGAATACTGAAGGTACCGGTAAAGCTACCTATATCATAGCTATATAAAACAGTTTTTGCCTGAGAGGTGATTCACACCGGAGAAAACTTTTTTTTTCGTTTCGTATCCTATTTGTCAGCTAGCAACGTACGCATTTATTCCGGCCGCGCGAGTTCAACGCTCCCAGTCAGCTGATCGACCTGTAGGGCCAATATTTCTCATGTGGTTCTCATTGCTTTTTTGACGTTTTTATTTATTAACGTGTTTTTAATGATGGAAAATAGGTTTTTGTGTTCTTTTAACGATATTTTATGGATTTATAAAGTAAACATGAAAAAAGCGAACCAAAAGTGAGCATTTTTTTTTCGTGTTTTTTCAGCTTAAATATTTTCAAAATCATGGTCTGAATGCACTGTTTCAGTTTTCGGGAGTACTCTTTTTACGCCCGGTATAGGTAAGTACTGTTTTTTTTTCTAGAACCAGGTGGTATATACAACTTTGTTTACCAGATACAACATGGAAACCAAGTATATTGGACGTCCTACATCCCATCGGCCATTATGTCCGATTTACTCTTGCTAGCCGAGAATAAGCTTAAGCCCCAGTTGTCAAACATAACAACCTTTTTATAGGAACACATCCATGACTCGTCAATTCTCACCATTGAAGACTTTGAGAGTATTACAAAGTCACAGTATCGGTAACATTATTGTCAGACGATGATTCCTACCATTTAACTTTGCAGCTTCGTTATACAGTTCCACATACTCCGTGAAGTTGTGCTTGGCCTTCGCTCCGGCGACTTCGTGCCATTCTATCCACATCTGCTTCAACTCTTCTGGGTCTTGGCTTTTGGCAAAGATCTCCGTCACATCTGAAATATTTCACAAAACATTATTTGTAGACCTATAACGACTGAAATTCAAAGCCATGAGACATATAACAGAAAGCTTTGAGAGGGCACCAGCCAACTACAGCACCATGTCTTGTTATCTGATTTGTGATATGCAATTGGCACTAAAGTTTTGTCACCATTTAACTTTATTGGGCTGCAGATTGAATTACGTCTTTTACACTGTTGAGGGTAGATATTTTTGATTAGGAATGACTAAACTAGCAGACGGTCTATGCTCATCTGACGGTGGCAACTCCTGTCATAATTACAACCGCAATATATCTTAGATAGAAAGATAGATAGAAAACACTTTATTGCACACCACATTAAAAATTTAAACATTAAAACAATCATAATTATAATTATACGTATGTACAAAGGGCGGTCTTATCGCTAAGAGCGATCTCTTCCAGACAACCTTGAGAACAAGACAATCTTAGATCTCGTCCACAAAGGACGAGCTCTACGTGTCATTGTATCACACCTGCCATCCTGAGACATTGAGACGAAAAGTCTCATGTGTCCGTAATTTTACTAACACTCAAACTCTTTAAACCGGTACACATTACTGTGTACCAGTGTAAAGAGTTCTGCTTCACGGAAACCCTAGTAGTCAGCCCCGAACTAACACCTCGCGTTGATTCAATATTTATCCCTTTCTCCAAAAATACTTATTACCGAATCAACTCATGTTCACTCAGTAACTCACTCGTTAATTGTATTGTCAATTGTATATCACCAATCTACCTATACTAAATTTCAAGGTGATTTAACCAAAAGTTCGAAAGTGCTCGTCGAACAAAGACCCACCTACATACAAATGAACGCCGACCCTCTCAAATTGACACAGAGAAATTAGCTTCGCTCGTTCAAATAGTGTGTCACTACATGTCAGTACTTTCCCAGACAAACTCTGTTACAAGGAGATTTACTAATACTATCAAGGTCTACTTTTATTCAACTCACCCGGTTCCAAAGATAAGTCACATATTGTAGGGTCCTTGTACGAGCAGACCTTAGCGGTCGCAAAGTTTGATTCCATCCCTGATACTGCTTTCATCAGGACCTTGAAATACAAAGTTAGTAAATTAACATTACAGTAATTTGTACACATGTAATTAAAACAAACTGTCACATTTCGTTCGTCTGATTTTGAGATTGGATGCCTCTAGTAGCCTAAACTTCTCTGCTTTTGAGACGCCTGAACGACGAGCAAGCAGCGTCTTGCGTTCAGTGTCGTCCTCGAAAGGCCTTAGATCCGTGGACATGGCATCATAGTAACCAGCAGCTGAAAACATCAGCGTCATCTCGAACTATAACTAAACTGGCAACACTTTGCCTATCCAGGCACTAAGGTGCTGGTTTGAGTTACGAAAGTTTGCAAACATAATAGAACTGTAGCTAATACTTGAAACCAATACCGCAGAATCTCAAGACAAAAGTCTATAATCAGTGCGTGTTGGTTTACGGCTTAAGTTAGGCCTTTCGGCGCTGAGACATGGTCGCTATAATAACTATTGGCCTCATATACAAGCTCAAGGTTGGTCGCAGCGGGCTATAGAGAGAGCTATCCTCGGAGTTTCCCTACGTGATAAAATCAAAGATGTGAAGATCCGTAATAGAACCAAGATCACCGACATAGCTCTCAAACTTAGCAAGTTGAAGTGGCAATAGGCATGCCTATATGACCGCAAACCTGACAAACATTGGGTTGTGATTGGAGGTTCTCGATAGGGAACCACGAACCGGGCGACGGTGTAGGAAGCCCCGCTCTCAATGGACAGACAATGGAAGATGGTGGATGGAGGCAACTCAAGTTTGTTCGAGGTGGCATACTGCGGAGGAGGTCTTTTGCCAGCAGTGGACTTCTACAGGCTGATGATTAATAGCTTTACAAAAAAACTACACTTTGTATACTAAATCGTTTTGTAAGTGAATTTCGCCTGTAGAACTTACCTTGTACTTATCCTCTGGTAACGCAGAGACACCAAGCTCGCTGTACTTCTTGAACATCCGTCGCAAACTGAAATCTTGGTAGTCCTGCCACTGGAACATCTTTGTCTCTTCCCAAGCCTTCTTCTCCTGCGCGGACAGCTCCAGGCGGATTTGGAACTGGAAGGGAAAATGTAATCTTTAATGGCTTCAGAACATTCACGCTATTCATCCAGAACTTCGTTTGTTCGTTGTGTTTCTGTCTTGCTACGTTACTGGGTTGAGATATGAATGAGAGTCAGGCTAAACCTACTGTTCAGGTTGAAGTAGTTTCCACACCTGGTACGCAGTCTCCGGTTAGACAGATTAAATCCTGTTGTCAGACCCGGAAGACTGTGGTGTATTCAGATAAGATAGGTGTTGGGATAAGCTTGCTCCTTAGTGACCTGTTAGGGCAAGTTGTGACAAATAATTGCTTTCCTAATGCCCCTATTAACAAACTTATAGATACTATAAAGAGGGAGGATTGCTTTGACAACAACACCACTCTGTTAGTACAATTAGGTGAGAGTAGTGGTGTAACGCGTTTGGATATTATTAAGTTAGTTGAGACTTTGTTACAAAAGCTAGATTCAGGACTGGGAAAATTAATTTTATGTGCTTTCCCTTACTCAAAATGTTTGAGTACTAAAGATAATCAAAAAATTTGGAATCTTAATTTAATGCTGTATAATTTGACATGTCGTCATAGAGACGTTTTGTATTTTGATACTAATAATTTTATTAGTAATTTTATTTTGACACAAGATACTATGTATTTGAGTAGACATAGTAAATTAATAATTGCTAAATTGTTAGCATTTAATATTTTTGATCCCGTTATAAGTACTATAACGCAGTTCACCGACAAGCCCGTAGTTAGTAGTAGTACTAATGAGGGCAAACAAGTAGGAGTAGCTGACAGTCATTTAAACTGACGAGTTCGACAATGAGACAGCCGGGCACATTACATGTAGTACATCAAAATGTGCAAGGCCTTCCCAGCAAAATCTTAGAATTAGAATTATTTTTAAATCGTTTTAATGTTGATATTATGTGTGTAACTGAACACTGGATGTTACAATTTGATTTACTCCCTTATTATGAGAATTATAATATTGTAAGTTCATACAAACGCAAAAACGCCATACGTGGGGGTTCCTTAATTGTTGTTCGAAATACTTTAAAATGCAAGGAACGTAAAGATGTTGCAAATCTCACTATTGAGAGGACTATTGAGCTATCTTGTGTTGAGCTAGAGCGGCATATCATTGTGAGCGTTTACCGTCCCCCTGACGCAGACTTCGCATTATTTGAATCCACTATGGAAGAAGCATTGCTTAAAACTTTTGTTTGTAATAAAATGCTAATAGTCTGCGGAGATTTCAATATAGATATTCCGGTTAATCCTCTATCTGAGAGGCTGCTTAATTTATTTAAATGCTTTAACTTAAATCACCTCTTCGAAGAACCTACAAGGGTGACACTAACAACATCCACCTGTTTAGATAATATTTATTGCAGTAGTGTTCCAATTGATAAATCAGTAATTAAACATTTCACCTCAGATCACTATGGTCACAGTGCTATATTTACTTGTAATTTTGTAGATGAACCTAAGGAATTCACTTATCGGCCTATCACAGAAAGTCGCATTAAGAAGTTCCAGGGCAGTATTGAACTTAAAATGCCCCTTGTACCGTGCGTAGATGATCCGAATGACCTTTTTACTAGTTTGTTTAAGTTGATATGTGAGGAACATAGTGAGATATTTAAGTTAAAAAAATGTAAAGCTAGAGCTAATGTCGGGTTAGCTGATTGGGCTACAACCGGTATTTATAGAAGTAGGAATAAATTATATGAACTCTATGCGGCTAGAGAATCAATGTTGCACGATACAACGTTTATCTTGTACATAAAGAACTATTCCAAGACCTTCAAAAAAGTTTGTCATGCAGCAAAATCATTGCATTTGAGAAATAAAATAGAAAAATCAACAAATAAAATTAAGACAACTTGGAAATTAATAAATAATGAAACAGGTAAAGCTAAACCTCGTAGTAAACAAATTAATTTAAACGTAAACAATACAATATTATCAAATAATATTGAGGTCGCAAATGCCTTTGATAGTTTTTTCTCTAGTATACCTAATATTGTGACTCAATCTTTAAAATCAACTGCCTCTGGAGCATCTACTTTATTGGAATTAAGTGTTGATAAGTGTGAGGTCGCGTTTAGTTTCAGATACGTTAATGCCATTGATATTGTTAAGACATTTAAGTCACTTAATATTAAAAATACTGAAGACCTTTGGGGAATATCTACAAAGGTGTTAGGTGTTATAATTATTGATATTGCGCCGTGTATGGCCTATATTTTCAATGGATGTGTTGACGAGGGAGTCTTTCCTGATCTTATGAAACATAGTAAATTAATTCCTTTGTTCAAGTCTGGTAATGAAAAAGATCCAGGTAATTATAGGCCAATTTCTATATTGCCTGCGTTAAGTAAAATCTTTGAGAAACTTATTCTTACTCAGTTATTGTCACACTTCAACCTCCACGGACTTCTTCATAGTCATCAATTTGGATTTACTAAGGGTCGTTCGACAGCCGATGCTGGTACCATGCTCTTAGAACACATATTTGAAGCATGGGAGAACTCGCAGGACGCGATCGGAGTTTTCTGCGACCTGTCCAAAGCTTTTGACTGCGTGAGGCATGATACTTTAATTTCCAAGTTAAAACATTATGGCATACAAAATCAGGCAATTAATCTTGTAAATTCTTACTTATCCAATAGAGTCCAAAAAGTTGATGTTGGTGGTGAAAGGTCTTCAGGATCGACTATTGTCATGGGGGTGCCACAGGGTTCAATACTAGGCCCATTTTTATTCCTAGTTTACATTAACGATCTCCCGTTTTTTGTGAAAGACATATGTGACATAGTTCTGTTTGCTGACGATACTTCTTTGATTTTCAAAGTTGATAGATCTAAATCTAATTACGATGATGTAAATGATTCACTATCGCGTGTTCTTGAGTGGTTCACAGTTAATAATCTTTTGCTTAATGCTAAAAAAACTAAATGCATCAAATTCACATTGCCAAATGTAAAACATTATCCAACTAATATTAAAATAAATGGGGAGACACTTGATCTTGTCAAGTCTACCATTTTCTTAGGGCTTAATATTGATGCGGGCTTGCAGTGGGCACCACAAATTGTGGCTCTTGCTGGTAGACTTAGTTCCGCTGCATATGCAGTTCGTATAATAAGGCAGCTTACTGATGAAGCTACAGCTAGGCTTGTTTATTTTAGCTACTTCCATAGTGTTATGTCATATGGTATCATACTGTGGGGTAAAGCAGCAGATATCCAAGCTATTTTTGTCTTGCAAAAACGGGCAATACGTGCCATTTATAAAATGAAGTCGCGTGACTCCTTGAGAGAGCGTTTCAAAGAAATTAATATTCTTACAGTAATATCGCAATATATCTATGAAATATTATTACATACACATAAACACTTGGATAGTTTTATGATAAAAAGTGACGTGCATGGTATTAACACGAGAAATAAACACAAACTAAATATACCAAAATTTCGATTAAAGAAAGTAAGTGGGTCTTTTATGGGGAATTCTGTACGGTTCTATAATAAACTTCCAGAAGGTGCATTTAAACTTCCTATTCGAAGATTTAAATCCTACATAAAGATGAATCTAATTAAAAAAGCGTATTACACTCTTGATGACTATATTAATGATAAAGCCGCGTGGCCTGATGTCGCTCTGCCCCTCGACTGCTAAAATGGAAATTTGCAATATCTGTACTTACCTATTTACATGTTTGTATTAGATTATTATTTATAAGTATAACAAGCGTAGCGTGTGCTGTCTTGCATATTTTTGCTGATGTTTATTTACTTTTGACTACCTTCCTAAGGTTTTTAAGTTCTCATTTACTATGTATCAGCAACTCCTTGCTCCGAGGCACCACACAGGCGCTTCTCACCTAGTGGTAAGACGGACCATTTATGTAAGCCAAGCCGAGTTTGTTGCCTGATTCTTCTAGGCTTGGTCGCGTTGGAACAGGAGTAATTTAATTTTATATAAGACGATTCAAAATGATCCTTGTGATTTCAATGAATAAAGTTCTTTTTGACTTTGACTTTAAATGTCCCGATAAGGGTTTGGGAGCGATGGTGAGACAAACAGTGGTAAACGGCTACAGTACACCTTGCAGAAGCACCTTTCATACACATGTCACATGTTTTCGATTTTGTTGTTCTAGGACATGTTTGGTTTCCTCACGATGTTTTCAATCACCGTTCAAAAACATTTTGAGCACGTGATGAAAAAAAAACTCAATTATACGCGGCCGGGATTGAAATTCAAAAATAAACCTCCTCGAACGACGTCGAATGCACCATGTGGTTCCGAAGTTTACTGATCACATAACTAGATGTCGCTACTTGTAGATTAGATTGCGCTCTCGTTTTTATTTGGAGAACTATTGTACGGGTACGTACTCCCGGGGATTTTGTTGATGGCATTTTTATTATTTTCGTAGGTTTCACGCTCAAACAACAAATATTATGTGAAATTTACAACTATCTACCTCTTACGGCTGGCAAGATAACCCTTGTGATTGTGACAGAATCTATACAAACAGACACACGGACAGACGGCGTAGGCTTAGTAAAAGGGTCCCGCAACCATTGCAACCATTGGACACGGTACTTTAAAAAAAATTAGAAATTTGGGCCACATGTAACTACATCACATCAGTCCTGTCCAGAACTTTAAAAGTGCTACATTAGCAAGAAAGCTATATGACCCAAAACTTATAGCAGAAAATACCAGGATGAGTCACCCAAAATACGAAAGAATGGCAAGAAATGTGGAGGCCTAACAATAGCAGTGGGCGCAAAGTGGTCAAAAGCACTTACCAGTTTATCTTCATTCTCCTTAGTAATGTTTGAGGTGTATGCCCACTCTGCTAGAGCTGCGCGGTTCTTCCTCACGCCGCTAGTTCGGTCCAGCTGTAATATATATTCCCGACCCTCGTGCTCCAGCGCCTCAAGATCTGGGTCTCGGCCCTGCGTGGCGATCACGAAGACGGCCACAATCGCCGCGATCAGCACGCCACCACCGCCTATTTTCAGCATCGTCTGCAATGAGAAACAGAGTATTGACTGACGTAATCATGGTTTTATGGTTTTATGTTCTATAAAGGGGGCGGATGCTTCTGTTTTCGAACTGGTTGCTTGACCATTGAAATAGGTCAACTACTTAACATCTGGCGCACTTAAACATACATTATTATGCAACGATGTGCATAACTATAACTTTGGATGCATTAAATTTTATTAATAAATATACATTTACCTAAAATATTGTTTCAAAATCATCAAAATATTATAAAAACATGAGTGTCAAAAATAAATGATAAGTATTCAAAAGTTCAAAACCAAAGAGAATGTAATCACAAAGTTTAACCCATGGTTTAGCAATATTAGAATAAAGACTGCAATAGAAGAATAATATGATGAATAGAATTAAGTCCTTATTCTAAGGCAATAAACGTGCCGCCATCTTTTTGATTTCTTAAAAAGTTTTGTTTCAAATTTAAGAACCTATAAATAAAATCTTTTTGAACCAAATGGAACCAACTGATGAAAACAATGTGATTAAATAATATCAAAGTCATTCTGGCAACATATTAACGTTTACTAAAAAGTATTGTTGTAGATTGAAGCATGAAATATCATTTAATCATAAAAACAGTTTCATCATTATACGTTGCCAACAATAATTTGTTTTATCCAAGACCAATGCAAAACAGATGGCAGCAAACCCACCTTTTGTAATGTATTAAGTACATACCTACATTATTATTATTTGTATCATTGTTATATTTGTTTATTGTATAAGTTGCCTACTTATATAAGCAAGTGATTTTATTTTGGTTTGTTTTTTTTTGTACCCCACCATCTGCCTATATGTTATGTTCTTTTATTCGTGTCAAAAAATCTGTATAACTATATTCAATGATACCGCAATAAGTAGGTCCTTTTAATTCGAGTGTTTCTTTGTACAAACACACAAAACATTCAGCCCACTTTCACCGTCCATCGTCTGTTGTTTGTCGAACTTATGACGTCACGTAATGCTAGCGCTTGAATGCACTTGTCTATGATAGATTACAAGTTCCATCAAAATTGCATTGATATGAATTCAAATGTTATTTTTTTATTTAATATATTATATTACTAGCTGACCCGTTCGCGACTTCGTCCGCGATGAAGAAGATAATGCGGCCGCAGTGAAACAAACAAACCCGTACAAACTCTACAAACCCCTACAAACTCCTACAATCTCCTTTAACTCTTGTTTTTCAATTTGGGGACACATTTTAACCTTGAGGTCCTGAAAATATTGAAATCTCAACAACCACACCGTGAAACAACCTTTGAAACGACACTATGCTTGAGTTGTTCAATTCAGGGGTCCCATTTTAAACATGAGGTCCTGAAAAAAATTTAATCTCAACAACTACACCGTGAAACTAACTTGTACTGCATCGAAATAAACAAACGTCAGGCCAAAACGTATAGTGTATTTTTTCACAAAGAGAATGTTTCTGTGTCTGTTTTCAGGAAAATTTCAGGAACCGCTGAAACATGTGTTTTTTAATATAATTTGAGGAGTCTACATGTGAACTTTCAAGCATAAATATATACTACCAACCGTTTCCGAAATACAGAGCATTTTTGTTTTACACTTTTCACTTTTAACTTTTCAAATTCCTTTCTTAATACACCCCCACGCTCTAAAAGGAATACACCCTCCAAATTTTAAGTCTCTACAACCAGCGGTTTAGGCTGTGCGTTTTGACTCGGTCAGTCAGTCAGTCAGTCAGTCAGCCCTTTGCCTTTTATATATTAGATATTTTAATCATTTAAAATAAGTGCCCAAGACACAGTCAGAATCATATGGCATTTGGTGTTAGTATAGATGACGTGGTTCCCATTGCATATATCTCTTTTACTTTACTTGTCTTGTGATTGTCGTTATCTCTACCAAAGAAATAATAATATTAAGGTTTTATAATAAAAAACCAGTCAAGTGCGAGTCAGACTTGCTTGGAGACGGTTCCGTACAAGAAAGCCACCATATAGTAACCACTAGCTAGACCAATAAAACTTATTAGTCAATCTACACATTTTGTACACATTTTCTTCAGACCTAAAGACCGCTTACTCGTTGTCACCAAAACAGAATGTCACCTTCAGTAAATACCTGTGCCTAAGCCGTGAAGATGACAGAGTCCTTGGCTGTCACGGTCCGTTGCGCACCAGTGCTTGAATTGGAAGACAAAGGGATTGTCTTTAGATTGCCTTACCATGAGCTCATAAAGCGATTCAGTTCAAAAACTATTCAGTACAAAATATCGGTTCTTCGTTGACCTCCGTCATCATTGAATAACTTTAATCGCAGAAGTCCATAGACCTTCTGTACTGTGCCTTAAAATATAGCTGCGGACATCACGGCACCCATATTTTGTACTGAATAGTTTTTGAACTGAATCGCTATAAGAGCTAATGGTAAGGCCTCTGTGCTATATACTTGTACTGATGCTGGGAGCTAATCGTTTTATTAAAGGTGTTGCATTGTACAAGTTGTACAGCGTGAGCATATTATATTGGGTTCAAAATCCTGCTAATTTTGATATTTTTACTGCTAGAACCAACGATCTTTAATGTGTATTATAAGATCGTTGGCTAGAACCACAGATATCTAAAGAATGTGATTGGACTAAGGTCAAGTAAGCGCTTGATAAAAAACGGATAGTTAAAGTAATATTAGTGAAGTAAGTATCAGTAATGGAACTCAAAGTAACTCAAGTTTATCTTCAAAGTTCAAGGGAATCTGACCACAGTTCAAATTTCAACACTAGCCTACACTACTATCTCTTTAGATTATAACGTACTTTTCAATCTATGCTCCTAGGTAATGGACGCGCTAGGAATAAAACCAAATTCGGACATTAACATCTAAAACATCTAAAAGTACATTTTGTAAAAACGGGAAATTTTCACGTACCGATATGATGGTGGAAGCACCGGTACGTGAAAATTTCCCGTTTTTACAAAATGAATGATATAATTCACGAAAGTTACTTTAGTAGAACATCTAAAAGTAGTTATAAGTATATGAAGTTATAACGATCTACAGATAATTGATCCGAGTTTTCTGGGTATTTTCTATGTATAATCAAAAATATCTTTCTATGTAATGTAATCTATTAAGTATATCAGTTATCTAGTACCCATAACACAAGTTCTGCTTAGCTTGGGGCTAGATAATGTTGTGTGAAATGTCCAGCATTACTTATTATTATTATTTATTATAACGACGCCCTGCCATCATACAGTGCGAACTAGTACGGAGGGCCGTGACCGTGCCACTTAGCACGGCAGCTAACAAGTACTAATACCTATCATTTAGCATCAATTAGTTTTATTGAATAATTTGTTAATTGTACTTATTTTTTGAATAAATCAATTATTATTTCACTTCATTTATTTTCAAACACAGGCTTAACCTAGACCTTTATGAGGCATTACTGGAGCCGTATTAACCAACAGCAAGAGGTCCTTTTACAATTAGGATATAAAAACATTATTGTTATGGTGGATGGAAGTGGAAATGGATAAAAGTTGGTGCTATTGCATGAAGAACATGCTAATTTAATGTTTAATGGACTATTCTAGAATGTTATACGGCATCTGCCAATTCTAAATTATTGAAAACGATTTAGGCGGGTAGTGACTTGCGTTCACTAAGGTGCCGCCAATGAAGGCAGCGTAAGGTGCAACGTTGGCGTGAACGGCTAAAGGGTGTTGAGAGGTGTGCTGCAGTTTAATTATTACTATTATATATTGCATAAATTTATATCTTTTACTGCGTTTGTGACGCATGGTTTATCCAGAAATAACCCACAAGTCTATTTTTGTTTAGCAAGTTATGGGTAGATAAGGCTATATCTTGACTTTACCAAACGAAAATACATAACCGCATCTGGGAACTGAGGCCCAATTCTCTGATTTAAAAACATTCCAGTCACAATATAATCTCGTGTAAGTCACACTGTCACGTATCGCTTAATACGTGAAGATTATTTAGTAGTTACTATACGTGACAGTGCGACTGACACGAGATTATATTGTGACTGGAATGCTTCTAAATTAGAGAATTGTGCCTCTGGCGTATAAACAGAGCATTTGAGTATGAATTATTAACACATTCGCAATAATGAAGTTCGTGTTGTAATTAGTAATTCACCAGAGTCTGTTTCTTATCCATTCAATTCTTACTAAGAGATGGAAAGTTACATCAAACAAGCTTAATTTGAGTGATTCCCTGTAATCAATATAGGATGATAAATTATTTTATATCGTTCTAAGACGAGATCACTGGTAGCTAGCGAAAGGGTGCTTAACTTATATGATTACCAGACCATAAATTAAAAATAACAAATTAAAACACTGACACAACACGGTCTAGTTATTAGTGTACTGATCATGTGTACAAAATTTTATGAAGTTTGATGAAATAATAGCCTAAATAGAAGCAAACTTAATTCGCGTAGGTACAAAAGGGCGTTAATGTAAGGCGTCCTACTGGATGTCTAACATAATAGTCGCAAGAACAGTGGCAGTATACAATGATGGGTATGACGATTATAATGCTTTCAAGTCTACTGTTAATATACATTATTATAATGATCAGACGAATTAGACAGGTAGACGCAGAGCTTAAAAAAATACAACTGAATTGAGAACCTTCTCCTTTTTTGAAATGGGTTAAAGAATGAACAAGGAGGAATGTTTATGTCTAGCTGAACCAAAATTTGAAATACGAACCTACTTATTCAGACAAAACCTTATTCCTCCCATAGTTTAATGAACTGGAAAAGGTTAATGCCCGCACTCCTTGCGAAACCAAACTGGATCTGAAGATGCAGTCAACGCCCTGAAGATAGCAGGAGTTTTGCATATATTATAATTTGATCGATCGATGGATCGATAGTCGTTTCGTTTAGAATACATGCAATACCTAAACAGTTATGAAATCTTTCTCCAAGAATTCCTGATAAATCGCCACATAATATTATGGTAACCTACATTGGTTCCGTTTTTTTTTATTATGGCCTGCGAGGGAAAATTTTATTTTTGCTAAATTAAATATATTCAATATAATAGTTTCTTCTAGTGAATTTCCCGGCTCTTATATAATGCTTATGTACTACGACGTCATGGTTCTTGTAATTTAAATGAATACTTTACATGACTATTTATCCAGTCACAAATAATAGCGCGTAATGAACTCAACCATTTGCATTGTTAAAGATTTTTAATTCATTGAATTGATTGATTGAGGTAACAGACATACTAAGTATAGAGTAATTGTTTTCAATTAACTTCATACTAGTTAATGTATTAGGATACTTAAGTTTAAAATGCGTTAATATTTTATAGCATTTACAAGAATGTAAAAATGTAGTAAAATTATGAATGTTGGGTCAACTACCCAGGAATTTGCACTTATTGTAAGTAGTGCAAGGTATGGTATAGTTAATCTTGAGGTAAACGTCATAAGCCAAAGAATTTAGGAGTGGATTTTAAATTGTCGGCAATGAGGTAGAATCTCGTCGTATCCTGTCAATAATGCAACATAAAGTTGCTGATGCTGAGTAGATTCTAACTACCTAGCTACCTAACATCTACAAATGTATTATCGAAGACTATCGCAAAATTCTAAATCAATAACTAGTGGTTCGCCCCGAACTGAGTCCTCGCGATAACACCTTTATCAGCCCGACTACTTAACCAAGTAATTTCCATTTTCTATTACTATTTTTGAAAATTTTCACCTCGAGGTCTTTTAGTACAGTAAAGGATCTATCAGTAACAACTCTAATTTCCTACACATCATCGAAATAACCTTTGAATAGGGCTAAGCAACGGGACGTAATACTACATACCTGTTAGTACCTATATCAAGTACCTGACGAATTAATTGATAACGTCCTTTTGACGAAAACCATAGAAGTCCAGCGTCATTCAAATTCCTAGAAATGGGAGGTCAAGAATGGATGTTATATTGGTTTCTGTTTTATGGAGTACAAGTTTCTAAATTCTTCAGTTTCAGACTTTTCCCTGTAGTTGTGACACAAAAGCCACAAGCATACCAAATTTCAGCATTGTGGGATTGCTGGAAGAACCCTAGAATTTTTGATTTTTACGTTTTTTATTTTCCCTTATATCTCAAAAACTACTAAGGCTAAATACTTATTAAAACAGTTTTGAAATATCCAACCAAAGCGTTTTCATTAGACACCAGCAACCCCCTGACCGATATAGCTCATAACCTTACCTACAAATTGTACCAATACTATCTACCCCCATACCATAAATTTCATGAAGATCGAATTAACGGTTTGGAAGTTTTCATCGGACAAACATACATACATACATACATACATACAAACGCCGATTCTTCCAACTTGACTCAGAGAACTCGCTTCGCTCGTTCAAGAAGAACAGAAATGAATATCTCACCGTGGATAGCATCATCGCAGGAATATAGACGCGACAAGTGGTGAGAATCAAATACACAATTTTATTGATTTAACAGCTGATAAAGCGCAATACATGCACGCCACTTAAAAACAATTATTTATTATTAGGGTTCCGCACCTCATTCCGTACCTCAAAAAGTACCAACGGAACCATTGTAGCATCACTCATTTGTCTGCCTGTCTATTTTCTCCGAACTTATAATTTATAAATTATTAATTTATAGAAAATATATTTTTTAACCGACTTAATTTGACTATAAGATTTATAGTAAAGTTGGTATCTACCTAAATCCCCTGGCATTTTTCAGGTATACCTTCTTCTTTAAGGATGTTCAAGGTTTATGTTTAAGACAGAGAAGAAACAAATATTTCACTTGTGTCCATTTTTAAAGCTTTTCTACTTTATATTGTGTCTGCATTGTCCGTTTGTCCGCAATCTATCCATCCAGCTGTCTGACCGCAGTGTTTCAGTAAATACCATTGCTATCCACTTCTTGGTACAATTACTAAAGAAGTTGTTTGCCAAAACCTACTGTACTTATAAATGAACGTGCATAGCGAGTTCTCTGAGTAAACTTGAATTAGCGTTTGAATGTAAATAATATAATTATTATTGTATGTCTAAGGATTAATTTGAACCGTTGATCCGATCTTCATAAAATTTGGTAAGTTGGTAGACAGTATTGCAACAATTTGTAAATGAGTTTATGCGCTAAATCGGTCGAGTGGTTGTTAAGGAATTGGGGTACAAGAAGTTGTAAAAAAAATAAGTGAGGTACTCAGATCAAGTGGTGTGACAAATAAAATGGAAATTACAAAGCTATTTCTAATTTTATTTTTGATTAAAAAAAAACACAAATTTGTAAAAAAACAATAAAAAAAAGGTATTTTTAGTAAGCCCACAGCGCTACAATTTGGCATTCTAGTAGCATTTTTGAAACAAAATACAAGGAAAAGTTCGAAATTAAAAATGTTGACGTTAGTTACCTCATAAAATGAAAAACCAATTTTATCTAAATGTTTTTTGAAGTCGGATAATCAGGTTACGAAACTAAGTATGCACAAGGTATGCAGATGCACCTACATCGTGTGTATTTGCGAAGCCTTTGTTTTAGTAATGATATTTTTTATTTAATTTGTATTTCAGGCCCATCATTTGGGGGTTTGGAAAAATAATAAAGGGAAATAAACCGTGCAAATGTACCTTCTGAAAGGTCTCTATTAACACATTACAATTTTTTTTTTTTTAATTTCGTAGTAAATCTTGTGAATTACTTATGAGCAAAAAGGTAAAAGCAAAATTCCGTTACCTGTAAGTAGGTACCTAAGTCAATAAAAAATATGAACGGTACCTAGTTGTTTTGTTTACACCGGTTTTCATAAGATCAAAAAGATGGCATTTTTTTGTCTTGTTATTTGTAACTAGTTGCGCCCCGCGGTTTTACCCGCGTGAATAATGATGAAAATTTATGATGATGATGATGAAAAGTAGCCTATGTGTTAATCCAGGGCGTAAAGGTATCTCCATTTCAAATTTCACTCAAATCCATTCAGTAGTTTTTACGTGAAAGAGTAACAAACATCCATACTCACAAACTTTCGCGTTTATAATATTAGTAGGATAGGATTTGTTCTCTCTAATCTTGTATAACAGGAAAATATTCTTGTTAACATTTTAAATTACTTAATAATGAAAATACGAATATTTGCCAGTCTGTTATAAAATTAAGAATATCATAATCACATTCACGTTTTTAAATGTATCTAATACTTATTATATAATTTATATTTAGTTTAAAATCATCTTATTTATCACTGTGAAAACTATCATCTTTAACGAGTTTATCTTCTGTTTGATAATAGGTAACGAAACTATCTTTAATAATTTTCGAATATCTACATTAAGTTACGTTTGTTTTTGCAATCACTAATTGAATACACAGCGTATATTCACTGTAAACAATGCAATCGCAGAGCAAAATTAACACACCAAAAACAAATAAATTGCAACATACCTGTCCGTGTGGTTTCAGTGAAGAAAGTCAGACATTAAAATTAAATCGTATATATTTATGCTCTCGCGTTGTACCTATATCGCTATTCGCACGTCCAATCGCGGACTTGGATGATGACTGAGCAGCGCGCGCGCCGCACGCAGTCCTCACACACACACGCAAACGCAATTTGATATAGTATTCAGTCATAGATTGCATATCAAGTTAGCAGATGTGTGATTTTTTGTACTCTCTTTTTGCTATACTTAATACAAATTTTGCAAATTTTTTGTCAGCAAATTCTGTATTATATTTTGCAAATTTTTATCAGCAAATTTTGTATTACCGTTTATCATGTATATATCTTTTGCTTTAGTTTTTCTCTATGCGTGTTCTCCTCTTCACCTTTTCAATATAAATATCTTTGTGTAACTGACTCACTGACAGACGTGACTATCAACGCACAGCCTAAACCTCAAGCCCTACTGTTCATGGTACTCGTAGTTCCTGACCACGACACAGGGAACCCTATTGTGGGATCAAGACTACGTATTTGACTGTTGGGTATAATGTTATGTAAATAGGTAGTTGTTGTTTTCTTTCTATAGCAGATACTATGCTTCTTGCTATTCTACTTTGTATGTCTTGTATGTATGATAATGTATGTATGCTTGTAATAACGGAGAGTTCTAACAGGAGTGGTAATATTCGAATAAATACTCTTTGCCTTTTATGTATGCTAGTGTGCTTAAAACTTGCAAGCTTGGCTGCCATTACCCAGGTATAATCGTACAGGAAAATTGTAAGATAATACTAAATATTTTAACGAGTTGGAATAGTTTGAATTAATTCAACAAATTATACCTAAGTTTAATTATGTGTGCCGTGGAATGTTGCTGGCTTAGAATAGACCCCTGTGTTCTCCCATGGATGTCGTAAAAGCTGATGGGCGGCAGGCGCAGCATCCACCTGAGAACTCAACACACTGCGATCGTGCCAAGCGTGTTGATTATGGTAAATGCCCCTATGGCATTATATGGGGGAAGCCTGATTTGACACGCACAGAATTTGAAACAATAGGTGAGAAGCTCCTATTGTTCTCAATTCTATCCAAAACAAATTCATGAAGAATTATGTAGTAACTACATATTCATACAAATAGTAAAGTATTGTATAAGATATTTTTGTGCCGCTCTGATTCCATCATAAAAGTATACTTCTCCGTGTCCTCCTTGACGTAAAAACCGATTAAGGGGACCAGGGGATGGGCAGCAGTATTGACCTGAGTAGGTACTCAAATCAAATCAAATCAAAATAATTTTATTCATTGAAATCACAAGGATCATTTTGAATCGTCTTATAAACTAAAATTACTCCTGTTCCAACGCGACCAAGCCTAGAAGAATCAGGCAACAAACACGGCTTGGCTTAATTTGATGATCCGTCTTACCACTGTGGGAAGCGCCGTGTGGTGCCTCGGAGAAGAGAGAGAAGCTGATACATAGCAAATGAGAACTTAAAAACCTTAAGAAGGTAGTCAAAAGTACAAAAACATCAGCAATAGTTTATAAGACAGCACACGCTACCCTTGATATACTTATGAATAACAACCTAATAAAACCATGTAAATAGGTAGGTACAGATATTGCAAATTTACATTGTAGTAGTTGAGGTACCATTCTTGGCAAGCAAATCGTTGATCGCAGTTTAATGTTCAGTACTCAGGTGGATGCTGCTGCCTATCCCCAGGCGTAATCCGTTAGTCGCATTTTACGAGATCCACGGGAGGAGACTCATTATTTTCCGTGAAGTAGGACAGAACAAATAGCAGCACTGAACTGATATTAAATCTACCTACTCTTAAATAGAGGTAATAGGTGGTAATAGTTGCTGCTCCTAAAGCTGTTAGGTCTACAGCTCTGACCTAGAAGAATATGTGGTAACTATCTCCAAAATAATATAAATATATCAAAGCACAGTATACAACTATTGAACACTTGTCTGCTGGTCAGTATCTACATTCTCAAAGCACGTTTATGGCGGCACGGCGCGGCGCTTCGTTGAGTCATCCGCTGTTTATTAGCCGGCAACGGTACAATCTCGGAGTCTGGTAGATCCGGTGCTAGTTACCTTTATAACCGTTTGTTTATCTAATTCAATCCAAAAATCTGAGAATACTTTTATTATCATCATCATGGAATAGTATTACAGTCATAACCTGTTTTTATTCGTTCACTATAACGAATACAACGACAGACGATAACGACAAATGATAACGATAGACAACAAAGACAGTCTATAACAACAGGCGACACTGACAGAAGAAACGTCAGACGACAGTGACAGATGACAAAGCCAGACGACAACGACAGATGACAAAGATAAATGGCAGCAAAAGTGACAGCGCCAGACAATAACAAAGCTGCTTGTATTCATTCACTATAATTTCCGCGAGTTAAACTACAGACAACAACGACAGATGACAACGATAGACAACAACGATAGTCTATAGCAACAGGCGACACTGACAGAAGAAACGACAGACGACACTAACAGATGACAACGTCAGACGACAACGACAGATGACAAAGATAGATGACTGCAAAAGTGACAGCGCCAGACAATAACAAAGCTGCTTGTATTCATTCACTACAATTTCCGCGAGTTAAACTGACGATAACGCCATATGACAACGATAGACAACAAAGATAGTCTATAACAACAGGTGACACTGACAGACGAAACGAAAAACGACAATGACAGACAATAACGACAGACGATTACGACAGACAATAACAACAGGCAACAGCGACAGACAATAACGATAGACGACGCGACGGGTGACAACAACAGAGGACAATGACAGACGATAACGTCAGACGATTACGACAGACAATATCAACAGGCAACAGCGACAGACAATAACGATAGACGACGCGACGGGTGACAACAACAGACGGCAATGACAGACGATAACGACAGACGATTACTACAGACAATATCAACAAGCAACAGCGACAGACAATAACGATAGACGACGCGACGGGTGACAACAACAGACGGCAATGACAGACGATAACGACAGACGACAACGACAGACGACAACGATAACGAGAGACAATACTATTTATCTTCTGGTTGGTAATCCTTCTTAATAATGATACTTTTATAGTCAATACAATATTATACCTAGTGGTAAGACGGATTATTTATGTAAGCCAAGCTGTGTTTGTTGCCTGATTCTTCTAGGCTTGGTCGCGTTGGAACAGGAGTAATTTTAGTTTATAAGACGATTCAAAATGATGCTTGTTATTTCAATGAATAAAATTCTTTTGATTTGATTTGATTTAAGTACAATTTGGGATTGTGGATTTGGTCTTTCTGCACAACATTTTGATACTTGTTTTCAAGCTTTTGCGTGGTTGGGTTTTTTATCTTTTATTTTAATATTAAATGTGCTCTGTGCCCACAGTTCATACTCTCACTATTCGGAGCGCTCTTTGCTTTTAGGTCTCTGAGGGTACTGCACATTATACATTCACATAGAAGCTACCTGGCCAGGCCACCTCTGCTTGTTTTACGCAATTGCAAGAAGGATCTTGCCAACGCAAATCTTTATTTCGACAGATGTTGTCTGAAATTTTTGTTATCATCTATTTTGTGGATAAGGTATTTAACAAAATATTGGTTAAAGTAAAGGTACCTCTCAATTGACCAAAGACATTATAAAGGATGCAGGAAGTCAGTGCATGGAGACACCTAGATAGACCGTTCGTCGAGGTATTCTATGGGGACAGCCTATGTCCAGCAGTGGACTTCGCTGATGATGATGATGAAATATAAAAATTAAGTGGTAACCTTAAGTCATCCGGATAGACAGACGGACAGCGGTGCCACAATAGGGTACCGTTTGGACCTTTCAAGTCAGCATCATCATCATCATCATCAGCCTGTAGAAGTCTACTACTGGCTATATGCCTCAACGTCTGGTCTTGAGCTGCCTCCATCCACCAACTTCATACAACCTTTAAAACGTCGTCAGTTCGTCGAGACAAAGACTTTCCTACACTTCGTTGTACCATTTTGGTATGAAATAAATATGTAAAATAAGAATAATTATGTAAAATTTACTTGCATGACTTCGATGGCCATTCCAATTACCTAAATAACTTACCAATAGGTATTTATCGCTCTACACGTAGTCCACGATTAATCTATGAACTATCTTACTAACGTATCAAATTTCTTTTAAATAGTTAAAAATATCATTATCACAATTAATCTTACAAAAATCCAACAAACACAATCATTTTTCTAGGGAACTTAAAAACTCATTAAACGTACACGAGTTGGTTTGAACATAAAAAGAGCAATACTGATGGTCAGATGGAATAACTTGAGGAAGTGGACGGTAGTTGTTACGACGAATAACGGTGCTACAAAACGAAAGGTGTCGCTTCTGAAACGGTTTTGTGACCAAATATTCACTGAAAGCTGCCAAATAGCTTACTGAAATCCGTTGCTGAATAAAGGTTCTAGAGTGGCGACCAGGAGAGCGATATTTGAATGTCACTGTTTGTTTGAGTGACTAAAATATAATAAAAAAGCCGCAAATCACCGTTTTTCAAGAAATGTACTGAAGGAAGCACTTTTTATTGATATCATAGGTATAATAATTTTAGTCATCAATGAGTTTCAATATGTAGAAATTTGGAAATCGGGGATTAATGGCAATTTTACTGACATTCAAAACTCGCACATTTCATTCACATTCGATGACATTTTAATGGTCGCAGGAAGTCAGTGGGTGGAGGCAGCTCACGACCATTCGTCGTGGTATTCTATTAGGGAGGTCTATGTCCAGTACACTAATTACTTTTTTTTTAAATTCCTTTATTGATTCCGTTGATACTGAAAACTTAGCTATCCTATAAAACCATCAAAAATAAAAACCACCACTATTTAAAGAAAATAAACGATATTTGTGTTACTTATAAGAAAACTGTTGTGATTTTTTATTAGAATATCGATATATTTAACAATCTCCAAACCGAACAAAAATTATGACATTTTGTAATACCAGCTTGTAATGAGTGTACAGAAAAAATAATAAAATAAATAAAAGAAATAAATAATAAAATAATAAATGATAAATAAGTGTATAAAGCCAAACTGTGGTATAAGTTACAAGCGCACGCATCAGATCATAATGACACGTTTCCAACGCACTATGAAACAGACCCAAAAACCAGTCGGGCCATACACGTTACGGTCTACCAAAGAGGTCTACCTGCACAAATACAAGTAGGTACGAGCTAAAAAAATAGTTAAAATACTTTTGTGATAAAAAGTTCTGATCAATATTAACCTATTTGCTTCTCATTCAATATAACATAACGAGTACCATGGTAACACAACTGCCAAAACCGGAAATAATATTTGCAGATCATGCAAACATTTTTCCCTCAACGGGAATTGAACCCGCACCCTCTCACGTCTCAGCCGGCTTCACACCCACCGTGCTCGGTAGTCGTCAATTACTATAGGTTACAATACCCAAAACGGTCTACCTGCTCAGGTACATCAGCCCAGGTAGACCTCTCCGGTATACCGTAACGTTTATGCCAAGATCTTCCATCTGAAACATCTTCAAGAGTCACATACATTTCTGACCCTGCACTAGGATTCCTTGTCTCAATCGGTACTACGAGTACCACGGTAACACAACAACCAGATGGAACAAATATTTGCAACACATGCAAACATTTATCTCTCAGCGGGAATCCAACCGGTACGGGTTGGCTCTTACGTCACAACCGGCTACTCACCCGCCACCACATGGAGGTCGTTATTAACAAGACGTTCCAATACTCTCAACGGTGTATCTGCTCAATTACATCAGCGCAGGTAGACCACTTTGGTAGACCGTAACATGCTTCGCCTACTTTGTTATTTTTGTGGGATTTTAAAAAATACATGTCGTACCCGTTCAAAGCGCATCTTAACGTAATGCCACGTTTCCCACGCGCTATAAGTCCGGTATTGCTTACTCGGCTATCATTCTACCAGTCTCCGTGTGTTACCGTTTTTGCCTACAGCTAGTATATTATGTGTGATTGTGGTGCATAGTGACAGCATTAGTGGCGTAGTGGAAGGAGGGCCGACTTCCGATGCTAAGGTCATAGGATCGAATCCTGACCGCACAATAATTGATTATTCAGATTTTTATTCGCTACGTAGAGCTACCGGACGTAACGGTAATATACCGACTACGATTTATTCCACTTAAAAAATGTATGTGCTTCCAAATGGTGATGGAAAACATTACACACCCTTAACAGAATATTTGATGACGTGACTGTGAGTGCTGCCTGTGAGACGCAGTATACTTTCACCACACTGGTATAGGAACCCTTAACAGTTCTCTTTTCAGGGCCATAAACAGTAGGGCCAGAAGAAAGAACCAGTAACCAGTGACTTGATGAAGAGAGGTAAAAAACAGTAACCAAGTAGTTGACTTGATACAAAAAGGTACCTATTTACCTAGATCTATAAATACGACAGTCATTTATTTTTCTTGAAATTCCTAGCAAGCTTCTAGCATAGCGATAAATGTATAAACTTGTTTCGACCCAACGAGGTTGTATAAAACCTAGGCTAGGCAGGCTGTGCCGCATTTTTGTCTAACTACGGCCACTAAGCTAAAAATAACTTCCAGAGTAAAATAAATATATATATAGGTTTGTATTTTAAGCTACTAATGAATGTTTAGAATTTGAAAGTTGTACCATAGGCATTTTAATCTCCTGTGGTAACAGAAAGGTTGGTAGTTAGAACCATGGGCAAAAAAACATGACACTAGGACTATTTAGTAGTACCTTACCTAGTAGTAGCATGTACCCTGCCGTAACACAGATACAATCTAGCACGGAGGGTACGCTTTTGTAGCACAGGAAACCACCTTTAGTGCCTATGTTACAAAGTAAGCTAAACTTCTGTTAATAGTTATTTGTTATACAAGAGTGCAAAGTTGATTTTTAACCGCGTGCTCAATTTTGATGACCGAGCAAGCGAAGGATTCTTAAAAAAATTAGAATCCTGAGCGTTAGCGAGGGAATCAAAAGAGCACGAGGTGAAAAATCTTTGCACTCGAGTGCAACACGTAACTTTTCATCCCACCTCAGCGAGGAAATTACTAAATGCAAAAAAAAAACATTTGCCCATTTTTAACAGTTTCGGTCAATTTTGTTGCCGTCAAATAAACTTCGTCGTCGCTAGAATCACTCATTTTAGCTTTTTCACTAGTTTTCAAGTTTCTTGTTTTTAACCTAAGGTTTTAACAATATGACAACAATATGTGAAAAGAAAATAGCGCGCGTAAAGCTAATTAAAAAAAAAGTAATACACCAAGAAGGTTCCGAGTCCGAATTTTAAAAAAATTAAAATGGGTTGTATGATAAATTCGACACCATGGAGGTAGAAGTAAATAGGTTTAATGATGTTTTGAATTCACAAACTTAGTGCACACGATGTTCTAAATTCAATTTTACTTTATCCTCTAGCGGATAAAAACGGCTTTTACACTCAGATATCGAATAGCAAAAATACTCTTTCCGAGATGGTGGGATGAAAAATTATTTATGTTCTTATTATAATATTTTTAGTTTATAAGCAACATTATTATTTTTTTACAGCCTGTTAAATTACAAAGATTTTAGTGCTTTTGAATTTGTAATAAAATTATCTTTATCTTTAAAAATTATCTTTATTTTTATCTTCTACGCGGGTAGTACCATAGGTAAAAACTACTAACTAGGTAAGTTGATAAAAGAAATAAGTATAGTACCCAAACACTACGTGTAGAAGTGGTACCTAAGTGTAGGATTTCAAGATTTATCGGTAGCAGTAAATTGAGTTTGTGGTTGTACATCTGTTTATTTGATAATATTACGTGCGACCCCGATATTTTTGTGCGTGCAATCAGAAATGCATGCAAATAGATCAAGGTCATACTTACATTGAAGGTACTTAACGTTTTCTTGCTTCATTCGAGCACCATTCAAGTTATTCATTGCCAATTATTGGTATCTCACAGTTCGTATTGCTGTGTTCCGGTTTTAAATGGATGCCGGTGAAATTACAGTCACATAAGAAATGTATCTTTATGTCTTAGGATGACGGGCGTAGTGCAATGCAATACCAAGTAGGGCGCGTCCTAGGTGGACGTGACCTAAGAGGTATTGCAGTTGTAATGGACTGGGGTTACCTCTTAACATCAGATCGGTCAAATGCCAATTCTGTCATTTATTGAAATAATAAAACTATTAACTCTACTAAGTGAAGCTTAACCCTATTCTTACTCTACCGGCAACCCTACATCGCTACAAATCTGTACAAGTTAATTTGTTTCGATATCTGTCGTTTAGGTACATACCAAATTTGGTACGTACCTACTTAGATAGATTTACGCCTGGATTAAAATAAAGGATATTTACTCAGGTACCTAATATCCCGATATTCAACTCCAAGTGAGTAACATAAGTGAAACCGCGGACGATGGCTAGTATGATATAAAATTATATAACATTTTATTAGTAGAGTAAATTCGAAACGGATCTGTTTTGACTTGATTTTACAACTTTTAGATCCTAAATAAATAGTAGGTAGTATAGATGACCTTGCAGAAGGTCAGTGACCGACAGAGGGTCAATGACATGGGTATGCAATGGGTATCATCACATACATGTGTGACGTAGGTACACAACTTTGATTATTGAACTATTGTCATTGAAGCCATTAAGTTACTTCATCTGCTTATCTACCTACGCTACGACCAAGATTTTTCAAAGCTTTTATTATGAATATTCAGATATCCCATAGGGAGGTGCCTAGAGTGCCTATAGAATAGATACTCACCTACTCTACCTAAATAACATGCCTACGTAGAGAGATTGGTAACGTGCCTTCGGCGGTGTACAAAAACAATAATAATGATAGTGTACTTCATTATTACCTTTAATAGTTACCTTATAGTTTTGAAACATTTTGCAGAGAAACAAGGTGATATTATTATCACCTGCCTGCTTCACTATTGACATCTGTTGTAGGACGACGGAAGCCGCACGGTTTCTACAACAGAATTGAAAAGCGCCCTCTGTATAATCTTTGAGAAAGCACTTACTCAAAGATTGTACAGATGGCGCTTTTCAAGTTCTGTACTCAGTTCTGTATGGTTCTATATCATAAAACGTAAGGTAATAAATTCTATAAATTATTATTTATGAAATTTCATTATTTATAAAATGTCATATTATAATATTATAGAAAGATGTTGGCGATCCATGCGGTTAAAATGCATTTTTTTTTCAATACTTCTACTTGACACTAGATGGCGCTACTACACGAAAATGAGAGAAAATTGCAATTAGTAAAATCTGATGGAGCGCCCCTATCGAATAAATGTTGAAAACTCAAAATGATTGTGAACGCATTGTGAAGGACACCATTTATGTACGCTCTGTAAATTTAGGTACCTACTTATAAAATACCTACTAATAAAATAAAAAAACCTTTTTATTTGTAAAAAAACACGAATAATTTGCAAGGATGTTAATGTATCACGAATATTTTTATTTAACTTAGGTATATAATTATTTACCTACCTGCCTTGCCTACGAAGGTAGGTACTACAACCTCAGCATGCCTGTGGTAAAAAGTGCTACTGCATGTCGGATTTTCAAATCACTGTTTCGTATTATCATCATCATCATCTGCCTGTAGAAGTATACTGCTGGACATAGGCCTTCTCCATAGAATGCCACACGAACGTTCTAGAGCCGCCTCTATCCACCGAGTTCAAGCTACTTTTGTAATGTCTTTAGTCCATCGAGAGGTGGGTCTTCCTCAACTGCGACTTCCGCTTTGTTGGCGCTATAAACCATATATACTACCTAATAAATATAGTAAGTATAGCTGACAAATTATTTTATAATCTCCTTTTTTGAAATCAGTCAATATTTAAAATAACCAAAGAAATGTGTAAATAGATACATATTGCAGGAAAACACAGCACCGCATCATGCTGATGGTTCATTTTACAGCATCATTATTGTAATTTATATTTTAATAAAAAGTTTTTCTGTGTTAGATACCTACATTGTTGTTTATAATTACTTGTGTGTCGTTGCAAATAAAATTATTGTATTCTTGTATTTGATTGCACGCACGCGCTGACCATACAAAACACACTTTGCTGATTTCAGTGGTGTCAGAATAAAATACCCCATCACTAGCAGCTACTCTACCATAGGTGCTCCTAGTGGAATGATTTTCGAAAATATGAATCTGTGTCAAAATAGGATCTGAGGCCTTACCATGACCTCTTATAGCGATTCCGCTCAAAAACTATTCAGTACAAAATATCTGTAATATACACAACCAATACTCGTACTAATATTTATTCTGTGACACAACTACTAAACAACTAACTACATAATACTATTACCTACTGTTACACAAACTACTCAGTTAAATCAGCTGATTCGTTTGTATTTCCTAAATATTTTTTTACCTGAATTAGTTTGTTAGTTTAAGTAAAAAGTGGTTTGTACTTATATTTGGAAATAAAAATATTTGATTTGATTTGAACTGAATCGCTAGAAGAGCTCATGGTAAGGCCTCTGTGCTCTTCAATACCGGTTCTTAGTGGAAGGCTTCAGCATTTCCCGTCTGACTCTATATAAGATTGTATCAGAGCACCGCAAAGCACCATGGTTATTTTAATGTACCTACCTATACATAAAATAGCCCAACCTTTGATAGTTTCCATGGTATTGTTGGTCGGTACATAGCTGTAATCGCTGTATTGTAGTCCTTAATAGTGCGACTGTAAATGGTTACCACTAAAAGGTCCGCTGTACACTAAAGCTATCTGATTCCTGGGCCCGAATTCTACTAAACAAATTGCGTTTGAATTGTTAATGAATTATCACAAAATTGTCAAAAATGACACTTTTGGTGGCGAAAGTGTCATTTTTGACACTTTTGGTGGTAAAATTGGTCAAAAGTGACCATTTTGAGATAATTTTGCTGCTCTTTCGAAGGGAAATGTCGTCCTTTTTTATTTCTAGTGTTTTTTGTAGTTTTTTCGTGTAATTTTGGTGGCATTCTAACCGGTGTAGCTTCTAAAGAGCACATGGTAGCGAATTTAAATAAAATAAGTGTATTGCGTGTCTTTTCGAAGGGGTAGAAGTTGTCCAGGAACATTCTAGTAAACTGCCATCGATTTACTAGAACATGACTTGACAGAGGACTTGACGACTGGACATTGTTTGTTATTTATCTATGCTACTTGACATTGGCAAAATTGAATATATCCTCAGATGCCATTTAATAAAAAATAAAAAAATAAAAAAATCATTAACAATTCAAACAATTTGTTTAGTAGAATTGGGGCCCTAATGCGGGACAAATGTTTGTATGATCTGCAAATATTCGAAAGAAATTAATACAGAAATATTACAGAAAGCTTAGAAACGTCATATTATCTGAATAGAATTCAGACAAGTGCACCGTCTTTGATACCGGATCTTGTACTAGGTATTTGAATTTTAGCAAGAGTGATCCCAATCTTTTGTCCCTTCACTCTCTTATACGCTACCACTAAGAGGTGTATGCTGGAGAATCCATAGAGCTATCATATAAAGGTGCGTACGGATAGCGCGTACACTGGTACGCGTAGTCAGTTTACGCGTGTCCGGAACGTCAAGTCCGTACCTACTTGTAGCTACGCGTACACTCTTGGGGAACGTGTACCGCGCGAGCTAGCTCGCAGGCCGCAGCGCGAGCCGCCGTCCGTCGGTTTTTAGTCGCGCGTCAAAGAGGATCACGCACACGACCGGGTACGCTATATTTGGACGGCAAAATGAATAGACACGCGTGTTCTTAGAGTTTCAATAATGAAAATATTTTCAGATTGATAATATCGGAGCGCTCTGGATCGATTGACCTCGTGTACAGATTCGCGGCGGTCCGTAAAGGAGCTGTACGCGTATCCAACGACGAGTGGACAGTGTTTCCCAACTACGCGTAACACAGGAACGCGCTATCCGTACGCAGCTTAACGTTTCTACGCGTCTATGTAGTTAAACGATTAATGGAGATTAGACCTCAATAGACGGCTCAGACAGTGTGGGCTGTTAATGTCGCGTACATGTCTATCTACGCTTAAGTAGACAGCGTACCTTACAGTTACAAATAATCGCAACAGTCGCAATGATAATAGTTATATATTATATGCAAGCCGTTGAAATGATGCACCTGTCTAGATTAAAATCTAATAATTGGCTTAGTCACGGTATCAGTGATTTCAGTTTTGATCTACACATGTTCAGAAAAATGATAAAGTGTCAAATGAAAATTATCAAGAGGGAGCATGATCTTTTGAGAAAATGATGAAGGAATTCAAGGATTTGAATTGAATAAAAAAAGCAACCCTGCATGTTACGCCCTGAAGTTACCACACTGGTTTTCAGTGACACGATAGAAGATGAAGAATCTTGTAGCGCAGGCATACTATAGGTATGCGTGTATGATAGCTCCGAATGGTTTATCCTCATATAACCACTTAAAACCTAGGATTGTACCTAATATACGGTATATTGCTACGCTGCAGACTGCCTACCTAATACTGCTGTCTTAGACATAATATTAAGCCAATTTCTAATAATACCTAGAGGAAAAGTGGTCAATTGTGGTCAGCAAACAATGTCGGTGACTCCATTAGCTACAAAACTAAAAATCTTCTGGATAAGGGAATGGTTTAACGCCTCGCGGAGGTTACACCCTCTACCTTGGCAAAAGGCTCTATCAGTGGCCGCCGTATGTTCGAGCTTGACACTGTGTTTAGTTTTCACTTAAATCCAATCTAATTTTACAACAATATAAAACCAACGTTGTTTCAAACTCATCATGTTTGAAATCACGATTTTTAATGACAGTCTTGATATCCATTAAAGTTCGACAATAACGTTGATTTTGTCTTTTTTTGTTTAATTTTTTTTCGTCACTGCTGTAATTGCGATCAGTAAAAGTCAACCAAAATGTGCTGACCTGACCATCGCCCGAAACGAAATTGCTTAGTGTTTATCTACTATTTTGGCTAAAATAACGATTTCTGCGTACCGAAAGAATGACGTAGGAAAACTAATCTGACCCAAGGCCAAGAATCTACTAATTTTGTTTGACCCCGTTTGCCAAGTTAATGACCAACATTGCCCGCAGGTCAGGACGATGGTGGTAACACTGGAATTTAATAAATATATTATAATATCCATAGTGGCTAGTAAATACCAAAACAAGTAATCTTAAACGCTTGCTTAATGACAATTTATTTCAACCAGGATACTTAATATTGTATAAACTTTATTATTTTATTCTGTCGTCTACTGTTGCTGTTTTACCTACTCATTCTTGTATATTATTATCAGCGAGAACTTGTTAATAATGATAATTATTTATGATAATTGTGAAGCAGACATCCGTGTTTTCACTTGTACGGTTTCAGCGGAAGATCAGCGTTGTGTTGCCACAACACAACAAATGCTGAGCTGGACGCCAATTTGTGACAGTGCTGCATGACTGGTACTGAGAGGCACATTTTTATAATATAACACAAGTCATTCGTGTCTTCTGTTAAGTTTTAATTTTCTTTGTTAATCTTTGTTGATTGTGTGTGTGTCTTTTGTATTTTCCCGTGTCTTTTTTATGATGCATCATTGACACAAATAAATGCTTTTTCTTTCTTTCTTTCTTTCTGTTATAATTGGCCACCAGCGTACATATTACAATTTAGGTAGGTACCTATAGCTGCATGTATTTATCAACCAACTTCGTTTTGCGTGCAAAACTATCTGTAAGTTCTCGCAACAAAAAACACCCATGATAAAATTGATCTTAATTAATAAATTCAAACATTTTATTATGGCGTTACCTTAATTTTTTTTTGTAAATTTTTTTTCATTACAATAGACGTAACGGATGATATTAGCCCTTTTTACCCTAGTCATTATAAAAAGCCTTTGAATTTTTCGTTCTGGGGCGGTATATATCCTCAGTAGTTTTCAATAACTGTAAAGAATTGATTTACTTACTAGTTTATACTAACAATAATTTTACGAAAATTCAGACTTCTTACTTTAACCATAACGAGGTTACAGGGGGTCGAAAATGTCCTGAATAGCTTCGAGAAAAGGATGGTACTACTGTTCTTTTGCTCGACTTGGCGGGGGAACTACCATCATGCCTCAGATGTATAAAATACCACATCACGAGGAAACTGGCATGTATTAGAAGCAAACATTCGTAAACATGTGCACAAAAGGAGTTTCTGTGCTCTTACTCCTTTCACCACACTAGTTCTTTAATCGTTGGCCACAAGACGTTCATCCTGGGTCACTGTCCCAACGCAAACAAGAAAGAAACAGTGATACTACGAACGAACTAGTCTAGATACAATTGCTTTCTTTAAAGTTTATTGAGGAAGTGAGATTGATTCACGCTACGCATTATGAAGCTGATTGAACTCTATTGATATACGTGATGCCTGTATACGTCTGGACGTAGGTATACAATCCGTAGTATAAACGATAACTATGGAATAAATAGGACTGTCTATATTGGGCAGGCTTCTTAAAACTCAGACTGCGGCCTCTGGTCTAGCCGTGACGACATCGTAATGATCCACGTATCTACAAATTGTATAATTCATATTAATATCGAGCACTACACTATTTTCTTAGGGCTTAATATTGATGCAGGGTTGCGGGCACCATAATTTGTGACTCTAGCTGGTAGACTTAGTTCCGTTGCATATGCAGTTCGTATGATAAGGCAGCTTACTTATGAAGCTACAGCTAGGCTTGTTTATTTTAACTACTTCCATAGTGTTATGTTATATGGTATCATACTGTGGGGTAAAGCAGCAGATATCCAAGCTATATTGATCTTACAAAAACGGGCAATACGTGCCATTTATAAAATGGAGTCACAAAAAAAGTAAGTCAAAAAAGTAGTCGAAAAATAAACACCAACTAAATATACCAAAATTTCGATTAAATAAAGTAAGTAGGTCTTTTATGGGAAATTCTGTACGGTTCTATAACAAACTTCCAAAAGGTGCATCTAAACTTCCTATTCGAAGATTTAAATCCTACATAAAGAATACTCTAATTAAGAAAGCGTATTACACTCTTGATGACATTATTAATGACAAAGCCGCGTGGCCTGATGTCACTCTGCCCCTCTGGCCTAGCCGTGACGACATTGTAATGATTCACGTATCTACAAATTGTACAATCCATAGTAATTTCGAGCACTACAAGCACGTAGCAAATACAAAAGACCTCATAAATGAACTGTAAGAGAAATCAGATTGACATGTCGCAAGTAATAAACACGTTGATTGTATAACACAATATCGGAAAAATAGCTCATTCGTTTTTATAATGCACTTTCTTGATAACAAGGCCTTGCTTATTTGTACACTATATTAACCTGTTGCAAAAGAAAAAATCATAAGCCTCCTTTTTGGTTCGCCGCAGTCAGGTAAACATTAGCGGCTGAACGAGTCAGGAGGGGTTATAGTCAATTTACAAGGCCTTTCACGAGGGGACTATTCAAAGATGAAGATATCCATGCATAGGCTGTATTAAGATGCTTTGCTGTGGATTTATTTAGATTGAGCCACTTCCCACACTCATAAACAATGGTTAGTGCTAAAATGCTGCCGTCCTTCCATATAAACGCAGGACGCAGGAGGTTGCGGGTTCGATTCCCGCCTCGGAAAAAATATTTGCACGATCTGCAGATATTTGTTCAGGGTGTTCTGGGTATTTTTCTATGCATAATAAAAAATATCTATGTAATGTATTGTATTAAGTATATCAGTTATCTAGTACCCATAACACAAGCTCTGTTTAGCTTGGGGCTAGATAATTTTGTGTGAAATGTCCAGCATTTATTTATAAACAGCTTTAAGTTTAATACATATTTGGATTTCAAATCTGTGTCATAATATGATGGTTGGAACCTATATTACAAGCCTTTATTTAACTTTAATTGAATACTGTGGGTCAAATCTTGCAATTGAATTTTAAACCAATTCCACCCAACAGACTGTTTTTTTTTTTAAATAAATCACGAAGCTACCCTTAACTTTGGGCTAGATTTTATTGGTCCTCTATGTAGTGCAGATTAGTGGATCAAAAATTACATACTCAAATAAAATCAATACTCAACATAACATCGAAGACTCGAAAATTATTTAAAAAATTGCATTTGCAAAAATGATCTGTATTTTACGTGATATTCAATGAATACTTAGATGATAGATTATATATAAAAAAACAGCCCTCCAAAAAAAATTGCCCTGAAAAATTTGTACCTAGGTACATAATAATACGAATTAGTATATGAATTAGTTTGTTCATCTATTTAAATCTAGCTGCTAAATATTACGTTACTGTGACTAAAGAACTCGTGAGGGTAAAATTTGTAGAACAAAATCTAACAATACCTAGCTAGTCTGTTAGTTTTCCGCAGGATTTTTCTATTCCAAATATCTTGGTCTACAAGCAAGAATACACGTAGTAATTCCACCGACTCAGGGATCCTATATAGTACAGTCAAATTAGGTGTTTTTTTGCAAAAGTGTGGAACTAATTAGATGTAGTCATGAAAACTTTTCTAATTGTATTGTATGGCTTAAAAATCACCTCTAATAATAAGCATCAGTAATTTCACCCACCGGAACAGGGTGAAATAGGGTGAAAACCTTATAATATCCGTAACTTTATGGGGGAAATAGAAGTAGTCGGTGCAATTTGGCATAGACTTTGAACCGTTATGATCTACATTTGCACCAAGTATTTTTTAAATCCGACATACGGAACATGCAAAAAAAAATCATTTACAAAAAAAACTTTTTGTGGGTATTGCGGCTCCGGGAAAATTAATTTAGTCTGTGCAAATTGATAGACTTATCAGAAAAATTATCGAAATACATTACCAGGTTTGCACCTTGGTGCGTCTCACGGAAGGCACTTTTCCATATATTATTGTCACTCTACTTCGGGGAAAATTAATGTAGTTCTGGAAATTGACTTAAACTTATTCATTTAATTAGTTAAATGAATAAGTTATTATTATTAATATTTTATTTCATTTTTTATTCATTTTCCCCTTTTTCATCCGCCGAAAGTTTTATACTGGTATTAATTTACGGAAGATGCATTTGTTCAACACTGTGTTCCCTACATGCACGTGGTTTTTATTTAAATCATAATGCACTAAGACAGTCTCTCTATACGTAATTTAACATGCATCAAGTAATTTCTTTCTATTTTAAAATTTAAGGCCTTTTTAAGTTTGTACCTAATATTTAAAAGGGTTCCGTATGCGCCAGAAACGGTGCAAACTTAGGATAAGCTTCTTTTCGTGTCATCTAACGTTTCCATAAGAATCCACGACTACACGACTTAGGTCCACACTTTTTGCTAATTTGCCTGTACTAATAACAAACAATAGAACGGAACCATTCGTAGATGTATTATGATAATGATGATGGTGTTGATTATAAATTATCCTTATTGTGTTTTTAACAAGGGCAGGCAACATGCCTTCACGGTCAGCGATTCGCCCGGTGTGTAGGAATGTAATAGTATATCCATCACCTGTGTCACCAGACAAGACGTGATCGGTTTCTTGTGATCAGAAAGGACAAACTCCCTAAGCTCATCCTTGCCATCACTGAGCCATAAATTGCCCTCCAAGCAGCATTTCCCCTTGGGATTACAACTCGCGTGCTGACTGTAATTGGAGCTAATTCGATCCGGCGTGACACCCGACTGCACTCGGTTCATGCCAACATCCTGCGTCATTTGATTTATGTAACGTTGGAGATGATTGATTTGAAGAATGATGCACGTGAGCTGGATGAACCAAATCCCAGAGAAACCAAACATAGAATAAATGACATTCGTCTTTTCTCTAACCACACTAGTGTAGGGTTCCAAAGTTTGTTCAACTCAAGACTAGATGTCGCCACTAGTAGATTAGAACGCGCTATCGGTTTTATTCTATGTGTATTAACTGTGTTGCTAGAGCATCAAAGAACACATAATGTCCAATGTTAAGCTATCTTGCGAGAGCAATTTGTCTGTCATGCCATCAATTGTCTGACGGAAATGTAGGGAGTACCTCGGTTCCCCCCAGATCAGTGATCTCTTGCCCAATACTATAGAACCAATTGGGTTGGGTGACCTAATGTGGGTTTGTCACCTAGAGATATTGGTCGTCAAGTGGTACTTTCAATTGTAACTATAGGTGAGTAATGTCTTTATATCTTTGAACTAGCAAGCTTGTTCAATATTTAGATGATATTTAGGAAAGTTTTTTTAAATTGGTATTTTGGTAGAGTGTCATTTAAAATTAACCCTCCCGTGGATGTAGTAAAAAAGCCTTACTAAGGGATTACACCAAAGGATGGGCAGCAGCATCCACCCGAGTGCTTAATACCAAACTGCGACCACCAAACTGTCTGCCAAGCGTGCTTGGACTCTGTGGAAAGCTTTGCCAGGGAAATCATAAAGGCATATAATTATGCACTGCACACATTCAAGCTAAATCTTTAAAATCATTACCTGTCTGACCTACGTCTTCGTTTTATTTATGAATGCGAATATATTATCCTATACGTATAAATATGAGTATAGAATAGTATTTTTTTTCTTTCCTTTTATCAAGGCATACAGTATTTAACTTCATTACTATTTTATATCTATTATATAAAAGTAAATAATGTATTCAAGTTACATAAAAGTTGTTTTATATCTATCTATCATTATTATAATAATTATTATTTTTGTATTTTGTGCACTGCCGTCCGTTACTGCTTCACTTATTACTGTTCACCCAAAGGTTGTCTGGAAGAAATCACTTTCAGTGATAAGACCGCCTATTGTACTTCTAATTTTAATAAATCCTATATGTTCTACTGGTAAACAATAAAGTTTTAATCTATCTATGTCCTATTGTGTTTTTGGTAGAGCGATTCCTCGGAATTATAATTACCCATGAATATTTTTAATCTCAATATTACAAACTAAAAGCCTTATTATTTATTTATTCATCTATTTTTGTACTTATTGGGGAAAATACTTGACTGGCGCCATTAAAGCTGCATACAATTATTTTTCAGGGTAACTAACACAATATTACCTCATCATAGAACATAATCATTATCATTCCGTAGAAGTCCCACTGTAATAGGCCTCCCGATATAATGCCCCGATCAACGGTTCAAGCTGCCGTCTCCACCCACCGACTTCCTGCAACCTTTTGCTCATGACCCTTCGAGAACCAATCCTTTACTGCGTCTTCCAGTTTGTGATCGCCACTCGAAATGGTTGTCAGTTCTGCGAATTATATAACCCGTCCATTGCCACTTCAACGTGCTAATTCTGAAGTCTATAATGTCGGAGATCTTGGTTCTTCTACGGATATCCTGCCTTCGGATTATATCACGTAGTGAAACTCCGAACATAGCTTTCTCCATAGCCCGCTGCATGACTTTGAGCTTTTGCATGGCTCAGTGCCGTAAGTCATCCCTGCAATACGTACTAATAGACTTTCGTCTTCAGGCTCTGCGTTATGTGTGACGAGAAGATATGGCGCAGTTTCCCGAACGCTGTCTATCCGTCAAAAAACATGACTTATGAATAAGTAAATAAATGAAATGCATTCCGATTGGTTTATTATGAAGATATAAGCATCACTATGTATTCGGTTTCGGCCCATTCAAAAATGTTTTATTTAGTCATTATCTATACGTTGTGCGTTTTTGATGTGAAGATGACAGGCAGAGAAGTCTCGTAAGTAGGTATTGGATCCCTGTTCTTAGAAAAACACTCATAATTACAGCTCATACATAATTGCCATATTCAAATCCAAAAACAGATTTAAATTTTTGACGACCTCCTTGGTGCAGAGTGCTTGCTAGTCAACTGAGACGCAAGAGTTTGCGGATTCGATTTTAGCTGCGGGTCAAATGTTTGCATGATCTGCAAATATTTGTTGCGGGTCTGGGTGTTTTGGTACCATGGTACTCGTAGTTACTGATACCCACGACAGAGGGAATCCTAGTGTGGGATCAGGACTACGTATGTGACTGTTGGGTGTGATCAAATTCAGTCAAGCAAGATCCAGAATTCAATAACAAATTAGTGTCTCAGTAAGCCAATACCCCAATATTACATACCAAAGATTCATTCACAGTTCGTCAGCTTACCACAGATTCATAGACAGTACGTACACAGGCAAATCGAGAAAAAAAAGAAAAATGTTGAGCTAAATTAAACGTTTTAATTGGTTGCAATCAACGTGGTGAAGATGCTATTTGGACGTCGTTAGCGATCGCTCTGTCAACATTTTGGTGTGAAAATGTTGTATGTTTTACCAATTTTATTTGGTTTGTGGTGTTGCTAATTGTTTTATCTCATCGTCATCATCATCACCAGCCTGTAGAAGTCCACTGCTGGATGTAGGCCTCTCCTCTAGAATGCCACGACACGAATGACCTTGAGCCGCCATCCACCGACTGCAAGAAGACCTCAAAAATGTTTAGGTCTTTTTTTTCAACGATAACCATCCGGTGGCCTACAAGACAGCCCTTAGCGAGAGTTCATTAGGGCTACTCTTGACGCTCTACTCGATCCTGATTCAGGATTTAGTGTCATTTGTCGTCAGAGAGTACTAGATTCCTTGGTCATTTGGTACTCTTGAATTCAATTAGTATTTAAAATTCCACTCCAAATTGTGCTCACTAGAGCACAATTTGGAGTGGAATTTTACGGAACCAAGTGAAATCGACTTTCTGTCACTGTTGTTTTTCACGCAAAGTCAATCGCGTGCTCTATTCTATTTCGATTTCAAACTTGATTTGGTTCCAAGAGTGCCAAACAAGCGTTGAAACTGGATTCAGATTGGAACTGGATTGCGATTGGAACTGTTTTCAAGAGTAGCCCCACAGAAGTGATAAGATCCGGTTATAATATTACACGTGTATAGCCTAGCAGACAAGCTTACGGCCCACCAGATGGAAAGCAGTTACCGTAGCCTATGAACGCCTGTAACACCAGAGGCATCACACGCGCGCTGCCGATCCTGAGACATAAAGATGAAAAGTCTCATGTGCCTGTAATTTCACCGGCACCCATACCCTTCAAACCGAAACACAGCAATGCGAACACTACTGCTTGGCGGCAGAAATAGATACGGTGGTAGTACTTCCCCGGACGAACTCTTTCACAAGAAGTTCTACTACTAACAAAAAACAAAAACATATATATATATATTTTATAGCCTAGAATATTATCGTCTATACGTATATAATTATTTTCTAAAACGTGTTCCTAAAAGTCGTTTTTAAACTTGCATACCTAGAAACGTTTGATATAACCTTTCAATCCTTTCCAGATAGATTAGTAACTCGTTCTTCAGGTAAAGTGAGTCGATTACCATACTGACAAAAATAAAAGAGGACTAAGTAAGTGTTACTTAAATAGTTTTTGTGCAAACTTTTACTCTTCAAAATATGCCGTAATTTGGTACATCACCAGCCTGTTTACATCCACTGCTGGACGAGTACTCCCCCATTAAATTAAATGAGGGGATTTGCCATAATCACCATGCTTGGCAGCCGGATTTGTGATCGCAGTTGCGGATGCTGCATGGTGTAATCCCATAGTATGGCTTTTACTACACCCACGAGAGAAGGAGGGGTCTATACTAAAGCTGGACACACCATGGTGTACACACCACGGCGTGATTCGGTTACAATTGAATTAAGCAATAGAAATAAAAAATTATATCCATAAATTATAGTAATACTAGTTGCGCCCCGCGGTTTCACCCGCGTGAAAAATGATGAAAATTGATGATGATGATGAAAAGTAGCCTATGTGTTAATCCAGGGCGTAAAGTATCTCCATTCCAAATTTCACTCAAATCCATTCAGTAGTTTTTACGTGAATGAGTAACAAACATCCATCCATACTCACAAACTTTCGCGTTTATAATATTAGTAGGAAGTAGGATTATATTAATCATAATAATAATTATCGTTTTATTTGACATAATAAGTACTTAAGTGTAACATGAAAATTTCAAGACCATTATGCTTATAATCTATTGACTAGTAAAAACTATGTTTCAGGAGCAAGTGACTTCTCGCATCTTTTTATGTCGAACGCAACAATTACCTTTTAATTTTAAAATTATTTAAAACAAGAATATGTCATGTGTATATGTCATGTCATGTCACATTACAACTAAATACAACGGAAAAAAAACAAATTTTGCTCTGAATAGGATCTATCAATCTATACTCAATCTTAAGCCTCACAAGGAATTGCATTATCGATGAGTTATTGGAATATTTACATTTAATTATATAATTTTAGAAAACTTGTTTTTATAGGTATTGATTACATATCACACCTAAAGGAAGTACTTATTAAGATTTTATAACATCGCAAAAATTACCGACCATAACTATTAAATTCCGAGGAATTCCGAGCAACTCCGCTTTCCAAGGAAGCGGAGATGCTCGTTAAACCGTATTTACGATAGTATAAAATATAGTTGCTATAGTAGGTATGTTTCCTGTACATGAGTGACATGGCCACTGTGTGACATAACTCCTTTTAAATAATAAACAGAAAAAAAAACTTTAGCTAATGAACAGACTTGGACAATTGTAATGTTTGCCCTAAAGGTAAAGTGACGGTGCTTTGAACCAGTGATATCCGACCGCAGCCGTGAAATCAGCCAGTGGCACAGCGGTTAACGCATCTCCGTACCAAGGAGACGGTCACGGGTTCGACCCCCGCCTTGCTGGTTAATAATTATAATAATATATATAATAATAATAATTATATATGGTATTATTGGGATAGAATAAAATCTTAATAAAACTTGTTGTTTTTGCCCCAAATTTTTGGGCCACTACGACAATGAAAATAATGTCCTCAAACCATCCCTCATTTTTGCGTGTTGAACACGTAAAAATGAGGGATGTCGTCTTGGTGGCAAATACATTTGATGGCAAATAAAAATAAATTTGTCGCATTAGTTTTTGTGCTACGCAGGTAAAATATCTTAAAGATTATATTATAATTAAAGTTATTTCGTCATTATGATCTTCAGATAAAGAAGATTGTTTTGTTAAGAGATTATGTCTGTTCATAATTGCGCTTGATATCATAGTTGCTTGTGTATTTAATTTTATTATGCTGAGGTATACTATACCGTGGAGCAGTGATTGTCTCGGTCCAAGAATAGGACTCTTTCAACTCCTCCTGTTGATGTCGTTAAAAGCTACTGAGGGATGAGACTAGGGGATGTGCAGCAGCATCCACCTGAGTACTCAACACCAAACAGCAATCTCTAATCCGCCTGCCAAGCGTGGTGATTATGCCAAATTTAACCTTATACGCAGTAGTTTTTATTTTTAATCACTTCACAAAAAAGGAGGAGGTTCTCAATTCGGTTTTTTTTTTATGTTTGTTACCTCATATCTCCAGAGTTTATGTACCGATTTGGAAAATTCTTTTTTTATTTGAATAGATATACTTCCAGATTGGTCCCATTTTTTTCAGAATCCAGTTCTGATAATGAAATCCATGAGGAATTGAGGGAACTCCTCCAATATTGTAGGCATACATATGGCGATTCTGATACTTTCAGCAACAAACCAAGCATTTGCATTCAAAAAGTCATAATAATCCTTTCACAACTATGGTTCTTTCATAATTTTTTTTTATCCAAATATTAAGTCGAGTACAAAATAGCGGAAGTCGGTTTTTTAAATGAAAAGTTATTTTTTTCTATAAACTCTCTTTTGTTTTTTGTACTACTAATCTTGTTTTTAAATACCTCTACCTATGTCATGTAACCTATATAATTTTGGGGACAAATAAATGTATTTTCTTTCTTCTTTCAAACCCGCACACATTGCACGCTATGCATGCTATGGAGGAGGCCTCATCCGGGAGTGGATATCTACCGGCTGATGATGAAGAAGAAGAGATACTTATACCAATGCGTGTAAGCAAGCTGTACCTATCTATATTTCAGGGTTCCGTACCTAAAGGGTAAAACGGAATAAATCTCAACAACCACACTTGAGTTGTTCAATTAAGGGGTCCCATTTTAAACTTTAGGTCCTGAAAATATTTTAATCTCAACAACTACCTACACTAATTAAAGTAATTTTTTCACAAATAAAACGTTTCGGTGCCTGTTTTCAGGAAAATTTCAGGAATTGCTGAATCATGTGTTTTTTACTTTGAGGTTTTTAATTTAATTTGAGGAATCTACATGTGAAATTTCAAGCATCTTCTACCAACCGTTTCCGAAATAGAAGCATTTTTGTGTTACATTAAAAGCCTTTTTTGGACCCCTTAGAGGGCGAAATTTCTGAATTCCTTTCTTAGTACACCCCTACACTCTTAAAGGAACACACCCTCCAAATTTCAAGTCACTACGGCCAGCGGTTTAGGCTGTGCGTTGTCACTCGGTCAGTCAGTCAGTCAGGAGTTTGCTTATTAATATTAGATATTGAGATATTATTAAATTTAAGATTAAAATTACAGTTATTGTCAAGTAATATATATTTTATAGAACATTGCATATCCGATAACAAAGTCTCATTTTAGGCAGAATTTAAAATAGTCTTGGTTGTTGCAAGATTTCATCATCATCATCATCATCAGCCTGTAGAAGTCCACTGCTGGACACAGGCCTCCTCTCTAAACTGCTATCTTGAGCTGCCACCATCCACCGACTTCCAACAACTTTTATAATAATATGTATTTAGTGCATTAAGGCCTTCGTCTACTGCGTCGTCCAGTTCTGTTGTGGTTACAAAATTTAAATTTGAATAAATTAATATGAATTTATGTAGAAGTAGGTACTTATTATTAAAATTTGAGAAAAAAATGTTGATTATTGACATTGTAAATATATATTTGATTGGACCTACAGTTTTTGGCACTATGCCAAAATATGTATGGTCTTCAAGTCAGACATTTGTTTTCTGCATAATTACTTCTACCATTTTTCTGATGCTGGCAGCTTTCATGATACGATACACATAAATATACATACACTCAGGGCTGGTTTCCACCGGTGCGGAGAGGAGAAGAGACGAGAGGAGATGTGTTTGAATAAACCAATCCAATTTCGTTATTTCCTTTTCGTTTTTACCTGTCAAGCCTGCCAGCTTTGATCTCGTCTCCTCTTCTCTCCACCCCAGTGGAAACCGGCCCCTACGCCTTTTTTTTCTGGAAATAAGCCGAGCCTCAATGGGCCTCTTTTCATTTTGGGGGGTGCACAATCAAAAGACCCAATTGCAACTATTTGGCCAAAATCAAAAACAAGTAAAGGCAAGAGACAGGCACAAGAGAGTTGTAGTATGCACATGTAGCATAAATTCTGTTTCAGAGATGGTCCCATATTTAGTTACAAGAGATGGAATGCTGATGGACCCTTTAGTTCTTAAAGCATTTTGATAAATAATGTTTTTGTTTATAAGTTTTGTTGTGTTTTATTATTTTATTTTTTTATTTTCTTTATTTATTATTTGCGTCGTTACTGTTTAAATATAAGTCTTGTTTTATCAAACCTGCGTATGTCTATGAAGCATTTCTGTTGTATTTTGCAGAGATTATAGATAGATTTGTAAGAACACCATTTGTCAACACCAATATTAATATCAATCATTCTACATTAGTATCACAATAACCAAACTCGACTAGCAAGGAGCAAACAATGTCACTCAGATCAAACCAGCGAAATCCACATACCTTGAATTTAGACATCTTCAACACATGGACACTTCACAATGCAGAGAAGTATACAATGTACAAAATACAAAGGCACAATGCTATGATAGTGTTCAATGTACGAAAATGGTCTTGATTATGGTCAAAGCGACGCGCTCACTCGCCGACCGACAAACGTACACTGACTAATGTAAGTAGATACAGAATATCATTGTACTTTGTTATAGGCAAACAAATATTAAATGTCGTAATTTTTCGATTCATAGTTACATGAAATCTGAAAGTAAATTAAGCAGAGAAAAACTATCTCAGTTAATTGCAAAACAAATTAACTGAGTACGTTCGGACGAATGGATGAATAACACGATACGTCTTATTAGAGTAACCAGTTACAAACATTCCTATAAAAATAACTCTATGCCAATTTTGCAAACAAATATTTGCAAGATCTGCCAATATTTGTTCCGGGTCTGGTTATTGTGGTATCATGGTAGGTACTCGTAGTTCTTGATACCCACGACACAGGTAATCCTAGTGTGGGATTAGAACTATCTAAGTGACTGTTGCGTTGTTATTTTTTTTAATTGTTTCCCTAATCTCTTCCCATATAAGATCAATGCAGCCAGCTTATAGGGACCAGTCCAGTATCCATCTACCAGTGAGCTGGATCATTTGAGCTATCTTCGATCATTTACTATGGTCTTTAGATAGCTTTTTCTATATGTTTTGTAGATAATTGAATGAATTAGTTGTATTATAACTTTTTTTTTGGCATAATGCGTTACATTCCTAGGTAAGTATATTTAGTGCGTAATATTGAGAAATTGTGTGCAATCCACCTGCCAAGCGTGGTAGTTATGTAAAATCTCCCCATTGCATTAGAAGGATGAGGCCTCATCTAGTATTACACATCTGATGATGTTCCGCTTAAAAACTCTTTTGAATGAGGTAGCTGGACTAGCCTTCTTTGTTACAGATAATTAATCGGTCCAAGTCTTAAGAGTATTGAGAGATGAGACCATACTAGAGAGACATTTAGGTATACAAATACCCACGCAGTTTATTTCAGTTTTAAATTTAAGTAATTAAAAATAAACAAAATGTGAAATTCATTTAATATGTTTGCTGAACTAATATTAGGTATTATACAATAAAATAACGCACTGCGGATAATGTAGAAAGAGAACAAGAAATTGTTTGATTTGATAGATAATAAAATACATAAATATTTACACACTAGAGTCGAATCGGAAATGGTACGACTTTTTATCTAATAATAAATATTGAAATAAGGGATTGTTTTGGTTTCATATTAGTATTCACGTATAGCGGCATTATCATAAAATGACGAATGAATTTCCTTAAAATGAGGCAAACCAATAAACAAACGAATGTCGAAATCGGTGTTAATTTTAACTCAACAGCGGACGGCACAAGGTCTGGCTTTGCCAAGTTAGGTCCGTATTTTAGAACAGAGTTTAAGCTCTAACCTATTTACATCAATGGCTCTAACTTAATCTATATTCGAGCATGTCTTTTTTCGAGCAAATTGCCTTATCATCGATACCTACCTATCTCTACTTGAGTCTCGATTCACTTTATAAGATCAGTTGATAACGAGCCTACATAATATATGACAAATTAAGGGCCGTATTCCAGAATTATGCTCAAGCGAGAATCGAGACTCAAGCATAGATTTGGAGTAAATTTTTTTATAGAAATCTTTCAAAAAATCTATGCTTGAGTCTCTGTCTCTATTTGGTTTGAGTTTAGTTCTAGAATACGGACCAAAAACTCTCTTTGGAGTTTGATCCAAATCTTAAATGACTTGAATTGAATGTGCTCTACCACTAAATAAACTAAACTCTACCAACTCTACAATTTCCCTAACAAGGTTTAATATTTATTTAAGTGCCATCTGTTTCAAGACATTAAAACTACGGTCGCTTTTAGCCGCCTACACTAAAACCAACAAGAACCGCCAGATGTCGCTATTCTCAATATTCAGTTGACAGCTCCCCTTTGAAACGAGCACACGCCGAAACGGGAACGGACGGACGGAACGAACGCTAGCTAGTCGGCCAGTTTGGTAATGGCCGCCGCCGGGGTGGTTGACTGGTATTTTCGCGTGTGTTACCTTTAAAGTTGTTTACTTTATTTACAATCATAACTAACACAATCAGTGCAGTGTTTTATTACAGTTGTTTATCAACAAACGTCATCGATTAGTGTTTTGATATGATCAAGTGAGAATGCAGTGTTGTGTTGTGTTATAAATACAATGTTGAGCTACAGGGGGACCATGTGTACACGACAGCACTCCCAGGCATGCCTCAACACCTCCCTGTCGATACGGCAGGAGATTCAGAGGTTTGAGAGCGTCCATCCCTCGATCTACGCTCTCTACGACCTGGTAGAGATGGTTCCCGATCCATTGCTGGCCCAGCAGATAAGAGATCACGTCGTTGCGATTGAAGGTCAGTGATGTACACGGCGTGTGTTGTTTGGATCGTGTTTACATTGAGGACGTGCTCGTTTCTAAGGAGACTGTTTATCGGTGAATAAATCACGTTGGATAACCTTTATGTAGAGCTCTAGTTGGAGTAGAGTGTATCTTAAAGCATACCTGTGTAGGTATTTGTTGCGCTCTATGAAGGTAGAGTTCCTTGTTGAAGAGAATACCATAAACTAATTGGATAAGGCAAGGCAAGGCAGCATTGGTTACCTACAACCAGTAAGTACCTGTACTAATAGGTTACCCACTAATGGTTTACATAATGAAGAAAACAATCGAATTGTAATAAGTAGGTACAACATAACTTTTCATTTAAAAAACCGACTTCAGCCATTGTATTCGACTAAATATTTGGATGAAAAAAAATGATGAAAGAACCATAGTGGTGAAAGGATTATGATACTTTCTGAATGCAAATGCTTGATTTGTTGCTGAAAATATCAAAATCACCATATGTATGACTACAATATTTGAGGAGTTCCCTCAATTCCTCATGGATTCCATCATCAGAACTGGATTCTGAAAAAATGGGACCAATCTGGAAGTATATCTATTCAAATAAAAAAAGAATTTTCTGAATAGGTTCATAAACGCCGGAGATATAAGAAACAAACATAAAAAAGAAAAAAAAACGAATTGAGAACCTCCTCTTTTTTGTGAAGTCGGTTAAAAAGGGGATTTACCAAAGTGTGACTCATGGACTTTTTAAATCATCATAAAAACCTGAGGTACTTACCTAATTTAAAATAGAGTAGAAGTAGAGTTATATACTTAGGTTCCATAGAATTAAGTATAATAGCGTAGGTACCTAGTAGGTAGGTTCGTAGTTTTGGAGTTGTTCCGTACATTAATAAAAACTCAAACCTTATTAGAAGTAGCACCGTAGGTAAGTAAGTATAAGTACTTACTTACCTCAAATATCTGGTTCTTATTGTAGTACGTATCATTAACGAGCATGACGTAACATTAATTAGCTTATCGGCCATAAAAAGCAAACCTTTACAACCACGACCTAAACCAACTCAAGAAAGACCTATAAATCGAGAAAGGCATCTAACCGCAGATTGGTTTTACCTTTTTCAAGTCGTATGAAGTCATAGAAACATGCATATAGATATGGCCATGACAAAATAAGTTTCTTGGTGCACGCACGTTAATCTAATTAGCAGCATGCAACATTCATTCTATTAAAAATACCTGTTTTATGTGATAACAACTGTGCTACCTGAAGGATACTCGAACAAATACCTTAAATCTAAGAGTTAAATCGATTTTTCGAGTAACACATTAACTGATAAAGTTTCGCTCTGGAACATACCTACTAGCAGTGAATAGTGAGATGATTTTCAAAAACAATGGAATCAAAAAGAAATACCTAGATGTGATCAAACTTTAAATAATGTCCATAATGCTTATGAGACATTTGTTTCCAGGGTTTCCAAAGAATATAGCGAAGACATCTTGTCATCAGACTAAGGATTAGACCCTGGACGCTACACAATACAAATTATCCATGGACCAGAGATGAGTGAATACAAGTGGTTCTAAAAATTTCAAATGTTAGATTTAATGTTCAAATGATAAGGAGCCTACCCCTACATTTCTTCATCATAGGGCGAATTCGATTGTATCTCCATCTGGTGGCGATCACACCATTCTGATGTAACAACAATTACCTACTAGCATGAAAGATATCTATAAATATCTGTGCATGGAAGAATGTTAATCAAATTACCTAGCTATCACGCGGCAAAAACCGTTGATAACTCGCCAGCATAGCAAGCAGCATTTTCAACATTGCCATTACAGTGGCATTAATACACGGGCAATTTTAGCAATAATTGCCAGCGACAATCGTTGAAGAATCTAGCTTGAGTGATATCGTGTAAACTGTAATGTTTTTAATGACTCCAAATCGTTTGAAAAGCTCTCTACTAATGCCTCGCTTAGCATGATGAAAATCATTATATCACCCTAACTTAGTAATAACTTCAGATAGTTACTGTTGATCTATATGGTTCGTTGTCGTAAGATTCAAGTGCTAATCTGTCGAAATTGCAGCTGTTGCTCAATTTTAATCGCCCGTGTGAGCAACAAAACAAGTAGCATTTTTAACGATAACATTGCCATTACAATTGGAAATACGAGGAATGGTCGGCTAAAGTCACGCGATTGTCGATTTTTACCGTTTAGTGTTCTTGACATTTGTGTGCCTTTAAAAGATGGTAGAGTTATGTAGTAAAGGTAGAAAATCTCTTTCAATTCGACGGGAAAACTTCACAAAACCAATTTCATACAAATGTAGTTTCAAATTTACACGGTGAGATTGGTCGTAGCTTCAAACAAAGATTGGAATTTAAAAATTTACGCTAGCATCGACACCGGCTGCATTCATCCATTATTCACCATTTCCATTAAAACTCTGACTTTCAAAGTAGCTGTGTACCTAACTTAAAACTTCTGACTTCACGACAGAAGCAAAGCAAATGATACAAGTCAAACCCGAAACAACATTGTACAATCAACTCAGGGAATATGCATTCTAAAATCACTCTAAAACGGAAGTAGGTAATACAATAGGATTACGTTATTCACGTGTAGCTTGGTAATATTCAAAAAGAAGCCAAAACTAATCCTTTGCTCAAGATATAAGACACATAAAAGAAGACAGGGCAATGTACGAAACCATAGTGCCCTTATAGTGCATGTTTTAACGCACTTGACTGGTTTATTTTCCGCAAAAAACGTCGACAACAAAGTATCGCATAAAAACGGCAATCTTTACCCCAGGTTTGTAATTTCTCTCCAAACGATTGTTGCAGAAACACCCAGTTTTTATTACTTCCTGATTGAAGCAATTGAATTGCAAAGCTGTTTTTTAGACTTTGTTTTATTTGGGACTGTAGAGTACCACGACACCATCACTAAACGAAACCATGGTGCCGTTAATGGTAGAGTCTGTGCTAAATGAGAATAGTCGTGGAAGATAGGCCCTATCTTTTCATTATAGCTCTATAACAAGATTTTGAGACATGTAGTTAAAATGTAAATGATAAAAATTTGCTCTTAGATGCTTGGATTGTGGCTTGCAATGTGAAAATCTTATCTATCATAATGTTAGTTCCGTTTTTCGCCACACCTATTCTCTAACCGTACAGACTACAGACTCTACCTGTTTCAACGCACTTGACCGGTTTGCTTACCGCAAAAATGTCGGTAAAAAAGTACCGCATAAAAGCGGCAATCTTTACCCAGAGTTTGTAATTTCTCTCCAAGCGATTGTTGCAGAAACACCCAGTTTTTATTACTTCCTAATTGCAGCTATTTAATCGTAAAGCTGTTAGTTAGACTTTATTTTATTTGAAACTGTAGAGGTGTTTATATAAATTGAGATTGTGTAACGAAAACTAGCAAAACTAAAGAGTCAATTGTAGAGCTGGCTGTAGTGTAGAAGTTATTTTACCGACAATAAAACCATCTTTTATGTTCTAGATTGTGTAGATGGCGTTAAGTTTAAGATGGAAAGTTTTAAATCGAAATTCTTGAAGATATGTAAACGTTCCTAAAAATCATAAATCGTATCGATTATTATTCGTTAAAAACATATTTGTGCCGTGTTGTGCCCGGTCTGAGAAAAGACCCCCTTTCTCCTCCCGTGGATGTCGAAAAAGCCGACTAAGGGATTACATCATCAGGTGATGGGCAGTAGCGTTCATCTGAATGCTTAACACCAATACTGCAATCACCAATCCACCTGGCAAGCGTGGTGATTAGGGCAAATCCTCTATTGTATTTAGTGGGGGAGGCTTTGTCCAGCACTGGACGTAAACGGGCTGATAAGGAATGATCTCAATGTTAGATGTCGGTTGGTAAATCAAATATTGCATAATTTGCATACCTACGTTTGATTGGAATAATCAATAAGCAGGTATTGGCTGGAAAGTAACCTACCTCAAGTTCATAACAATTTTGCAAGGCAAGCATAGTCGATCCTTTATCCTAGTTCCAAGGAAGGTGTTCAAAGCTAATTCTGGGTTGGCTGTAGTACAAAATCTTATGAATAGATGCTACGTGAAATACACAAGAACCTTATTGAATAACTATTCCACTCGAAACTAAGACCATTATGCTTTTGACGTTTGTTGCTTATTGACTCGTACTATTACCGTTCAATAAAGTACTTATTATGAATAAATATGTCTATGATATTATAAGCTAAAAATTTATCGATTTGAGAATTTGACGACTTGAGTATTTTACCATTTTAGGTTTTGATCAATCTCTAATTTGACTAATCATGGATTTGACGAGTGTCTGCGAAACCTTTTCGAGACAAGCGCAAAAAGCGGTAACGTAAGTTTGCTCTACAACTACAACTAACTACTCACTCATTTCAACATCATCTTCAACCTTTAGAAGTCCACTGTTGAACATAGGCTGTAGGATGCCACGATGAACGGTCGTGAGCCGCCACCATCCACTTACTTCCTACAACCTTTATTATGTCTTTAGGACGGCCTTCGTCTACTGTGTCGTCCGGTTTGTGTTCGCCACTCTAGAATGTTATGATTAATGTTACCTAAGTCGTGGAGCGGGCTATAGAGAGAGCTATACTAGGAGTTTCACTACGTGATAGAATCCGAATTTATGAAATCAGTAGACGAATCAAGATAGTTTTCAGAATTAGCAAGTTGAAGTAGCAATGGGTAGGTCATAAAATATAGACCCATTTAATTGATTTATTGAACGAGCGAAGCGAGTTCTCTGAGTCAAGTTGGAAGAATCGGCGTTTGTATGTATGTTTGTCCGATGAAAACTTCCAAACCGTTAATCCGATCTTCATGAAATTTGGTATGGGAGTAGATAGTATTGGTACAATTTGTAGGTAAGGTTATGAGCTATATCGGTCAGGGGGTTGCTGAGATATTGGGGTCCAAGAGGGGGTAAAAAAAATAAAAGTGAGACAGTCAGATCAAGTGGGGTGTCTAATGAAAGCGCTTTAGTTGGTCATTTCAAAGCTGTTTTTAATATGTATTTAAACTTAGTGGTTTCCGAGATATTAGGGAAAATAAAAAACGCAAAAATCAATAATTCTAGGGTACTTCCAGCAGTCCCACAATGCTGAAATTTGGTATGCTTGTGGCTTTTGTTTCACAACTACTGGAAAAAGTCTGAAATTGAAGAAATTAGAAACCTGAACCTTAAAAAACATTAACCAATATAACATCCATTGTTGACCCCCCATTCCTAGGAATTTGAATGACATTGGAGTTCTATGTAATCGTCAAAAGGACGTTATCAATTAATTCGTCAAGTACTTTAAATACTAACATGTATGTAGTATTTTCGCCCTGTTGCTTAGTCCTATTCAAAGGCTTTTTCGATGATGTGTAGAAAAATTACCTATAGAGGTTAATTTTTTTTCGCAGTAAATGTTTTTAGAAATCGGTTAGAAGGGTAAAGAAAGTAAAATATGGAAAAAAATATCTCGAAGATACTTCAAGTTCTCTAATGCTGGTAATGCTGAAATTTATTATTTAAGTATATTTTGTTCTACGGGGAGAAGTCGAAAATTGAGGATTTTTTCTTTGTAATATCCATTTTTAGTGTAGAAAACTTAAATCTTTAAAAATTAGGTAGCAACACTACAACTAGATGGCACTGCTTAAATAAAAAAACTTTTTTCTTGCTTCACAAAATCTCTTTCATATTAGAAAAATTGACTCGATAGTTTTAGATTTTCTGATGGGTCATCCATACAAACATACTTACATAGCCGTTAAATACAAAACCCTTTCTTCCTCTCTTTAATTAGTCGGGCTGATAAAGGTGTCATCGCGAGGTCTCCGTTCGGGGCGAACCACTAGTAAGTACGTAATTAGTCTCTTATAGGTAGGTACTGAGTAATAGAAAATATTTTTGTTTGTTAAAGTTCTTTAGACACTACAGTACAGCACTACGTGTCTAGAGACACGTTTACGGTTCATTTTTGAAGTCGATTTGTTTTATCGAATTTCGTGAAAAATATATTAGGTTTTATGGAACTAATTAGAACAATGTACCAATTTCTTTTATAAAAGAAAGGAGTATTTATATCCCAACTCGAGCGAGTTTGACTCGCCAAAAATTAATATTTTTTAATATAACTAGTGGTTCGCCCCGAACTGAGACCTCGCGATAACACCTTTATCAGCCCGACTACTTAACCAAGTAATATCCATTTTTAACCGACTTCCCAAAAAAGGAGGAGGTACTCAATTCGGTAGTTTTTTTTTATTTTTTTTTATTAATGTTTTTTACCGCATATCTCCGGCGTTTATGAACCGATTTGGAAAATTCTTTTTTTATTTGAATAGATATGTTTCCAGATTGGTCCCATTTTTTCAGAGTCCAGTTCTGATGATGGAATCCATGAGGAATTGAGGGAACTCCTCAAATATTGTAGGCATACATATGGCGATTTTGATATTTTCAGCAACAAACCAAGCATTTGCATTCAAAAAGTAGAATAATCCTTTCACCACTATGGTTCTTTCATAATTTTTTTTTCCTCCAAATATTTTGTCGAATACAATGGCGGAAGTCAGTTTTTTAAATGAAAAGTTATTCTATTATTATTTTTGAAAATTTTCACCTCGAGGTCTACCAGTACAGTACAGGATCTATCAGTAAGAACTCTAATTTCCTACACATCATCGAAATAACCTTTGAATAGGGCTAAGCAACGGGGCGTAATACTACATACCTGTTAGTACCTATATCAAGTACCTGACGAATTAAGTGATAACGTTCTTTTGACGTGAAACATAGAACTCCAGCGTCATTCAAATTCCTAGAAATGGGAGGTCAACAATGGATGTTATATTGGTCTCTGTTTTATGGAGTACAAGTTTCTAAATTCTTCAGTTTTTAGAATTTTCCCTGTAGTTGTGACACAAAAGCCACAAGCATACCAAATTTCAGCATTGTGGGATTGCTGGAAGTACCCTATAATTTTTGATTTTTACGTTTTTTATTTTCCCTAATATCTCAAAAACTACTAAAGCTAAATACTTATTAATAACAGTTTTGAAATGTCCAACCAAAGCGCTTTCATTAGACACCCCACTTGATCTGACTGTCTCACTTTTATTTTTTTTACCCCTCTTGGACCCCAATATCTCAGCAACCCCCTGACCGATATAGCTCATAACCTTACCTACAAATTGTACCAATACTATCTACCCTCATACCAAATTTCATGAAGATCGGATTAACGGTTTGGAAGTTTTCATCGGACAAACATACATACATACATACACACATACATACAAACGCCGATTCTTCCAACTTGACTCAGAGAACTCGCTTCGCTCGTTCAATTACCTTTAAATTAAAACAAAGGGAAATGGTCTGTTTTTATCAATTTGTGAATCACGACAATTCTATTGGCTTTCAGCTCTTCATAAAACCCTGTCAAAAAGGAACTAAACTGTCACAAAATAGAAGCCGCTTCTTACTTAGGCTATTGTTTTTATATGCCGAATGGAGGCATATAAAAATACCACAGCAGAATAGGTTCGTGATAATAACAAAGCGATGAATTCTGAAAGCGAAAACCCACTTCAGACCAAAGCGATAACTGCACTTCATCGTGCAACAAAAAGCGACATGCAAAAACGTAGCTAAATAATTCATTGCGTTCGTTACACTGGCAACTCATGCTGTTTACCAGCTTCATAAATAATAGACTTTATAGTCGGTTGAGTTAATATTATTAACTGACTTCAAAACAGAAGGAGTTCATCATCATTACGTAGTATGTGAAATTCATGTTCTTTATTTGGTAAGAATAGGTTTTTCTGGTTATACCGACCATTCTATATTATATTCTATACTATAACTTACCTACAAAAAGACTATTAATATTATTATTTGGTCTAAGGAGGTATTAGGTAATTAGAGACTTAAATGAAGACTTCAGCTAACCTGTAGAAACTAACTTTTCATTTAAAAAACCGACTTCCGCCATTGTATTCGACTAAATATTTGGAAGAAAAAAAAATGATGAAAGAACCATAGTGGTGAAAGGATTATGATACTTTTTGAATGCAAATGCTTGGTTTGTTGCTGAAAATATCAAAATCGCCATATGTATGCCTACAATATTTGAGGAGTTCCCTCAATTCCTCATGGATCCCATCATCAGAACTGGTTTCTGAAAAAATGGGACCAATCTGGAAGTATATCTATTCAAATAAAAAAAGAATTTTCCAAATCGGTTCATAAACGCCGGAGATATGCGGTAACAAACAATAACAAAAAAAAATATATATATAACCGAATTGAGAACCTCCTCCTTTTTTGGGAAGTCGGTTAAAAAAGACAAGCAATCAGCAATTTGCTGACATCTGATTTTTGATGGATGCAAAACTTACGCTTGTTGCAAACCGTCGCGAGAAAGAGAATACGGAGGCTGGCGGTGTTGATGCTTTATAAATATGCAGACCCATGCCTCAGAGAGTGCGACTACTAAAAGCAGCTTGGAAAATCATAGTTAAATTACAGAATGGTTATTTTGTAAAACCAAGCCACCAATAAGAGAGAGCCCGCTTTGTGCATTGTTCCTCGAAACAACAGTTCACAACTTCCTGTCACCTTTTGATAGTGCCAAATCTTACTTTTGACACTCGTCCAAGTGACAGATATACTGCCCGGAACGTGTCTGAACCGGTTTGGACCAGTTACGGACGAACAATGCAGAGTTAAAACGCCATGGCCAAGGCCACAGTCAAGTACCTACAATGGTAACACTATGGTATCGTTTTGATTACTGAATTATAACTGGATCAAATGTAGAAGATTCAAGGAACTGGCACAACCTCCTTCTTCTGTCATTCCATCTCCTACTTCTCAAGCTGAGATATTTAATTGGAATGATCAATATGTATATGCAGGAAGTCGATGGATGGAGGTGGTTCAAGACCTTTCGTCGTGGCATTCTAATGGTGAGGCGTATGATCAATCTGGCAGGGTCAAAAAGATAGTTTAATTCCCTGTTGTGTTTTTATTAAATTATAAAAAGTCCTGCCAAGTCCGCATCAAATAGACTAGTCTCCTCACAACCACATCCCCTAGAAAGCCAAGAAATTCATGGCCCACAGATCACTTTTGGATTATGGACGGGTGCTTTCCATCATATGAATCTGTTATGGTCAGTGGACAGGGTCAGATTTTTAGAAGCTTTAGGTATCCAGTATACTTAGCGCTCCCACGTTTCAAACTTGCCTTCGTTGTTAGCTACTCTCTCTGTTGTTACTCTTCTAAATCATTTTGTTAAATCTATAACGTAAGTAGGTACCATTTTGTGTAAAGTCCTGCCTAAGAATATAAGGTATCCTATACATACAAAAAAAGTTAAAAAGCGACCAACATAAAACTAAATGGCTCTGTTCCGTCCGTCACAACACTAAACTTCTTTCTATTGTGTCTCTTTGTCTGGAAAGTTACCTGCCGAAAAAACCTTTTAAAAATCATCCAAAGTATTGCTGAAATCGTGCATAACATTGTATGGACGTGAACAAGTTAAAAGTCAGATACCTGCGAGCGATATCAACAAATCAATAATGCACGCTGCCGTTCCTGTCCCGGGCGTAGGTACAATGTTATTGCTTTTGGGTCCCGGCTGTCGAATGAAATGTAACTCAGTTATGTTCACGTTTGCTTTTGGAGTTCCGCAGGTGAAAACACAATAGATTATTCTAGAAATTACCTTCATCGTTGGGGAATAAAGGTTCTCGAGTGGCGACCACAAACCGGACGACGCGACGCAAAAGGGAGGAGGCCTATGTCCAGCAGTGGTTTTCTACAGGCTGTTGATGATGATGATGATGGCCTTCACCGAAGCGCTGTTTGGCGCCATTTAGTAGCGCTTTGCAGAAGAAGAGCAAATGTCTACCTTTTCACCCTCATTCATTGGCATTGTTAAGCATCGAGACGTATCTTAATCGTCTTGAATAACCTTCTTCCACTTTATAAGATCTTGATGGAGCTACACTCATCGGAATTTTACAAGCTTTTATTTAACTTATGTTAATTATATAGTGTGGGACAAATATTGAAACTGAATTTTGAACCAGTTCCACCCTACCGATAGAGTTAAAATTTTTCATACCTGCCAAGTTCAGATGACAATACAATATTATGGTGACGGCGAGCTGATCTGATAATGGAGAAGAAAGGTGGACAACGGAACTCCTCGATGATTAATAGTAGCCTAGTAGTTTGGGCTCATTTTGATCAGCTCACGGTTCCGATAACTAATTTAATAAAAGCTTGTTTTTAAAAATACATTTTTTAGCCAAAGACTTAGGTTTGAATTTTTCTATACTAGTCTAACTTTTTTGTCTCGGTTAGACTTCATAGTAATCAGAATCGGTTCTTAGTTGTTATTCCTTTATGGTTTATTTTATGTTTTATGCTGTGGCACAGAACACTTTATCGCAGAGCACGACTCTACGCTTTATTTTTTGACTTGTAGCCATTTCTGCTGCCACTACCTACGTAACGTAACACAGTTGATGAGTTTTTATTGCAACTTGATAACAGAAGTTATGATTCGCACTGCATTTTACGCGTTGACGCTTTTTGAAAACATTGAAACTGTGTTTTTATACAGTTACATCCATATATTTACGTACCCTTCGATCCCTGTACAGGAAAGCAGTTTTTTTATTAAATTACGGTCGTTGACCCTCTTTCCCGCCATTGATCTCATAGTATTTATTTATTCAGACACAATGAATTGCTACAGTATAAAATATTAAGTTATAGAAGGATTATAAAGTTAAGTTTAACAATAGTGTAGCCCACTGCATTATCCACAAATCAGTCAGTATTAGCCATAAAAAAAAACTCACTAGAGGCTTTTAAATGATATCAATTTTTTTTTTAAACAGTAATATATTGTATCTTACTGAAGAAGCTATTTATAATTACGTTAAATGCGTTTATTAAACTTTTATATTATATAAAATTAACAAAGATTAAATATTGTAAATAAGCTTTCTTAACTTCCATTTAGTAGAAGCAATCCCAAGATAATTTTCATGGAAGAGATTAAATATTATTGTATGTTCTTAAAAGGTTTTGTTACGACCTTACGACCACTTAAGCCTACAGTTAATTAGAATCATGTTTAATAGTTTACAAAAATAGCCCATACTATTTCATATATTGATATAATATATCACGCGGGGTCCCTCTTACTACGTTTGCCTAGACTAGAGCTACTTTTTTACTTTCTGAAACTATAATAGCAAAGTTTCAGAGGCCCAATTCTCTAATTTAAAAACATTCAATTCGCAGTATAATCTCGTCTTAGTCGCACTGTCACGTATAGTAACTATTAATTAATCTTCGCGTTTCTTGCTAAGAATATGTAATAGTTACTATACGAGACAGTGCGACTGACACGAGATTATATTGTGACTGGAATGTTTTTAAATTAGAGAATTGGGCCTCTGAATACATAGTATGTAAAAAGAATGTAACTTTACTTCAGCGAAGGAGCACTCGATGCCGGAACATCTTACTTAAGGGCTTCACATACACGGCAGCTATAATGTATATATTTATGTACTTAATGTACATTACATTCCTAAATACTCTAATAATTATAGCTGTCGTGTGTGGTCTCCTGACGATTTCTATGGAATAAATGAATAGATAAAACATAGAATAAACGATGATGAAAGATGTAATTAAATGTATCATAAGTTGAAGATATCGTGGCTTGGTATCATTTTAGAAAAATTACGACTCTACACCACGTACTTTACTATTCTCCTGCTGACATTTCGTTGACTATGTTGATACATCAGCTGGAGAATAGTAAAGTACGTGGAGTATTAGTCGTAATTTTCCTAAAATAAAAAGAGATGTATCATGCTATAATGTACATCATTACACTATAGCTGCCATGTGTGCAGCCCTTTATTCACCTGACGTAAACTCCACGGCAAGTTTGATTTAATATTGGACATTCCTTTGCATCATTAATCTGAAGACAGGGCCTCAGACATGGAGTAATTAATGTGGAAGATCAAACGGAATTCAACAGGGGGGACTATGCAAACATTTTGCAACAATATTGGATTATGCGAGACGATTTTGGAAACATCATTTTGAATACAGACGGAGAATAATCGCTTCTTTGATTGCTTATAGCAGTCACGACCTTTCAATATTTTTATTAATAAATATAAATAAATAAATGCTGGACATTTCACACAACATTATCTAGCCCAAGCTAAGCAGAGCTTGTGTTATGGGTACTAGATAACTGATATACTTAATACAATACATATTAGATAGATATTTTTTATTATACATAGAAAAATACCCAGAACACCCTGAACAAATATCTGCAGATTGTACAAATATTTGTTCCGATGCGGCAATCGAACCCACAACCTCCTGCGTCGCAGGCGAACCATCGCCCGCCGCCGCGCCACAGAGTTCGTCAAAGACCATTCTTTATTTTTTCAAGAGTTCTCTTGATGGTTGATAAAAAGCCCTGAATTTGTTGATTATGTTTAACTCTGTTAGTCTTTTAATCAGAGGCCCAATTCTCTAATTTAAAAACATTCCAGTCACAATCTTCACGTATACCTGAAGTACTATACGTGACAGTACGACTGACACGAGGTTATATTGTGACTGGAATGTTTTTAAATTAGAGAATTGGGCCTCAGATTAATACATATTGTGACTAATTGTGACTAGCTAGCTCAAAGAAAAAAAATTTTGTTTTGCGCTGTTCTGAAAATCTGGGCCTGTCTTTAAGACGTTGATAAGAGTCAAATAGGCTTCACTTCAAAGAATTTTAGCAAAATTTACACGGCAGCGAAAAAATATCATATTTCCGAAGAATTGAAAATTTCGTGGTCATTTTAAATTGAATATGCGGCCAATTAGCACTGTTTTTAGTATATTTCCATAGGCATATACAAAAGTCCAAATTACGATTTTCAGTAATTGTTTCGAAAAATCGTCTAACTATAACTATACCTGATGGTAGAAACTTCCGTAAATATCCCTAATAAATTATCATTGATCAAATTAAAAACGTAACCAATCATACTTAATATAATAAAGATCCAGGCAGATTTATATTTTCGACTAGTTGCGCCCCGCGGTTTCACCCGCGTGAATAATGATGAAAATTGATGATGATGATGATGAAAAGTAGCCTATGTGTTATTCTGATGTATAAGCTATATTGTTGTAAAGTTTCATTAAAATCCATTCAGTCGTTTTTACATGAAGAGTAACAAACATCCATCCATCCATCCACAAAGATTTAAATCTTTGTCCATCCATCCATCCATCCATCCATCCATCCATCCATCCATCCATACTCACAAACTTTCGCGGTTATAATATTAGTAGGATTATTTTATTATCATTATTAACCCGTTGGTATTAGTAGGATTACGCAGCAAATATTTGTTCAAAGTATTGTTTTTCGTAATTTTAACTTTTTTAAGCTCACTTTTCGTTTCGCGATCGCTATTCTGTCACTTTCTAACTTACCCGAACTTTTTTGAGTTTAATAGTGACAAAATATGCCTGTTGTCAGCCTTAAAGAATATTTTCATAAACCTGTTCAAAATACCAGTTTATCAAAGGGATGCCATGCCCCTAAACGTAAAATGATGGCAGGTAGAGCACCGTCAAAGCGAGGACTTCCACAAGACACGAACTTTTGTGCTGATTTAGAAATGGTTCTTATTTAGGTACTATCCCGGTCGTACCCTTGAAAAGAATTGCATTAAGGGAAGTTTACCGGTGGGTGCTTACGCCCTTTTGTATGTGAAAGAAGTTTTCTTCTTCTTTGGCTAAAACTTCATCAAACTCCATGAAATTTTGTACACATAATAAGTACGTACAATAAGTCATAAATAAAAATAAAATCCTTCGTACTAATATTATAAACGCGAAAGTTTGTGAGTATGGATGGATGTTTGTTACTCTTTCACGTAAAAACTACTGAATGGATTTGAGTGAAATTTGGAATGGAGATACTTTACGCCCTGGATTAAAACATAGGCTACTTTTCATCATCATCATCATCATCATCATCAATTTTCATCATTATTCACGCGGGTGAAACCGCGGGGCGCAACTAGTAAATAAATAATGCTGGAAATTTCACACAACATTAGCTAGCCCCAAGCTAAGCAGAGCTTGTGTTATGGGAACTTTAGATAACTGATATACTTAATGCAATACATTAGATAGATAGATATTTTTGATTATACATGGAAATTACCCAGAACACCCGGAAAAATTATCTGCAGATCGCACAAATACTTGTTCCAAGGCGGGGATCGAAGCCGCAACCTGCTGCGTCGCAGGCGAACCTTCGCCCGTCACGCCACAGAGGTTGTCTCTAAATACACTCGGTTCCAAAAATAACGGGTCAGTCACATAAACCCGAATATCTCCCGAACTACGTATGCCATCCTAATGAAACGAAGACTGTTCAATTGAGAATTTAATTATACAGATAAAAAATAAAATAAAACTTAGTTACACCCACAATATTAATCTTAAATTAAAAAAAAACTAAAGTAGTCATATTTTTCTTAAGATTACATTTTTTGTTATGATTGTTTTTTTGCTGTTTTTCATCACTTTCTTCATTTAATACTTTGTATTGCCTCCACGAGCTCTTCTGACAGCTTCCAGGCGATTAGGCATGCTGTACACCAAATTTCGGAGCCGGTGCTGAGGAATACCTTCCCATTCCTCCACCAGTGCTTGTATGAGCTCGGGAAGCGTGATTGGTGGGGGGTTTCGACCTTTCACGCATCTCTGAAGCTCGTCCCTGGCGTGCTCGATGGGGTTTAAGTCCGGGCTTCGCGCTGGCCACTGCATGAGTTCGATACCGACCTCTTCAAGGTAGTCATGTACAATTCTGGCGGTATGGGGACGCGCATTATCATGCATTAATATGCCATGCCGGTCCATCCTGGCCATGAAAGGACCTACATGTTCATTGAGGATCTCTTCCACGTACCTCTCTGCATTTAGAGTTCCATTTTGAATGAGCACCAGCTCGGTGCGGGCCTCAGCAGAAATCCCAGCCCAAACTTGTACGGAGCCTCCACCGTACGCCACTTTTTCCTCCACACACGCTTGATGGAAGCGCTCCCCTGGTCTTCTGTACACCAACTGCCTACCATCATGCTTATAAAGCATGAATTTAGACTCGTCCGTGAACATTACCCTAGACCAATCGTCTAGTGTCCAGTTTAGGTGTTCGCGCACGTATCTCTGTCTTGCAATTCGATGTCCCCGTTCCAGTTTGGGGCCATTTGCGGGCCTCAATGGTTTCAAATTTGCTTCAGCAAGACGTCTTCTTACTGTTTGAGCGCTTAAATTGCCACCTCCAAAGCGAATAAAGTGAGTTTTTAGACCAACAGCAGTTTGAAAACGATTTCGGAGCATTGTAGCCACCAGTTGTCTGTCTTCCCTGGCCGTTGTGCATCTTGGTCTGCCATTTCCTGGTCTTCTAAGGTGTGATCCGGTCTCTTGGTACCGCTGGACTACCCGCTGAACAGTCGACAAAGATACACCAATGTTTCTGGCTGTTTCACGCTGGCTCCGCCCAAGTTCCAAAAAAGTTAGGATTCTGGTACATTCCTCTAGCGTGACTGCCATGCTTCACCTCACAGAATAATAATTATGCACGTGGAAGACGTTCACGATAATTTTTTTTGTGGCAGAATAGAAATGGAAAGCATCCATAATGACATGAAACAAAAATTTTGTTTTTAAAAATAGTCATTTTTTTAAATTTTGTTTTTCTAATGAAGTTTTTTTTCATCAACCAGTTTAAATAATATGCTATTAGAAGCGCAACTAAAAAGTCTTTATTCTGTTTTTTATTTCATTGATCTAGCTTTTACAGTTCTGGAGGTATTTCAATTTTTGTGACTGACCCGTAATTTTTGGAACCGAGTGTAAATAAATAAACAATAAAAAAAAAAGAAATGCTTCTTAACTCCTAATTATTGCAAAAAGTGAGCAAATTTCATGTATACTATTAGGACTTACCTGTGACTATCCCTGACAGGTAATCTTTTACTTTCTAGATATATAAATATGGGGAATGAAGTCGTGATACTATGCATGTGTATAATACATATTGTATTCTCACATAGAGCATAAAGGAACCTATTTTGAGAAAAAAAGGATTTCGAAAAATAAGCAAAAATTACATGGCGACATCTGTTTTCGTTTAGAAGAGGTTAAAATGAGCAGAACAGCTTGGAATCATTTGAAACTCTTATCGTTTTCTCTTTGTAAAGACGCAAATCGTTATGTGTTAATGTGATACTGAACCACTTTTAACTGTGCCCTCTAAACAAGTTAACACCCGGGTGTTTTTATGTCAGAGCGTGTATCACTTGAAGTAGCTTAGCACTTAGCTTAGATATAATATAATTACATTGTCAACTTGACTCTTTAATGGGGTTCTGTTTAGGTCAGTATATTTTTATTTTCTCAGAGTGAATAAAGTCTGGCATTAAGAGGAGGTTACCGGTAGGGCGCTAAAATAGCCAAAATAGAAGTAAACGAAGTTTACTTCTATTTTGGCTATTATATCATCAAACTACATGACTTTTTGTACACATGATCAATACACTGGCTTAGCTAAACACGTGGTCAGTTTTTTTTTTATTATTTGGTAACCATATAATTTTATAAGAAACTAACGCACCCACGGGTCTACTGTACTGATCATTGTGTACAAAGGAGATGTTTCATGAATGTACGGAGCTTGGGCCTGCACTATGTACAGTATATATAAATTTAGCTAAGCAATATAGAAACCATTTGTTATTGTTTATTTTCCATAATATTACTTCGTGTTAGTGTACATTCAAGATTATCTTCGCCAAAGAGAGCAATCACACACAAGGAAATCACACAAAGAACCAGTTTTGTTGAGCGTCAATGACACTCAACAAAACTGTCAGTTGTCAAAAGTCACTCGACTGTCATGGCTGCTCTAAAAATCGGGTGACCATATTAAAAAACTCATAAATAAACATTTTTGTACCGCTGTATTTTGCTTCAAATTAATATAATTGTATTTTTATGAAAATCCCCTGATTTTTTATATTTTTCTGTGTAGCGTACTTAGAGCAGGCCCAGGATGAAACATCTCCTTTCATGGAGTTTGAAGAAATAATAGCCAAATTAGAAGCCAACTTCGATCGCGTACAAAATGGCGTAAGCACCCTTTTGCTAGCTACCGCTGACCTCCTCTTATGTCTCTTAGAACTGACATTCATTCTGATCCGAAAGGTCCAATCAAATCTACTAGCTGGCGAGACCAATGAGTTTTTCTTTGTGTTTGCAGTTTGCCTATTTACCATCTCCTCAGCTAAACACACCAGCGTGTCCTTAAAGTTTGAATGTGTTGAGATCTTATATATATATACATTCTGAACTAGGCCTGTGTGTGGTTGTGGTATATCAATCCAGAGCAGGCATGTACCTCAGCAAAGGGAATTAAGGATGATGATTATCCGTGCCAATCTGCTCCTCCCCCTCCCCCCTATTCCCTAACTGAAAGTCACTCGGTAACTAACGTTTGACAAGTATGAAATGGCCATCAATTGCTCAACTCACCTTTTCAATTGATGGTAATTTTATTTCTCATACGTTAGTCACCGAGTGACTTTCAAGTTAGGCTGACCGTGGAATCCGTGTGATAAGTGCCATGCTGTGTCCAGCCCCCTAATACCCCCCCTGGTGGTTTCACTGGTATGGAAAATATCAGTACCAGATGGTTACCCCTCCATCTTCCGTGGATATCGTAAAATACAACAATGCAGGCGGATTGGTGACCGCATTATTCATGTTGATTACTCAGGTGGATGCTGCCTTACCCCTGATATGTAATCCCACACCAGGGGTTAGGCAGCAGCAACCACCTGAGTACTCAACATGAATACTGCAATCACCAATCCGCCTACCAAGCGTGGTGTTTTGGCAATTACCCCATTGTATTTTATGGGGGAGGCCTACTCCTTTCAGCAGTTGACGTCTGAAAGCATGATGATGATGATGTTGATGATCGAATGTAACGTAATGTAATGATTGCATTTTCCGCCATGCATAAATTTAAAGTATTTTGCATGCATTCGTAGCAGATAACAGTTTGGCATGTCTCAGGTAACGAAACCTGTTGGAAATTCTTCCTTTGTTCAGTGATATAACGTCCGATCTATAAATAGTTTATCTAGGGACATTTGTACAGATGGTTGGCTTTTTTTCCAAAGTCATCGCGTAAACAACACGTGCCTTGAGTACTTCTTCCGCCCACAGTGTATATATCAAATTATGATTATTAACATAATTCTTCGCACAATCCTCATTCATATCATGGCCACTACCATACTAGCTAATTCTGTATTGTTTATATGTATTTCCAAGATTCATTTTATGTAGTGATGTAGGTTATGTTATACAGTATCCAGTAGGTAGATTTGTATTAAACATTAGCTGGTTTCAGACAGGGCCTGCCCGAGTGACATCACGAACGTTGAAGTCGAATATACTAAATATATTATGTAAATAAATAATTAATTCATCAGCAAACTAAAATATAAAGAAATAGTTATACTACACAGTTATCAACAAAATATAATATAAAAGTACTCTGAGGTCTGTTAGTAGTAGTTATAGTACTCTCCTTGGTAATACAACTAATTCAAGTAGGTAACCCTATAAGGCCTATAAGAAAATACAAACGAAATAGTTTATCTATATCGTCGCAAACTATTTAAAGATAGCCCAACTAATCCAAATGATGGAAGCGTCCGCGCCGCCCGTCGCGTCGTCCCCAAAACGCATGTAAAATAAGTCACGCGTAGTTTTGTAAGAAAAACTTGTATCTACTTTTGAAGAGTATACTGAATTAATCTCAAATATAACTTGTCTGCTAGAGATACCGAGAAACGTAGGTAACTAGGTACTTAGATAAAATCCGCTAAAATGAGTTGCCAAGCCAGTCATAATCGCAAGTAAAAAAATAACCACTTCAATATATCATCGGAATCACACTACCATGTGGGTGGACCATTTTTACCCAGAAGATTACGAGCTTAAACCCTTGTAAAGGACCTTTACACGACTTTGAGCTCTATTGCATTTTGCTACGCGGAGGCGAGCGCAAGACATAATTTACGCAGTTTTAAGGATACAATTCCGGTCCTTCCTACGTGTTTTTGTGTACAAAGGTTGTACAACAGGGGACTGATTCTATATTTTGACAAGCAATGAGGGCTTTTCATCTTCGATTAAAAAGAAAAAAAGTAGTTCAAATTGGTTTGATAGATGGCGCTGACTCAACTGTATCAATAAAGATTGTCTGTGGTGCACGCGTACAAAACTATTATTCTAAGTAGTCTGTGGCTATTAGTCATGATATTCTGTTTGTGATTGCTTCTTGAGTGTGCGCTAGTGATTTCGTGGTGTTTTTAGAAGTAGGCAAAAATAAATACTTATGTACCACGTAACGAAAATTATTTCTACGTTGTCGATGTCACTTAATTTTGACACTTGACAGTTACGTTACAGAGCAGCGCCATCTATTTTCAATGCTGAAAGCATGATTTGAAACGGCCGTGAAAACCCCTCATTGACACAGACGTATGAAGTAGTGTAAATTTAAAAAAACTTAGAATCAGCTCTCTGACCACACAAATCGTCATCTTACTCGAATGTACAATGTAGAACCCTATTGGTTCGAGATACTGGATTCACGCCCACGTTTCTAGAACAGGATTTACCTGTAGTAATCCTGATGCAAACGCATGATGAAAATCGCGACATAAAATGACGGTCCAATTCCATGGTATCATCTCGAAGGAAACAACTGAAAAGCTCTTTGAGTTCTGATTTTAAATAAAATTATCAATAAGGTATTACTATTTTTAACTTGGAACTACCATTACTTTTTTTTTTTATGTTACGCGATTACTCCACCAACTATGCATGCATTGATTTTGATGATTCTTTTTTTGTTTAGTAGGTCATACTTCAGAGATGGTTCCATATAAATTTTATCGAAATTAATTTAGCGCTTTTTAGAAGAAGTCAGCTTTTGTATTTTTTTTCTAAAAACGAATTATTCTCCTAAAACAACAAAGTGCTTCGTACACAAACAGTGATAAAATGTAATGAACAATTTAACGTAAGAAGCTTTATTGTTATTGATGAAAACATTAATTGGAAATCTTTGAGTAGGCTTTTCTTTAGAAGAGTTTTCTTCACAATATCTTAGCAACATCCACTTCAAAGTAACGATAATAGTATCTACCTATTTAATTTCACATGTTTGCTTGTATATATTGGTCTTTGATTATATACACACTAGATAGAGTTTCGTCCTGCAAACACTACAAAAGAAACAGGCCAGCCTTTGCTAGCGCGTGTGCGTGTCTACACACACAAACATGCGCGCAGCTTTGTCTTACACTCGCGTCACGTCATTGCTTTTGTGTCTGTTTGCGTGCGTAAAGATAACAGCTACTGTCATATTTCCCAATTTATTGGGAAAAACTGACTATGTTCGGGTAAGTAAGTTTTGCCGGTTACTAGAAAACAAACAGTGGAATCTGTTGATTTTTTACAGAATGGAGATAGATAGACTAGCGATATTGTGATTATGTCGAGCGTGTGGGAAAAAAGTCAATAAAAAACAAACTTTGTTTTTTTTATAATATTCACCCAGTGACTGTGAACTATAGGATCATTAGGTATTCTGAAAAAACTGAAAAAAAAAACGTTTCAGAACACCTCTAGTGGCATTAGACAAAGATGTGTGGTGAATGTTGTTCTACTACTCTGATGGTCTCGTGAAATGAGAAAAATCAGAGCTGTAGGAGTTAGTCAAACTTTAATAAGAGCATCTTTGTCTAAGGCCACTAGAGGTATTCTGAAACGTACCCGTACCTGGAAAAAGAAAGAGGGAGGCCATTTTTTTTTGCGATAGTTTTATTAACTTAGGTATGTATCAGATTACTTACAAATTGTATGAGAAAACATTTTATTAAATTTGACTAACTTCTGCTGCTCAGATTTTTTTCTTCCGCTACAGTTCGCTAACAGTTAGCTGATATTTTTTTCGACGCTTTTGTGTCATGAAGCTCTATCTAGTGTGTATATAATCAAAGATATTGGTCAAATCTTGCAAACGATTTTTTATCATCAGCCTGACTTCCTGCGGCGCTTATAATAAAACATTTAAACATTACATAAACAACAAAACAAACATTAAACATTTTAAACATTTTGATCAGTTCTAATTAAGTATTAACTTTATCTTTATCAGTATATGGCGGAAGTAGATTACTACATTTAATTTTGTCAACAATCCGGGAATAACTATTCGTGGGGTGAAGTACGAACGCATTTAAAAATTAATTGTCCGTGTAAATTAGAAAAAGCAATTGATTCACAGTAAGTACCTAGACACCTAGTTAATGTAATGTATCTAATTGTCTTGCGTCGAATTCAAATACACCATTAAAATGTTTTATAGAACTAAAGCTGACCTAAAACTTGGAAAACAGAACAAAAGGTACAGAAATAGTTCTGCGAAATAGGGATAGAGGAATAAGAATAAAAAAACAAAATAGATGAAGATACAAATAAAATGGACAAGTGCGTGCGAGACTCGCGTTCTGAGGGTTCCGATCTAGGTACCAATAAATATATATATTATTTCGAAATCATCAAAGCCTTTTTCGAGTTTTAGCCACTTTTTCCTACATGAGTGTGTTATTACTGGAAGAAAGCGTGAGTCGAGTTGGCCGTGGAAAGCAATGAAAAAGCGGCGATGAGCTTATCAATAGTCATGTTTATATTGCTGCGACTGTGTAACCCAGGGTGAAAAGAGGACCTTTGAGGCTCTACCTACCCCTTCGGGGAAAAAGGCGTGTGATTATATAAAATAATATACACTGGCCTCCAAAAAAATCGACCCACCTACGTTTTTTCGCAAAAAAGTGTCCCATGGGTTTTTACTGCAATCGATTGATATTTTTTATGTTGATAATGAAAAAATGCAATTATGGGGTTGTAAAAAACCTAAAAATCTCGCGTGGTACGGTATATTTTACATAAAAATGTGTTATGATAATGAAACCATAACATTTGGCAAAATTAACGATTTTACTTTAAGTGGCAAAATTTATGTTTTTTGACATTTAAAAACATTTTCGCTTCACCTTAGTATGGGATGTTTCCTCCTCTTGCTTTAATGACTGCTGCCATACGCCGATTCAGCGAACGGATCAGCTTTTTGATGTCTTCTTGGGGTATCTGTTCCCATTCTTCCGTTAATGCGGCTTCCAGCTGATCTAACGTCTCTGGAACTGGATTTCGGGCTCTAACTTTCCTTTTTATCTGGTCCCAGAGATGTTCGATCGGATTTAGGTCCGGACTATTGGCTGGCCACTGCATAACTGGTATGCCAACCTCCCTAAGATATCCGGTTACAATTCTGGCGACGTGTGGTCTTGCGTTATCATGCATGAGCTGGAAATTTTCGCCAATATATCCCGCGTATGGCATTACATGAGGTTCCAGAATATCCGTTATGTAATTTTCAGCATTAACCGTACGATTCCGAAAGAAAACCAGCTCCGTACGTCCGGTCAAAGAGATGCCTCCCCAAAACATTGTAGAGCCTCCTCCAAACCGGACTGTTTCTCTTATGCAGCATTGAGCATAACGTTCTCCTGGTCTTCTCATAACGTTACGACGTCCGTCAGAGCCTACAAGGGACATTCGGCTCTCATCACTGAACAGAACTGTCTCCCATTGACCAAGATCCCATTGGATGTGTTGCCGAGCAAATTCTAACCTTGCTTGCCGATGAGATGCAGTGAGTTTTGGTCCCGTGGCAGGCTTGTGTGGTTTCAGGTTTTGCTCCCGAAGTCTTCTTCTCACCGTATTCTCACTTACAGCCACTCCACGAGTGTCTCTCAGCCTGCCCTGCACATCAACAGCAGAAAGATGCCGATTTCTCAAGGAAGTCAAGGCAATAAAACGGTCATCCGTCGTGTTTGTGACACGTCCTCTTCCAGATCCTGGTCTCCGGCGGTACTCTCCCGTCTCTAAGTATCGTTTATAAACTCGACGCACTGCTGATCGACTCAAATTTAATTTTCTTGCCACATTTCGCTGACTTAGCCCTTCACGAACGAGAGCTACCACTTGAGCGGCTTCTGCTTCAGTTGTATCCATATTTTATGGTTGGCAACAAATATGATTGTTCTAACAAAAGATTAAATCACTACGATGCACGGTGAATGAATATGCCGCGGCAAAAGTTCGAAATAAACTAACCTTGCACTCTATGCAAAAGTCATTAATTTTTTATCAGTGCTTTTAAAATGTTACAAATACCCACAATAGCACTTGTATTCGTCTAAAACAATGTCAACTACACTACTCAGATGTTTATTTATAAAGCATAAGCAAAACATACCAATATGTCAACGCATACTTAAGATAACAACTTTGTTACTCAAAATTAGCGGGTGGGTCGATTTTTTTGGCGGCCAGTGTAGTTATATAATTTAATATGCATTCCATTTTTCATTCCATTTTGGGGGCTAAAATGTCCAAATGCCTCAATTTTAGAATTTTTCCCCTTTATTTGTTTCTCAAAGCCTGGAAGTACCCTAGAGATTATTAACATTTGCGATTTCCTTATATAATAAAAAATTCATTTTTTAATACATTGTGTTTTTTACGGTACTATAAAATCACATAGCTTTATGTTTGGTCTAAATTTCATGTTGATACCCTAAGCCGTTTCTGAGGAAAAGGGTCTTGACAGACAGACAGATTGACAGCAAAGTAATCATAGAAGGGTCCCGTTTTGCCTTGTTGAGGTACGCAACCCTAAGAAATAATGGTTGCAGCCGTATACTTTCTAGACAATAGTTACTTTAGATTCGATACAATCAGTCTTTAAAAAGCATGAAGCATCGATCGTGATGATGCCATTAAAATATCTATGGAAGAGATAAATTATATTATTACTTATCTAGTTTTTGGCTGTTCCCGTTTTATGAGAGTATTCGGTTGAGTTTAGTCTTGTGAAACAGTTATGCCGTGGTGTGTCCGGTCTAGAACAGACCCCTCCCTCTCCTCCCGTGGATGTCGTTAAAGCTGACTAAGGGAATTACAGGGCCTAGCCAAACGGCATTCACTTCGAATCATCCATTTCTACAGTCGTAATACAATACAATAGACCACGTGACATATCGATAGCAAACGTCAATCCCATACATTTTGGACTTTTCTACTGGCTTCATCGCTATTAGAATGTTACGATGTCTAAGCTAAGGCCTCAGGGCTTCCGGCCCTGCGATCACCAATCCGCCTGCTAAGCGTGGTGGTAATGATAAACTCCACCAATATGATAAGCATTCTATGAAGAGAGCTATGTCCAGCAGTGGACTGCTACAGGCTGATGATGGTAATAATGAAGCATTTATATACATCGCGATCGAGAAAATTCTTTAGAACATTAGAGATAGTCTTGGCGATTTCTTTTAGCCACGATGTGCCATATCAAAAGCGCTAACTGTATAAATACCTATAGACAGTTATGGTATATTTTATCGATACTTCACTGATTGGGGTTGATGCCTATTTTTACGATACTCGTATCGAATTCACATTTTGTTGATATGATTGAATTTTTATGAGGACTCTCTCGATAATATTTCCACCTCTGAATTATTTATTGTGGGGTTCGGCCACTGTATCGACAAGGGAAATGACTGTACTGTTGTCTATATATACTCATACTACTACACTATATATGTCTATTATACTATTATACTCTTATATATTTTAAAATCAACTTTATATGCACCAGCAGTTGTAAACTTGTCTTGGTTTGTAGTGTATCTTTAAACTGTAATGGAATGTGCTAGAAAATATTTACATGCACAAACTTTGGCTCCCTCTTCCCTTTACTAATGTATTGATCAGTGGAACTCTTTCAATACCTATGTCAATTCTAGTTGGTTGTCTAAAACAACATTATTGCTGTATCTTCTCTGATGCAAGGCACTTAACCAAACCAATTGTATTTTCTAGAGGTATTTACCATTATTTAGATTTTTTGACCTCTTTTAATGGTCGTTATTATCATTATCATTAGCTAGCTTAATCGCACTCATTATTAATAATAACCTTTAATTACTCGCTTAATATACTAGGTCTTATTCTATTTTTAAAGCATTTTTCGTAATTTTATACTGTTGGAAGACTTTCTATAAAAGCATTCACCAATGATTAGATCCTGTGAACTTTGATGTTACTAATAGATTCGTGCCCTGTAATCTTATAAAAGGGATTCTGAAACTTTTTTACTTGGTTCATTATCATCATCAGCCTGTTGAAGTCTACCGTTGGGCATAATAGGCCTCTCCTCTAAAATGTCACGACGATCGGTTTTGTGCCGCCTCCATCCACTGACAATCACTGCACACTGCAATCTTTGTAATGTCTTTAGTCTATTGAAAGGAGGGCCTTCCTCTACTGTGTCGTCCGGTTTGTGGTCGTCAGTCGAGAACCTTTATTGCTGTCAGTTCTGTGAGCTATATGACCTGCCCATTGCCACTTCAACTTGCTTATCACAAGGATCATTTTGAATCGTCTTATAAATTAAAATTATTCCTGTTCTCTTTCTGAGATCTGAGAGTTATGTCGGTAATCTTTAGTTTACTTGGTAACGGTAATGTAACTAACAGTATCATCTTCGTCAAACCGTCTCCAAATATATTTCTATTTCTCTGTTCGATTCTCATTCTTGATTTCAGTATCTCCGATCAGCTGGAAGTTACCCAATCCATTATCTGAATTACTTCACGCGGAAAAACGATTCACTCTCACGGACCATAATAGTGTTATAAATGGATTAGTGTCATGAGTTCTCTATGAATGATATACCTATTATATAAAGATCAATCGCAATCATGATTAATATCGGTTTTCATAACTTATTTAACACGACTAGGTACTTAAAGTATTATTGCCTAGGTAATCTATGCTACTATATGACATAAACAACATAACACCCAACAGTCACATACATAGGTCTTGATCCCACACTAGGATTCCCTGAGTCTTGGGTATCAGGAACTATTAGTACCATGGTATCGGAACAAATATTTGCAGATCATGCATCAACTAAACATTTGTCCCGCTACGGGAATCGAATCCATTTGCGTCTTAGCTATAGCTATTTGCCTGCCACGCCACGGGAAAGTTGTGAAAAAACGATTTAAGTGGGTAGATTGATACAAAAGCTACGATAAATATTGCTACATATTTAAAAATTGACAATTAACTGTCAAATAAAGCTAAATCGCCGTGTCTACATAACTATCGTTTATTTATCCAACAGGATCCCAAAGCAATTCCACCACCTAAGTCCACTACTGGACAATGCCCTCCTATAGAATGTGACGACGAACGGTCTTGAGCTGCCTTCATCCACTGACTTCCCGCCTTCAAAATGTCTTTGGTCAATCGAGAGGGATCTTCTGTTGTCCAGTTCGTGATCGCCACACTCAAGAACTTTAATTCCCAACGGAACAATCCATCGATGCTGCTAACTTGACGCTGGATCTTTTGCAGCTATACGAAGTCGCAAAGTTATTTACTGAACAACAGCAAATAAGGTGTACTACCGTTTATCAAATGCTACCACCGTTACATCTGTCCGGAGATGCAACGGTACGCCTATTTCACACTTGGCAGACCATTGAGGAGTTCCTCAATAGCTGTGTGCTGTATGGGTATAATTCACGTGGCTGGTTGGGACCGATCATAGATTATCTCGCCTTAACAACTCATCAATCTATGTAGTTTCATGTTTATGACGACTATCTAAACTGGCGTGTAATTAGTGTCACTTAGAAAAACCACCATACCTCCCAAACTATGAAAGATATCGATTTAGAATAAAAATTGAAATAGATTTCATATGGCATTAAATAACCCGGAGATAATTAATTTAAATGACAATTACAACATACACTATAACTAAACGCTAAACATTGGCTTGCAGACTGTACAATACTTCAATAGCAAGTTCGTCACAGGATCTATTGGTAACATCAAAGTTCACAAGATCTTTCAGTAGTGGCGGCCACAAACCAGACGATACGACGCAGTGTGGCCCGACATTTTGAAGGTCGCGGAAATTTGGTTGATGGTGGCGGCTCAATTGTTCATCGTGGTATTCATTGGGGCCGATAATGATAATAACAACTATAATAACGTTTTTGGTCTTCTCTCAGACCACTAGTTCTCCTGACTAATAAGTCATATCGGAGTCATCATCATCTCCCCCTGCGCTTATCCCACTTAGGTGCTGGGATCGGCACAACATGTTCTTTTCTTCCATTCTTCTCTATCTCCCATCGTATCAGTACACAGCACACCTTTCCTACACATGTTATCTTTCACACAGTTCATCCATCTCTTTTCGGGCCTGCCTTCTACTCTTGTGTCCATCCATACATATCATACATATTCATCACTCTTGTTACATGGCTTTCTTTCCTCCGCATAACATGCCCATACCACGCTAACCTTTTACTTCTCATCTTTTCTACTGGCGCTACTTTCAAACTTCTGATGTACTCATTTCTTATCTTATACAACTTTGTCTCTACACATCCATCTAAAAATTCGCATCTCCGTGGCATGCACTCTTCTTTTATCCGTCGCCTTGGTAGCCCAACACTCAGATCCATACAGATCACACATCTCAGATCTCAGATACGACAGACCTGATGGTCGTCTTGTAGATTTTTACCGGAGTATAAATTATTATCATTTATAGATATCATCTGTTTTTCTTCAGGATTTTCAGGTCCAATTACGTTTTCAAACAAGACATCGCCGTCGTTACTATTTTTATCCCCTATTTTTTTCCCCTTTCAACAAAAACGAATCGATTTATTTGCTCTTCTTCTGTTAATTGGCAACGCTCTTTGTGCATCGCCTTTCAAAGAGTAAGCGCGCCCAGGGCAATCTGTGAAAAACAAATTAAAGCTAATTTTAAGGGTTTCGTAGCCTATAGGCAAAAAACCGAACCCTTATGTTTTCGTTTTGTCCATCTGCTGGTCTACCCGTAGGTCACGGCCATGTTACTCGAAGACTGTTGGCAAAAAAAAGAAGAAATTTAGAAAGTGGGTTATTCTATGAACAGCTAGGTATAATATGATAAAAAAGTGGTGTGTCACATGTAACTGAAGGATGAAAAAAAAATTACAATTAATGTATAATTCATGATTCCGGGACTGGGTAGTTAACGCAGTAAATGCTTGTATATATTATATAATTATGTATTATGTTTATAGAGGTCTATGTATAATATAGCAACCGGGATCTAAACGCACAATCTTAGGCTCAGATTTTGGGGTCACTAGCCGCATAACCCATTCCAAACCGAATTAAAACCGAATATAAACGTTTCCTAATTTGTTGAAACGCTTCCCCAAGAGCTTGTTAATCACTTCACTAATTACTATAACTTTCCCTGATTTAGTGACGCACTATAGTAACTTTTTCCCAAACTCTTCCTTTCGTTGCAACTTTTACTGGCTTTGCGACTTTCTTCACATAAGGTCCACTGTCAACTAAATCGTCGATATAGGAGTCATCCTAATCATCATCACCAGACTGTTTACGTAAAATGTTAGTCGAAGCTTTCCCTAATGAAAAAATAGAGAATATGTCATAATCATTTGCACGCTTGGCAGGCGGATTGATGATCACAGTTTGGAGTTAATTACTCAGCTGCTGTGCCTATCCTCTGGTGAAATCCTTTAGTAAGCTTTTACCTCATCCACGGGACGAGACGGAGGGTTATATTATTAGGCTATAAAGGAGCTTTGCTGATTCCTTTTCTGGAAACACACGCAACGACTGGTATGAATGTAGCGTTGGGAGTACGAAAGAGATTGCCACTTCGTCGATAGAAATGACAACAAATATAGAAGCTACAACCTGGCTGTGTCCAAATGAACCGATTCTCAGTATTGTTTATATTAATTTTATATTGTTAACTTAATAAGATTTATAATTGATTATTTGACATATCTAAGTGCATGTATGTACATGTGTAAAGAGGAAAGAAATAACTATGACTATGACTATGGCTCATAGCAACATATATACGTTATGTAGATGCTACAGTGTATATCGGGCTTAAGTCTTGACTTTCGTCACGTTAACCTTATTTTGGCGTAAACAAGCCATCGTTTTCTTTTCATGGGAATCTTGATGTTATCTGCTATTGTTTTATTATGATCATCAGATATCTGCATGCCTTCACAATGTTGATGCGCAGAGAGCCTGCGAGGTTTTCGAACTTACCTACATGTTATTATTCTGTTGTCCCAGGTTTTAGAGTTTGTTAGGTTTAAGGATAGGTATGCTAGGTTTGGTAGCCTAGGAGAAATTGTTTTCAGCGATACAGCATTTTACACTATTTAGGTAGCGCACTACGTATGTATATTTTTTGTTACAATTTATCCTTGTGTATATAGAAGTGTTTATCTATATAGATCTCCTTTTTTTCTTAGTCACCCTGTTTGCTCTAAAAAGAGTGTGGGGAAGTGTGTGTTCCAGTGTGGAGAAAGGATTCAGTTGCTCTCAAAGCAGACTCCTTTCAAAGAGAGGAGAAAGGTAAGTTTGCCTGATAGAATGTTACACAATCGCCTGTTGGCTAAAGCCTTTACAAGTTCCAAATATCTTATCAGCGGATTAGAAATGATTTACAACCATAACAGCTTCTTACTATCAAGTATCGTTAGTAGATAAGTTCAATGACCTATCTTATCTACGCTTACTTATCCAGACTATATGGTCCCATTAGGTAGTACTCATTCAAAGGACAAGATTATTTCTATCATCATCAGCCTTTAGAAGTCCACTGCTGGACTGCCTCCCCCATAGAATACCATGACGAACGGTCTTGAGCCGCCTCCATCCACTGACTTTCTGTGACTTTTATAATATTGTTCATCCATCTAGGGGGAGATCTTCCTATTCTAGAACCTAATAATGTTCATCTTTCTTTATTATTTATTGTACACACACACATATTATACCTACATAATATGAACATAATATGGCCTTAATCCTAAAAAGAGTTTTCTTCCACCAAACCTCTGAGCCTAAAGAGTAGTGACAAAATAAGGTAGGTTGTTAGTTTGTTAGTAGTAGAACTTCTTGTGGAAGAGTTCGTCCAGGGAAGTACTACCACCGTACCTATTTCTGCCGTCAAGCAGTAGTGTTCGCATTGCTGTGTTTCGGTTTGAAGGGTACGGGTGCCGGTGAAATTACAGGCACATGAGACTTTTCATCTTTATGTCTCAGGGTCGGCAGCGCGCTTGTGATGCCTTTGGTGTTGCAGGCGTCCATAGGCTACGGTAACTGCTTTCCATCAGGTGGGCCGTATGCTTGTCTGCATGCCAAGTAGCATAAAAAAAAAGGTTCGTCGTACACATAAAAAGAAAAGTTAGACACAAAAAAAACATGATAAATAAATTAAATTAAACACACTTAAACATAGATAAATATATATATATATATATATATTAAATAACAAATAATAATCATTAGGTTAGGTAGGAAATATATTATTTTATTAGGTGCATCTATGATGAACTCATAGATGGACTTATTCTTCACAACCATGAGCAAGAGCGCCTTGGAGTATAATCATAATCACTGAATAGCTAACAATGAAAATACATGACTAGAGTTCCTGAAATAGCAATCCTTATTCCTGTGGCAGTTGTATGACATCATTTAATTTAACCTTTAATTCTCAGGATAAGACGAAGTAACATTGTTAGACGTTGAGTCAGCTAGGAAATAGGACAATATTATTGTTTTTTTAGGGTTCCGTGCCTCAAAAGAAACCAATGGAATCATTATAGGATCGGTCAGGTGTCTTGTCTATTACAGCATATTTTGTCGGAATCTACCGAAACAAACTTGGTACATGTGTTATAGGGTTAAATGACCCAATCACGGACGTATAGCGTAAATAAACGATTTCGACGAACTAAACGCAAACTAGAAAATTTGAGGAAGAACTTGTGTCAAATGTATCTTGTCAATATCAAATGACACAACTTGCTTCGAGAAATACCATTAATACTTTTATATTTTTTTAAATGCTTACTTTAAAATAAATTTAAGAAAATATGCAAAAATTTACCATTCTCTTCCTAATCTTCGGAAACTACTGAGCCAAAAATTTGGAGACCAGCACATGATGTAGGTTTGCCTAGAACTATCACGATTGGTAACAATGGTCTTCTTTGGGCCACATGGTTACATAAAAGTGGTTTCTGGTCTGCAGAGTAACCAATAAAAAGCCGGTGATACGAATTTGTTAAAGTAATTTATTATTACTTAAGTATATTATTTTTAATTTATTTATTTATTTATTTTTACATTTTATCAACAGCAAATACTAGGTATTCATGAGTCATTACAATCCTTCCCGCTCGGCTCAAAAGACAGCTTGGGACAAAGCAATTTCCAAATCTGGTCTCAAAAGTCTTTAAATTCCCATGGGATACGCAAAATCGTAAAGAGAAAATTCGTATTAAATATGTGATGATTCACTAATACGTTTAATTGGTCTAATAGTTACTATTGTGGCCTAATTGTACGAAACCCTCTCCACGAGAGTCCGACTCGTACTTGACCGGATTTTTGTTATAATTCTGTTCTGTCCCGGGGCCATGTTTCGCTTCAACATCTTGATTTGGTACAGTCATATATACTATTATCGCAACTATACCTCTACCGCTTCTAATGATCCGAAATGCTTCAATTAAAATTAGGTATTACCTTCTAGTACCTACTGGTAATAATATTAATTGAAGCATTCCAGTTCAGTGTCCTGTGGTCTGCAGTTTGCCAGCTTTAGATTAAATTATTCTGATGGCTAGATTTCAGAGCTAGATATAAGTACGGCTAGCACAGGCTGACTTAACGTTAACGATAGCGAGTCGCTAGCGAGACGATAGTTAATGTCAAATATTAACCAATCAAAATACAAAGATTTCAAGATATCTCGATGTCATTGGCCAATATTAATAAAAATTTAATGGATCTATTAGTAACATCAAAGTTACAGGATCATAACCACAGGATCTATCAGTAACTACTCTGATACTCTAGTGTTTTGATAACGTTAGTCACAGCCTGTGCTAGCCGCACTACTTTTTATTAGATCAAGACTTGCCTTGGCATCATCACCATATTTTCATAAATCGTTCTATTATGATACCTATCTACTGTTTTCTAAAATACCTTTTGTATTTTACATCAACATGAGCGAGCGTGAGCTGATCAACATGAGCCCAAATACTGCCAGGCTACTATTAATCATCGAGGAGTTCCATTGTCCACCATCATCACATCAGCTCGCCGTCACCATAATATTGTATTGTCATCTGAACTTGACAGGTATGCAAAAAAAACAGCTCAATCGGTTAAAGATAACTGATTTAAAATTCATTTGAAAGATTCCACCTGGACAAACATAATTACATTACAAGTTAAATAAAAGCTTTTGAAAATATTCAAAATAAAGTTTGGATCATGTTTCGATCTAGTGTCAATGTCATAAATGGTATTCTCCTCAACTGACAATACAACACATAAATGTGATTATAACCTAGAATTATTTAGTAGTAGTAAGTAACCTCTACTTATCTCGGCCTTAGATAGACCGAACTAAACTCTAAGAACTATCTTGAGAACACAAAAAATTAAATTTTTCTATGAAAATTTTGAAATTGAAACTTGACTCCAAGTACGATTGATTGATGGGCCCTAGTGCTAACTAAATCGTTCTGAATACACTTTTAAGCGCCACCCACAAATCTAGAAGTCACTTTGTAAGTACATATTAACATGCAAAAATATATCCAGTTTAGAAAAACATTTTGAATTCACAGAAAGAAATAAAGGTTAGGAGTAATCCATCTATCCCTTGAATAATCCCCGGGACACTCCATCCATTACTGGGTGTGTCACACCACACCCAAGCCATCCTTCTTACTTGTATACCATTGTACGTATAATACTTATAGGAAAAGAAAATGTACTTTGTTCTATTGAATCCATGTTTTAAATTCTGGTAATTGCAGTGTATGCGTGACGAGAGAGTTGAATTATGGAGAATTATTTTATAAAGTTGTGCCCTGTTAATTGTGCCGTGTGAGTCCCACTCCGTCTCCTCCCGTGGATATCGTAAAAGACGACTAAGGGATTAAACAAGGGGGTGGGCAGCATGCACCTGAGTACACTCCACCAATACTGCGATAACCAATCCACCTGCCAAGCGTGGGGATTATGATAAATCCCCCCATTGTATTAAATTGGGAAGGCCTCGTCCAGCAGTAGACGTCTAACTCCACGCCACGGTAATCACCACGCTTGGCAGGTGGATTGGTGATCGCAATTTGGTGTTAAGATCTCAGATAGATACTGCTGCCTATCTCCTGGTGTAATCCCTTTGTAAGGCTTCTACTACATCCACAGGAGGAGAAGGAGTCTATTCTTAGGCTGGACGGATGTTGATCAGCTCACGGTTCCGACAACTGATTTAATAGAAGCTTGTTATGAAAAAACATTTTTCAAAAAACTTATTTAATACGAGACGGCTTCAGATATAAAATAAAAAAGCATTTTAGAAAAGAGTACATAGGTATCATAGAACGATTTATTAAAATATGGTGATGATGACAAAGGCAAGTCGTAATCTAATAAAAGTATTCAGCTACCAAGACGCTAGCGAGACGACCGCAAATATTAGAGTAGTTACTGATAGATCCTGTGGTTATGATCCGGTGAACTTTGATGTTACTAATAGATCCTTTTAATTTTTATTAAGGTGATTGCTCTCGCATGTGGCGCAAAATTCAAATTTTATTGCGTTTTTGCTCATTACAGCTCATCAACACTTCTTGAGACAGTAAAAACTGATTTTGCGAAAACTAGGAGACCTAACACACATGTTTTAGTTTATAGTTTCACATATAGATCATTACTTCAGCTAAGAATACTCTTCAATGATTTTTACAGTGTTTTTTTGGTTTAAAGGTATGCGTAGCTTAACTAATGATATTTATGAGATACTATCAATTAAAACATGTGTGCTAGGTCTCCTAGTTTTCGCAAAATCTGTTTTCTCTATCTCAAGAAGTGTTGATTAGCTGTGATTTACAAAAAACACAATAAAATTTGAATTTCGCGCCACATGCGAGAGCAATCACCTTAATATTAGCCAATGATATAGGGATGGTTTAGGTCCGTTTCGTCTGGTTCCCTGTTCGTCTGACTAGTTCATTCCCCGTTCGTCTGTTTCCCCGTTCGTCTGATGCCCCGTTCGTCTATTTCCCCGTTATAAGTGGCCAGTTGTTATCAATACAGATATGACAAGTATAAATATATCATCCTTTGTAGCTACCATTATATATTTAGTATTTTTAACCGTCTTCAATAAAGGAGGAGGTTTCTCAATTTGACCATTTATATTTTAGGCCGGACACATTAAAACAGCTATTGGTACTTTCATAGGTATAAATTTAGGTTATAAATGCAATACTTCACGTAGGATCACTGCGCTCGTCATCCTGAAACATGGAGATGAAAAGTCTCATGTGCCTGTCATTTCACAAGCACCTATTGCGAGCAATACTGCTTGGCGGCAGAAATATGCTTGGAGGTATTGGAAGGTCTACTACTAGGAAACTGTACTACTGTGTTCAGTACTGGTGCATACATCCTATTAGCCCAGTCACATGTCTTACTGTTGTAAATAGCACTGAAAACATAAAATGACTAATGGAAATTCCAAACGGTTCCAACTGATAAAAGTACACAGAACGAATTAACAGCTCAACTAAGCTATTTTAAAGTCGGATATAAAGTTAAACCGCTTCCTGCGAAGTTGGACAAGTTGTTAAATCTTAGATGCCTTCAATAGCTCCAATGTTGGTAGTAACTGGTTACACATCTATGGCTGGATCTGAATACGATTAGTGTTATTGGGATTTGATTTGGGGACATTAATCGATTATTTTACGACCATCTATCTGTCAGATGTTCAATATCTTTAACCTTTGTCATTTTCTACTAATACGAACGTGCCTATGCTAGCCTATCCTTCTTCGGCTATTCAAAGTTGCGGCGTTCATAAAACTGATTCATATACTAACAAAATCAACGATTCAATACTGTGAACTTCCTTTATTATCTCCTCCATTACCAGGTTTAAAGTAACCTGTTATTTCAAAAGTCTCAGGCAATATGTTATCGTAACTCAGGGTGCTAAAGCTACAATTGAAATGGCGTGGAATTGAACATTTCTGTAGTACTTACATGGCTCACCTAAGCAAATGGAGCACAAAAGACACCATAACATGAGGGCACAGCCATAGCTCTAAATAAATAACTGGTTCATTCCTTGTGCCCGGACACGTCTGTCGGTCTGTCGGTTTTCGTTGTGAAATATTAATACATATTTAGATAGATAGTTGCACACCAAACAAACATACAAAAGAAAAGGAAAAAAAAATTACGTACAATGGCCGGTCATATCGCTAAATGTGAGCTCTTCCAGACAACCTTTATATAGAAGAGATCGCGATTACAGAGTAAGGTGGCCTAATCACGGACGATATATTATATATTAAAGATACAATATCGCAAATAAACGAATTCTGATTTCGCGGGTTAATGCTAAAGGAAAAAGAAATAATAAATATTTGCAATATGTATGCATAATGACATTCCCATAGATTCAGCTTGATCGTCACTTATCTAGAAAACTGATACTGTGTTGAACTTCTTTCGTGCATATGAAGTAAACTAGATGTTGCAATTGGAAGCTGTGGCCCTGCCCCCTAAATTTAAAGGCAGCTTAATTAAATACCTCAGTTGGTTGTTCCAAAGGTTTGAACACGGGTTTAGGTGTGAGGCTTGATGTGGACATGTTATTAATAACAAATAGTTGTTTCTGAAAGGGGCTGCTTTAAATACATTTCGCGGTAGAGGATTGACGAAGGTCTGCGGTCACAGTTACGAGTATTTGTAGGTAGTGTCAGACATTTTCAGGAATAGTCGAAAAATAATGAACCTGAAGTTCCGAACGTTTTAGTTCAACGTTTTTTTTTGGAAAACCATTATATGAATGGTAATGAGTTTGCAAAGTCACGGAAAACATGAATATCAGTATTTGGGTCGAGCAGAGCTTCAACAATTAAGAAAAAACCAGTGTAACAATTTCGAGTGAATACATGACCTCAGACCAAATTTTGTTTTACCAAGGTATCCCTGTAAATAACATTTAATTCACACATGCTTAGGTATTAGAGGGTATACACAAGTGTTTTTGCCAACCTCTGTGGCGCGGCGGGCGAGTAGACGGCTGAGATGCAAGAGGTTGCGGGTTCAATTCCGGCTGCGGGTCAAATGTTTGTATGATCTGCAAATATTTGTTCCGGGTCTGGGTGTTATGGTACCATGGTACTCGTAGTTCCTGATACCCACGACACAGGGAATCCTAGTGTGGGATCATGACTACGTATGTGACTGTTTGGTGTTATGTTACGTTATATTAATTTAAAAAAAAAAAAATAGGATTATTTAACGACAATTCTTTGTCAGTAACATTTGTATGGTAGGTATTTGTGTTTGTAATTATAACATTTGTATGTGATTAAAATGGCCTTATTACCCTTGCCAAGTAGGCCGGCAGTAGTAATTGGTATTCGGAATGATAGTGGTACAGCAGTGCCAAAGATGTGGGTAGTGAACTAAAGACGGGCTGAAATGACGACTATTAAAAGTAACTGAGTAGTAAAGATATTAACATAAACATTACATAATACCCAACACTCACATACATAGTCCATCCCACACTAAGATTCCCTGTGTTATGGTTATCAGAAACTATAAGTATCACGGTACAACAACACCCAGACCCGGAACAAATATTTCGATCATGCAAACATTTGTATGTGTAATGTATTGTATTAAGTATATCAGTTATCTAGTACCCATAACACAAGCTCTGCTTAGCTTGGGGCTAGATAATGTTGTGTGAAATGTCCAGCATTTAATATAATATATATATATATATTTAATATATTTATAGATGGCAGGCTAATATTCTCACGGGACAAATAAATAAATAAATGCTATAAATGCTATATAATATATAAGCAAACGTAGGTCAATACTTACAATATTCGCCGTAGCTATTACCTTTTCACAGCAATCGATCAGAACCAGCATCCAGTAGCTTAAAGCTGTCTATCGTGACACGGTTCACTGGATGCAAAGCGCTGCAGCGCTAGAAGGCAATTGGCAAAATTCCAAAAGTTGACTCCAGCCAATACTGATGGTCAAACGCCAAAGCGCAGAGGTTTACCACCCGTCTGATCTAGAACAATAACTGAATAGTGAACCCACAAAGGAAACCAGCGTGGTACGCAAAAGTCCATGTCATGCAAAGATAAACCGATGACATTTTAAAAAGCCGCAGCATCCATGACAGTGGATGGAGGTGGCTATATTTTGAGTGTTTCCCAGTGGTCAGATTGGTGGTCAGACTAGTCTGGCCAACGGGAATTATTTTTCCCATTGGCCAGATTTATTTGACAGCTGGAAAAGACATAGAAAAAAGTACAATCTAAGAAAAAACTGTTTTGCATTTTATTATTTGTCATTTATATATTTATTATTTAGTTTCTGTGAAATTTATACCCATTATGTAACAATACGACCCCCCCCCCCTCTCTATTTATAAAATTAAGATCCATTTAGTAGGTATTATACCTATTTATTATTGTTTATTTAAACAATAGTAATATAATCTGAGAAGTCAAAGTCGAACGAAGTCAAAGAATCAAAAATAATGTGATTGACATTTCATGACAAACAGGAAAATTTTGTTTTATACCTACAACCATAAAACATCTAGCAAAAAGTTTCAATCAGTGCAAGTTATAAATAAAACATATTTAGAAATTTACATGACCTCTTCGTATTTTTTTTGTATTCAACAGTACTTTACTAAATTAAGAGCTAATCTGAACAACGGGAAAAATAATTCAGAGTTTTATTCATTGAAATCACAAGGATCATTTTGAGTAGTTACTGATAGATCCTATGGATAAGATCCCTTGTACTAATAGATCTCTTATGCTTATAATTCAGTTACTGATAGATCCTGTGACCAAGGGATCTGTTTTAATTTTGAGTTGTCTTTAAATTAACTTAAAGTTAATATAAAATAGATGAACAAATATATAGTAACAATTCCGCTCCTCTCCAACGAAAACTCTGAAAGAATTCGACACGTGTTTCGCCTCTCAACGAAGCATCCTCAGGAAACAGTAGGCTCACTGCGTGCTAGAACAACAAAGACACACTACTGCAAAAACTCCGCAGCCATGTTGCCTCGCCGAACGCCGAACAGAAAGACCCCCTCCCCCCTTTCCTACGGCCTTAGACCTTTCTGTTCGGCGTTCGGCGAGGCAACATGGCTGCGGAGTTTTTGCAGTAGTGTGTCTTTGTTGTTCTAGCACGCAGTGAGCCTACTGTTTCCTGAGGATGCTTCGTTGAGAGGCGAAACACGTGCCGAATTCTTTAAGAGTTTTCGTTGGAGAGGAGCGGAATTGTTACTATATATTTGTTCATCTATTTTATATTGTAGAATGGATTTCCGCAAAGTCACGCTTGAATCAATTAATTATCTTAAAGTTAATGATACAATGCCCATATAGATAAATCCCTGCTACCAAACAGCTGCAATATAACATTACCGTAAGATATAACTATCAGCACTACAATTACACCAGCCATCGCCACCATTACCGAACGAAATGTCACAGCTTGGATCGTTACAGCGCCATAAAACGACACATTTGAGTGGTTTTATTTCGTCGTCAATTAAATTGGAATGAGCACTAAAAGGGTAGAAGAATGTAGTTTGAGACAGTCGTAAAGCACTTTTAAAAGATTGATGGTTAGTGATGTTTCGTGTGAAGACAGGTCGTATTAATGGAAGTGCAAAGGTTATGGCGAATTATTTCTTCGGATTCGTGATGGCAGACCAACAGGATCCACTCAATAAAGCCTTGAGACAAAAGATGTGGAAGACAGGGGTGCGATATTTGATAGTCAACGAGTGAGTTAATGTCAGCAAAGGGCACAATCACCGATTTCCAAAATCTCGTGTTTTCAAACTCATTGATGGCTAAAATGCTAATCTTTGGTATCAAAACAAATGCCACCTCTAAGTTGATCTCACAAATCGGTTATTTGCGGCCATTTTGCTGATATTTTAGCTCAAAGTCGTGCAGCAGGCTATGGAGAGAGCTATGTTAGAAGTTTCACTACGTGATAGAATCCGAAATCAGCTCGATGGACTAATGACATTATAAACGTTAAAAGAATTCGGTGGATGGAGGCGGCTCAAGACCGTGCGTCGTTGCATCTAGGGGGGAGCCTATGTCCAGCAGTGAAGTTCTACAGGCTGATGATGATGATTGTTGTGGTTATAGTCACTCGATGGCATTCCCAGGACATTCGATCGACAATACCAAAATCTATCTATAATGAAAGAGCTTCACAAATATGCTCACACTTTCTTTCTAATCTTGCCTAATTCCATTCATGGTGAGAAGGCATAATGTGCTAAAAATAAGTCATCTCATCATCAGCCTGTAGAAGTCCACTGCTTGGACATCCACCAGAGGAGATGGAGGGGTCTATTCTTAGGCTAGACACACCACGGCAGTCAGCACGTACCTTACTTGTGTAATTCAATAAATACCTGAAAGGGAAATGATGGAGGTAACGTGTCAACCTTTTTATCAGATCAAAAGCAAACTCCAAAGTGTAAATTATTTACGCAACTTACTTCAAAGGAAACGTGGGGGCGTTGATTCTGTTCAAAGTTTCGACGGTCAATCAAGTGTTCGGGATTCAATGAATTTTATATAGTGTCTTTATTATGCATAAGTATTTCAGTTTGGGGTTTGTTTTTATTTTGAAGAAATAGGTAGAACTTGGAGAATTATTACGTATTTTGTCACCTGAAAATCACATGTAAGAAAACCTTTGTTTATTTCTTCTATTAAAGTTTTTTTTTATACTTTGCATCTCACGGCACCTCACGGCTAGTGTGTTCGCAACGTACGAGTATCTTTGTGATCATGGAAATAGTGACAATAGACGTTGCAGTGACAAAAGCGGTTAAAGTGGCAATGGGCAGGCCTTAGAGACAACCGTTGGTGAATAAAGGCTCTCAAGTGGCGACACCAATCTGGAAAACGCAGTGCAGGACGGTCCATCGAGTGGTGGACCGTCCTGCACTGCGTTTTCCAGATTTCAGGAAGTCAGTGGATGGAGGCGGGTTATTGAGGCTTTCGATGTGGGAAGCCATGACTGCTGATGATACAAGAAGATTTCTATCCTTTAAATTCAGGGTCTGCTCTTTAGATACAAGTATTACCTATGTGGTTCGGCATTTCACGCCCTCCACACTTCGATTATTAATTCCTACACACACCCTTACATTCTCCGATTATTTCACAATCACAAAATGTTAAGGCAAAGGTTTCCAGGTTATCACAGCAAGCAATATAATGTGGCACATTGAGCCTTACAAATAGACGAATGGATGCCCAGATCACAGTATAGATTGCTTTTGCAAGCAGTAAAGAAACTATTGAGACATTAAGAAGACAGTATTATTATCTTCGTTGTGCCTCTACTTTCGTCTTCTTTGGTATCCATGTTAAACAATAGTGAGAGAATAGTAAGAAAGTTGGAAAATATATTTCAGAATCATGGTCTGAATGCACTGTTTCAGTTTTCGGGGTATAAGTATTTGTATAATATTATTTTTGAGGTCTCAAAAATGTATCAAACGATTTCAATGAAATTTGGTAGGTATATAGAGGTTTTACTAAAATAACTTTCGTGAATATATCATTCATTTTGTAAAAAGGGAAATTTTCACGTAACGATATGTTGGAAAAGATAGATTGCTTCCACCATCATACGGGTACGTAAAAATTTCTTGTTTTAAAAAATGTATATATATAGTATAGAGGTTTTTGGGGGCAAAACAATCGATCTAGCTAGGTTTCATTTCCGGAAAAACGCGTTTTTCAAAGTTTTCCGAGCAAAGCTCGGTCACCTGACCGAGCTAACCTACTAAGTAACTATACAAATAAACTGTTGTAATAGTAACAAATATTTTTCTTTTGTCTCTCATTGAGGTATTAAACAACTCTCTAGTTGTAGTTGTAGTCTTCTCTTTAGTTATTCGAGAATTTTAAACGAGACGCGGGTAAGGGTCGTCTGTATACAAACATTTATTCCGGCAAATTTATACTGGTGAAGTGGTGACCCTAATGTCATGTCACATAGGCAGTATAAAAATTGATGTGTCCTTCTGTTTATGCTAGTTTTTTACTCTTTGTTAGGCTGATATCTATTCTGTGGCGAGACGAAATGCCAGCGGCTCACCTTTTGCGCCAATTAACCCCATTTAGCGGTTCTGTTGGGTTCAGCAGGTGACGTGCCAATTTCATATACCATGATTTAAATCACTTTTTAACCTTCAATGTTAAGGTAGATATGATTCGTCCGTGGGTTATCAATCAAAAGTCACCGGTAGCACACCCTTTTGCACGCGAACGATCTTTGCTTCTAATTTGGCTATTATTTCATAAAACTCAATGAAAATTTGTACAAATGATCAGTACACTAATATCTAGACAGTAATACAATTTTAATGTATTGTCAATGACAATTTGTCATCAAAAATGGAGTGGAGCAAAGAAAACAAAAGCTTCTGACAATTCAAAGGAGGACTGAACAATTAAATACCTATACCCTGATTTTTTATTTCAGACAATTTTTGTAAACAAACATATGTCAAGATATGCCACTGTGAGTATAAGTGTCATGATTGTGTAGCATACGTGTAAATTCACATATGACACACATACATGACACTGATACACACAGTGGCATATCTTGACATTTGTTTGTTTACAAAAATTGTCTAAAATTAAAAATCAGAGTATAGCTTAGGTTTCAAAGAATGGCGCCTTTCTATGAAGTTGACTTTTGAGATTATATTTTTTTTGTGCTTATCTGTTTTGAATCTTAGTTTATCATAATCATCATCAGCCTGTAGAATTCTACTGCTGGCCATAGGCCTCCCCTCAAGAATGGCACGGCAAACGATCTTTAGCCGCCTCCATCCACTTCCTGCGACGTTTATAATGTCAACATACCATACATATGTTAACACCACAACATACAGGCACAAAAATCCTTATTTTCCTCTGAGACTGATCACAACCATTACTCTCCCTCATAATCACAACTAAAGATCGTTAAAAGTCGTCATAACATTTATGGGTGTTATTGAACCTGCTATAAATAGCCATCTTCACGACCACTCATCAGAATTGGCTGGCTTCAAGCACAAAATATATAGGTACAGAAGGCAAACTCAGTACAACAAGCGGTAACATGCGCAAGCACACATAGACGCGTATCCCACGAAGATCTCTGTAGAACTCGATCGAACTCCAGTCGCGAGTCGACCAAGTTCTACCTAGGTACCCGTGTCTATGTGTGCATGCGCCTATTATAGCTTGTTGTACTAGCTGGCCTTCTGTACCTATATATTTTGTGCCTCAAGTTCTGGACCTATGCCAATTCTCGGATAGTTACGCACAATGTTACACATCTTATAACATCATCATTAGACGATTTGAGCAGCGACAGATCCATAGGCACTTTCGTTCATCAGATCATTAGTTACCATAATCTTCCATAACCAGCTAGAAGATACTGCTGGATATCTTCTCCACTGCTGGATGAGGCCTCCCCCATAGCATGCACAGCGTGTAATGGGGAGATTTTCCATAATCACCACGCTTGGCAGGCGGATTGGAGATCGCAGTTTGGTGTTAAGTACTCAAGGGGATACTGCTGCCCTGCTTAACCCCTTAGTCGCCTTTTACGACCTCCACAGGGGGAGTTGGAGGAGTCCTATTCTTAGGCCGATACTACCACGGTTAACATAGACCTGCCCCCCTAATTACAGTAGCAATGGCAATGGGAAACGCAACAATGGGGATTATTTTGGCGCTGTCCAAATCTTTTGAAACTTGAAAAGAGGAATATTTTGGTCAAGAAGTTTCCCCTATTCAAGCTTTATAAGAATTAAGTAGCACTAAGGCTGCTAAAATGATCCCCATTGTTGCGTTCCGCATTGCCATTTGCTATTTTATTTGGGGCGGCTGTGCTGACCATAGTCATCCACATTACCGAATTAGGTAATCCATTAGAGAATAGGTTATAGCGAGTGTTTCCCAGTGGTCAGATTGGTGGTCAGACTAGTCTGGCCAACGGGAATTATTTTTCCCGTTGGCCAGACTAGTCTGACCACCAATCTGACCACTGGGAAACACTCGCTATAACCTATTCTCTAATGGATTACCTAATTCGGTAATGTGGATGCCTATGGTCAGCACAGCCGCCCCAAATAAAATAGCAAATGGCAATGCGGAACGCAACAATGGGGATCATTTTAGCAGCCTTAGTGCTACTTAATTCTTATAAAGCTTGAATAGGGGAAACTTCTTGACCAAAATATTCCTCTTTTCAAGTTTCAAAAGATTTGGACAGCGCCAAAATAATCCCCATTGTTGCGTTTCCCATTGCCATTGCTACTGTAATTAGGGGGGCAGGTCTATGTTAACCGTGGTAGTATCGGCCTAAGAATAGGACTCCTCCAACTCCCCCTGTGGAGGTCGTAAAAGGCGACTAAGGGGTTAAGCAGGGCAGCAGTATCCCCTTGAGTACTTAACACCAAACTGCGATCTCCAATCCGCCTGCCAAGCGTGGTGATTATGGAAAATCTCCCCATTACACGCTGTGCATGCTATGGGGGAGGCCTCATCCAGCAGTGGAGAAGATATCCAGCAGTATCTTCTAGCTGGTTATGGAAGATTATGGTAACTAATGATCTGATGAACGAAAGTGCCTATGGATCTGTCGCTGCTCAAATCGTCTAATGATGATGTTATAAGATGTGTAACATTGTGCGTAACTATCCGAGAATTGGCATAGGTCCAGAACTTGAGGCACAAAATATATAGGTACAGAAGGCCAGCTAGTACAACAAGCTATAATAGGCGCATGCACACATAGACACGGGTACCTAGGTAGAACTTGGTCGACTCGCGACTGGAGTTCGATCGAGTTCTACAGAGATCTTCGTGGGATACGCGTCTATGTGTGCTTGCGCATGTTACCGCTTGTTGTACTGAGTTTGCCTTCTGTACCTATATATTTTGTGCTTGAAGCCAGCCAATTCTGATGAGTGGTCGTGAAGATGGCTATTTATAGCAGGTTCAATAACACCCATAAATGTTATGACGACTTTTAACGATCTTTAGTTGTGATTATGAGGGAGAGTAATGGTTGTGATCAGTCTCAGAGGAAAATAAGGATTTTTGTGCCTGTATGTTGTGGTGTTAACATATGTATGGTATGTTGACATTATAAACGTCGCAGGAAGTGGATGGAGGCGGCTAAAGATCGTTTGCCGTGCCATTCTTGAGGGGAGGCCTATGGCCAGCAGTAGAATTCTACAGGCTGATGATGATTATGATAAACTAAGATTCAAAACAGATAAGCACAAAAAAAATATAATCTCAAAAGTCAACTTCATAGAAAGGCGCCATTCTTTGAAACCTAAGCTATACTCTGATTTTTAATTTTAGACAATTTTTGTAAACAAACAAATGTCAAGATATGCCACTGTGTGTATCAGTGTCATGTATGTGTGTCATATGTGAATTTACACGTATGCTACACAATCATGACACTTATACTCACAGTGGCATATCTTGACATATGTTTGTTTACAAAAATTGTCTGAAATAAAAAATCAGGGTATAGGTATTTAATTGTTCAGTCCTCCTTTGAATTGTCAGAAGCTTTTGTTTTCTTTGCTCCACTCCATTTTTGATGACAAATTGTCATTGACAATACATTAAAATTGTATTACTGTCTAGATATTAGTGTACTGATCATTTGTACAAATTTTCATTGAGTTTTATGAAATAATAGCCAAATTAGAAGCAAAGATCGTTCGCGTGCAAAAGGGTGTGCTACCGGTGACTTTTGATTGATAACCCACGGACGAATCATATCTACCTTAACATTGAAGGTTAAAAAGTGATTTAAATCATGGTATATGAAATTGGCACGTCACCTGCTGAACCCAACAGAACCGCTAAATGGGGTTAATTGGCGCAAAAGGTGAGCCGCTGGCATTTCGTCTCGCCACAGAATAGATATCAGCCTAACAAAGAGTAAAAAACTAGCATAAACAGAAGGACACATCAATTTTTATACTGCCTATGTGACATGACATTAGGGTCACCACTTCACCAGTATAAATTTGCCGGAATAAATGTTTGTATACAGACGACCCTTACCCGCGTCTCGTTTAAAATTCTCGAATAACTAAAGAGAAGACTACAACTACAACTAGAGAGTTGTTTAATACCTCAATGAGAGACAAAAGAAAAATATTTGTTACTATTACAACAGTTTATTTGTATAGTTACTTAGTAGGTTAGCTCGGTCAGGTGACCGAGCTTTGCTCGGAAAACTTTGAAAAACGCGTTTTTCCGGAAATGAAACCTAGCTAGATCGATTGTTTTGCCCCCAAAAACCTCTATACTATATATATACATTTTTTAAAACAAGAAATTTTTACGTACCCGTATGATGGTGGAAGCAATCTATCTTTTCCAACATATCGTTACGTGAAAATTTCCCTTTTTACAAAATGAATGATATATTCACGAAAGTTATTTTAGTAAAACCTCTATATACCTACCAAATTTCATTGAAATCGTTTGATACATTTTTGAGACCTCAAAAATAATATTATACAAATACTTATACCCCGAAAACTGAAACAGTGCATTCAGACCATGATTCTGAAATATATTTTCCAACTTTCTTACTATTCTCTCACTATTGTTTAACATGGATACCAAAGAAGACGAAAGTAGAGGCACAACGAAGATAATAATACTGTCTTCTTAATGTCTCAATAGTTTCTTTACTGCTTGCAAAAGCAATCTATACTGTGATCTGGGCATCCATTCGTCTATTTGTAAGGCTCAATGTGCCACATTATATTGCTTGCTGTGATAACCTGGAAACCTTTGCCTTAACATTTTGTGATTGTGAAATAATCGGAGAATGTAAGGGTGTGTGTAGGAATTAATAATCGAAGTGTGGAGGGCGTGAAATGCCGAACCACATAGGTAATACTTGTATCTAAAGAGCAGACCCTGAATTTAAAGGATAGAAATCTTCTTGTATCATCAGCAGTCATGGCTTCCCACATCGAAAGCCTCAATAACCCGCCTCCATCCACTGACTTCCTGAAATCTGGAAAACGCAGTGCAGGACGGTCCACCACTCGATGGACCGTCCTGCACTGCGTTTTCCAGATTGGTGTCGCCACTTGAGAGCCTTTATTCACCAACGGTTGTCTCTAAGGCCTGCCCATTGCCACTTTAACCGCTTTTGTCACTGCAACGTCTATTGTCACTATTTCCATGATCACAAAGATACTCGTACGTTGCGAACACACTAGCCGTGAGGTGCCGTGAGATGCAAAGTATAAAAAAAAACTTTAATAGAAGAAATAAACAAAGGTTTTCTTACATGTGATTTTCAGGTGACAAAATACGTAATAATTCTCCAAGTTCTACCTATTTCTTCAAAATAAAAACAAACCCCAAACTGAAATACTTATGCATAATAAAGACACTATATAAAATTCATTGAATCCCGAACACTTGATTGACCGTCGAAACTTTGAACAGAATCAACGCCCCCACGTTTCCTTTGAAGTAAGTTGCGTAAATAATTTACACTTTGGAGTTTGCTTTTGATCTGATAAAAAGGTTGACACGTTACCTCCATCATTTCCCTTTCAGGTATTTATTGAATTACACAAGTAAGGTACGTGCTGACTGCCGTGGTGTGTCTAGCCTAAGAATAGACCCCTCCATCTCCTCTGGTGGATGTCCAAGCAGTGGACTTCTACAGGCTGATGATGAGATGACTTATTTTTAGCACATTATGCCTTCTCACCATGAATGGAATTAGGCAAGATTAGAAAGAAAGTGTGAGCATATTTGTGAAGCTCTTTCATTATAGATAGATTTTGGTATTGTCGATCGAATGTCCTGGGAATGCCATCGAGTGACTATAACCACAACAATCATCATCATCAGCCTGTAGAACTTCACTGCTGGACATAGGCTCCCCCCTAGATGCAACGACGCACGGTCTTGAGCCGCCTCCATCCACCGAATTCTTTTAACGTTTATAATGTCATTAGTCCATCGAGCTGATTTCGGATTCTATCACGTAGTGAAACTTCTAACATAGCTCTCTCCATAGCCTGCTGCACGACTTTGAGCTAAAATATCAGCAAAATGGCCGCAAATAACCGATTTGTGAGATCAACTTAGAGGTGGCATTTGTTTTGATACCAAAGATTAGCATTTTAGCCATCAATGAGTTTGAAAACACGAGATTTTGGAAATCGGTGATTGTGCCCTTTGCTGACATTAACTCACTCGTTGACTATCAAATATCGCACCCCTGTCTTCCACATCTTTTGTCTCAAGGCTTTATTGAGTGGATCCTGTTGGTCTGCCATCACGAATCCGAAGAAATAATTCGCCATAACCTTTGCACTTCCATTAATACGACCTGTCTTCACACGAAACATCACTAACCATCAATCTTTTAAAAGTGCTTTACGACTGTCTCAAACTACATTCTTCTACCCTTTTAGTGCTCATTCCAATTTAATTGACGACGAAATAAAACCACTCAAATGTGTCGTTTTATGGCGCTGTAACGATCCAAGCTGTGACATTTCGTTCGGTAATGGTGGCGATGGCTGGTGTAATTGTAGTGCTGATAGTTATATCTTACGGTAATGTTATATTGCAGCTGTTTGGTAGCAGGGATTTATCTATATGGGCATTGTATCATTAACTTTAAGATAATTAATTGATTCAAGCGTGACTTTGCGGAAATCCATTCTACAATATAAAATAGATGAACAAATATATAGTAACAATTCCGCTCCTCTCCAACGAAAACTCTTAAAGAATTCGGCACGTGTTTCGCCTCTCAACGAAGCATCCTCAGGAAACAGTAGGCTCACTGCGTGCTAGAACAACAAAGACACACTACTGCAAAAACTCCGCAGCCATGTTGCCTCGCCGAACGCCGAACAGAAAGGTCTAAGGCCGTAGGAAAGGGGGGAGGGGGTCTTTCTGTTCGGCGTTCGGCGAGGCAACATGGCTGCGGAGTTTTTGCAGTAGTGTGTCTTTGTTGTTCTAGCACGCAGTGAGCCTACTGTTTCCTGAGGATGCTTCGTTGAGAGGCGAAACACGTGTCGAATTCTTTCAGAGTTTTCGTTGGAGAGGAGCGGAATTGTTACTATATATTTGTTCATCTATTTTATATTAACTTTAAGTTAATTTAAAGACAACTCAAAATTAAAACAGATCCCTTGGTCACAGGATCTATCAGTAACTGAATTATAAGCATAAGAGATCTATTAGTACAAGGGATCTTATCCATAGGATCTATCAGTAACTACTCAAAATGATCCTTGTGATTTCAATGAATAAAACTCTGTTGATTCGCTTTGATTTACAAAAAAACCGACCTCTGTGGCGCGGTGGGCGAAGGTTCGCCTGCGACGCAGGAGGTTGCGGGTTCGATTCCCGCCTCGGAACAAATATTTGTACGATCTGCAGATATTTGTTCAGGGTTTTCTGGGTATCTTTCTATGCATAATAAAAAATATCTTTCTATGTAATGTATTGTAATAAGTATATCAGTTATCTAGTTGCCATAACACAAGCTCAGCTTAGCTTGGGGCTAGATAATGTTGTGTGAAATGTCCAGAATTTATTTAATTATTCAAAAAAAAAAAATTAAGTATTATCTTAGGCCTCTCCCATAGAATGCCATGAAATTTTAAGCGTGTTTACCATAGCGGAGGAGGGGGTGTCATAATCACCACGATTGGCAGGCAGATTGGTGATCACAGTAGTAGTGAGTACTCAGGTGGATGCCGCTGCCCATTATCCCCTTAGTTGGCTTTTATGACATCCATTGGAGAGGGAGGGGTTTATTCTAGGTCAGACACCATAGCCTATAATTCACCTGTCGTGGATATAATAGGATATTTCTCAGTATTGTTGAATCAAATTAGAACCTATTGCAAAAGGTCGTATTGCAATCAAATGCTGTCATTCTTGATAGAAATAGCAATACATAATCGCTATTTCATACTATCGATGAAACACTTCATATCAAAAATGCTTTTTATTGCAATCATGCTTTGTTAGCAACAGCGAGAGTTAGGTGATCGCTAAGACGTCATTTTCAATAGAAATAGCATTGAAAGTGATTGAAATAGGGAAAAAATGATAGCAACCGAATTAGCTAATCGCACCACAGAAAGCAACAAAATCTTTAGGACCACATGTTTTATTTATCCCCATTTTATTTTATTCATTTGAACCCAATAAATCGTAAATAAATACTTCATTCAAAAAATTAAACCCAATAAATAGTTGCATGAAACACTGTGGCAGCGATTCTGTGTAATATTACCTAAATTTAAAGTGCACTAAAATTATCGCGCGCTCTTTCTAATAGACTGAAATAAAAGGGACCGCTATAATTTTAGCGTGGTTTAAATTTACAGAATGGCGCACAGAATCGGTACCAATGTAGTTTTTTTATGATATTCTTTCCTCTTACTTACCCTACAAAGCTCCACCTGGAATAAATATGAAAAAAATAATACGAAACTTTTTCCATTAGCTCTATTAAGTAATACACAATAAAAAAGTTCCTCCCATTCATTAGGAAATTGCATTGTGAAAAGTTTAGATGAATGGCCACGGTGCGTTGATAACGAGAAAATTAAATATGCATATGCGGGACTTATTCTGAGAGCTGATTCTAACCCCCTTATTCATAATCATTTTATAAACTTATTTTAGTTGTGTGTTTTTATGAGTTTTATAATAACATTATCATCAGCCTTGTGAAGTCCACTGCTGGACATAGGCCTCTCCCTTAGAATGTCACGAGGTCGGTCTTAAGCTTGTTTAGAGAAAAATATTTACCAACAAAAAACTTTGGTAGATAGTACCATCTCTACCAAAGTTTTTATTTACGCTTATGTTCTTCAGTTCTGCTCGGCTAAGTCTGACAGTCACGTCGCGGGAGTATCAATATCGTGTACCTACATTGAATCGAAACGTTATTTATTGTTCTTACCAGACATTTTCTTGTGCGATGCCAATGATGTATCAAACAGTAACATTGTTTTCATTTTATATTTTTATAGGTTCCTTGGTTCCACATTTTACTATGTTTCTTCGTGTTGTTTCTTCTATACAGCGCAATTATCTGTTACGTTTATAAATTACTAGTATTTATTTATTTATTTTATTAATCTTGTATTCACAGTTATCTTATACTAAATATATGCCGTTCTTTAACCAAATCGAATCCACATTTTGTAAGCAGATATTTTATACAGTGGTTTCATGCATTGACAAAATAAAACTGAAAGAATAGAAATAAACTAAAATTAAAAACAGGTACAAACGTACCTGTTTTTAACTGTAGCTACGTTTGTACCTGTTTTAACATTATTCACAATCGCATAAAAGTGTGTGTGAGTTTGTGTGTGTGTGTATGTGTGTATTTGTGGAGTGTGAAATGTGAGTGTAGTGTGAGATGTGTTAGTAGGTACACAAAAAGTGTAGGTAATAATAGTATCAAAAGTATATTATATTATGTCATAACTATTCTATCTCTCGACCAAATTTCTGCGAAATCAGTTTAGCCATTACGCAGTAAATGAGTTACAAGCACCCAAACTTCCGCAGTTTTGTAATACTAAGTATTGATAGCTATTAGACGTCTTGTCGTAGGAATCCAACAGTAACCACAATCGATCGCCAACCGTCACGATTTTTTCTCCATAATTAACGGCTCCTAATGGAGCTGTTTCCTTTAGTACAGGCGTAAACATGTGTGTAGTCTATGTATTTTCAATAATTTTAGTTACATTTTAACGCTAAATTCGTTGAACATTATACATTTTCATGATTCTTCATTTATATTCCAGAAGCACCCAGAATAGGGTCATCTGCGTGAGCGACACGGGGCACTGTGTGGCGTCAACTTTTTAATTTATGGTGTGACGTCGCAACTCACAACGTGTCGAGTGCCTGATGGCAAAGTCAGCAACCTTTTTTTTTTATACCCTCGCACTGATGCGAACTTGTCAAAATTATCAAGTTAATTGACAGTCAAATGGACTTTTAAGCTTGCGAATTTTTTGAAATAAAATTTCAATGTATTATCATCGGAAATGGAGCGGTCGACTTCAAAAACGGTAGTTGACAAAGAAAACAAAAGCTTCTGACAATTCAAAGGAGGAATGAACAATTAAATAGCTTCAAAGAATGGTGACTTTCTATGAAGTCGGCTTTTGAGATTACATATTTTTATTTTCTTTGTGCTTATCTGGTTTGAAGCTTAGTTTTGCACCATCATCATCATCATCAGCGTGTAGAATTCCACTGCTGGCCTCCCCCCAAGAATGCCACGACGAATGGTCTTGAGCCGCCTCCATCCACTGACTTCCTGCGACGTTTATGTCTTTAGTCCGTCGAGTGGAGGGCCTTCCTCTACCACGTCGCCCAGTTGGTGATCGCCATTGGAGAACCTTAATTATCCCCCAACGGTTGTCAGTTCTACGAGCTATAAATTATGATAGCCCATTGCCACTTCAACTTGCTAATTATGAGAGCTATTCAGTGATCTTGGTTCTTAGGATAGTTTTTTAATGCTTCTCGTAGTAGATAGATTTATATAATTTTGAAATGCTTGTGAATTTTTCTCTATTTTCTTTCAAGTAAGAAGTAAATAACAAAATACAAAGATCGACTTATCATTTACCCTAACGTAACAAGGAAAATGATACATCTACCTGTTTCAAAGGTAATGCAAATGAGTAATTTTGTCATTCGCATAAACTCTAGAACAGCCACGGAATTCCACCCATCAAATGTTTAAGATAAATTAAATTTTTCAAAGGTGAAGACGGAACTGACAGAAATGAGGAATGTAATAAATACGCCACAAAATAATACAAAATGAGACTGACATTTCCAACGAAATACCGTAAAATGAAGCTACGTGGTTAGGATGGCCACAGTACCTGATTATATGAGGATTAAAAATAGTAATAAAAACAAACGTGAGTTTTGTACGTTTTTGTACAAAAGTGAGGACTATTTAAGCAATTTAGGTCCTTTTACGCTATCGGCAGATGAGTCGCTGGTGATCTATGGGGAAGATGACATTAATTATGCATGAAAACATCTGTCAAAAAGCATCACATAGGCTACAAAGTGAGTTAAATATAATCTGAAAAATAAATTAATTATATCTTTGTCTGTCAATGGTAAAAGAGCAGCCATGTAAACTTAAAGATAACTTGGAGGTATAAATAAGCAACTCGATTTTATTGTTTGTTTTTGTGTAGTTGCGAATTTTTTAGTTATTTAACACCTATTTTAGTTAACAAAATTTATGGCAACCTGAATCCAGACTGTACCTAGAAAATAAATAAAATAGACGTTGCAATGCAAAGTCGCGGCACAGACCAATCCAATTTACGTCGGATTGGGCGATATTACCGGCTTGCGGCTGGGGGAAGAGCTTGAAAAATTCATTTTTAGTCTTGCCCTTTTTGCTGTCTATGGTCGATGGCAAATCGGTTCGAGATTTGTAGATGGAGTTTGATAAAATCTAGCAGGTAAATATTTTTGGATTAACTTTATCTGGTTAATTCTATGAAATAGTTAAAGTTTCGGTCCTTAACCATCATCATCATCATTATCATTACCATCAGCTCATTTAAAATATTTGCCGCGACGGAAAATACGAATTATATTATGTCGTAAAAGTGATCATGAAAAAATATCATTATTTATCTAAAGGGAAATCTTCTGACTAGGTATTTATTGATGTCTGTTTCCGCCGGAAGTCATTGTTTGTGCTTAGGAAATTCCAACAGTTGATCCCTGGCACACCTGGCCTGTACGAGCACCAAAGACATAGTTAATCTATAAACAGTGTTACAACACAGACAAATTAAAATACACATCAGACAGGGAGCTTTATTTGGAAACAGAGGAAAGTAGGCAAGGCAGATGATGTGATACCCAGTTTGATTTTAAAGCGGTATTTTTAGTCCAAAACACCTGAAATTATCTTCAGGAATGTAGCATAACGAAACGTAAAATAATAATTTACGACAATTTAAAGATAATAAATTATTGTAATGTCATCTCCTGGGAGGACATGTCTATGCATTGTCAACATGTCCTAAGTTTTATATGATTTCACATGGAAAAGAGAGTATTGTAGAGTTCCATTCGTCTTTGCTACACGGATGGTTGGATCACGGAATTTGAATTTGGAATGCAGAAATTTAAGGTGTGCGTATTTTACTCAGATGTGCCGGATGGACTTGTGGCACAAGTTATAGAATCTTTTTACGAGAATTGCGCTACTTGTTTTCTGCCACTATGACTCTAGGCCATTTTACGACATCCGCGTGTGATTCGATGGGCGGAACCTACAGGTTTACGGACCTGCTCACTCACGCCCGCCCAATTTCAGATTCCATTACGGGAATAGATATCAGGACTTACGTTTGATTGGTTTATTATTTTTTTGCGGTGTAGTGGGATGGATTACGACTCCGATGCTAAGGTCATGGGTTCGAATCGAACCCCAGTCATGACCCATGGTATTTTTAACTGACTTCCCAAAAAAGGAGGAGGTTCTCAATTCGGTTGTATTTTTTTTTTTTAATGTTTGTTACCGCATATTTCCAGCGTTTATGAACCGATTTGGAAAATTCTTTTTTTATTTGAATAGATATACTTCCAGATTGGTCCCATTTCTTCAGAATCCAGTTCTGATGATGGAATCCATGAGGAATTGAGGGAACTCCTCAAATATTGTAGGCAAACATATGGCGATTTTAATATTTTCAGTAACAAACCAAGCATTTGCATTCAAAAAGTATAATAATCCTTTCACCACTATGGTTCTTTCATCATTTTTTTTTCATCCAAATATTTTGTCGAATATAAAATGGTGGAAGTCGGTTTTTTAAATGAAAAGTTTGAAGAATTTGAATTGATGTGCAGACTCTAATAGGTGCCGTAGTAAGTCCGGCCTAAGAAAATACTCCTCCTTCTCCCATGGGTGTAGTAAAAGCCTTATTAAGGGATTACACCAGTGACTGGATAGCAGCATCAACCTGAGTACTTAACATCAAACTTGGATCACCATTCCGCCTGCCATTCATGGCGATAATGGCAATTCCCCATTGAATCAATGGGGGAGGTCCCGTCCAGCAGTGGACGAAAACATGCTGGTCTGGTTGATGATAAATAGGTACTCTTAAACCGTGGACGAAACGAGATTTTTCCGAGAATCACCTCCCAGCTCGACCGGTCTTTTGTGTCTTAGTTTGATTTACAGTTACACATTCAATAACATTTTTTTCTTTTTTTTTCAGGTAAATACATTCACTTTTAGTATTCGACGTCCAACACAACACCGACATCTCGAAAAGGTAAACGAATGTACATTTCTTAAGAATGTAGCAGCCTCTATGGATGGTCAGATAAATAGCTTTCTGTCGGTAGAATATCTAATCTTCTTCATCATCAGCTTGTAGAAGTACATACATACATGCCTTTTTCTCCGAAGGGGTAGGCAGATCCTCAAAGGGCCTCTTGAAACACTGTTACTCGTTGGGATTTTTTTTCAAGGAATATTCCCAACGTGTAACACCCAGGGCATATTACTCGATGGGGAAAAAATGCTCATTGGGAGCCCTCCTTTTTCACCGTTGGTTGCACAGTCGTAGGAATTGTACTATAAACGTGAAAAGTGGTGAGTTCATCGCCGCCATTGCTTTCCACGACCAACTCGGCTAACCTAAACGGCAGGTGGCAACGGCAAATTACCACGATTGGCAGTTCGCAGTTTTATGTTAAACTAGTTCGAAACGCCCCGCGGTTTCACCCGCGTGAATAATGATGTAAATTGATGATGATGATGAAAAGTAGCCTATGTGTGTTATCCAGGGCGTAAAGTATCTCCATTCCAAATATCACTCAAATCCATTCAATAGTTTTTACGTGAAAGAGTAACAAACATCCATCCATACTCACAAACTTTCGCGTTTATAATATTAGTAGGAAGTAGGATACTCAGGTGGATAGTGGATCCTTGATGCGAATACATAATACGTAAATGCTAATACATAAATAACAGGCTATAATAAATATATTACACCACAACCGAAAACCGGACGACGCGGTAGAGGAAGGCCCTCCACTCGATGGACTAAAGACAATGATAGACGTCGCATGAAGCCGGTGGATGGACGCGGCTCGAGACCGTTCGTTGTGGCATTCTTAGGGGGAGGCCTATGTCCAGCAGTGGACTTCTACAGGCTGATGATGATGATGAAAAAATATATTGGGGTGGCTATTAGCTATGTCGCTAGGTGTGAGCAAAATCGTCCTGTATATAAATGACATTAATTTGGAAGACTGTTTTATCACAATCATAAAATGATGTAAGTGCTTGAGTAGGATGGAATTAAAGCACCGGAACTCTGTGGTTTAGTTCTACATCCGCACTTTGACTAGCTTGATATGAAATTCCAACTGAATTTCGACTAAGTTCAGCAGGTCTGCTCCACTGACATGAAGTAAGCTGATTAACTTTACAAGATTACCAGGTAACTACTCTGAGACAGAGATCGACAGAAATAGAACGTTCGCTGCAGCTAGGGAATTGGGTTAGGATTACAATGGTCAGCGAATTCTGCAGCGTTCTGATTGCCTCGTAGAATTTCAAGAGGCTAGGAAGTTAAGATTTTTATTTTATTTACCCCACGAAGTTAATTTCCAGCATCATATAGACGGGGACGATAGTATTTTCACGACAGTTTCAAGATTTGAAGCGAGGTTTTATCTCTGTATATCAGGATGACGGGCGCAGTGAATACCAGTGAAATTACAGGCACATGAGATTTTACTTTATGGCTCAGGGTGGCTATGAGATTTTACTTTATGGCTCAGGGTGGCTATGAGATTTTACTTTATGGCTCAGGGTGGCCATAACATTTTACTTTATGGCTCAGGGTGGTCATGAGATTTTACTTTATGGCTCAGGGTGGCTATGAGATTTTACTTTATGGCTCAGGGTGGCTATGAGATTTTACTTTATGGCTCAGGGTGGCCATAAAATTTTACTTTATGGCTCAGGGTGGTCATGAGATTTTACTTTATGGCTCAGGGTGGCTATGAGATTTTACTTTATGGCTCAGGGTGGCTATGAGGTTTTACTTTATGCCTCAGTAATGGCGGGCGTAGGGCGCGTCCTAGGCGGACGTGGCCTGTGAGGTAATCCATTGTTATAGGCGCTCGATATTCGCATAGTCCGGCACTTATCAAAAAAAGTAAAATACCTGCTTCGGTGATCGTGACCCAAGCGGTAGGTATTGCATTTGTAATGAGCTGGTTACCGCTAAACATCAGGTGGGCCAGTTGCCAGTTCAGCCATTTAAGTGCTCAAATAATGAAATCTTTGTCCGCCACGTTTTTATTTAAGGCTTTCACACTTGAATACATTTTGTTTTCCGCCGAATGTAGTCCATACGTTGGTCTAACGATTACCGACTGACGGATAAGCCAAAATATACCGTGCATTTAAATAAAACATTGCAATGAAACTGAATGAGATTGGTAATGTGATACTTCATTAAAACAATGTTAAACCAAAAAGGAATTCTAAACTTGGCCTTACTATACGTTACATGCATTGCCGCGTCTTTAATTTGTAGCGACGCCTGATGTTACATGGAAGATGCCATGCAGAAATGCTTCTAAATACAAGTGCTTTGTAAAATTATTTAAATACAAAGCCCAGCAGAGTTACACAAATAAACAACTACATCAAAATATACCATAATGATGACGCTCTCTGAGAATAAATGGGTCCGTTTTCCAAGTTTAGTACGACACGCAGTATTCAGAAAATCTTTGCGTAGTCTACGCTAATATTATGACGATGTTTTGTTTGGGTAATGTATGGAACTACAGACGGATGTCTGAGTTTTAACAAGCAATTTACACGTTCGTATCGTATAGTGTAACACGGATTTTTGTATGGAAAATGAGTTTCACAGAGTGTACGCCAGGGGCGCTCATAGGCGTGTCCATCCGTGTTGCACTAAACGATACATCCGTGTCAATGAGGGGTTTTCACGGCCGTTTCAAATCATGCTTTCAGCGTTGAAAATAGATGGCGCTGCTCTGTAACGTAGCAGTCAAGTGTCAAAATAAAGTGAAATGTCAACATCGACAACGTAGAAATAATTTTCGTTTCGTGGTATTTATTTTTTGCCTACTTCTAAATCACTAGCGCACACTCAAGAAGCAGAATACACAAACAAAATATCATGACTAATAGCCACAGACTTCTTAGATTGTAGTTTTGTACGCGTGTCCCACAGACAATCTTGATTGGTATAGTTGAGTCAGCGCCATCTATCGAACCAATTTTAACTACTTTTTTTCTTTTAATCGTAGATGAAAAGCCCTCATTGCTTGTCAAAACTTAGACTACGGCCTTTGAAAGATTTAAAAAATTCTCTCGCTAATAGAAAGCTACACTTCTTCGTCGTAGCGATGATGGATCATTGTACTTATTATTATACTTTGTTTTGCCTAAACTTGGCCACTCATACGGCATTATCAGATGCAGTGTATGTGTCACTCAAGGTACAGGTGTTGGGGCACTTTGGGTAAGTTAGTAAGTGTGCCATTGGTTGAAAATCGGTTCTGCAAGGACAAAACTTGTTAATTTGCTTGGCTAAATATGAGTAGCCTCACTTACTCATATTGAACCTGCAGCGAGTCACCTGTGTCCGTTGTCGGTTAAGCGACTTCCACGAGTGCCAAGGGAGATCTTTTCCTGACAGAGTTTTTCTGCAGGCACGATAAAATTTACAAGGACAAATTTTACTGTATTTTTGCTCGTCACAGCTCATCAAAACTTCTTGTTGATGCGCAAAAAACACGATAAAATTTGAATTTGACGCGACTTACGAAACGCTGAAGCTGTAGCGGCTTTTTAAGCGTTCTCTTCATTAGATTCCTATTTGTATTTTGCAAAGGCATACACGACTAGACTAGAAAACCGATGAAGTCGTGGGGATTCAGCTAGTCTTCTGTATAATAGTAGTCAGCATAAATAGTAAGTAGAGTGCACAATACTCTCGTTAGCGTAACGGTAGCGGGTAATGCCGGGTAGTGTAGTATGAGGGTAATTCTAATCCTGAATGTCTCTTGGTGTATATTTACCGCTCACTCGATGGACCGATGACAATTTAAATGGCCTATGCCCGGCAGTGGATACCAACGGGTTAATAATGATAATAATATAATTTCCACTAAGAATGAGAATGTTGGTTAGTACCAAGTTGGTACCCCGAACCTAAATTAAAATTTGTAGTGCAACCTAATTTATGAATTGCAGAGCCAAGCTCTATTGTGTACTTATTGATTAGATGGTTTACTAAAAGGTTATTGTCTAACAAAAGACCTCCATTATAAACATCGCAGGAAGTCGGTGGATGGAAGCGGCTCAAGACCGTTCGTCGTGGCATTCTAAGGAGGAGGTCTATGTCCTGCAGTGGACTTCTACAGGCTATAATGATGATGATGATGAAATACCTCCAATTATTTCAAATGTAATGATGGGCTGCCGTAGTGTATCTGGCCTGAGAATTGACCCTTCCGTCTCTCCTTGGATTGGATGTCGTAAAAGCCGACTAAGGGATTATACCAGAAGATATGCAGCAGCATCCACCTGAGTACTCAACACCAATACTGCGATCACCAATCCACCTGCAAAGCGTGGTGGTTATGGCAAATCCCCTCATTGCATGTCATGAGAGAGGCTTTGTCTAGCAGGAGACGTTTAATTGCTTATGATGATGATCATGAATGATGGGGTGATTGAGAAAAACAATCCAGATGCTGCCGATAAAGGGCGATAAATATTTCTGAACTCTGTTTTTATAGATTTATAGATAAATTTTAAATAATATGTAGGTTTCAATTGTTTTTATTTCTTTATTTGTCCTGTTTATAAATAAAAAAGAAAGACAAATGAAAATTAAAAGTTATTACAATTTAATTCAATTTAGGTAATATTGTTTGTATTTTGTCTCTCACTACACGTTATAAATGATGATATTTTCCTCCCTTAAAGTTCTGCCCAACTATATAATTTGCGTTGACACACTTTGCTTCATACATAATCAAGCGAATGATCCTAGATTCAGGTGTACCTACTGCATAAGTAAGTTCTGTTACTTTTGCACTCTAATGTTCTATCGTGTTTTCTACAGGTAATACCTAGTTGTCCATTATATTATTTTTACGTCCTGTTCTCGCCGTCTGTTTATTCTCTAGACAGTTACAAAAGGCGGTACTCAGGCACTATAAATCTTCGTTTTGCTCACAATTATTCTGCTCTCCAGTGTCCAGCTTTGTCTCTGTAAATTGTCCATTCGTGTTTTTACTGTTTTCACGTGATTTGCGAAATATATTACTGTTTATCTCTGTTTTTGTAACTACATATTTTTTACATGACCAAAATAAAAAACTATCGTTTTGAAATTTATATTAAATTGTCCCTCTTATTTTACATGATGATTTAAAGAACGCCGAAGAGCAAAGGTAATATTTAAATTTAACTGAAAATGACTAAATGGAAATCGCTATTCCACGTTCATTCAAAATTGAATGTTCTTTATTATTCTTCGTTCTCTGTTGAGTACAAAGCAAATGGAGAGTCTCTAATAGGGCCGAGCCATTGCTGCGAGGCACTGTTATATTATCCTTCTCTATACCGGCAATGTATGCATTATCGTGTGTTAAATCCGCCCGAAGGCGAACATGTGCTGCTCATTTTGTACAGGCATTGTACTTTAGCGAAGAGCAGTTATTTCATATTGTTAAATTTAGAGTACGCTTTCTGTACAAATTGTATTTATATGCCACTTTTCTATGTTTTAAATCGTTTGGCTTGCTGGGCTTCATGTAATTTTTGATTGTCAATATTAATAAACATTGACAACTTAACAAAAGCTTTTGTAAATAAAAAAGCGTACCAAACATGAGCATTATTCCGGTTTAATTCACAAAGTGACTCATCAAACCCACTTACACTGAACATCGCTGAACAAATTAATTAGCAGAGGACCGACGCGCGACCCCTGTGGTAGACCCCGCCATAGCGCCACCGCAAACTGCTCATATAATTGATGCGTCCAGTAGAAACTATCTACGATTAAACCATAGCCTGTTAATTTCCATTCGCAAATAGAACTAAAAGCTGGCATTAGCATTAATTGTAAGTGATTCGGATAGGGTAGCTCATTAAAAAGCCATTTAGGAATCCGTTTGATTGATTCAGGATTAAATTTGATTGTGCTGTTAAATTCAATGGAATGGGGACTGTTTTTGATGATTTCACTTCGATAACAAGAGAACGTACTTACTATAATCATAATAATCAAATATAATTTAACATGATATCTGGCTGGATGAGTTTGTAAAACTATATAAATTGCATTTAATTCGATTCGTATGACTGACCGTGGCAGCTCAACAAGAGTTGTCAAAGGTCCGCGAATACCTACACTAAGAATAGACGGAACATGAATATCTACACTATTTAATATAGGTTTTCTTTGATATATAATATGCAAAGTGGAGTGGATTTTGCTGTATGTTTCAGTTTCAGTCTAATAATCTTGTTTTGAATACACTTTTGACAGCGCTCGACCATTTAAAGTAACGCTTCAAGTTTCGGCATCTAGAACCCTTTAACGTTACCTATCGTTCTGTATCGCGAAAATATTGTGAAAACCTTTATATTTATTTTATCATCCGACACAAAGGTGAGCCGGGTCTAAATTAAACAAGTTGTGCGAGCTCAACACAAAGCTTTTCGCTAAATTAATATAAACTTTAAGCTAACGTGGTAAAATACAAAGTTGTACGCTTCGGGTGGTTCGAACGCTGTTTTATTTTGTAAATATCAATAATTTGTGTGGAATACTGAATGCTCGGTTTCAATAATGCGTATGTGTATGTTTTTATTTGCACTATTCAAATTTCCATTATTTTGTAATGGAACTGTGTAGATACACAACAGAGGGCATTATTTTTGTTAAAACCACGTCCATATTTTTATATTTATGATCTAAATGCTCTTTGACTTAAATGTCGCGTGACCGGAGTAGTAGGCGATTCAAATTAATTTGTGTTTTCAATGAATAAAATACTTTTGACTTTAACTTTAAAATAACCTACCAAGTGTACCCTACTTGAAGGTATACAAATGTTTGCGAGTAGGTACATAACTGTCTTTCTTCTGACATATCATCATCATCATCAGCCTATTTGCGTCCACTACTGGAAGAGGCCCCATTGATTACAATGGGGGGATTTGCCATAATCACCATGCTTGGCAGGCGGATTGGTGATTGCAGTTTGGTGTTGTGCACTCAGGTGTATGCTGTTACCCATTTCCTGGTGGTGGTGGTCACTTAGTAAGGTTTTTACTACATCTAAGGGAGGAGAAGGAGGGGGCCTATTCTTCTGTATTCTATTGCCCACTTTCTGACTTATTCAAGATATTTTTTCATTCATTTTCAAAGTCCTTTTTAACGTTGTGTTGTGTCCTTTCTAAAGTATAAAATATCCTCATCATTCAGTAGGCTCTAACTAATAATTATGGCTCAAAACTTGCTCCTTTCGACTTCTGAATATTTTATAAGGGAAAAAGTAATTTAGTCGAAGTTATAGCTGTTGTTGTAGCTACAGGAATTACGATAAAAACTCGCTTATTTATGTATGCTTTGAACTGTCGCTGGGTCGGACAATATCAACGATACGGACCTAGTTTTATATGCTCCACAAAAAGTTAAGATTTTTTAAGACTGATAACAAATGCTCACTTTGTAGCTATTTTATCATCACCATCATCATCAGCCTGTAGAAGTCCGCTGCTGTACAAAGGCCTTCCCCCTAGAATGCCATGACAAACGGTCTTAAACCGCCTCTATCCACCAACCATTGTAGCTATTTATTTTTGTGCCAAATCAAAGTTATGATGTAATTGATGACTTGTAATGAAACGAGAAGAATAGCGTATTAAAGAGGAGGCCTATATACCCAACAGTGGGTGCAGATGGACCGAAATGATGATGAGATTAAAGTTGGGATGATTTTCCAAAATGAAGATTTACAAAAATACCGGTCAACTGCAAGTTGGATTCACGTGGAGAGATTTCTGTTCTAGTAGGCCGTTTATTCCATCCAGTCCTACTAGAAGTTCGCTACCATAGTAACCACTAGACCAAACTTAAACTTAATAATTAAACGACTCATTTTATACGCATTTTCCCTTTATGAATATGTTCCGTTTCCCGTGGGAATTTAAAGGTTTTTCCTGTAAACTATGAGTATCCAATAATATGATGACCCAATAATAAATATATCTATACATACCTATACAAAAATTGGCACAATATTTTCAGAGATAGGGGAGAGAAATGGTAAATTTTGTATATTTTCTTTCATATCTTTTAAAATAAACATTCTTAAATTATAAAATAAAAAATGTCATATCGAGGCGTGTTTTTGATATGTAACATGAAGCATTTGACAAAAAAAAAACTTATTTTGTAGTTTGGTTCACAAAGCTAACCCCCGATACTGTAATTATTTTATTTACGCTATAGGTACTTCCGTGATTGGACCACCTAACTCTGTATATGTACCAAATTTCTACTTGTTTGGTCCAGTAGACCAAAAAAGACCAGTAGACAGTATCTGTGACAGACAGACTAACAGACAGACACGAGAATGACCAGTGCGATTTTTTTATGTCATTCAGTGACTAAATGTCAGTAAAATTGTCGTTTATCCCCGATAAACAAATTTCTGTATCTTGAAACATTATATATTAAAGTGCCTCTTTCGGTACATCTCCTGAAAAACGGTGATTTGCGGCCTTTTTTAACCGAGTTCACAAAAAGGAGGTTCTCAATTCGGTTGTATTTTTTTTTAATGTTTGTTACCTTATGTCCCCGGCGTTTATGAACCGATTTGGAAAATTCTTTTTTTATTTGAATATATATACTTCCAGATTGGTACCATTTTTTTCAGAATCCAGTTCTCATGATGGAATCCATGAGGAATTGAGGGAACTCCTCAAATATTGTAGGCATACATATGGCGATTTTGATATTTTCAGCAACAAACATTTGCATTCAGAAAGTATCATAATCCTTTCACCACTATGGTTCTTTCATTTTTTTTTTTTTCATCCAAATATTTAGTCGAATACAATGGCGGAAGACGGTTTTTTAAATGAAAAGTTATCATGATATTTAGTCACTCAGTAACATTCAAAAATTGGACTCCTGTTTGTACATTTTGAGGCACGGAACCCTATAAAATACCGGATACCTATCTCAGTTTGTTTCATCTACCTAGTTCACTTATATTATTTCCTTGGCCGTTCCTGGGTTTATTTTCTGACTTTCATGTCAAGATTCCTTTGAAACAAAATTTATTTAACTACAACATTCTTCGTTCCCACATATTGCTGAACCTGGGTACTGTAATGAAACCGCAGGAATCGCTAATGCTACATGAAATTCCCCGACATATTATTTCCCTTACTTGAAAGATTTCCCGGTAAGCAAAGAAATTCTCATGTCGCGAACAATTTTAATTTTAACAACATGCACCGTAGTTCTGTGATAGTAAAATAAACATGAACAATTTGCATGCCTAGGTTATAAGGTAGAACATATTGGACTTTTTCTAGTTTAAGGCCTTGTTGTATTTACAATGTTCCGGCAATTAAAATTATCTTAAACTTATCAAGACTGGAATAAGATCGGCCGGTAAGACCACCATGTTCAAGAAGAAGGTATTCATACTGAATTATGACTTAGCTAAGTTGAAATAGATATCATAAATGACACTAATATTTCTACTCTTATTATTACATTAGTTATGTAAGTAACACATCAAATAAGCAATTGCATAACTTTTCATTTAAAAAACCGACTTCCGCCATAGTATTCGATTAAATATTTGGATGAAAAAAATAAGATGAAAGAACCATAGTGGTGAAAGGATTATGATATTTTTTGAATGCAAATGCTTGGTTTGTTGCTGAATATATCAAAATCGCCATATGTATGCCTACAATATTTGAGGAGTTCCATCAATTCCTCATGGATTCCATCATCAGAACTGGATTCTGAAAAAAATGGGACCAATCTGGAAGTATATCTATTCAAATAAAAATAGAATTTTCCAAATCGGTTCATAAACGCCGGAGATATGCGGTAACAAAGATTAAAAAAAAATACAACCGAATTGAAAACCTCCTCCTTTTTTAGGAATAAATTTTTCAATAACAATCTTCTAAATTGAGTAAAAGTCTGATGAGAAACATAAAATAAATAGCAGAAAACAAGACGAATCACTCGAAATTCAAGAAATTTCAGATATTTTCTCAGGCAATGTATCGGCAAATTTGATTTCACGGGCAATTTGCAAGAAGTTTTCAAGTTGTTTGAGCTTTATTTGAGGTATTAGCAGATGCTCTATTAGGTACAAAATGGCCGTTTAGATCGTTGACTTTAACACCAACAAGTTCTTTTAAAACAAGAAGGTGGTGGCTGGTTTAAAAAAAGGTTCTTCAGTAGGCATAAGTAATAATCTTTTTCATCAATATCCAACAAGTTCTGTTAATTTATTATTTAGGGTTGAATTTTAGTAACTTATAATTTGCTTAGTTACTTGTAATTTGATTTAAATATTCTAAAGTAATAAATTTTGTTACGGAAAATGAGATCTCCTAACAAAATATACCTCCTTATAAAGAGGCCTCAAAGACGTTTTAGGTAATCTATTATTTGGTAATAGTGATAAAATATTTAAGATAAATTAAAAAAAAAAGGTTTTTTTTTAAATTTGTGGACACCTTTTTCATAAACTTTAAAAACCTTACTAGTAACCAATCAGAAAGTCATTTTGTACAGTACTTATTTATTTATTTATTTATTGAAAAGACCAACAGCTATTAAACAAAATTTAAACAATATATAATTTATATTAAAGTTATCCAGCCAATTACTGGTCTCTCTAAGTTAAACATAAGACGATTCGTACAATTATCCTGTAAGCATATCATTTCAGTAAGTAAAGTTAAGAGAAGTTAAAAAGTTCACTACGTGAATGAAACAGTACATTATATAGTATACATATGCATATACAATATATACACCTATGTATATATATATATATATATATACACACATGTACACATATATATACATATGTACACCATATACCACTAGCACAGTAAGTATACATAAATAAGTACACAGGAAAAGGATAAAATGGTGTATAAAAGGTGTGTATGTGTGTGTATGAATGTTTGTTTTTTTACTACTATTTCAGATTATTGTTTTGAATAAATTATGTCTACTATTGCTTTTTTAAAAGATTTCTTACAAGTGTTGAAGACATCAACACCAGTACATGTATGAAAGTCAATAGTTCGCAAGTTCGCTTTTCGATTTAAAAACTTTGTACATATTTATGAAATCATAAATAATTATAACTTTTACGGCACATCACTATACGCGGGCATTCTTCAAACGAAGTAATCTAGCCTGTTTCTCTACCATCGCTTATTTGTACACACAGGCGTTTGTTAATGGTAAATGTTTATCCGTTGGAACGTACATTTTTGCTTTGTCTTTGAAGTTTAAGAATAGGTAGCTTACTGCTTACCGATGTATCTCTTAACAAGCGAACGGTTAAAAAAACTGTAGCCAGACTACAGTGAACATAACACCATGGTATTAGGAATAAAGTATCTACTATTTTCAATTCTGACTACAGATTCGTATTCTGTGAGCAATAGAGACCAAAGCCATACAAATTGTTGAAACTAAAAAAAAACAGTTAAGTCTCGTTCTTCGCCCCTTCCCTACTCAACTGTGCCACTTCTTCGCTACGCTCGCTGCTTCCCCCCTTCGCTTCACGCCAGTCTCGTGAGTTCGTTTCACTACACGAGCTTTTGGCTCTACGCCGCTTTGTACATACCTACATTTAAATCAAAGAAAACTTTTTGAATTTCCTAATTCCTCAAACCCATTTGAATTTATTGATTTTGCAATTTCCATTGCATTTCATTGAAAAATCACTACATAAGCCGCATTTTGGTTTTACAGGACTTTGAAATGATTAAAAAAATATTGCTACGCGCAAAAAAAAAACCAAGAATCACCCCCTGGTTAAAAAAGAATCACTGCCCTAAATAATTACAATACATCACACATAGGTAACATAATATTATGTACAATGTATTTAACAGAAAGTAAGTGATAAAATTATTTTGACAAGCCTCAATCATTTAACAATTTACATATTTTTGAACGAGCGAAGCGAGTTCTCTGAGGCAAGTTGGAAGAATCGGCGTTTGTATGTATGTATGTATGTATGTATGTTTGTCCGATGAAAACTTCCAAACCGTTAATCCGATCTTCATGAAATTTAGTATGGGGGTAGATAGTTGAACGAGCGAAGCGAGTTCTCTGAGTCAAGTTGGAAGAATCGGCGTTTGTATGTATGTATGTATGTTTGTCCGATGAAAACTTCCAAACCGTTAATCCGATCTTCATGAAATTTGGTATATGAGTAGATAGTATTGGTACAATTTGTAGGTAAGGTTATGAGCTATATCGGTCAGGGGGTTGCTGAGATATTGGGGTTCAAGAGGGGGTAAAAAAAAAAAAAGTGAGACAGTCAGATCAAGTGGGGTGTCTATTGAAAGCGCTTTGGTTGGACATTTCAAAACTGTTGTTAATAAGTATTTAGCTTTAGTAGTTTTCGAGATATTAGGGAAAATAAAAAATTTAAAAATCAAAAATTATAGGGTACTTCCAGCAATCCCACAATGCTGAAATTTGGTATGCTTGTGGCTTTTGTGTCACAACTACAGGGAAAAGTCTGAAATTGAAGAATTTAGAAACTTGTACTCCATAAAACAGAAACCAATATAACATCCATTGTTGACCTCCTATTTCTAAGAATTTGAATGACGTTGGAGTTCTATGGTTTTCATAAAAAGGACGTTATCAATTAATTCGTCAGGTACTTTAAATACTAACAGGTATGTAGTATTTACGCCCTGTTGCTTAGTCCTATTCAAAGGCTATTTCGATGATGTGTAGAAAAATTACCTGTAGAGGTTAAATTTTTTTCTCAGTAAATGTTTTTAGAAATCGGTTAGAAGGGTAAAGAAAGTAAAATATGCAAAAAAATATCTCGAAGATACTTCAAGTTCTCTGGTAATGCTGAAATTTATTATTTAAGTATATTTTGTTCTACGGGGAGAAGTCGAAAATTGAGAATTTTTTCTTTGTAAAATTCATTTTTAGAGTAGAAAACTTAAATCTTTAAAAATTAGGTAGCAAAACTACAATTTGATGGCACTGCTTAATTAAAAAAAACTTTTTTCTTGCTTCACAAAATCTCTTTCATATTAGAGAAATTGACTCGATAGTTTTAGATTTCTGACGGATCATCCATACAAACATACTTACATAGCCGTTAAATACAAAACCCTTTCTTCCCCTCTTAAAGTAATCGGGCTGATAAAGGTGTGATTGCGAGGTCTCAGTTCGGGGCGAACCACTAGTATATATGTATTTAAATTTTTTTTTTGCTGATGTTTATTTAGTTTTGACTGCCTTCCTATATAAGGTTTTTAAGTGTCATTTACTATGTATCAGCAACTCCTTGCTCCGAGGCCACCACACAGGCGCTTCTCACCTAGTGGTAAGACGGACCATTTTTGTAAGCCAAGCCGTGTTTGTTGCCTGATTCTTCTAGGCTTGGTCGCGTTGGAACAGGAGTAATTTTAGTTTATAAGACGATTCAAAATGATCCTTGTGATTTCAATGAATAAATTTATTTTTGGCTTTGACTTTGAATTGTAATGTGTTGCGCATGTACCTATAGTGTTATAACCAACCAATAGTGACACATCCCACACTAGGATTCCCTTTGTCGCCGGCAACGATCTTATAATACACGTCGCCGGTCATCATAACATAACACTGCTGTTTTCATAATTCAATTGCTATATACCTAAGCGTTTATGACAACCCCCTTTTAAATACAGTTTAGTGTCCAAACGTAGCTTATTTTCTAGACAGCGGCAATATATTGCGGGATCACGTGACCACGCATAATAATTCACTGCCCATTTCATAGCTCAGCGCTTTTTCATACGGGTATGCTTTATTGGCCTGTAGTGTTCCGTGGTTCGAATGTTGTAACGGAAATCCTTTATAGACTACGCAAACCACTCTTTTGTTTGCGGTCACATGAGACTGTATTCCAGTCCTGCTTATCGTATGGTTAATTTGACTAACGGTGCGATTAGCAAACTTCGGTTGCTATAATTTTTTCCCTATTTCTATTGAAAATGACGTCTTAGCGATCACCTAACTGTCGTTGTTGCTGACAAAGTATGATTGCAATAAAAAGCATTTTTGATATGAAGTGTTTCATCGATAGTATGAAACAGCGATTATGTATTGCTATTTCTATCAAGAATGACAGCATTTGATTGCAACACGACCTTTTGCAATACAAATTAGACAATTGTTATTTCTAACGCTGACCATAATTATAGAGACGATTAACGAGTTATAAGTAGCGGCACGTAAGTCTGGCACTGAACGAAACGTGGAGGGGCTAGTTGCGCATGTTTACTGCCGCGCAAGCAATACAATTAGTACAAGATAGATAGAGATCCCGCCCAAGATACCTTACTTTTGACTTCCGCTTCTTGTACCTAACTCGGACGTAGTAGTCTCGGCCTGAGCTATATTAGTCTCGGCTAAGAATAGGACTCGTCCAACTCCTGTGGATACCGTAAAAGGCGACTAAGGGATTACGCAAGGAGATGGGCAGCAATACCTACCTGAGTACTTTACATCAAACTGCGTTCACCAATATGCCTGCCAAGCGTGGTGATTATGGCGAATCCCCCCATTGCAATACATGCTATGGAGGAGGCCTCATCCAGCAGTGGATGTTGACCGGAAGAGAAGAGAAGTACTTAAATACCTATAGTATTTTACTTTTCTTGATAATTTCTTTAGTATACATAGTCGACGCTGTTAATATTTGAAGAAGATAGGAGACATTAGTATTTTTTGAACATTTGCGAGCATTCAGAACAGATTCAGGCAATTCTAGTTATTGGACATTTCGTGAATTGAAATTTCTGGGAATTGGACATTTCAGGAATTGGACACTTTTAAACCATCACGCATTTTTGGCATTGGATATTTCATACCTTTATTTTACTAGAAAGTATATAAACAAGTTATGAGAACAAACGCTGCAGATTGAAAACTAATTTTTCTACGAATTGGTACCAAAATCAAGAGGAAGTATAAAAAGCCCACTGGTGACTTCAGAGGCCTTACCTTGAGCTCTTATAGCGATTCAGTTAAAAAACTGTTCAAGCCCTAGCACGAAAATCTAACGTAACCGTGACGCTAGCGAGACGATCGTATACGTCAAATATTAGCAAAGTCAAAGTCAAAGTCAAAAAGAACTTTATTCATTGAAATCACAAGGATCATTTTGAATCGTCTTATATAAAATTAAATGACTCCTGTTCCAACGCGACCAAGCCTAGAAGAATCAGGCAACATAAATGGTCCGTCTTACCACTAGGTGAGAAGCGCCTGTGTGGTGCCTCGGAGCAAGGAGTTGCTGATACATAGTAAATGAGAACTTAAAAACCTTAGGAAGGTAGTCAAAAGTAAATAAACATCAGCAAAAATATGCAAGACAGAAGCACGCTACGCTTGTTATATACTTATAAATAATAATCTAATACAAACATGTAAATAGGTAAGTACAGATATTGCAAATTTCCATTTTAGCAGTCGAGGGGCAGAGCGACATCAGGCCACGCGGCTTTAACCAACCAACTTACAAAGATTTTGAGTTACCTCGAGGCCATTGGACAATATTTGACATTTGCAATCGTCTCGCTAGCGTCTCGGTAACGTTAGTTGTTCGTGCTGGCCCCACAGTGCAAAATATCGGTTCGTCGTTGACATACGTCATCATTTAAAATATATATAGCTGCGAACATCACGGAACCGATATTTTGTACTGAATAGTTTTTGAACTGAATCGCTATAAGAGCTCGGTGTAAGGCCTCAGTAAACTCATTGTACTGTATAATGCTACCTTGCATTTTTACGGTACATTGATTGCTCGAAACAATAGAGCACAAAGACTTTATCAACAAAATTCGATCGGAAGTATTACCCAACCATGGAAACAAGTTTATTATTCCCAGCGAAAGGAAACAAAAGGGATCAGGTAATGGGCAAAATGATGCCCTAATCCTTAGTTATTACCCTAACACAAGGGTATATCCCAAAAGAGACGTAGTGTTGATATTGTTTGGTAGAACCAGACTCAAGTTGATTTTAGAATGTCACAGAATTGAAACTTTCGTGGTTGGGAATCATTTTATAAATTGAAAAAAACCGCTAATTACCACTAATAATAAATTCTTCAATTAATTCTTATTTTTCTTTAAGTATAGCGTAGCGCCACACCTGCGGAACGTACCGCGACCGAACGTTCGGTTCAATACGCTTGCAGTATTTTTCAAGTTCCCTATGACACATCAGCCGAAATTACATCAATACGAAAACTTCAGCTTTCGGCGCGGTATACGTTAAGCAGATATGGCGCGACACTTATTTAAGAATGTCACGTTTTGGTATGAATGATACTAGAGCATAGTAATAAGAGTTTGGGATTAAAAAACTTTTTAAGGAACCTTTGAGACTTGTCAAAAGTTATAGGATATTTAAAAAAATTGTCGTGGCGTGTCCGTCTTGAAAATGGACCCCTCCGTCTCCTCCCGTGGAGGTGTAATAAGCCGACTAGGGGATTACACCAAGAGATAGGCAACAGCATTTACCTGAGTTTTCAACACCAATACTGCGATCACCAATCCACCTGCTATAATAAGCGTGGTTATTGGGGCAAGTATCTCCATTGCATTCAATGGGGGAGAAGAGACCTCGTCCAAAAGAGGACGTCTAAAGGCTGCTGATGTCAAATGATAATCGTCGTTAAGATTTTTATTTATTTGATTAGATGACGAAACTAGCATATATTATTTTTGTCCATACACGTCATCCCACGTCATGTCATGTCACGTCCCCCTGCAACGCGCCTTGTGGCATTGCACTGCGCCCATCATCTTGAGACAAACCTAAAAAACCTCATGTGCCTGCTTTGTGCCTATAACTTCACCGGCCTGGCACCCATACCCTTCAAACCGAAAGACAGCAATGCTTACATTGCTGCTTTGCGTCAGAAATAGGGTAGTACTTCCTGGACAAACTCTTATAGGAATAACTTTTCATTTAAAAACCGACTTCCGCCACTGTATTCGCCAAATATCTGGATGAAAAAAATTATGTTAAAACCATAGTGGTGAAAGGGTTATGATACTTTCTGAATGCAAATGCTTGGTTTGTTGCTGAAAATATCAAAATCACCATATGTATGTCTACAATATTTGAGGAGCTCCCTCAATTCCTCATGGATTCCATCATCAGAACTGCATTCTGAAAAATGGGACCTATCTGGAAGTATATCTATTCAAATAAAAAAAGAATATTCCAAATCGGTTCAACGCCGGAGATATGAGGTAACAAACATTAAAAAAACAACCGAATTGAGAACCTCCTCCTTTTTTGTGAAGTTGATTAAAAAGCTCTACTAATAGTACTAAATTATTAGGAATATTTATTTAGAATCGTTATCTAAAAGCTCAATTCCTTCAAATGCCGTTTTTAGTTTGAGCTAATATACCTAATGCTAAAAAATTCAGTAAGACACAGACATCGGCTTAACATTACATTAGAGATAAGGATAATTCAGTAGAAAAGTGGAAAATTTCACGTATTTTTTCCCCCAAAGACTCCGCAAACTCAAATTACACAGAAGCCGCACAACAAAACAAAATAAAACAATTTTTGAACAAAAACACCTGTAATTGTATACTCGGTTTCGTAAGAGCTGAACATCAGGGTCTTATTGTAAGGGATGTTACATAAAGAGGGAGAATAACGCCACCAAAGTTGGCTTACCTTCGTGCAAAATAAGCTAACGTAATGTTGATTTTATGAGAGGTAGAGATCCTTTTACTCTGTATCCTTTATGCTGACACACAGCTGATAAGTTTTACTAATCAACAATACCTAACCGTTTTATAAGTTCACGCAAAAAAAATACCGACATAATGTGTTTTATTGTGGTCTCATTTGGCTCCATGAAAATACGACTCATCAAATAGAAAAAAACCACTCAAAGTCAAAAGTATTTTATTAATTAAAATCATTATTAATGGTTATAAACTAAGTGATTTTACTATTAATAATAATTCAAATATGATGGCCGAAATGCGAGGCACAAAGTCAACATCCCAGTAAAAGTCGCGAAGAAATCCGAAAGGGTCAGGAAAGCCGTTGATGTGTAGATAGCCGAATACCCTCCAAACTCTAATGGCAGTTCGTTGTTTACATCATGACAGAGGGTCCCAGTTAAATATTTTATAATATTCGCTTAATGTTCCCAACAGCTATTTGAGTGGAGCTTTGTGTTGCTCATTTTCATATTAAATTGACGGTTGGCTTTACCTGGCTTATGTCGAAGCTGAGATAGGATAGTAAACGGAATGGTTGAAACTTTGAAGATTAACTTGGTTTTGTTGGTTTAGTGGTTTACGATTTAAGCAGTCCCATACGACGATACGATTTAATCATTGCGTGACTAACTAACTATCAACACACAGAAAGTCCTAGAGATCTTTTTTGGTCTAGGGGTACAGTAATAAATAAATTTTCGTAATTCACCCCCTAAGGGCGAAGTCACGGGCGTTTCAATAGTTACTAATCATTTGTATTGTCCATCGGAACATAACAGGGTATGCAAAATTCAGTTGATTAAGTTCAAGGTCTTATTACTGTCGCCAAACAGTGATGCGAGCATTGCTGTGTTCCGATTTGAAGGGTGTAATTACAGGCACATGATACTCTTTAGCTTTTTGTCACAGAATGACGGGGGCAGTGCAATGCCACATGGCGTGTTCGAGGTGGAACCTACAATGCAAGTTAATCTTAAATGAAACAAGTGAAATATTAAAATTTAAAAAACACCCGACTGCACCATTATCCACCAAAAATAGCTAAGAACGCTCGATCAGGTTAACTTTCTAACAAAAAACTAAATCAAAATCGGTTACCTAATCCGTTTGAGAGCTACGATGACACAGACATACACGTCAAACTTATAAAACCCCTCTTTTTGCGTCAGGGCTTAAAACAAAGATCATTAAAAACACTTAAATAACATTTTCTTCAATGAATTAGGTCCATTCTCTGTAATATATTTAACCATTGTAACAAGTCAATTTTAAACAAATACCCTTTACCCACACAAAAGATCGCAAAGTAAATGAATAATGAAATAAGCGTACCATTAACCATTATTTTGTTCTTTTAATGTCCGTAAAGGTTTCCTGGAATAATTAGCTTCGGTTTTAATAGGTTCGTAATTTTGAGAATTATTACCCCCCCTTGGGGCAAAATGATGGTGTTCCAATATCGATTGTTATGGAAACGTTAATATAGAAATCGCAGGAGAACAGTTTTGTAACCCATTTGCCGAAAATACTGGCCTGTGATCTGTGACGATCTTATGATGAGTTATTGTTGTTGCACAAATGGTTTTCAAAATTATTATTCTAACAACAGGCACGTGTTTGGTGACTTGCTGCTTCAAAGGGGATTATGGGACTAAAAGTCCCAAAATCCCTTCTAAAGGAGATATCTATTGGGGATTTGGAACTAACCCATCACAGGGACCCTCGGTTATCGATTTTGAAAGTAATCGGTCCAGTTACTAAAAGTTTACAATGACTGTCATTTTTGACAATTATGTCCCCCACTTGGTCCACGCCCTATGCATGATTTTTTTATCCCGTTTGTGGTCCTATTGGTAGGTATAGTATTGTCGTGTTGTCTCTCATCGAGAGACAGTGCAACTTTTCACGCTGTCCCCCGTTGTGCCGTAAAGGTAGTGTTGTGGGGTGGCCGGTGGACAGTGTCTTGGAATTTGTATCTATCTATCATACTTTTTATCGAGGAAAATCAAGTTTTAGTGGGAAAATCAATTTCTTAAATTTTAGTACTTAGGTACAAGGGTGGCCAAGATTTACTCGGAAAAATCGGAAATCGCGTTTTCCCAGTGATGAGACCTAGTTAGATCAATTTTTTGCCTCCAAAAACACCATACATGTAGCAAAATTCATCGAACTCATTAGAGCCGTTTTCAAGATCTCAATATATAATATTTACATTACCATTTTTTTTTGTTTTTTTTATGCTACTAGGCATGCAGACAAGCTTACGGCCCACCAGATGGAAAGCAGTTACCGTAACCTATGAACGCCTGTAACACCAGAGGCATCACACGCGCGCTGCCGACCCTGAGACATAAAGATGAAAAGTCTCATGTGCCTGTAATTTCACCGGCACCCGTACCCTTCAAACCGAAACACAGCAATGCGAACACTACTGCTTGGCGGCAGAAATAGGTACGGTGGTAGTACTTCCCCGGACGAACTCTTTCACAAGAAGTTCTACTACTAACAAAACCATAGAGCTTAGAAAGCTTGTCGAGTCTCTCTAGGTTCTCCGACTTCGCAGATACGACAGCTATCAAAACAAAACATTACATTCCGATCGAACATGAAAGGACTTTGAATTACCGCAACAAGAAAAGATTCACTCGAACGGATCAATCAATTTCCGAACTCACAATTCTGAACCTTAAGAGCGGTCCACCCGACATACTTTCCATACAAACGCTCGTACGCAGCTCGTACGCGATTGTGGCGTTGTACCAAAGTTTTATTTACATGTTTTGTACAAATATGTATCTTGTTGACTATAATATATCTAAGATTATAAATAAACTAAAATTTTAAATGTTCAGAACTAAGTTTAGTATGCATTCAATTTTTTTTACAATTCTTTCCTTTCGTATTACACGTAGGTATTACGAGTTTTGCATTGCAACAATCGTTTTGCGAGTCGTGAGCTTTTACCGTGACTTATAAAGTAACTATTCATCATTCTGTGCCACGCAGTCGATAGAAATAGCACAGATTCATAAATAGTTACTACGTTAGTCACGTTCGATGCTCACGACTCGCAAATCGATTGTTGCAATGCAAAACTCGTAATGCCCTTGATCTTTAGCCGTTCATAATGTGATCATACATTATAAGAGTAAAGGAAACATCGATCAAGGAACCTGGCCCATGTTATGCAAATTAAAAACAATTTTTTCACAAACTTGTAAGACTTTTTCAAAAACACGTATTTCCAAAAACAATTTTGACGTGACAACGTCTTATAATTCGATAGAGCCGGCTGCACGCACGAAAAAACATGACTCATGCGGCGTTACCTCGCTCTGAGGCGTTCCATGTAAGGCTTGAAGTGCAAGCGAGAGCGCGGAACGAGCGACAAAGAAGCACAATCGGTGACGTTGTCACGTTCAACTATCGTCAGTAAACCGACTTTACAGACAACCAATTTTTTATGAAATATCCACGCATTAATTGCCGGCTAGAGAGAAACGGAATTTTCTGAATTTCAACCAAGAGCTCTGACTCTTTGTCTCTTTTTTCGCGTGCCACTTTTTCAAACATTTCAATTTCAACCGGGAAGCATCTCTTAAGTTCCAGGCAATATTATTTCTCATTTGATTTCGTAACGTGTCTTTCTGTTCAAAGTATATTCACGGTTATTAAATTGGTTCTCGCGAACGATTTGGTTGAACGTTTGGGAGTCGACGTAGCGGAGCATGTTGTTTTATTTCGGGGTTAATGCCAAGTTTGGATATTATTTAGGGGTGCTTTGGGTTGACACGTTGTGGGTAGGTGTCTGATCAGCGGTTATGAAAGACATCCAAGTGTGACGTAAAACAGAATCATCTCTAATATGTTGCGGCTATAATCCGCGTAGCAAGTTTTTCTACGTCTAGTTTGTCAATCCACTGTACAACATATTATATACTTTTCATAAGCTAAACCGTGAAATTGATGATGAAAATGAATGAAAAACACTGTAACCAAAATGAAATCAAAAACATTAATTTGACACACAAAAAATACACAGAACGCGTTCGCAAATAATGAATAAAAAGATAATAAAAAAAACCTTTTTTGTAGCTGGTTACGAACAAAAATGGATTGAACAACTATAGTTATCAAAAGAATAATAAAAATCCTGGTTTCGTTGCTGCTTATGAGAGATAACTATCTTTCATACCAAAGGTCACAAAAAAAACGCAACCAAAAAGTATCTACAGTTAAAAAGAAAAAACTAATATATCAAAACAACACGTCATGGCTACAAAATAAATTACCAGGCATATTTAAAGCAGGTACGTTTTAGGCTTGCTTAGGGAAGCGCACGTGAAAATCACGTTTAAGGGATTGTATCCCTTACTGATTTGGTTTTTTACAATAGAACCTTATGGCGAGGGATTATGGGAAATATAGGCTTTTATTTATTTCTTAGAAATATGTGAGTAGGTATAGGTATCGCTTGTATCGAACAAGATCAGAATTACGCTCAAGCACTCCAACCAGTTTAGTATGCATACATACTATATACATACTTATATGCCAAACCACCAAGCAACAATACTTGTTGCAATGTCATGATAGAAGTCTCCAGTGAGGAGAATCCATCCTGAATCCTTTTACAACACTGGTATCGTTTACGACAAATCGTAATAAAGACGCCAAATCGTACTTTTCGGTCCAGTAAAATTCAGTCGAGTCTACGAAGTACTTATAAAAATTATCTTTATCAAACATGCTTGAATATTCATAAATTATTTTAGAGAACCTACTTCAAAACTAGTGGTTCGCCCCGAACTGAGACCTCGCGATAACACCTATATCAGCCCGACTACTTAACCAAGTAATTTCCATTTTTCAATTATTATTTTTGAAAATTTTCACCTCGAGGTCTACCAGTACAGTACCTACAGGATCTATCAGTAACAACTCTAATTCCCTACACATCATTGAAATAACCTTTGAATAGGGCTAAGCAACGGGGCGTAATACTACATACCTGTTAGTACCTATATCAAGTACCCGACGAATTAATTGATAACGTCCTTTCGATGAAAACCATAGAACTCCAGCGTCATTCAAATTCCTAGAAATGGGAGGTCAACAATGGATGTTTAATTGGTTCTGTTTTATGGAGTACAAGTTTCTAAATTCTTCAGTTTTAGACTTTTCCCTGTAGTTGTGACACAAAAGCCACAAGCATACCAAATTTCAGCATTGTGGGATTGCTGGAAGTACCCTAGAATTTTTGATTTTTACGTTTTTTATTTTCCCTAATATCTCAAAAACTTTTAAGGCTAAATACTTATTAAAAACAATTTTGAAATGTCCAAGCAAAGCGCTTTCATTAGACACCCCACTTGATCTGACTCTCTCACTTTTATGTTTTTTACCCCCTCTTGGATCCCAATATCTCAGCAACCCCCTGCCCGATATAGCTCATAACCTTACCTACAAATTGTACTAATACTATCTACCCCCGTACCAAATTTCATGAAGATCGGATTAACGGTTTAGAAGTTTTCATCGGACAAACATACATACATACATACATACATACAAACGCCGATTCTTCCAACTTGACTCAGAGAACTCGCTTCGCTCGTTCAATAAATACAGATCTTGCCGGCCTAGGCCAACGATCCATGTGTCGTGTTATCACAAAGGCAATTTTACAATGAAAATCTAGAACTGTCATCCATCTGGCATTCATTATAAGCGACTTCCTAAATAATTTTTGAATATCCGTGTATTGTAAGAAAAAAATATTTACAAGGTTTGACCGCAATTAGGCGTAGATGGTGTGCACCCACATTCTCACGTTCGTCCATCTAAGCCTGAAGCCAAATTCTCGTACTTAATTAAATAAAACATTTAATTCACAGTATAATCTCATTTCAGTCCACTCTGTCATGCTGTCACTGCGTGAATAGACGTATTACCTGTTATATAATCTTCGCATACATTCGTTATCTTTCTCACTCTACAGAACTCAGTGCGGAGCGACAGAAAGGTTGATGATTAAACGAAAGTTGACTGAGATGAGATTACGAGAATTTTATTGGGCTCCTGATTTGCCGGCCTATTTCAGTGCCTCTAACCTCAAGCATTGGTGCCAAACAAAAAAACACTGACATGAAACAAATTCACTGGGAAAGTACTTTTTCGCTTCCAAAACAAATTTCACACTCGATTTTGCTACGAGGTGTTGAAAGTTTTGTCTAAACTCTATAATCCAAATTCAATTTTAAAGTTTAAAATAGGTTGGCTAGAGTTTAGTGATTTGTTGTTTCCAGTAGTTTCAGGCAGGATTTAAGGTGTTGTGTTTTTAAGTAATGTTTTGCTTACAACGCAAAATCCAACATCAACATGGCCTCTGAATAACTCCATAATGTTTATGTGCAGCTTCATATTTTTCATGCTGAATTATACCAGACTCTTCTTCTCCGTCCAACAGCCTTTAGACATCCACTGTTGGACAAAGCCTTCCATAGAATACAATGGGGAATATGCCATAATCACCACGCTTGGCAGGCGGATTGGTAATCTCAGTTTGGTGTTAATTACTCAGGTGGATGCTGCTGCCCATACGCTGGTGTGATTTCTTAGTAAGGCTTTTACTACATCCACGGGAGAAGGAGTCTCTTATACCGGACACACCACGGCACTCTAATAAACTTCACAAAATAACTGTACCCAGTTTAGTAACAGTTTAGTACTGCCGTGGTGTGTCTGGCCTAGAATAGACTCTTCCATCTACTCCAGCGGATGTGGTAAAAATCGACTAAGGGATTACACCAGGGTATGGGCAGCAGTATCTACCTGAGTACAACAACAATACTGTGATAACCAATCCACCTGCCAATTTAAGCGTGGTGATTATGGCAACACCTTATTCTATGAGTGAGGCCTCGTTCAACATTTACAGGTTTTTTCTTACAATGCAAAATCTGTCATCAACATGGCCCAAATAACTGCATAATATTTTTATGCAGCTTCATATTTTTCAAGCTGAATCATTATACCAGACTCTAATAAACTTCACAAAATAACTGTACCCAGTTTAGTAAGGTCCCCAGTTTAAATCCTGCTACGTGCTTTTGTATAAACTGCAACAGCTTCAGTTTTCCGCGACTGGTAATATTTTTAATAACCCGTACTGTGGAGTGCGGATGATTCAGTGTAATACACAGTACTTTGTGACAGAATTTAGTACAGCATTATGAGTTGTCACGAGTGGGGGACGCTGGCACTTTTTCTCCCAGCGTCCCCCGGTGGGGCCAGAAAGGTGGGGGACGCTGGGAGTGAACCGTTGTAATGAAGGTTACACTAGTAAAAACATATAGCTGGCCGCTAGCCGTGGTAATATCGGCCTAAGAATAGGACTCCTCCAAATCCTCCTGTGAGTGTCGTAAAAGGCAACTAAGAGATTGCACCAGGGGATGGGCAGCAGCATTCACCTGAGTACTTAACATTAAACTGCGATCACCAATCCGCGTGCCAAGCATGGTGATTATGGCAAATCGCTCCATTGCACGCTATGCATGCTATGGCGGAGGCCTCATCCAGTAGGCTGTCAATGTCTACCGGCTGAGGATAGAAGAAAGAAGAGAGTAAAAGCGTAAGAAATGTTATTTTATTAACTAAAGGGGTTTTAAAAGATTGAGGCCATAGTGTAGGTTGTCTGTATGTATGTATATTGGTCTGTGGGCTCACAGCTCCGGAACGAAGGATGGTGTTTTCCACTGCAACAACTGCTGCGTTCCGGTTTGAATGGTATGGGTGCCGGTGAAATTACAGGCACATGAGACTGCACAGTTTTATGGCTCTGGGTGGCGAACGGAGTACAGTGCCACTAGAGTGCGTTCCAGGTTGAAGTGGCCTTTGAGGTACTGCATTGTTATAGGCAGACATCAGTTGGACATCAGCTTGTTCTGTCACAAGTAACTGGAAAGTTCTAGGACATTCTAGAACATTCTAGAAGAATATAATACAGGCTGCTACTAAATGATAGTACTCTGCGAAGGAAGTAACAACGGATATAGCTGAGTATCTTACTGCCAAAGTTTAATTTAATATTCAAGTGGTTATTTCATAATCTATGTGCAGTTAACTGTTTTCTTACCTACTGCTAAGTGATATACGGCTGGGAGTTGAAACCAAGTGCAATCCAGTGAAATTTATCAATTTAGTAATTGAACCCAGTTGAGACAGTTGATTGCAATTGAGGCCTGCAGACCTTATTCTTTCGTTCGATGTCTCTGTCATTCTAGGGTTTAGTTGGGTGACCAGATCCCGAAGTCCGTGTACGTTTTAGGCTTGCTTAGGGAAGCTCACAAAAGCCATACCCTAGGCATAGTGACCAATAAAGAACCAGTGCAGCGAGGAAGTTCCTTTACGTTCTAAAAATTTAAATAACATTTTACTTATTTTGAATTCGGCTAAATCGAGTCTCATAATATAATTTTGCTGACAATGTCCCATGTGTGGGAAACGAAAATGTAACAGGTCGTTGACAATATTGCATAAAGCAATATCATAACAGAACTTTCATCACTTTGGAATTAGACAATATTTCATTGCATTTAATCGAACGAACAATCATTTTAGAGAGCACCGCAATTCCCGGAATGGTCCATTTGGTATGATTGAAACTGAACGACTAACGTACGGGAAAGCTAATAGGTATGTCCAGCTGTAAGTATTACTGCTACTGTACATAACTACAAGATGGTAACGTATGATACCGTAGGTATTCGTTGTACTTTTTTTTATGTCGGATCAGAGACCGAAGTCAGAGGCCCAATTCTCTAACTAAAAAATAGTTAAAATAGAGTTCGGATCATGTTTCGATCTTATTCTCTTAACTTAAAATACAACACTGTAATGTGATTAGGTATATCGAAATGTGACTGAAACTTGAACGATTCAAAGTTTTTTCGATAATTTTGGTTAAGCAAAGAGAGACTCATCTAGTCTCTCTTTGCTTTTTCGAATTACTTAACTATCTTAATTATCTTACTCTAATGGTAGTCACCGTGAATTGAAAGTAGACTAAATTGTTATTATTGGGAGCAGAATACCAACTTTCTGACAATTCACAATTCAGTCTCGATTCGGATAACTTTCAGTGTAGTTATAAAAAAGTTTAGAGAATCGGGCCTCTGAGTTTTAACAAGCAAATGACACAGGCACAACAAAAAAAAATCACACACTGAAAAATCAGTGTAACACGGATTTTGATATGGAAAATGAGGTTCACAGTAGTAGTGTACGCTATAGGCGCGCTCATCGGTTTCGTCATACAAAATCCGTGTTACACTACACCATACGTAATTTGATTGTTTGCAAAACACTTAGACTCAGCCTCCTGGGTTGTGGAGTGTCCCATCTGGGCCCATATTTCCGGATAAATCTCGTCCACGTGACGACGTCACATCTCGTATAACGCACATTTAAAATTATGGTTTTCATGCGAGATTTGACGTCATCACGTCCACGGGATTTTTCCGAGAATCACCCATTGATGTTAGGCGGTAACCAGCCCATTACAAATGCAATACCTCTTAGATCACGTGTACTTAGGACGCACCCTACGTAGCACTGAACTGCACCCGTCATCCTGAGACATAAACATAACGGGTGTTATTATAAAAAATGCCCTTAGTCTGGGTTTAAACCCGGACTACCTAGTCTAAGCTTAAATATCGACCTAGGGTATATACGACTGTAATACAAAAGCAGATGATTTGTTTTCCAGAAGCAACTTTCGAGCTAGATATGCCAAAAATGACATAAGCTTGGACTATCTCTGGTTTATCTAAAACCAGGCAGCCCCCTAGTTTAGCAATGGTCTATAAATTGACAGTTGATTGCTTGTTAGAGGTAAGAATTTGGACATCTCAATTGTGATGTGACACAATCCGTCAGTTTGATACTTTGGAAATTTGCGAAGTAGCGCGAGAATTGATTTCGGAAATCAAACCATCTGCTTTCGTATTTAAAGTCGCATATGCCTAATGTCGATATTTAATCCTAGACTAGTACGCCTGGACTAAGTTCAGATTTAGTCCATGTTCTGTAATAAGGCCGAACAAGTCTCATGTGCTTGTAATTTCATTGGCAACCATACCCTTCAAACCGAAACAGCAATGCAAGCATTAAACGCCACAGCGCACCCGCTGGTACTATACTTATAAATCAATGACCCGCTGCGTATGCAACACGTCTCACACGTGTGCCATGTCTCATACAGTTCCATACATTTCAACGTCATGGTACGTCGACGTGCAAGTCTACGTTTACGCGTACGTAGCCGGTGTGCTGTGGTCTTAAACGTAAATCACGTTTATTCCTCCATCTTCACTTTAATTATTTATTTGTAAGAAGCTATGACACCTTAGGATGACACAGCTAGCTTAGGTTACGGTACTGACACAGATCATTTTGTAGCTCATTTGTTCACTACTTTATGCTGCAGGCCCGTTGTTCCTAATGCAATAGCTGTGTACTAATTGCGAGTCGCGAAGTCAAATGCGCTAATTGAATGTGAAGGGTTCAAGCTACAGACGTTAAATCTAACACAAAATACAAAACACAAAAAGATCCTTGTGATTTCAATGAATAAAACTCTTTTTTAACCGACTTCCCAAAAAAGGAGGAGGTTCTCAATTCGGTTGTATTTTTTTTTTTTTTTTTTTACCGCATTTCTCCTGTGTTTATGAACCGATTTGGAAAATTCTTTTTTTATTTGAATAGATATACTTCCAGATTGGTCCCATTTTTTCAGAATCCAGTTCTGATAATGGAATCCATGAGGAATTGAGGGAACTCCTCAAATATTGTAGGCATCCATATGGCGATTTTGATATTTTCAGCAACAAACCAAGCATTTGCATTCAAAAAGTATCATAATCCTTCCACCACTATGGTTCTTTCATCATTTTTTTTTTTCATCCAAATATTTAGTCGTATACAATGGCGGAAGTCGGTTTTTTATATGAAAAATTGTTTATTGATTGATCAATCAGATACAATGCAAATAGCGCGCATACTAACACAATAACATTGAGAATACAATAACAAAAAATATTCTTATTTACAGAAACAATAATACAACAAGTATCAATAAACGACACACAACAAGAATAACAAGTATCATATAAACAAAATTTTAAAATATACATAAAGCAGTAGGTATATATTATCTAAAGACCGTTGCAAACGATTAAAAGATAGCTTGACCCAAATCGATAATAATAGTAATTCTGCGAACAGTAGACCTCGCGAGCACAAACTGTTTTGTAACAATTGCGATCAGATTGGTGTTCTGATGATCGTTGAGTTTTAGTTGAGACAAAATTGAGATAAACTTTGAAATCGCATCCACAACGCGATCTAGCTTAAAGGTACCCAATCTTACATGAACCTCATAAGTTGTTGGAACGCTAACAAAAGAGAGCTCATGCACGTAAACATAGTTTTTTTTTTGATTGTTTAGTAAAAACTATAAATCTAATATGAATAAATAAATAAATAAAGGGACATTTCACACAGTATTATCTAGCCCCAAGTTAAGCAGAGCTTGTGTTATGGGTACTAGACAAATACAATATATTACATAGATAGATATTTTTTATTATACATAGAAATATACCCAGAAAACCCTTAACAAATATCTGCAGATCGTACAAATATTTGTACGATCTGCAGATATTTGTTAATAGTTCCGAGGCGGTAATCGAACCCGCAACCTCCTGTGTCGCAGGCGAACCTTCGCCCGCAGCGCCACAGAGGTCGTCAAATCAAAAAAATAATCTAATCATCCTAGAATAATATTTAAAATAGTTTTGGATTGTATAGACCTACGTTGCCCTCATCATCTGAATTGTGAAATTCTTATTCCTTGCACCGTCCACAATGCAAATAAGTTAAAGAGCTTACATTAATAAAGTACCTTGGGGAGCGTTATCCTTGGTGCATTCTCGAATAAAAAGTCTATATTGGGTACTAAGCTTCTGAACAAAAACTCTTAAGTAGTTTGAATAAACAGTCAAAGAAATAAATAGACTTTTGTACATGAATGTTTTTTGCGATTAACCTTAGCGCTCTTTGCCGTCGTTGTTCCACTGACTTTTTTCTTGGTTACCCTAGGTAGATTAGCTAGATCAACACATAAAATTACGTACGTAAATACTAATAATTTCGTGTGGTGTTCGACATAAGAATAGACCCCTTCGTCTCTTCCCGAGGATATCGTTAAAGCTGACTAAGGCCGTTTGTCCACCACCGCCGTCACCGTCACGTTACCGAGAACGAGATGACGGCGCCGAAGTAGCGATACATACATTTACTATAGCCACGTGTCCACCGCACGTCCGTCACCCGAGCGTCATTTCATATTAAACTCGACCCAAAATAATCTCGTTCTCGGTGACGTGACGGTGACGGCGGTGGTGGACAAACGGCCTTAGGGATTACACCAGGGGATGGGCAGCAGCATCCACCTGAGTACTCAACACAAATACTGCAATTACCAATCCGCCTGCCAAGCGTAGATTATGCCACGCTTATATTATGTATGGTATATTATGTGATGGATTGCGTGATGATATGAATGAGAAAGGAGTGAATGAGGTGACGGCTGACAGGAGAGAGTGGGAGAGAAAGACGTAAGTACTGTGCCGACCCCAAATAATGATTATATGATGATGTATGGTGAATAGGCCTTGTCCAGTTATAGACGTCTAACGGCTGATGTTGATAAAGACGAATAATTCCCAATTCATTACTCTGACTGTGACATAGAAGACGGAAACAGCGCGTGTGCAAATCGTAGCGCTGCTTTTCTAAAACTAGCATTTCTCACATTGTAAGCGACATTTATTTCAACTGATCAAGCTATATGAAATACCAGCTGAGCTTATTACTTGCACTACCAGTAAGTTCCAAGTTCGACGTAACAAACTTCACTCAGAGAAACATATGAGGAAAGTTCCTAATGAAAATATGACGGGATTACGTGCTCTTCCGGCTATGAAATTTGGTAGATAAGTGAGTATAGGTAAGCTTATTGATAAAAATCGTACAAAGTAAATACAGCTATATAATAAACAAAATTGTAGGTACTTAAATGATAAAGAGGTTGTACAACTCGAAAATAACAACCAGCTAACATCGTGAGCCACAATGCACAGTTCCTTCATTAAGACAGATAGTAAACTCGCGATAACACCTTTATCAGCCCGACTACTTAACTAAGTAATTTCCATATTTTCTATTATTATTTTTGAAAATTTTCACCTCGAGGTCTACCAGTACAGTACAGAATCTACCAGTAACTACTCTAATTTCCTACACATCATCGAAATAACCTTTGAATAGCGCTAAGCAACGGGGCGTAATACTACATACCTGTTAGTACCCATATCAAGTACCCGAAAACCATAGAACTCCAACGTCATTCAAATTCCTAGAAATGGGAGGTCAACAATGGATGTTATATTGGCTTCTTTTTTATGGAGTACAGGTTTCTAAGTTCTTCAATTTCAGACTTTTCCCTGTAGTTGTGACACAAAAGCCACAAGCATACCAAATTTCAGCGTTGTGGAATTGCTGGAAGTACCCTAGAATTTTTGATTTTTACGTTTTTTATTTTCCCTAATATCTCGAAAACTACTAAGGCTACATACTTATTAAAAACAGTTTTGAAATGTCCAACCAAAGCGCTTTCATTAGACTCCCCACTTGATCTGACTGTCTCACTTTTATTTTTTTTACCCCCTCTTGGACCCCAATATCTCAGCAACCCCCTGACCGTTATAGCTCATAACCTTACCTACAAATTGTACCAATACTATCACCCCCATACCAAATTTCATGAAGATCGGATTAACGGTTTGGAAGTTTTCATCGGACAAAAATACATACATACATACATACATACATATTATATACATACATACAAACATACAAACGCCGATTCTTCCAACTTGACTCAGAGAACTCGCTTCGCTCGTTCAACTAGTGGTTCGCCCCGAACTGAGACCTCGCGATAACACCTTTATCAGCCCGACTACTTAACTAAGTAATTTCCATATTTTCTATTATTATTTTTGAAAATTTTCCCCTCGAGGTCTACCAGTACAGTACAGGATCTACCAGTAACTACTCTAATTTCCTACACATCATCGAAATAACCTTTAAATAGGGCTAAGCAACGGGGCGTAGTTATACTACATACCTGTTAGTACCTATATCATGTACCTGACGAATTAATTGATAACGTCCTTTTGATGAAATCCATAGAACTCCAACGTCATTCAAATTCTTAGAAATGGGAGGTCAACAATGGATGTTATATTGGTTTCTGTTTTATGGAGTACATGTTTCTAAATTCTTCAATTTCAGACTTTTCCCTGTAGTTGTGACACAAAAGCCACAAGCATACCAAATTTCAGCATTGTGGGATTGCTGGAAGTACCCTAGAATTTTGGGTTTTTACGTTTTTTATTTTCCCTAATATCTCGAAAACTACTAAGGCTAAATAATTATTAAAAACAGTTTTGAAATGTCCAACCAAAGCGCTTTCATTAGACAGCCCACTTGATCTGACTGTCTCACTTTTACTTTTTTTACCCCCTCTTGGACCCCAATGTCTCAGCAACCCCCTGATCGATATAGCTCATAACCTTACCTACAAATTGTACCAATACTATCTACCCCCATACCAAATTTCATGAAGATCGGATTAACGGTTTGGAAGTTTTCATCGGACAAACATACATACATACACACATACATACAAACACCGATTCTTCCAACTTGACTCAGAGAACTCGCTTCGCTCGTTCAATAATTTATTTCACACCATAAACATAACATTTCAACAAGTAATAGTGTAATGTTAATCATTGCACTGACCAAAATCTTATGTGCTTGTAATTTCATCAGCACACAAGCCTCTCAAACCTGAAAATAGCAAAATGAAGAAATTGGTACTATGATGTACTAAATCCACACAAATTGACTATCACTTAGGTACCTACATCAATATCACATTGCCATAATTACGTCAACTCGCTAGCATATCGATTTTATAATCGAGTGAGCGATCGTTGACCGAGTAAACCGATCTCGATTATACCTACCTACACCCTACGACGAGTCTCATGCATCAATAGTCTGAGGTTTAGCCTTAAAATAGTGGACCAGAATAGACTGAGGGTTCATTAGAGGTGGAAGTTCATTGCAACTAACATTGTAGAGTAACAGTTAATAATAATATTTGACATATTATCTAACATGTATCTCAAGCAATAAAAACACTTTGACTTTTGACTTTTGACTTAGACAAACTTACAGTTGAAGGACATGTGCTAAGGAGTGGAAAAGTCTTTTCCACTCCTTAGCACCTTAGTAGTACCTACTTTAGCTTTTATTTCACCTCAGTCTATTTGAAACTGAAGTCCCAAAGCTTTGCACTTTGTAACACGACCGTTGCATGTGAATTACGTAACTAGTTAGTTCCTCTTCCTACGTCTTCTTTTGATGCGAGGCCCAAGCACGAACATCTGTCATTATCGAGACGATTGTAAATTTTAAATATTAACCAATCAAATTACAAAGATTTCAAGCCATCGCGATGCCATTGGCCAATATTAGACATCGACTATCATCTCGCAAGTGTTAGATCTTCTTCCATGCGTTAGATATTCGTGCGCTACAAAGGCGCTACACATTGTCATGTTTTTGACAGTTTGAAGATCATAGGGCTTATTGGAGCAAACAATTGATAGGTAAATGTATAACGAATCCTCAAACTAAATTGCAGCTCCGAACACAGACACAACTGTCCTTGGTGAGGAGGTTGTGGAGAGAGTGTGTAAAGTGTTTATGTTCAGACCCACATTCAAGCCTGGCTAATCAAAAAATGAATTACTAAAGATACTAATACAGCTATATCATGAAACCAACCATGTAAATTTTCTACAAATTAACTAGGAAAACTTTTTCTTGTTCATTTCAAAGATAAAAATCCAAGTTAAGTAACGAAGAACAAATCTAGATAAGTAAGTACTTTGTACATAGGTTGTATTCGCCTCGGGGTTGGTAAAGCTGGTTGCACACCACAAACATCTTCTTACGCGCTTTGTTTTCAAGAAAAAACGTTTCTTTATCTCTTAACTACACTCGAGAGCAATGAATCCGGGTCACTTAAAGAATGTTAAAAATCTCGGAAACTAAAAATGCTAGGTTAATGCAATAAATTGTATTTAATAGACAATGTAATACTCCTTAAATGAAGGTATTAAAACTTCTTAGTTATTGTAAAGTTATATCATAAAAAAATCAAATTTGAAAAAGGGCCACTTTCGAAGATGGAACTACGAAATTACAGCATTTGGTTTTGCTTTTGTTTGTAATCTGTCATTTATCATTGTTTGATTTCTGTTTTTTTGTTGTTTTTTTTCTGCGTAAACGCAGTAATGGAAGCACGAGGAGGCAATACGAAGTATTAAAATTCAAGAAAATTGTAATAAAGTTCAAAAATTTCATGTTTCCTATTTTTGTTTTAAGGAGAGATCAGCAGTTTTTTTCTTTATGTAATTTTGTGTTAATAAAATGTATGGTGACTCATATTTTTTTACCTTCATTTAAGGAGTATTACATTGTCTATTAAATACAATTTATTGCATTAATCTATCATTTTTAGTTTCCGAGATTTTTAACATTCTTTAAGTGACCCGGATTCATTGCTCTCGAGTGTAGTACTTTAAAATAAAATGACATACTTACAGTTCAAAGTTTGTTTTGTACAGATCGCTACTTAGCTATTAAATGTATAATTATTGTATATTGTATAACTTATAATTGTATCATTATCATCATCATAGCCTTTAGACGTCCACTACTGGACGGTCTCACCCATAAATGCAATGGGGGTATTCCCTTAATCACCACGCTTGGCAGGCGGATTGGTGGCCGCATTAGGTATCCATGTTTAGTATTCAGATGGATACGGCTACCCATCCCCTGGTATAATCCCTTAGTTGGCTTTTACGACATCCACGCGACAAGGTTCGCCTGCGCCGCAGGAGGTTGCAGGTTCGATTCCCGCCTCGGAACAAATATTTGTACGATCTGCAGATATTTGTTCAAAACAAAGCTCTGCTTAGCTTGGGGCTAGATAATGTGGTGTGAAATGTGCAGCATTTATTATTATTATTATTATATTAATAACATTGATTATTAGTTTTTGTTATTGTATCATAGTTAAGTTAGTTTAATAGTTTTTTTATTTGTAAAATATTTGTGCAACAATGTATTAATCAATTTGTTTTTCCATTTGCAACAAAGGCCATTTTCCTCTATCATTAAGCTGGTAGCTTGATCTTTCTTGCTAATTCTTGGCTACTATCAGCTAACTGAGATCTATTTTTGACATGCAAAGGAGGCTAGTCCACCACGTAAACTCTGTGAAGATCAGTTAAGTCTACTACCTATATTTCTTTTAGAAAGAGAAAAGCTCAGTGTGTTCTCAGCATTAGAAAACACGAGTAAGAACCCAGATGTACAATGGTACAGAGTAATTGAAAACAGATTCTGTTACAAAATTACTTTATTAGTAACTTACTGTTCCTACCGTTTGTTGTTGGTTGTTTTAGCAACCAGGAAGGAATTTCAAATACTTCTCTGAAGTTTAATATATGTTGTATATTTAAACCAAGAGCTCTGTGGTTCTTGTTTAAGTAAAGTAATCATACGATTACAATACCATGTAGACTCGGAATAATATTATTATGCTTTGGCAAAAATTGAAAGATCCTTACTTCTTTGAAGCACGGCTACTTTAACATCCTATAGGCCCAGTTGCGCCCCCACAACTCAGCACCGTATTGCAGTTGTGAATTATATTTTGCAACGGAGTTTGATTGCGGAAACAGAACCCGCGTCCACTCGAAACTTTATAGGTTCTTTTCAATTGTAAATAAGAGCAAAAAGTGAAGTCCTTTGTTGAGATGCTGCAAGACGTTCGACGCGGAACAATACGGGCAAGAATGAACACATATCAATTTTAACATAATCACGCTTACAACTCTCTGACGCTTATAAACGCTATTAATTTAGGTAATCTTTAGAGTTTTGTTACAAATAGCTCAGCTTCTTGTGATTGTTAAAACGTTATGCCAGAAAAGTGCTACCACCATACCCATTTCTGCCGCACAGCAATAGTGCTCGCATTGCTGTGTATGAAACGAACTTTTGATCAGTACTCAAAGCGGGCTGAAGTATGCCAACATGATTGAAAAAACCCCGTATTGAAATCTTGAGTACTTATCAAAACTTAAGAAATATATAATAATATCTTCTAAGTATAAATACATTAACTGAGGCTCCAGAGGCTAAACAACATTAACATAATATTAGTATTTTTATATCTCATTGTAAGTGAATTATTTATTTTTTTGAGAAATAAAGTTCTTTAAACATTCTTTAAGTCTGTCTTGAGTATCAAGTCTTGAGTATCAAGTCTTAAGTATCAAGTCTTGAGTACTGATCAAGTCTTGAGTATCAAGTCTTAAAAGAAGTCTTGAATCATCATCATCATCATTATCATCATCAGCCTGTAGAAGTCTAGCCTATGTCTGCTGGACATAGGCCTCCCCCTTAATGCCACAACGAACGGTTTTAAGCCGCTTACGTGACTTTAGGACTGAATTTCAAAACACCTTGTTTTCGTTACACCTGAATCCCAAAAAAACCTTTTCCCAAAAAGCCGCCTCCATCGACCAACAAGAGGAGGAGAGGAGAGGAGGAGGCCCTCCACTCGATGGACTAAAGACATTATCAACGTCGCAGGAAGTCTTGAGTATCAAGCCTTAAATTAAGCCTTGAGTATCAAGTCTTGAGTAGTGAGAATGTGTGATAAATAACGATTAAAAAGTTCAAAAAATGCAGTCCGATCATACATGGACTGCTGTCCTACCTATTTCATCCCTCAGAAGGTAGAGTGGATAACTCTATACTTTACACTATAAAAACATAAGCCTCCTCCGCAAACTCTTCAACCAGAAAATAATTGTTGAGTCAAAGGAATTAAAGTTAGTTTTCCGACGAGAAACGGAAAATTCAAAAACAAGTCTTACAGTCAAGATGGAAGCTAGCTTTTATTGTTTTAAAATGTATACTTGGAACTAACAGAACAAGTAGGGTAAATGTAAGTTTTGTTATTTCCTAAGGGATAGGATGAGACTCTTCACACAAAACTTCGAATATTATGGCAGGATTGTGAAGTTGTATGAATAGAAAAACAGTATTTAACAATTTGCTTTTAGTCAAACTAGTAATAACTAAAAACCTTTGAGAACTATATATAGAGAATATATTCTATTCTATTCTATTCCACCTATCTTACCTAATGTAACTAAAAACCTACTTATTTGTCTAACCAAGTAAGTTAAGAGTCTTTGATTGTACCGGGTTATTATCACCATCATCATCATCAATCTATTGCAGTCCACTGCTGAACATATAGGTCTCTCCCTCTCCCATGGCGAGACACTGAGCCAACATTGGCAGGGGCTATTCTCTATCTCGCGACGGGTCTCGGACAGCCATGATCGTACAATTTACGCCTGTTGCAAACCTCTCGTGAGGTAGAGAATACGGGGCGCAGCTCTCTCTATCCAGTTGCCGTTGCCGTCGTCGCGTGCGCTATACTACGTTTAACTAGACGGAACTCGTTTACTCCAACGGTTGTCAGTTCTTCGGAAGACATGACCGGCCCACTGCTACTTCAGCTTGCTAATCATCTGTGCTATTTCGAGAACTTTGTCGGATAGCCTCGTTTCGGATCGTATCCATCAGAGAGACTCCAAGCATAGCCCTCAGCCACATACCGGGTAATATTAATTAGTATTATAATTCACTGTAATGTTATCTATCTAACCTTGCAACAGCTTCATCACCATCATCAGCCGCAAACAGCCACTGCTGGACGAGGCCTGTCCCAAAGAATGCAATGGGGGTATTTTCTGTCACCATACTTAGCAGGAGGATTGGTGATTGCAGTATTGGCGTTGAGTACTCAGGTGGATGTTGCTGCCCTTTGATTGCCTTAACTATCCTTTAGACAGCTTTAAGGCATCTACTGGAGGAAACGGAAGAGTATATTCTTAGGCCGGACACACCACGGCATTCCTCTTTTCCTCTCTGTTTTTTTTTGTCTATTACATATTATATTTTATATATATGGAATATATTTATATTTATATTTTAGGTATTTGTGAAGTTGCTTCGCAAATACCTAAAATATAAATATATAAGTACAGATATGTATAATGTATACTATAACTACTATACTATAACTAAGGTAAAGTTATTTTTGAGACCACATTACTTTCTGTAAAGAATCGCTGTACCAAAAGAAATTGCCAAAAAAAAGTCAAAATGAAGATAGTAATTTGCAAAAGTATCGTTATCAAGCTCCTAATTTATTACCATCTGTCTTCCGAGTAGATCTATTATTCTAAGACCTACATCTCTAATGAACTCTGAGGTCAAACCTACCTACTATTTACTCAACATGGCGTCAGTCTTACCTACTATTTATCCAACATATTAATTAACTGGAGGATGGTTGGCAAGCGTAAATTAGTTTCGAATTACTGGTAAGGTTAAAGATTCGCTTTGGGCCATTTGAGCTGCCTCAAATAAACAAAGAAAGTGGTATAGAAACCTAACTAGTAGTTCTGCGAACAGTAGACCTCTCGAGCATAAACTCTTGTTAAATTTTTGATTAACTTTGAATATCGTCGCATCCATAGCGTTATCTGGCATCTACTCAAACTTACCTGAGGGCCTAGCCAAACGGCATTCTCTTCGAAGCGATTCCATTTCTACAGTCGTAATTCAATACAAAAGACCACGTGACATATCGATAGCTAACGTCAATCCCATACATTTTTGACTTTTCTACTGGCGTCATCGCTATTAGAATGTTACTTTGTCTACGGCCTCTGAACCTCAAAGTCGTTGAAACTCTAACAAATGAGAGCTCACGTTATATTGTTTTTTGTTTATTTTTTCTCGTTAAAAAAATACATCGTAGATTAAAATTTTAAATAGTTTTGGATTGTATAGACTTAGCCCTTTCTTATGATACCCTACTTGATACTAAATAGCGCTGCAGCAAACTTCCCCCCTTTTTGGGGAAAATATGCTTCTAATCAAAAATCGCCGGCGACAAAAAAAACTATGGTTTTGTAGAAAGTTTCGTCAAGATTAATGGAAAAATGCAACCTGGCAGGTGATTCTAAAACATCGGAAACGTTTCCTATCGGATTCGTTAGTATTTCATTTCGATGTAGTAAGTAACTAAAAAAATTGTTTCTAGTAAAACACGGTAATATACAATATTTATTGTTTTTTTACTGGTGTTTAACTAGAGAAAATTAAACTAACGAATCCGATCGGAAACGTTTCCGACATTTTTAGATTCGCCCTGCTGTACACGAGTACGTACTATAGGTACATAACATACATACAAACATGGGACAGACGAAAGCAAATTTTGCCAGTTATTGCAAAGACTTCGCTCGCAAATATACTGTTTATGCTAAACAGTTACCGCAAATGCAAGGTTCCATAAAAAGCTCTACCAAGCTTTATATTATAGAAATCGAACCACAACAATACCATCGTAAAATAATCATACCAAAAATGCTTTCGCATGTATGGCGTTGCGAATCTGCTATTGTATGCAGGATGCTCAGGGCCTTATTGGGAGATCCTTTGGCACAGCCGATTGCAATACAAATGTTACTTTATAGGGTCAGTGACTGCGTAGGTGAATCAATTGGAAGGGATATTGAAGAGAGCGTATTGATTATGACAAATTATATAAAGGTGGGCTGGTTTATCTATGCATACTTGTTCCTCATAGATAATCCTGTATACCAATGTATAATTATTATGTAAAGTTAGGGTAAGTTAGCCTAAAATTATGTAATCTACTATAGTATACATTTTATTATTATTAATAGGGTCCCGTCTGAAATTGTACCAACGGAACTAATATTAGGATCACTCAGGTGTCTGTCTATGTCTGTGTCTATTTGGTCTGAATCTACTGTTTTTTTTATTTTACATTATAAAGAGTTCAGTGACTCAATCACGGGCGTATAGAGTAAATAAACGAATTTTGATATCAGAGGCCAAATTCTCTAAATTATTTAAAAACTACACTGAAAGTTAACCGAATCGAGACTGAATTATGAATTGACAGAAAGTTGGTGTTCTGCTCCCTTATAAATAACAATTTAGTCTACTTTCAATTCACGGTGACTACCATTAGAGTAGGATAGTTATATATATAATTGCAAAGAGTAAAGAGAGACTCCATCTACTTAAGCTAAAATTATCGAAAAAACTTTGAATTGTTCAAGTTTCGGTCACATTTCGATAAAATCACATTACAGTGTTGTATTTTATGTTTAGAGAATACCATTTCTGACATTTAAGACATCAACACAAGATCGAAACATGATCCGAACTCTATTTTAACTATTTTTAAGTTAGAGAATTGGGCCTCAGGGGTTAGATTTGGGTGCAAACTAGTTTTTTTTTGTGTCAAAAGCAAAATTAAAGAGATCAAATGAGAATGTATTCCTATTATAATTTTGAAATACTTAATTTAAAAAATAATATTGTATAAGAAAATATGGGAAAAATAATCATTCACACATAAAAATTTTCTCTGTAAGCGTAACTTAACCATCATTTTGACAAACAATTCATAAGTTACCATTACCCAGTAACCACTCAATTGCCAACAGTAAAAGTTTATTTATAAAGGCCAGTGGTCTCGATGCAAAACATGATTTACGACAGAACTTTCCACACGTACCCGCCTTGATTTATCGATGTAAGTATTAATAGTTTTCCAAAATATACAATTTGGACGACAAAGAGGTACGGATGAATTGGCGATATATGAATAGGTTATGGGCCCAGAATTTATTTTGATAGCGACGGCTCTTAATAACATCAAAATGTATTTACCATGTTTCTATAAGCTTTATTTGAGCCACGATCGGTAGGTATAGGAGCGATTACAAAATTCTCATAAATTCTCTTATGTTTGCCAAGAAGTCCACGTCCACGTGTCCTTTGTACATGGCACAGTTCTGAGACATAGTTCTGAGCCATGATCGTTAGGTATATGCTAAGAATTCTTCCGGAAAATATGTTGTCAGGTGAAAACGCCTTACTCTTCAAGATCTTTCTATAAATCCACGTGCCACGTGTCAGTGCAAAAGAATTAATGAAACCACCTTCAAGAAGATTTTTTTTAATATAAATCGTCTTTGCTTTTGATCTGAGCAATATGAGGGGGATTCACCTTCCAAGTCCCACATTATTAGTCTAGCCTGTATTCTCTGCGGAGACTCAATTTCAGTTAAACCTCCCGTATGCTGCTCTAATACCTACTCTACACGTATACCTTTGTATTGGTTTTGTTTTTATTTTGCGTCTCGATAGCTTTAATTTCGCTCGCTACGAATAACTTTTGTACGGTAGTTGAATAAGATTTTCTTTTACGCTTTATTTTTGTTGTATAAAAGCACTAGAATCTAAATTAAATAGCTTAAATTAACGCTAGTGAACCAATGTTATTCAATAGATATGCACTTGGTAACCCTTTTATAGCAACCCTTTGCTTTTGCCGTCCGATCCGTTTTTCACAATCTCAGACACCAAAACACGTAGTTTAATTATAAATGTAATTAAAAGTGGAGGCGGAACGTCTGCTCGTGACGACCACCATCCGCAGAATGTAAACATAATATTTAATTTGGTGTGCGGTCACTCGACGCCGACGGTCTATTTTGACGGCCATTTTGGTTGGACATTGGATTGCGAAATGGCGGAATGTTTTGGGATTTTTCGTAAATTTATTTTGGATAATGTTTCTTCACTGCAAACATGAATACAATACTAATTAGAATCATAAGCAAAATGGGGCTAAATCTATCACAATTTTCGTTTATATGCTACAACCAAAACTCATGGTGCAAGCCTACAGGGCTTACATGTAGTGCAGCCTAGCCCTTGAATTAATGTTTGCTTTCTTTATTTACAGGTAATGATTCGTCACACTCGCTTCTTATTTGTCGCGTCACTGGTTTTTTCTTGATCAGTAGCCAGCTTAAGGTATGTTGGCCTTCAAAAGCACCTTTCTGAAATTGTGATGAAAAAGAAAATTATCTGTGCTGGACAAAACTAAGGAATCCCAAAAAAAAAGAAACTCACCTTTTTTCATCGATTTTTGAGGGCAGCGGTTAATCACTTACCATCCATTTCACCTTATTTAGTTTAATTTATTATTGTAATGCACCTTAAATATCAACTTTGATAATTGCAGCAATCTCCTGTAATAAAGGCTATGACAACATGGCGGATGTTATGAATTAAGAGCATTAAGCCCCACGGTGGGCGCCATAAAACGTCTCATCATTTTGATGGAGTTTTTGATGGTCACACATAAACGTAACAAGTTTGTATACTTTGTGATTATGATGGATCAGGTTTTTGACCAATGAACAAAAAACTGGGAAAATGTTCTTTCGCCTACTAATTTTCATCAGATAGATACAAAAATATAAAACAATAAATTCAAAGTAAATCAGTTAGACCAAAAAACCAGTACTTACCTACACTGTGTTATTTTGGTGAGTGACATGTAAAAAAAAATATTTTGATTTGACGATTTTGTCGGTCTTTTCGTTTGTTAGACAGTTAGAATATTATTTATTGCACAAAACAAACAACACATACGCGAACTTAATGTTACGAAGCATTCCCTACCAGCTAACCTTTGTGTATTGTGAATAACATTAATGCAGGCACATTTATTACTTGGCAAGCAAACGAGCATACGGCCCATGCACCTGAGTAGTTACCGTAGCCTATGGACGCCTGCAACACCAGAGGCATCACACGCGCGCTGCCGACCCTGAGACATAAAGATAAAAAGTCTCATGTGCCTATAATTTCACCGAAACACAGCAATGCGAGCACTACTGCTTGGCGGCAGAAATAGGTAATACGGTGGTAGTACTTCCCCGGACGAACTCTTTCACAAGAAGTTTTACTACTAATAAGAAACTCAAATATAAACGAAATAAAATAGTCCAAATTCTGGAATTCAGAATTCACAACATTCTATCAAGTATCAACTATTTGACCTCGGCGCTTCATCGACAACATTTATCACAAAGGCAGTCAATATAAACAAAAAGAAAATACTTTCCGAATCAAACTCTTTTCAAAGTTCTCTTCATTCTAACATTTCGAAGGCTCACGGGGTTTCACTAAATAGAATAGATCGTCCATCATTTGACTGAAGGACGTAACTATGTAGCGAAGAGTGATTTTGTACCTAATGGTAAACAAATAATGAACGGCTGTCACGTCTCCGCTATGTTACAACCGTCATGTGACGATCAATACTATTTTAGGAAACCCTGGCTTTAGATAGAAGGGTCTAAAATTGTTTCGCTGGAATGCAGAGCCTTCAAGCCATTAGTTTTGGTAGCCAACGGGAAAGTAGGGCCCAGGGTTTTGGGGTATCATGTTGTAAGAGGTCCCTACCTAATTCAAATCCTTTGTTGTTTATATAAATATCTACTGACACTATAAGGTTTCTCAACATTTAAACTTGTAATGCGTAAAGACGATACAGATAAAATTTATAAAATATTTACTTACCTGGTTTTTTTAAGGTTTGATTTTGAATTGTTAAAAAACGCAATTACCTATTTTGGACTTGAGAAGAAATACTAATAAGGCTAATAAACAGAAACGAAAAACAGACTTAATTAAGAAATAAATAATGTGCCTATTAATGTTATTGGAAATTTCTGATTTGGATGGCCTCAAAATCCTATAAAAGTCATCTTTCTCATTGATGTTATTTTGGGCTTCAGCGATTTGCTTCGTCATCAGATTAATGGTTTTGAAATAGCCATGTCATTTCTAGATAATATTCCATTATATTTATTGAATTTGATTTTAGCTAAGATAAAGGTGTGCTTAGTGATTTAGAGCTTACAAATACACTTACAAATAATAGTTTCTTTTTTTTTATAATCACAATAGTCACATACCTACATAGTCCTGATCCCACACTAGGATTCTCCGTGTCCTTTGCTAGAAAGATGTTTTGTAACACTTCAGAATACTCAAGTTGAAACAAAATTCGCAATTCTGATGAGTGAAATATTATGTACCTGCTACCTACCCCAAATGACACAGTACGTAAGTGTTAGCCCATATTCATGAAAAGAATTTCGTCAAAATTGCTTATACTTCCTAAAAGTATACTTTGTAGCACTTTCCTTAAAAGACAAAAAAACACTTCAAGTGAAAAATTACTGTTCAAATAAGTAAGCAATGCACTTGCAGATCATGCAAACATTTGTCCCGCGACGGGAATTGAACCCGCACCTATTACGTCTCAGCCAGCTATACGCGCTCGCCACGCTACGGAGGTTTTACTTGTATAATATTTTTTCTGTTATGTTATAGGTACCCATAAATTTATATTTAATAAAATTCCTATAAATAAGCGTATAAAATATCCGTGAAATATGTACTCAACATGGCGTCATTTCCCGTATAGTAAGCAAAACTATAAAGCGGACAAAAAATTACAACGCAGTGTCACACCGGTATCTTTAAACGAGCCGTGATGTAGAGAATGGTATTGCGACTGTTTCGAGACACAGCTATCATAGCTGTGTGCAAAGTAAACATAAGCTTATGTTGCCAAATTTAATACGAGATTACTATAATTCAATACTTCAAATCTTTTTTAATCAAGTGTGTTAGATTTTACAATGTGTTACCAGTCAGTATCACTAGTTTAAATGAGAGACATTTCAAAAATACAATCTTAGAAAACGGACTTTCTTTTTTTTTATAAGTACTACATATAGTAAGCAAACAAGCATACGATCCACCTGATGGAAAGTAGTTACCGTAGCCTATGGACGCCTGCAACACCAGAGGCATCACACGCGCGCTGCCGACCCTGAGACATAAATATGAAAAGTCTCATGTACCTGTAATTTCACCGGCACCCGTACCCATCAAACCGAAACACAGCAACGCGAACACTACTCTGCTTGGCGGCAGAAATAGATGGTAGTACTTCCCCTACAAACTCTTTCACAAGAAGTTCTACTACTTACAGGTGAATTGATAACTACATTTTTTTAAGTCGGTTATAAAGCAACTGACATTCAAAGCTTATTAGCTTAGATGAATTTGTGTCAAACTACAAAAGTGGAAAGGCGTGGAAAAGTAAGTGTTAATTTAAAAAATAATTGTATCATCGTACGTGACATCGACTAGGTATATCTTATTATTATTTGCATAAGTAATTATTGACATTTTGTTTTTAATAAATATGTTTCGAATTTGTTATATTCAACCATTTTTATGCGCATTTTAGTGTAACACAAGTAGGTTTCCTATTCAAAGACAAGTCACACTTTCCTTGCCCGATGAATAAGGGACGCTTCCAGTAAGGGCCGGTTTCCACCGGGGCGGAGAGGAGAGGAAACGAGAGGAGAATGTTCGAATAAACCAATCCGATTTCGTTATTTCCATTTCGTTATTACCTGTCAAGCCTGCCTGCCAATAACCTGCCAACTTTGACCTCGTCTCCTCTCCTCTCCTCTCCGCCCCGGTGGAAACTGGCCCTTAAACTGAACGTAACAGTATTTCTCACATGACTCGTAACAAGCATAACAAATTTTTACCCGCAACTTACACCATAAGCCTATCTCAGGTGTATAAAGTTGATTATGGCATAACACACGATAGCCATTGTTTACCATTTGACCAATTGGTATGCAATGTGGATGAATTAATGATTTTTTATTTATAAATAACTGTAACTCAGTTGTTATTTGAATATGAGCTGCGCCTGCCACTCACGTACTTTTGACTTCCGAAATTCGTGATGAAATATGGAGTCAATCCTTTGAGTTCACAAGCAATTGACACAGACATGGTGTAGTGCACGGATTTTGATATTTATTTATTTATTTTGTAGGAAAACCTACAGCTAATAAAAATATACATGAAAAATCCATGTCACACTACACCACACGTCAATTGCTTGGTAAATTCTTACGCCCTTATTCAATATCAATTTTGAAACCTATTTTATTTAAAATAGATTTTGTTCTGTACTCTCTGAGGGGGCCTATTACGAATTTTGCATTGCAACAATCACTTTGCGAGTCGTGAGTATTCAACGTGACTAAATTGTTGCTATTTAAGTCACGTTGAGTACTCACGACTCGCAAAGTGATTGTTGCAATGCAAAACTCGTAATAGACCCTCTGATGTAAAATGAAATTTGCCAAAAAAAGACGAAGAAGAAGGACCTCATGCAAAAGCTATTTTAGCTATCAAAGGTTTAAAAATTGGTTAGGTATGGTTATTGGGTTAGACTCGGAGCTCTGATTAACACATACTGTATGTTCAGGTATATTTCCTTAAAACTGGACGTAAAAAATCTTATAAAAATAGATTGAAGATACTACTTAGAACAACTACTTAGAACCAAATGGTATATTTTGCTAAAAATTGGTGGTTTCTCAATTTTCAACTAGTCGTGTTTTTTGCTCTTACGGTCCAGTCGGTTACGTATTCCTTGAACATCAATGAACTCTGTCATCGTTTGTGTTCTCAGAGTTGAGATTGTTTACGTGCTTACTCCTGTTTGAGAATTCATCGAAGGACTTTCCTTTAGCGACTATAAGTATAAGGCTTGAGGGGGGAGGGGAGGGGTGGGTTGTCAATGTCAAAAGCCGAAAATCGTATCCAAACACTGACAAATAGTAAAATATCACCAAAATATGGAGATCGGAAACCAGTTTTTAGCAAATTTCAACAATGAATAGCTCCAAAACTATTTTTTTCCGCAGTACGCCATTTCATATTCAGGCTTGTGCTATGTGAACCTACATGTGATAAAATTATGAACCTCGTAGGTCACAGTCGCTAAAGGAAAGTTGAGCATTTACTTTGAAATATTTTTCTTTGATTTTTTGTCATAGCTCACAATGCTAAAACTATTGGTTTCCGCAGTACGCCATTTCATATTCAGGCTTGTGCTATGTGAACCTACATGTGATAAAAATATGAACCTCGTAGTTCACAGTCGCTAAAGTAAAGTTGAGCATTTACTTTGAAATATTTTTCTTTGATTTTTTGTCATAGCTCACAATGCTAAAACTATTGGTTTCCGCAGTACGCCATTTCATATTCAGGCTTGTGCTATGTGAACCTACATGTGATAAAAATATGAACCTCGTAGGTCACAGTCGCTAAAGGAAAGTTGAGCATTTACTTCGAAAAATTTTTCTTTGATTTTTTGTCATAGCTCACAATGCTAAAACTATTGGTTTCCGCAGTACGCCATTTCATATTCAGGCTTGTGCTATGTGAACCTACATGTGATAAAAATATGAACCTCGTAGGTCACAGTCGCTAAAGGAAAGTTGAGCCGCTACTATTTCTCGCAAAAACTAGGTACTGAATGGTAAACAAAGCACAAGTCGTAGGTATGTTAGTTACCTAGGTTACTTCATTCCAAATCACAAGGCAAATCTAAATAAAATTACAAAAATATTGCAATGTCATATATAACAAACAAATAGGTGAACAAACACAAGAGCAAGCGAAGCGCGGGGTTACACAGTGTACTAGTGTGAGTGCCTGTCGAGTTGTCAAACATCACACAACCGTAGTTCCCCGACCGGCCCTCGGTTCTGACGCGATAGCAATATGGGCGTTCAGAATTTTTTAGAAATTTGTTCAAGTTCCGTAATACCAAAAATGATGAATAAAAACTTGTTGTTTTTTTTATATCGTGTTGTTATTCTATTACTTGACAATATAAGCTATGTTCCTACACATAAAATACGTAACATATCGTTGTTTTTCATACGAAACAAATAAGATGAAAACATGTCGTTTAGGTCGTAAAAATATACAAAAAGTAATTCGCTTACATTTCATTTTAGGTATATATTTTGATAAAAAAAACTATCTGGGAACATAGATAAATACTATCCGAATCCGAATAATAGCATAATATGGTGGAAATATGCTCGAATTACAAATGACGTCGGTATTACGTTTGTATGGGCAGTCCATCCTTCGCTGGGTTCTTAAGGTATCTATAGAAACTAGAGCTTTGAAAACTAACATATATACCTAATTTTAAATGAAATATTTAGTGAAGTCATTATGTTTTAATCCAACGATCGCTAGGTCCAGCCGGCCGAGGTTCTATTGATAAACTATTGAAAACTTTTCAATGCACCTGCAACTTTTCATCCAAATTCAATGACGCAAAAATCTATCCATTGACGCAAAAGGCCATTCAGGACTATTTCAAATATGACCCAAATACGGGACGGACATTCAATGGAACACAAACGAGCGAAAATCCCATAAAGGGGCCCGAATAGCACCTTCGAGACCATACCGTCCAAACCACATTATGCTTTAGTAACTTGAAAATAAGGTGGAATATGTAGGGGAAGGTGTTATGTCCACTATGTACCGTAATCCTAGAGGTTGCAAATAATTTAAAATATCATAAGCTTGTATCTTTACTGGGGAGCTCTCCTAAGGGTTATGCTGACGTAGATTTTATGCGGTAAGGGTTTAAATATTGGGCAGTTGAAAAATTGGACTTGGTAGCTAACGTGTTAAGGGGAAGGGCTTTCATGGTTTTGGGTTACTGGGCCTTTATTGATGCTCATTGCTTCTGTCTTGGTCTTTTGTAATAATGTGATGTTATTATTATTTAATTAAATTGACTAAAATTATAGGTAATAAATTAAATTGTATACAATTCAATGGATGTTATGTTATGACAATGGACCAAAGGGTTATTTTGTAATATCATGTTTCTAGCTCAGGCTAAAAAGGCTCAAAAGAACCAAACCTTTTGAGTTAGTGTAGTGTTCAACTTAAATTAATGTGTAGTGATAGTGCTACTTATAATTAACACAAGAACAATGTGTCGTCTTAAATAGAGACTGTAAGAAAAGTGCCAATGGACACATTCTTAGTAATATTTATTTCTATAAAAATAAGTCAAAGCAAAATTGCTCATTAGCCTACTTGGCTAGATCGTAATATTATTAGGGTACCGCTCAAATGTGGTAAACAAATTAAGTAAAAAAAAAAAAAAAAAATGTTTTAGCAAATAAACAATTTCATTATATTATTTCCGAACTTATTGGACATGACTTTTCTTGTTTTGCTACACGCTTTTGAGTAAGTGCCGTTTTCATCATCATCAACCATCTAAAACTAAGTGGTCACTTACGGTCCGTTAGTAAAACAGTAAAAGTACGTATTGGTAAAGTAAAAAGTTAAAGTTATGTATTGGTTGGTGAAACCAAGAGTCTGAGACATTCTGCTCACGATCTTTGAATCAGAAGCTATTATCTTCTTCTTCGTCAGCCGGTAGACATCCACTTCTAGATGAGACCTCCCCCATAACATGTATAGTGTTTACAATACAACCCAAAGCGTGCGTATGGGGTTTTTCCATAGTCACCACGCTTAGCAGGCGAATTATTATTGGTGATCGCAGTTTGGTGTTAAGTGCCTACTCAGGTGATGTTTCTGTCCATCCCCTGGCGTAATCCCTTAGTCGCATTTTACGACATCCGCAGGAGGAATTAGAGGAGTCTTATTCTTAGGCCGAGACTACCACAACTCACCACGAAAATGGCTGTTATCTGCTTTCGACCAAAGATAAAAAAATATTTGTTTCCCAAACGCTCTTAGTCAAGTTACTGGTTCTTTCTTGGTAACCCTGCGTTAGGCCAGACCGGCCCTTCAATTACTGTAGCAAATGCCAAAGGGAACCCAACTATGGGGATAATCTTGGCAGTCTTAGCGCTATCTAAATCTTATAATAATAATAATAAGTTTATTGATCAATCAAGTTAGTACATCCTTAAAAACAAAGGTTAGTATAAATTTAGACAATAAAATAAACTGATTGTACACTGAAAAAAAAACAGAAATGAGCTCCTTGACCCCTAAACTAAGTTACAAACTTGTATTTTAGGAGTCAATGTTACTCATAAATTATGAGTAACATTGACTCCTAAAATACATTCCTTTTAATGTACTAGTATCTAGCATCTAGCATCTTTTATTGATTATGACTCATAATCAATAAAAGATGCTAGATGCTAGATACTAGTACATTAAAAGGATACAGATTGTACATTATGAAAAATAACAGGAAAGGGCTCCTTAACCCCTGAACTAATGTTACTGTTAAACTTATGTTTGAACAGGGGAAACTTCTTGATCTAAATATTCTTCCTTTCAAGTTGGTCCACGCTAAGGCTGCCAAAATGATCCCCTATGCCATTTGCTACTGTAAATGGGGCGCAGGTTAAAGCAAGGCGTCCCTGAAAAGGACCTTCTAACTGAGAGTTATAACAAAGCTGATAAACCTTCAGTCAAGTAAGAGCATACCAGCATTTATCTTGCGGATACAAACTAATGACTGAAACTTATTTGCGCATTTATCATCCAGACAGTAGGACGGGCCAACTTGGAGGAAAAGCTTGTAGTCATGGACTTATGCAAATAGCTGCGAACTACAAACTTGGTTAAAACACAGATCTCGGAAGTACCAGACTCTTCACTATTGGCTAACGAGTCTTGTGTTAATAAAACAAAACAACATCCACATTCACATACATTGTCTTGCTTGTGAATTTTGTATCTGTTACTATCAGTGTCAATCAGTTTCAATACTGTTTCTATCTGAGCTGACGCTCTTGCGACCAATGTACATACATAAAATCACGCCTGTTTTCCGGAAGGGTAGCCAGAGACCACGTCTCCATAAATGGAGGGTTCCCAACGAGTAACACCCAAACGAGTAACACTGTTATGAGCCAATATATGCAACTTTTGCCTACACGGCTTGATTGCACTGGTCTGCGTAAATTAGATCATCGCAAAAACGTCATTTCAAATAGAAACAGTAAAGAAACCGATAGCAACCAGTTACGTAATCGCGCCCCTGATTACACACTGGGACCATGGGTATCAGGAACTACGAGTACCACGATACCCAGACCCAGAACAATTATTTTCAGATAATGCAAACATTTGTCCCGTTGCGGGAATCGTATCCGCACCTGTCGCATCTCAGCTGGCTACTTGTCCGTCGCGTTACTTTGGTCACATTGCTCAGAGACAGAGAGATAACTTTGACAAACGTTGTAGTTAGGACAGATAGAGAGAAACTCTTGTTGAATTGCTACGTCTTTGTTTAGCACAATTACTTTAGCCCCACTTAGAGACAGTGGAAAAAAAGTGCCACTGTCAACTTAACACTGCCAATTACAGTATTCTAAAGGTCCGAATCTATACGGTACGAAATCTGTTGTCAGAATTGAAAAAAGTGGACGCCATTTTGAACTTTTTGTTTCTTGACCTATTGCTTTCAAAATCGGTATTTGAGCGTCCTTGTGATCACTAAATACGAATCTATTGTCAGAATTGAAAAAAGACCGCCTTTTACTCTCTGACTATTCACCATATATGTCACAAAGTTTTTTCACCAACTAGTCACTGATAAATTGAATAACTAATGCTCAGTCAACCAACCGATGGATAGGCGTTCAAACAGTTGGCTGATTGATAATTAATTAGATGACGTTGCTTCAATCAAGCCGCTTGATCGAGTCTCATCAGCTAAGAGTTATTTTTTAATTTAGCTATACGTTGCACTTTTTTGATTGAATATAATATAACCGTTACTTCTGTTCCGTTTGCTTTACTTAAAATGTAAACAAGAAACTCATAAGGTGAGACTTGGTAGTCTGTCGGTATATCATTGTGTTGGTAGGTCTCCAATAGCACATTTTAAAACTATTTTAATTTCATCAAAGAATTTCTTCTTTGATATAAGGATGTAAAAAAACTGTCCATGTTTTTATGTACCTAGATACTTATTCTCTTTAACACAAGATATGTTTAATCGTTGCATGGCAAAACTTGTAACATATCTAGACAGATGGATCTATGTTATGAGCCCGTATAATATGTTCGAGAGCTATAACAGAAAGCGATTGGGCTAGTAAGATAACTAACATACACTGACGAGCAATAAAAAAAGCCTAAAAATGTCCAAATATCTTTTAAACCACGCAATGAAGTAAAAAAACATCTTGGAAACCAATGGAGTGACCAGCGAGAAACCCCAGCGAACCCTATTGAACATGCCTGGGACGAGCTTAAATCTATCTCCAGTCACGCTTTATGTCCTAGAAAATGCACTTATTAAGGAATGGGGGAATATTCCCTTAGCATATATATGCAGCGTATACTTATATATATGTATGTATATGCATATCATCATCATCATCAGCCTGTAAAAGTCCACTGCTGGACAAAGGTCACCCCCGTAGAATGCTACGACGAACGGATATGATATGTGCATATATATTTCAATTTCGTTAACGCAGTAATTGTTTTTTTTTTCAAATGGCCCTATTTTTTTTACATTCTTTAACACATCTCATTAAATTGTTCTGTTTCTGTCAGGTGTTTTGTATACGTTGATAAATACAATTGAATGTTGCTTTTTACTTCAAGAAGCTATCTTGCGTGGTCTCGGAAATTTTTCATGATAAGTTATTGGCTTTTTATATTGCTCGTCAGTTAAAAAAAACCATTCGTTGTTTTAAATCCTTCAAACTGTCACGTCTCACTAACACCATGTTGATTCAATACACTGTCCATCCAAGTAGATCTTATTATGAAATGGTTTGTCTTTACGCCGCAGAAGCATCTCCCGGCCATCCCGCTGTGGATTTGCACTATATTCCCATACATCTCTGTGAATGGGAATAAGTTGTGAATTGTCGGTAAATAAAGTGTAGTGAGCTCTGTAGCTGCCAAGATAGAATTCAAGAATGTTAAGGCATTATTTTTGAATGCCTTTGGCTTGGTGTAGATTGGTAGGTAACTACATAAGTAATTTTCAATTAAGTTTTTTGACCATTGTTTTTCAGAGGCAAGAAACCAGCAATTAGTATGTATCTGGGTTTTTTAATATACCTGCTGGTTGCTCTAGGTGTACCAAATAGAGCGCTTTATTACAACTGGTTTGTCCTCGTGTCCTGTTCCTTAATGTCGTTAGCTAAGTTTGTTAAATTTATGATCCATTCTTTGCTTTGTCATATAAGTTTTGTATACGTAAATATAGGTGACCTCAAGAGAGGGACTTTTAATTACTTATCCATAGTTTTATACCGGTCTGATGATAATAGTGAAGTGAAGAAGACTTTACAAGTAGGCAAAAGACCAACTCGTAATCGGTCTACTTATAAATAACAAAAGTCATTTCATTTCTCGTAATTAATAAATGTTCAACTTTATGCTTTCTCCTATGAATAGAAGCAGAATTGAATTTTAATGAGGCTAATCAAACATGAAACACAAACTTACTTCGACTAAGTTGCTCCAAATTAGCTTCGCATAAGCTCTGCACAATGTTACAGAGAGTTAGCATAACAGCAAACTTACCAATACAAACTGCAGCGCCAACTATTCCGAACATGTTCAACAGATTCGTGCCACAGCTTTTATGGAGAACACTGCCTCACTCCGTGGCCGGTAGCCGACTAACTGAAAAATCCAGGATCGAGGATAGAAACAATATTAGATCTGTTTGAAGTTGTTTTTAAAAGCATCTCATCACCATCAGCCTGTACAAAGTGCACCGCTGCCTCCCCTAGAATGCCACGACGAACGGTATTGAGCCGCCTACATCCACCGACTTCCTGCAACCTCAACCATCAAGAGGGCTTTCCTCTACTGCGTCGTCCGGTTTGTGATCACCACTAGAGAGCCTTTATTCCCCAGCGGTTGTCAGTTCTGTGAGTTATATGACCTGCCCATTGACACCTCAAATTGCCAATTCTGACAGCTATGTTGATGATCTTAGTTCTATAGATTTGATAGAAAAAAGCATCTAGAGTCTATAAATATAATCTAGAAGAAATGAAGGCAAAAACAAAATGCGGTCCTTGCAATGAATCCAATGCCTCGGGCTTGATAGGTAGGTACATGAGGCATATTCAATCCATAGTCATGACGCAAAAAAACCCTCATACCATAAACATGTTTCAATTATCGAATGCAATCTAGTGTCATGGAACCACGTGTAATTAACATTACCTATGGACCCGTCAATGGGTCGACTCACTGGGACCTTGGGTAAACACTGGGGATTAACTATTATCACCACACTTGGCAGGCGGATTGGTGATTGGAGTATTGGTGCTAAGTACTCAGGTGGATGCTGAATGTGGTGATGATACTATCCATCATCTGGGGGTAATCCCTAAGTCGGCTCATACGACACTTACGGAAGGGGACATGGTTATACCTACTTATAACTTTAGCCATTGCTGCGGTCTGCAAATCACAACTTCATAACAAAAGACTGGACTAACTGTTATCTGCACGTACTGTGTTTATGTTACCGAGTAGGTATAATACATCAAAGTGTATTAAAATTTGGTAGAAGCTGTAAACCGTGGTTAAAGTTAAATATTATGTAGTTTCTAGTGCGGATATTAAATTTCTTGAAGAAAGGATTAGTTGAAAACTTTATGTAGATAAGTAGGTTTTGTTTGGTGTAGTAGTTGTTTCAGAGAGATACAATATAATAATATAGTGTGATGGTCAGGCAAAGGCGAGGCGATTAATGTTAGTAACGATAGTAAATATCAAATAATAACTATTCAAATTACAAAGATTTGAAGTAAAGCTACCATAATGTTGGCATTTGCGGTCATCTCGCTAGCGTCTTGGTAACGTGTCAACCTGTGCTAGGTACAGGCCTACAAACTCCGTAGGTAGTGGGTGATGATAATTACAATGGCGGAGTGTGGTGAGTGATGACAATTAGTTGGCCAATGCGATCATTATATCATCCTGCGGTTCGGATATAGATACTTCCATCAGCTTAGATGCGACAGATGGCGGATTCGATTCCCGCTGCGAGACAAATGTTTGTATGATCTGCAAATACTTGTTCCGGGTCTGGGTGTTGTGGTACCATGGTACTCGTAGTTCCTGATACCCACGACACAGGGAATCCTAGTGTGGGATCAGGAGTATGTACGTGACTATTGGGTGTTATGTTATGTATGTTATGTTCCTCTAACTGAATCTCCACAAAAAAGTGCTAATCGTTTTCAAAACTAAAACATTTCATGATTTGTCTCCAACTAACAAAACAACCAATATAATCCAACATTTTCTGCCATTCCAAAACGATTTTAGTTGTGGAATAGAAAATGTTATCGGGGAGATAGTAAATAGCTCTCAAATACCAGCGGAACATGCCATGTGCCATGACAAATCTCAATTGAGCTTTCGTGTTCTCTCCAACATATTTGAAGACGTTCATGAAGACGATTGTTGTTCTTTGTGTGATTATAGTTACATTTTTGGTTAGGATTGTTGAGTTTAGCGCACTAACTTTAGTACACTTTAGTTCACTAACTTTAGTGCACTTTAGTTCACTAACTTTAGTACACTTTAGTTCTCTAACTTTAGTACACTTTAGTTCACTAACTTTAGTACACTTTAGTTTACTAACTTTAGTATACTAACGCCTAAACTCTACTCATCAATTTATGAGATACCTATTATAATTATGAAAAAGATTAGCACCTTTTTGGGGAGATTAAGTCAGGAGAAGTATCTATTTCCATACTGCAGAATGATAATGATTTAATTGACCAACTAATTGTCATCACTCCGTCATTGTAATTATCATCACCACCCATCATAGCACCCACTACCTACGGAGTTTATAGGCCAGAGGCCGTAGACAAAGTAACATTCTAATGGCGATGACGCCAGTAGAAAAGTCCAAAATGTATGGGATTGACGTTAGCTATCGATATGTCACGTGGTCTATTGTATTGAATTACGACTGTAGAAATGGAATCGCTTCGTAGCGAATGCCGTTTGGCTAGGCCCTCAGGTCTACATAGGATGAAAACAAAATTGTATCTAGGTAATTTGCTTAGTAGGTTTTCATAATTTGTAAGATCTCTGATATTTTGGCTTTCTGTTATAGTCGGTCAAACCCTAAAGTCCATTCTAATATCCTGCCCCCATTTGCTTGATTCATAATTTACTCGCTATCTCTTCACGTTCCGTGATTATAGAGTTACCTAAATATAAGTATATTTTTCGAGGCTTTTGCTCGTAGGTATCTAAAAAATTACAAAGTCTAAAATTTTGAAATCGTATTGACAAGTCCAAAAAAAATATATTATAATGATGTATTCCCATTTGACCTGATTGTCTCAGTTTTGTTTTTTATGCTTACCTCCCCTTGGACCCCAATATCTTATCAATTTAGCTCTTACCTACAAAATGTACCTACCTTTCATAAAAAGCGGAAAAACTGTTCGAAATCCAAAAACATCCATACACATACAAGACGCCAATAAACTCTAAGAACTCGCTTCGCTTCTTCAACTACGTGGTGGTTATTGTACCGATCTGAAATTCTAATCATCCATCTTGCCCATTCCATGAGCCCTATCTAATGACAGCCTCGTATTGCTGTCTTGGCTCATAGAACATGAAACTGAGCACAATTCGATGACCATCCATCTTACGCTTCGGGGTGACGAACACACTGTCACCATTACAGTAGTAAGCTTGGTACTTCCAATAGTAGGTTGTTAATCTATGACATTACTTACTGTAATAGTTGGTTGCTACCCTAATGGCCCAATATAATTGCTTAACTATTGGGTATCTATTCCATGGTTGATTTATTCCTACAATAATTCATTTTCTGAAGCAATTTAATAGTAATTTAGATTTTGATGGATTATAAGGATGCCTGTGTAGGTAGGTAGTGTACTAATGGACATTACACTAATGTTAATATTGATAAAAAATACTTTTTAACATAAGCTAAAGTATTTTACCAACAAATTTTTTCAGTCAAAGGTTGACTGTTTTAAATTTATAATTTTTTACATATTATTTGCTGTTTGGGCATATACCCTACGCGAAATAATAATAAAAAACCAAATCCCAAGCACAAGAGTTCTTTAACCAAGAAATAAAACCGGTAGGGCGTTTCTAATCTACATGTGGCGACATCTAGTCTTGAATTGAGTAAATTATGGAACTCTACACTATGCGTGGTTCGAAAGAAAACGCATGTCTGGTTAATTTAAATTACGGTTAAGGAGCACCTACTCATTAATTTGATTCCTTTAATTTATTTAATAAACGTTTGATTATAGGATGTTTAAACTGAAATGTGGTTTTCTTAATTTTCAGGTAAGCTGAAAAAAGCTGTCCCAAGAGAAGTGTCGATACTGATCCATGCCATTACCATGGTTTCTTTGCATGTGACTACTGTGAGTTATCAAAATCTGAATTTAATCTGATCAAGAAATCAATATGAAATCGCTTCCGCTTATAACATAGCACATGAACAAAACTACTTCACTTCAATTACGCTGCCGACATTACCGAGCATGTGAGAATTCAAGAATTTTTCAGAAGACTCTTGGACTCTCACGTAACTATGTCAACACGTCCGTTGTGTGCGAACGTCGGACGGTAAATGCATACGTTAGCGGCCATTTTGTCTACACGGTGACGTTCATAAAATGGCGGTTTATTAGAGCTGCCAATTTCATTGTCTGAAAACGCGTTTTTGTTTTAAAATAATCAAAACGAAAACATGCTTTAGTTTGTTGACTATAAAATCGTTGATCATTATTATCAGCATATAGAAGTCCACTACTGGACATAGGCCTCTCTGATAGAAGAAGCTTCCCATTTTATTGCCTTTTGTGGTGATCAGTAAAAAGTTAACTTTCTAAACGGTGGTTGCATCTTCATAATCCAATATACATCCACTGCTGGATGAGGCCTCACCCATAGCTCGCAGAGCGTGCAATAGCCAATTTGCCATAATCACCACGCATGGCGGATCAAGTGGATGCTGCTGCCCATCTCCTGGCGTAATCCTTTAGTCGCCTTTAACGACTTCCACAGGAGGAGTTGGAGGAGTCTTTTTCTAAGGCCGAGACTACCGCAGCTACCTGAGGCCCAATTCTCTAAGTTATTTTAAAACTACACTGAAAGTTAACCAAACCGAGACTGAATTATGAATTGACAGAAAGTTGGTATTCTGGTAACAATTTAGTCGACTTTCAATTCACGGTGTTTACCATTAGAGTAGGATAGTTATATATATAATTGCAAAGAGTAAAGAGATAGTCCATCTACAATTATCGAAAAAACTTTGAATCGTTCAAGTTTCGGTCACATTTCGGTATAATCACATTACAGTGTTGTATTTTATGTTTAGAGAATACCATTTCTGACATTTAAGACATCGACACAAGATCGAAACATGATCCGAACTCTATTTTAACTATTTTTAAGTTACAGTATTGGACATCTGTTGTAACGTTTATATAAACAAGGTATACTTAATTCTTTTTGATATGTGGTTATCTATCAAACATGATTTTCTGTTAGTATCGGTACCAGCATTCATAACCGCTGGTTTACAGCTGATAGACCGTTAATGAGTTGGTGAACTTTATGCTTGGTAAGGTTGTACACCTAAATTATTGTATATTATTTCTCTGTAGTATTTTTTATCTCGCTAGAACATTATGCCGTTAGATGTCGCTTCAGACCGGAGATGACGTCACACGTCCGCAGGTACTAATGAGTGCACATTTACACAAGTTTGCCGTCTGTCTGTATGTAATGACCCGTGTAACTGCTGCTCCTAACTATGAACGAGCTTTTTGAGTAATGTTATTTTAGGTTCTTGTTTGAACATTTAGTCAGAGAAGAAATTGTTTCAACTAAATATAGATTTGAATTAGAATTAACAAGTTGAAGTGGCAACGGGAAGGCCATATAGCTCGCAGTACCGAAGTTTGAGAATAAAGGTTTTTGAGTAGCGATCACGAACCGGACGATGTAGTTTAGATAGGCCCGCCTCTCGATGGGCATTTTAACAGACTCGTAAAATCGGTGGATGGAGACGGCTCAAGATTGATTTCAGGATTGCCATTGAGTAATACTCATAACTTAAAAGTAGAATCAATAAATTGGGTGCGTTCCCTGTGCTTACTCTGTTAAGGCAACCACAGCTAACGCAGGTATAAGCATAGAAAACAATGAGTTTAATAAATGTTATGATACAAATTGAGGAACAAACATAGGAAGTCTTTTTTTTGTTTTTTTTATGCTACTTGGCAAGCAGACAAGCATACAGCCCACTTGATGGAAATCAGTTACCGTAGCTTATGGACGCCTGCAACACCAAAGGGATCACAAGCGCGCTGCCGACCATGAGACATAAAGATGAAAAGTCTCATGTGCCTGTAATTTCACCGGCACCCATACCCTTCAAACCGAAACACAGCAATGCGAACACTACTGCTTGGCGGCAGATATAGTTACGGTTGGTGTAGTCTATACATTAATCGAACTAGAAGAAATAATTTCGAAAAGTATAGAGAAATTGATCATAGTAATGAATATTGACAAAAAAAAAACAAAACTAAACATTCAGTTCATAGATAGTGTACACAAAACAAGACTTACATGACAATAATAAGCACGATAAGTCAAAGTCAAAAAGAACTTTACTCATTGAAAACACAAGGATCATTTTGAATCGTCTTATAAACTAAAATTACTCCTGTTCCTGATAATACTTGGCAATCGATAAAATAAAACAAACAGCGACAACCCTACTAAACAACCAATATACACCCGAATAATAATGGTTTCAATTACAATTACGCAGTACATTACGCAACATGCTCTAGCTTATTGTCACAAGCAGAAATATTCAAAACGTAAAGCGCAATGTGCTGTAAAATCGGAATCAAAAGCGATTATCAGTCCGTTAGCCAATAAAGGGGCAGCTACCGAGATGCCGACAAAAATTGATGTTTTATGGGAAGACCTATGATTCAAGCTTTAAGATTATATCGTTTATTTGTAAGAATATACATAATTTTGCACGTTTAGGTCTTAAATCTATGTTAGTCGATGCATTCAGCCTGCATACAAATATAAAAATTACAAATTTATTAAGAATTTACATTTCAAAAAAAATCCCTGATTCTATAAAAATAGTTAAGTATCTAATATAGCCAATGAGCTAATCTCTTCTTAATGTCTTCTTATGTTCTATGATGCTGTGGGCATACAGCATGATGAACATAGCTTTGAGTTATTAGTTCAGATCAGTCAGTTTGTCAGTGTTTAATGATCTACGATTCTACGGCATAAATAGGAAAAATACAAAAAAAATGAGAGTACTTAAGTAGTTATACTTCTCAAAATACTTTTAAGAAGCAAAGTGCAACGACACAACGAAATAAAAAACTTTCGCTATTTATTTCGACTGAAAGCTTTGATAAATACAAAATCATGCTTATAAGTAACCCATCCAAGTATTGAACCCACAGAACGCCTTTTGATTATAGGTACCTTCCTAGCAGAGTCGTTTTTTTCTTAAGAGTTTCAAGATAATTCCTACAAAGCAAAGAATTACCGTTCAAATCGTACCACCATCACGGCGTAACGTACCAGCTGCGTAACAATGTACTAACATTAAAAATAACCGATAAATTGATAACCTCCTTTAGGTAAAGTTGGCTAAAGAGCGAGATAAGTAAGCAGTCTACAACACAAATAAAAATCTAACTTCAATACAAAAGACTGGAAAAATTGCCAGTCCCAGAGATAAATTCACAAAGCGAACGAATCTAATTCAGCGAACAACTAAATAAAAAATATCAATTTCGGAACGGAGCAGGTTTATAAATAAAATGTGCGTGAAATAAAAAGGTTCCGTACACATTCAATATTTTATGAAGTGGGGTTCGCATCTAAGTATGAAATATTGCTAAATGCGACACAGATGAGCCAAAGGGTTGTGACAGCTTTGGGATCAGGCGATAGTTTTGCAGAGCTCCGTATTGCATAGATTATTATTTCAATGTTACGTTTAAAATACACATAAAATATAATAATTACGTATTTAACCTAAGGTGTGCCAAACGAGACCCTATAACTAAGCCTATAGGTAGCGGCATGTAAGTCTAGCGCTGAACGAAACGTGGAGGAGATAGTTGCGCATGAATACTGTCGCGGATCCCTCCAAGATACCTTACTTTTGACTTCTGCGCAAAACCGGTCAGCGCTAGAGTTTCGTACCGCTACTTATGTTGCGCGTTGCCTGTCCGTTTGTCTGTCTGTATTCTTTCACAGAGGTATATCTCGGCAGCTGTAAAAGGTGGTCAGGTGAAATTTTCAAAGATTATGTGTTATTACACATAATCTGACATAATCTGTGAAAATTTCGGGGTACAAGATTCTCTAACCAATCAATAAAACCTATAGCGCATTTTAATCTACTAGTGGTGACATCTAGTCTTGAATTGAGTAAACTTCGGAACTCTACACAATGCGTGGTTCCAGAGAAGACGCATGTTAGAATTATAACCACAGACTTATGTTTATTATGTATAGGAGTACCTAATACCTAAGCAATTGATTAAAACGTAATTCACAGGGATACCTTTGGTAAAACAAAAATATATGATACAGGAAAGTGTAACACCGGTTTTTTCTTAATTGTTGAAGCTCTGTTTGACCCAAATACTGCTTTTTCATGTTCTCCGCGACCTATACCGGGGAAACCCTAAATTAACAATTATTTCATGTTTAAAAAAACTATAACTTTCGGAACTTCAGGCTCATTGTTTACGCTGATTACCAAATAATTAAACTACTTGGAAATCATCAATCAGTATTGATTACTGATTGATGATTTCCAAATCTTTGACTGTAAAATGTTTTTTTTTGTCACAAAATTACAATTACTAAGCATAAACTCGATCTCAAAATAACCATCTCTTACTTTAAATGGCTAATGAAATACATCTGAAATCATTCGCCTCAACTCCTTGAAAACCTTTCAAAACTCCAAGCAATTTGCAACTAAGCGTCCCCAGGGGGCGCAGAGAACCCTAAAAACAATACTCGAGAACAAATCGCCCAAACGGAATAAGTAATGAGGCGGCCCTCGTTGCAATATTTTTATTTCTCATCGTCAATTTAATAACACTCTTTGTTGTACTAGCGCCAGCCCTGGTAGTATTTTCTTTTCATTTTATTTTCTGCCCTAAGAGTGAGAAAGGGCAAGGGCTGGAGTTTTTCCCGACTGCTGGAAGAGGTTTGTTAGTAGTAGAACTTCTTGTGAAAGAGTTCGTCCGGGGAAGTTCTACCACCATACCTATTTCTGCCGCCAAGCAGTAGTGCTCGCATTGCTGTGTTTCGGTTTGAAGGGTGCGGGTGCCGGTGAAATTACAGGCACATGAGACTTTTCATCTTTATGTCTCAGGGTTGGCAGCGCGCGTGTGATGCCTCTGGTGTTGCAGGCGTCCATAGGCTACGGTAACTGCTTTCCATCAGGTGGGCCGTATGCTTGTTTGCTTGCCAAGTACTATAAAAAAAGAGGGTTAAGTTTTTCACGCATAAGTATCCATTTGATTTTAAGTAGCACCACCAACAGCAGCACTAGCAGTGGTAGCAGTGTGCTATCTACCTATTTTTTTTATATTTATTCCACTGCTAGGTAAAGGCTCCTCTTTTTTCCTTCCACGTGTAAAGTACTTGTATATTTTTTATTTATTACCTCCAAACCGGCTCGATGGATTGAATTATATGAGATGACTGAGTAGGAGTGAATGAGGAGTGATGAGGGAAAATAATCTATTCCCATCTCCCCCACCACACCTTAATCAGAGGCATCATGCAATCACACATCTCGATCAGAGGCATAATGACAATGTTTTGCATTCAAGTTTATAAGCAAAATATCCTCTCAAAAGTCGCATGGTCAATCTTGAATGAAAAATCTCTAACAAAAAATCTCGAATGAATAATCTCGATTGGTAAATCTTGAATGAAATATCTCGAATGAAAAAACTCGATACTCTTATTATAAGGATGTAAAATCTCATGTAACTTCACAGGCACCATACCGTATGGTGGATACCATTGCATTCTATGAGGGCAACAGTGGACGTCTAAAGGCTGCTGATGATGATGATGATATTAATAACACTTTCATCATTATTATTACCAAACTGTAGAAGACTATTCTAATATCTAATATACTTATTGATATAAGGGGTTCAACCAGAGAGATATTGAAAACAATGACGACCATAATTATTTGTTTTTATGAAAACCTACTTGTTATTCTTCACCGTTTTACTCGATTTCCTTTTAAAGATAAAAATACACCGTTTATTTTCGTTTGCGAGATCGATGGTAAATTCTGATAAATTCTGTTGAATATTTTTTGATGATATTCGCCGCTATCGTTGATAGAATCAGCCTTTTTAATTTAACAATTTCAGAGATATTACAAAATCGTTTTCAGTTCGTTTAGTTTCGTTCAGTTAGTTTCTACTAGAAATTTTTGAAGTGACAGCTACTTTTGTGATTTTTATGTTCCAAATCCTGGCTTCCTAATCGTGGGATCATGGTCATCATCACCTCATGATGATCCTAATGTCCTAATGGCTCAGGATGACGGGCACAGTACAATGACAAGTAGGGCGGGTTCTAGAAGAAATCGACCTTAGAGGTATTGCATTTGTAATGGACCAGGATTACCGCTTATCAGCAAGCGGATTGGCGATCGAAGTATTCATGTTGTCATTACGAGTTCTCGGTGGTTGTTTTGCTGTTTCCTTTGCTGAACAGCAGATAGCTTCCGAGTATCATGGCTGCTGTGACGACAGCAGCATTCTAAGGTGAGGCTGGAAAACAGCGTGGCTGAGCCCTCGTCCTTTTTTCTTACACTAACTATTCAATTATATTTTACTTGTACCTTTGTAACTAGGATTAGTGTAACTGAATAAATGCCCTTTTTTATCTTGAGTACTCAGGTGGACGCTGCTTCCCATCCCCTGGTGTAATCCCTTAGTCAGGTCATACGATATCCACGGGAGGAGATGGAGCGATCTATTCTTAAGCCAGACATACCACAGACACTAGTAGAACTAAGTATTTGGTAACTTATAACTTCCTTATAGGTGAGGCCAATAACCACAATACCGCAAGAGCTCTGAACTTTAATTTCAAGTAGGCTTAGTAAGTATCACTTATCCAATTTGGGCTGAAATCTGATCCACCATGAAACGCTTAGTCGCCCCCGTAATACGATAAGTGTGAGTTACTTATTCCAACGTTAATTGCCTTAAATTAATACTAGACAAAGGAGATTTATTTTGATTGTTTTGTGAAACAAATTCGTCACAAAAAGATAGATAGATAGATAGATTATAACTTTATTGTACACCATAAACAAAAAGCAACAAAAAAATAAAAAAAGTAAAAGTAAAAAGCAGTAGTGTGTAGTAGTAGTAAGTAAAAGTATTGGTACTTAACATCAGCAGCTTTCGACGTCCACTGTTGGACGAGGCCTCCCCCATAGAATGCAATGGGGGGGGATTTGCCATAATCACCACGCTTGGCAGGCGGATTGGTGATCGCAGTATTGGTGTTGAGTACTCTTGGAAAAAAAACATTTATATAACTATGCACCAACTTATCTCCTCCCAAAGATGTCGTAAAAGACCACTAAGATCAAAAGTTGAGCAAAGCTTAAAAAAATTTCATCCCTTACATTAATCAAATAAAAAAAACATTGAAATCACAAGGATCATTTTGAATCGTCTTTTATACTTTAATTACTCCTGTTCATAACACGGCTTGGCTTGCTTTTATGACCCGTCTTACCAACTAGGTGGGAAGCGCCTGTGTGCCTCGGACTAGGGAGTTGCTGATGCATAGTAAATGAGAACTTAAAAACCTTAGGAAGGTTGTCAAAAGTAAATAAACATCAGCAAAATTATGTAAAACAGCACACGCTACGCTTGTTATACTTGTAAATAACAATCTAATAGAACTATGTAAATAGGTAAGTACAGATACTGCAAGTTTCCATTTTAGCAATCGAGGGGGCAGAGCGACAGCTGTCCACGCGGCTTTATCATTAATATAGTCATCAAGAGTGTAATACGCTTTCTTAATTAGATTATTCTTTATGTAGGATTTAAATCTTCGAATAGGATGTTTAGATGCTCCTTCTGGAAGTTTATTATGGAACCGTACAGAATTCCCCATAAAAGACACAGCTTATTTTCTTTAATCGAAATTTTGGTATACTTAGTTTGTTTTGAATGTCAAACAGTGACAGGACAAAGCATTGCTTAAACTTTAATAACCTTTGTAAGTTAAAGGGGTTAAAGCCCCCCTAAATATACATAATCAAAATTAATTAATTTGAAGTCCCCTTGATCATACATAATCAAAATTAATTTATTATTTTCAGACTGTCACCGTTATCCTTAATTGTCTGTTAATGACAAAGTGACACTCAGCTTGCTTACTCCCAACTTTTATCTGGCAACAAAGATACATTGCGATTGTTTCTATACCCACCATTTACATTGACTGGCACACGCCTTTTCTCCTTTTGCGGTAAGCAGGAGCCACAATGGGTCTCTTCTGTGTGGCTCACACACTGAACGTATCACTGTTTTTTTTTTATAAAAATTGAGGTTGAGGTGCCGTGGTGTGTCTGGCCTGAGAATAGACCTCTCCTTCTCCCGTGGATGTAGTGGCCTTACTAAGGGATCACACCAAGGGATGGGCAGCAGCATCCGCCTGAGTACTTCAAACTGCGATGACCAATCCGCCTGCCAAGCATGGTGATTATGGCAAATCCCCCCCATTTCATTCTATGGGGGAGGCTTCGTCCAACAGTGGACTTCTAAAAGCTGTTGAAGAAGAAGAATTGAGATACGCAAAGTATACGCTAGGGGCGCTCATCAGTATCTCCATACAAAATCCGTGTTACACAACACCATACCATCCGTGTCAATTTCTTGTTAAACCTCGGACTATGGCCTCTGGTCACGTCTTTATTTCTACAACTAGTTGCGCCCCGCGGTTTCACCCGCGTGAATAATGATGGAAATTGATCAGGCTAGCTATCCCACAACACAGGTTTTCCTAGGGTGGGAGCTAGCGTTCTTGCAAATTAAATTGAACTGCGTCATAATATTATTAGTGTAATAGATTTTATTTTATTATAGTAATATTATGTATAAGTTAAGTTAATTAATTAATTAACCTTTAATTTGTAAAATTTGTTTCATCTTCGTTTTTTGTCTCAGAAATAAACTTTTTATACTTTTTATACTTTTTTTTGATGATAATGATGATGATGATGAAAAGTAGCCTATGTGTTAATCCAGGGCGTAAAGTATCTCCATTCCAAATTTCATTCAAATCCATTCAGTAGTTTTTACGTGAAAGAGTAACAAACATCCATACTCACAAACTTTCGCGTTTATAATATTAGTAGGATAGGATTGTGTGACCCAACTAGAGAGGGCAATTGAGGCTTTGTCTACCGCAAAGAGGAAGAAGGCGTGTGCCTACGTATGTGGGTACAGAATCAATTACAACGTGAGAGACGTTGTAATTGTTTCAATGCTCAGTGAGCTCATCTGCCATTGCTTTCCCACGGCTAACTTAGCTAACGCTGAATTGCAGTGCTAACTAATCATTCCTAAATAAGCCAGCAGCCAGGACAAATTTTATAATACCATCAAAAATTGCTCAACAAGTCTGGATACCTATAAATGATCGCTATAATAGCTACAACACATGTCACCGATTCCAATTTCACAGTTATTTTAGGTTGTCAATAGAGTAGTTACTGATAGATCCTGTGGATTAGATCCCTTGTATTAATAGATCTCTTATGATTATAATTTAGTTACTGATAGATCCTGTGAATTAGTTCCCTTGTACTAATAGATCTCTTATGCTTATAATTTAGTTAAGTACTGATAGATCCTGTGGATTAGATCCCTTGTCTTAATAGCTCTCTTATGCTTATTATTTAGTTACTGATAGATCCTGTGAATTAGTTCCCTTGTACTAATAGATCTCTTATGCTTATAATTTAGTCACTGATAGATCCTGTGGATTAGATCCCTTGTCTTAATATCTCCTATCCTATGACCAAGGGATCTGTAAAAAGGAGATCGATTGCTATTACAAAGTTAAGCTTATAAAGAAACGTAAAATGGCATGTGACCGTTAAAAAATGCGCTTTGTCTCTTCTCAGCTTAGGCCCACCAATGTCACGTTGGAGTAATCCCCAGGTAGGTAATATCACGTCAGAATAATTAATGACAACTGGGGGGTTTGACAGGCGATTAATAAGAGCACCGGCCCAGGTGTTTCATAAACAAATGGACCGGTGAAAATGTTTCAGAGCTAAAACGCATGTGACATACAGACAAAACGATTGTTAAACAAACGTAGGTCATAACTTTCACTAGCGAGGTGTTTTGACGTTGCGATTTCACTATCTAGAGCTTATACTGGAGCTTTGAGAAACCTATTGCTGTATGATATTTATCAGCCTGTAGAAGTCCACATCTGGACATAGAAGCCCCCCCATAGAATGCCACGACGATCGATCTCGAGCCGTCTCCATACACCGACTTCATGCGACTTTCCACTGTGACGTTAAAATGTCGTTGGTTCATCGAGAAAGAGGCCTTCCTTAACTGCGTAGTCTGGTTCGTAGTCGCTACTAAAGAACTTTTATTTTTCAACGGTTGTCAGCTGTGATGCTAAATGTTGGGTACATTTACGAATCATTTGCATTTGCTCGCGACTGTGCCCGCGTGGTATTTGTTTTATAAATTATTGGGCTATAATACTGCATAACGTTTCATCAAAATCCGTTCAGTAGTTTTTAAGTAAAGAGTAACAAACATCCATCCATCCTCACAAATTATTACATTTATAATATTCGTAGGATTTATGAATGAAGACTAATTTTAGTTCATAAGAAAAAGATCCTTTTGATTTCAATGAACAAAATAGATTTGAATTTGACTTTGACTTAGAATCCATTTGTCATTCGTAATCTCATTTAGAATCTAATTAATTACTTGCTCTTCCAGCCTTTGTATTTTTATTAAATAATTCTACAGACGGGCAATACTCCTTGGCTATAACGGATAGGCTTAAATTTTTGAACAAGACATGTTGGCTAACTTGTCGGCTTTCCAATTTGTTGCCTATTCTTCTAGTCTCTGTAACTGACGACAATAAGTCACGGCCAATCATTTGGCAAATCTCAAAGATCTCGATTTGTCTTGACTGGCGGACGATATTTCAAGTAATAACCCTCAGGGGAGAATGAGGGCTCTTTATTGCTGTCTGAAGGGCGGATATTGCGTATTGATTGCTGTACTGTTACAGTTCTTAGGAGAAGAATCTTAGGACTTTGTAGGGACACTTCTGCGATATTACGATGGTTATTTTCAGCGATTCGTCGTAATTTTCGGATTCCTTTCGTGAACCAGTCACGACTCAGTCTGTTGTTTCAATCTGACCGACTGAACATTCAATTATTCATAGAAATGAAATTATCGTGGCTTGGTATCATTTTAGAAAAATTACGACTACAGGGTGTTTTTTTTTAAATGGGACTGTATGGGGATATCTGAATCCATAAGAGAAACGGGAAAACTGTCTTTGGAACCATTTGCTCATTTTGTATGAAAACTATTTTGGCATAGTTATTTTTATGGTCAAGCGTGAGTTCTCCATTAAAATGAGTTGATTTGATCAAACATTTTTTTAATGCGTATCGACTCAATTTCATGTAAGGATTGTTTCATTGTATCGGGAAAAAAAATCTGAGCAGCAGAAGATAGTAAAATTTAATAAAATGTTTTCTCATACAATTTGTAAGTAATCTGGTACACACGTTAATAAAACTTTATTTTTTATTTTTATGTTTGTTACCGCATATCTCCGGCGTTTATGAACCGATTTGGAAAATTCTTTTTTTATTTGAATAGATATACTTCCAGATTGGTCTCATTTTTTTCAGAATCCAGTTCTGATGATGGAATCTATGAGGAATTGAGGGAACTCCTCAAATATTGTAGGCATACATATGGCGATTTTGATATTTTCAGCAACAAACCAAGCATTTGCATTCAAAAAGTATCATAATCCTTTCACCACTATGGTTCTTTCATTATTTTGTTTTCATCCAAATATTTATTCGAATACAATGGCGGAAGTCGGTTTTTTAAATGAAAAGTTATGTATTAGAAAAGTGACGTTATACAGCAACGATCGCGCAATCAACGCCTGTTGCAAACCTATCGCGAGATAGAGAAAACGCGGCTGCGGAACCCACAAGGTGAGAGTCTCACTCACACTTGTCTATATTATTTTAGACGAAACTCACTACTGTTGGTACCTCCTGTAAAGTCAACATTAAAAGTACTTACATTCCCAATACTCCCAGAAATGGCTACACTTTATCCAATTATCATAAACCTACACTCCCCTTATTAAGATTACATTCGCACTAAAAGGTTAATTCCTCCGAATCACCCCGAAAGAGTACAATTTGTTTCCACCCGCACTTACCCCCTTAATAGCCAGGGGAGGAGATAAAACTGCAGTTAAACAGAGATACTTTGATCTGAATTACTCCTATAGATTATAGTTACATACAAGCAGGTAATAGTTTAGTTAGTGATTGGATAGATGGCACTATTTGTTTTATTAACTAGCGCACGACCTATCCTACCGAGGGAACTTAGTTTTAAAATAAAAAAATATTCTTTGTTTTAATCCAAGTTTTAATCTACCTATGTACCAAATTTCATCAAAATTGACCCAGCCGTTTTTGTGTGAAAGCACCAAACATCATCAACATCATCATTTATTTAAATTTTGTTGAAATAGGGAAAGGGATTATTCCCATGATTATAAAAATGCCATGGAAGATATAGATGGGACATTCTTTATTCAAATATTAAACGCAAGCTGTTCGAAAGTTCGGTAACTGCAATTGTTTACTTGTGTTAATGGATAAATTGCGTTTAGATTTTTTTTAGATTAAATATATTCTCACCTAGTGGTAAGACGGACCATTTATGTAAGCCAAGCCGAGTTTGTTGCCTGATTCTTCTAGGCTTGGTCGCGTTGGAACAGGAGTAATTTAATTTTATATAAGACGATTCAAAATGATCCTTGTGATTTCAATGAATAAAGTTCTTTTTGACTTTGACTTTGACTTTATACCAAATAGGTAGTTAGTTAGGTAATGAAGATAAGCAACTTACTCTTTTTCTATGCATCAGCTTCTCCTTGTTCTGAACCACACAGGTGCTTCCCACCTAGTAGGTACTGAAGGATCATCAAATCAAGCCAAGCCGAGTTTGTTGCCCTGAATTTATTTAGAAGACAATTCAAAATTATCATTGCGATATTGCTCCATAAAATACTTCTAGTATTGAAATAATTAATGATGTCACTGGCAATATTCAACAAAAGCGAAGTTGGTTAAAGCTTTTTATATTCCAAAACGCGAAAAAAGCTTAAAAAAGCTTCACCTACCTTACAAAGCGTGAAAAACTCGCAAATTCATGCAAAAAGGTGTTTTTACTTTTCAAAAGATACGTGCATTAAACACGGCCTCGTCTGAGTGTCGAGACGTGACCGCGCATGTGGAGCAGGGGAATTACAGTCTTTACTACTTTTCGCCGACAATTTTGAGGCTTTTTACATGGCAATGTTTTAACTGGTGGAAGTTGATAAGTACTGAAACGCCGGCGAAAGAATTTACTGAAAAATATTTTAAAGGCATGCATATTGTACCTAAATACTTTTATGGACTATTTTACAGTTTGCATGGGGATATTTCAATAACGTGCATCTTTTTGCAGACCAGAGGCCATACCATGAGCTCTTTAATAGCGATTCAGTTCAAAAACTTTTCAGTACAAAATATCGGTTAGGTACGTGATGTCCGCAGCTATATTTAAAGGCACAGTAGCAGAAGGTCTATAGACTTCTGCGATTAAAGTTATTCAATGATGACGGATGTCAACGACGAACTGATATTTTGTACAGCGTTTTGACAAGCAGTTGGCACGAACGTCTCGTGTAGTGTAGTGTGGATTTTTGTATGGAGACACTGATGAGCGCCCCTAGCGTACACTCTGTGCACCTCATTTTCCATGCAAAAATCCGTGTTACACTACACCTGACGTACGTGCCAACTGCTTGTCAAAACGTAGAATCAGCTCTCTGAATAGTTTTTGTACGCTCGTTGGTAAGGCCTCAGATTCCCAATTCTCTTATATTTTTAAAACTACACTGAAAGTTGAACGAAACCGGAACCACTATACTAATAGTGGTTCCATAGTGACTATAGGATTACTCAGGTTTCTGTCTGCCTGTCTGTCTATCTCATCATATTTTCTTACAAGACCAAACAATTTTAAAGGTACATAAATAGAGTTACGTGATCCAATCACACGCACAAATAGCGTAAATAAACGAATTTTGATTTCGGGGGACAAACCAGAAATCTAAAAAAAACTTGTGTCAAATGCATCAAGTGACAATATTGTTTTTTTTGTAATTTATGAAGGTGCGGTTAGTTTAAAAAATAAAGCATATGTTCAAACGAAAGTTTGGATGTTGGTTTGTTTATTACACGCCGCAACGACTGAATTGATTTCGAGAAATTTAAGTAAGCAGATAGATTAGAATAGAATAGATTAGATTGATTTGCAATAATATTTTAGAAAAAAAACATCAGATACCTACCTACAAAATTGATAGCATACAATATAAAAAAAATTGTTGCAAAAAGGCCCCAACTCAGCATTTATGCAGGCTGTAAACAACCTGCACTGGTCTTCCGTTAGAGCCATTTTGCAAACAATAACTATAAATTGGTAAAAAAGTCACGGACGTAGGTAAGTACATATAATGAAACACAGAAGAAAAAAATCATGAAATCAATAAAGTTCATAAAATAGAAATAGAATAAAGATATTTTCTTTTTCTCTATTTCTATTTTTTTCTTACATAACATATATACGTAAAACAAATTATGATCAAAGATTATAACATTGGATTGAGACACTTTTTATTACAATAGTTAATACGCGAGCAAAACCACGAGCTGCGAGTAGTCTTATAAATGTGAATTTTATCCTGTTCCTCGAAACCAAGCTTAGAAGAATCGAGCAACAAACACAACTTGGTTGTTTTTTCCGATGATCATTGCCAATTTCACCTCCATCCTATTGCCAATAATCCAGAATAGTTGGATTTTTACAATAACATTACGTTTAAGAAACCCTTTACCCTGTTTTTGTAAGGTTTTATATTGGCTAAAATTTTCTACCCGTAACGTTTTATCGCTAGTAACGGAATACCAATTTCGCGGTAGACTAATCTTCAGGCTTCAGGTCCTTAAAAAAATGTATTGGCCTTTTCCAACGCGTCAAAACAAGATTAATGTGACCCACTAGCACGATATTAACTTCACCGTCCTACGTTTAGGTAAAGGTCGGAGACTTGAATTTGTGTACCTACATGAGGCCGTAGCGTAACATGGGGTTTTTATATGCAAATTGAGGTTCACAACGTGTACGCTAGAGGTGCTCATCAATGTCTCAATACTAAATCCGTGTTGCACTACGCCATACGTCCATGTCAATTGTTTGCTAAATATATAGACTCGGCACTTCGGACTGACATTTTGCAACACTGCCTCTATAATTTTGAACTCAACAAACACATACTTTAAGTAGGTTCAAATGCCAAGACTAATGAATACATGGCGAAGAACTCTCTTAGTTGCGAACACTGTTTGTAGCTATGAATCATTATCAATGATAGAGTTGAAATATCGTGTAATAATATCATTTAAAAAAAATTAAGAATGTAAAATAAAAGTATTTATTACAGGCCACAAATGTATTTGTATTTGCGATCCAACAGTGGAAACCCCATAAGCCCATCCATTCTGTCGTATCTGATCAACACAGATCAAGTGGCACGTATTTTAAAGCCCCCGTGTGGACGCTGTGCTATTATTTATTCTGCTGTGTGGCGTAGGACACTTTGGGTGGCTTGGGTCGGCTGCAGTGATTTGGGTTGAGACGGATTGGATTTTGATGGAAAACTAACAAGTTTACCTGGATTTCTAATAACATCATTGGTGTGATAAAATATGGAGTATTCTGAAAGACCACTCTAATTTTATTCCATACACAAATACATGCATTTGTGAAGTGACATTGTAAAGGTGGTGGGAAGTCGGAAAATGGAAACGTCTGGCATAGGTATAGGTACTACGAGGGTAATTTGATTTGATTTGATTCACTTTTACACGCTTTTTTACAGACTTCCCAAAAAAGGAGGAGGTTCTCAATTCGGTTGTATTTTTTTTTTTTTTTTTTTTTTAATGTTTGTTACCGCATATCTCCGGCGTTTATGAACCGATTTGAAAAATAATTTTTTATTTGAATAGATATACTTTCAGATTGATCCCATTTTTTTCAAAATCCTGTTCTGATAATGGGATCCATGAGGAATTGAGGGAACTCCTCAAATATTGTAGGCATACATATGGCGATTTTACTATTTTCAGCAACAAACCAAGCATTTGCATTCAAAAAGTATAATAATCCTTTCACCACTATGGTTCTTTCATCATTTTTTTTTTCATCCAAATATTTTGTCGAATAAAATGGCGGATGTCGGTTTTTTAAATGAAAAGTTATATGAGGCAGAATGTAATGGAGCATTTTAGTTTTTGACTTTATTGAACAATTATTGTTATTTTTTAAAAATAACGACTATACACCACGTACTTTACTATTCTCCTGCTGACGTTTCGTTGACCATTTTGAGGTCCTTTCTCATGAACACCGTCCGCGATTCTTACGCTCTCAAAGGTCGTGAGGCGGGAACGGTCGGGGGACGTCGGTGTATGGTCGTTATTTTTCTTAAATGATACCAAGCCACGATAATTTCAATTCTATTAATTATTGTTATAATATAACTATTGTACATTCCTGCAAATAAATGATTATGGTTATGTAATTTTTTCAAAGACAAGCCTCTGTTTTTGAGTAGGTCCTGTGGTTTGGATCCTTTGTACTAATGTGCTTTGGGATCTATTTGGACAAACTGGACTTAAATCCAAGAAAGTAGATATTTTTTTGTAGTCATATAGCTCCATGTAAAAGAGTTCTTCCGGGAAAGTATTACCCATCTACATATTTCTGCCACCATGCACTAGTGTGTATTGCTGTGTTCCGGTTTGAAGGGTATGGATGCTGTGACATTACAGGCACATGAGGCTTTTCATCTTTATGTCTCAGGGTGACGGGCGCAGTACAATGCAACGAAGGTTACGTCCTATGTGACCTAAGAGGTATTGAATTTGTAATCAGCTAGAGTTACCGCCACTTTCGTTAATAACGGCGTGGTATAGTTTAGCTCTGGGTCCACATTTTTTAATCTACTGAGGTTCACGTTATCATCATCAACCTGTACAAATCCACTGATAAACATAGGCCTCCACCCTAGAACGCCACGACAATCGGTGATAAGCCGCCTCCATTCACTGACTTCCTGCGACGTTTATAATATCCTTAGTCCATCGAGTCCCCGCCGCGAGACATCCGGAGTCATTGGGCTCTTCCGATCACTTACTTATTCTTCTAGGCTTGGTCGCGTTGGAACAGGAGTAATTTTAGTTTATAAGGCGATTCAAAATGATCCTTGTGATTTCAATGAATAAAATTCTTTTTGACTTTGACTTTATACTTTACTTTGGGATCACTTGAGGACATAAAAACACGTGCCACTATGAACTCGCAACAATCTCAAATCTACACTACATCGTTATTATATTGCAAATGCTGCATAAACAATATGTTTAGTGAATCCTTTGCCAAAACGAGCACATTCATTAACTGCTAAAGGACATTCACAGTCTCACATGAGCACTTTAGCTAAATTACAAAACCACTGTGCTCGCTATCGTTACCAAACGGCAACACTATACCTATAAGTATCAAGTTAGTTGTGTCACAGATTCTAGGTGTTCCTATAGTGATGGGGATCTTCACAAATCGGATACGGAATCATAACATAACACCCAACAGTCACATACATAATCCCACATTAGGATTCCCTGTGCTCGCTATCGTTACCTAACGGCAACACTATACCTATAAGTATCAAGTTAGTTGTGTCACAGATTCTGGGTGTTCCTATAGTGATGGGGATCTTGGAAAATCGGATACGGAATCATAACATAACACCCAACAGTCACATACATAATCCCACATTAGGATTCTCTGTGCTCGCTATCGTTACCAAACGGCAACACTATACCTACAAGTATCAAGTAAGTTGTGTCACAGATTCTGGGTGTTCTTATAGTGATGGGGATCTTGGAAAATCGGATACGGAATCATAACATAACACCCAACAGTCACATACATAATCCCACATTAAGATTCCCTGTGCTCGCTATCGTTACCTAACGGCAACACTATACCTACAAGTAATAGTAAGTTGTATCACATATTCTGGGTGTTTCTATAGTGATGGGGATCTTCAAAAATCGGATACGGAATCATAACATAACACCCAACAGTCACATACATAATCCCACATTAAGATTCCCTATGCTCGCTATCGTTACCTAACGGCAACACTATACCTATAAGTATCAAGTTAGTTGTGTCACAGATTCTGGGTGTTCCTATAGTGATGGGGATCTTCAAAAATCGGATACTGAATAATAACATAACATCCAATAGTCACATACATAATCCTGATCCCACATTAGGATTCCCTGTGTCATGGGTATCAGGAACTATGAGTACCATGGTACCACATCACCTAGACCAAGGACAAATATTTGCAGATCATGCAAACATTTGTCCCGTAGCGGGAATCGAACCCGCAACCTCTTGCGTCTCAGCTGGCTACTCGCCCGCCGCGCCACAGAGGTTGTCAGAGTTGTTTTATTCTTGATACTTTTACAAAACTACGAGGCTTTCAGTCGTTCCTGAGAAAATAAGTCTCGGAAGGACAACAAATTGATCCTATATGATATGGGTTATGTTTTTTCATTTTGAGGTACGGAACCCTGAAATGTAATTTCATTTCATTTCATCGCATACAAAAAGGCACATCACTAACAGTAACTTACACCGCAGAATACTTAACAGTTAGTAAGTTACACCGGGACCAAAATAATTAATGAGCTTAGCTTAGAGGCGGGACTGAGCTTACCATATTGCTGCTCAGTTATTATTGTTTATTCTGTGACATGTTCGTAGTAACTATTAGTTATTCTATCACGGGGTGTTAAGGTTTGGTAATGGATTCCTAGCTTTGTTGCCTTCATTAGCTGACTGCTTATTAAGATGACTAGCAATTGACAGCTAATTTGTCTGCTTTAATAAGTTATTTCATAAAAGAACCCTAGATGCTAGATCATCATCATCACCTAGCCTGTTTACGCCCACAGCTGGACAATAAAATACATATGATACATAAAATACAATGGGAGGAATTACCATTGTCACCACGCTTTATATGAGTTATATTACCGTTAAGTCCGGTACCACTACGTAGCGAATAAAAATTGATTGTTATCGATGGTTCCCGCCACGTCGCGAATACCAATAACTTTTCATTTAAAAACCGACTTCCGCCATTGTATTCGACTAAATATTTGGATGAAATTTTTTTTATGAAAGAACCGTAGTTGTGAAAGGACTATGATACTTTCTGAATGCAAATGCTTGGTTTGTTGCTGAAAATATCAAAATCGCCATATGTATGCCTACAATATTTGAGGAGGTCCCTCAATTCCTCATGGACTCCATCATCAGAAATGTATTATGACAGAAATGGGACCAATCTGGAAGTATATCTATTCAAATAAAAAAAGAATTTTCCAAATCGGTTTCTAAACGCCGGAGATATAAGGTAACAAACATACAAAAAAAAAAAAATACAACCGAATTGAGAACCTCCTCCTTTTTGTGAAGTCTGTTAAAAATACAGTCAAAGTTTAATTATATGAGGAGGCCACATCTAGCTTAGACGTCTTCCAGCTGATGATGAAAAAAACTAAAGTTTTCAATCATTTACAGAACACAGCTATAAAGACTTGAAATGGTATCCATTAATCCAAAGGTACCTTCTAATGAAACGCCTCCCCAAGAGGGCTTACCTCTCGTTTACCTGAAATTGCTAAGTTCAGTGAACCTTCTGTCATATCAATAAAACTAAATCAATAACCACGGAACATAGAAACAAGGGAATTACCTAATTGGGGAACAAAGGCACAATTAAGTTTATAGGTAAGTACTTTCTTAACAACGTACTAATATCTGCATCGTGGGTATCAGGAACTAAGAATACCATGATACAGTACATACAGACATTATAGACGCAGAATAAACATTTGTGCATCATGCAAACATAAGTCCCGCAGCGGGAATCAAACCCACACCTCAATAACATAAGACTGCATCATTACCGAGTAACGAGGGGGAAGCTGTTGAAGATAATGATGCGTTAAGGTTACCACGTACCATCTCGTCGAAGGTTTAGGCTAAAAATCTAGAACACTTGCACCTTGATAAGTCTTATCTTATTATATCTTCACAATTTCATGATAATCTGACTTGAGCCTGGAGAGACGGCACAAGAAAACGTAGTTTCTCATTAATTTAAAAACTACAGGTCAGCAGGGTATTTCGATATGGTAAGTAACTAAATTGTTTTAGTTACTTACCACATCGAAATGAAAAACTAACGAATCCGATCGGAAACGATTCCGACGTTTTAGAATCGCCCTGCCGGTAAAATGTTAGTAAAAGTCCTCAAGACATACCGATTCAAACCAACTTTATAAAATCTCATAAAAAAAGATTTATTTACCAAATTGTGTGGTTTGAAGATCACTAGATGGCGTGCATCGCAACCACGATGCATTGTGGCAAGCATAGAATTGTAAGAGAGAACAAACATGATTGTTATCAAAGAAGTGAACAGTTAAATGAACTAATGGACCGACTACAGTGAACCATAAACATCACAATGCGTGTAATACCTTAATAATGTTGTAAGGTTGTAACACACTTGCGAAACGTCGGGAAAATAAATAATACGGTAATTAATACACGCGATAAGAATCCTTGACAATTATCCTTTGATAAATAATGTGTATTATTTATCAAAGACAATATTAATAAATATTATGTTTTCTGATCGCGATTGTTCAAATAATACTATCACAATTACGCTAGTAATATATATGTCAATGATCACAACAATTCAACTGTGGGGTGTTGGGCAACTGTGTAGCCCTTGGACCTGAGAATGAATGAGAATGCCTACTTATTAGTAGAGCTCTTTGTTAAAGAGCTCGCCTCAGAACTAACCGACTTATATCAGCCGCGCCATCAGCGCCAAGCAGTAGGTAGTGTGAGCATTGCTGTGTTCCGGTTTGAAGGGTTGGGTGTCGGTGAAATTACAGGCACATGAGGCTTTCCCTCTGTGATCAGGGGTGGGGGTGGCGTTTGCAGTGCAATGCCAAGTAGGGTGCGTCCTAAGGAGGTATTAACATCAGGGGGCCAAATGTCAGTTTCGACAATAACTCAAATAAAAAAAAATATTTAGAAGTTTTTTTTTGCTTAAAAACTTAATGTTTATGGTATTATAGGGCTGGCATCCAATTGTAGGTAAAAGTGCCCAATAGCAAGAATGAAATATTTTTTATAATAAAATACTTTGGGGGAAGAAAAGCTCCCTCGCAATCAATCAATAGCAATTTTCAAATAGAATTGCACGTGTAAGCCTCAAAATCTGTCTCCATAGAGCAATGAGGCAGGTGCGACCCGCGAATTGGCCCTATAAATTACGGACCTCATGATACTCCCCTCGTTTACCAATTTCGCATACATTTTGCAGTTTTAGGGTCCCGTGCTGAAAATAAGACGAGAAAGCACGAAGCGTTCATTAACACAAGATGAAAGCAAGCTTTGCCCAAAAGATTAATATTAGATAATTGTGATATTGTAATCTCAATGCAATAACAGTGGTTATTATCATCACCAGCTTATTATCAATATAAATAAATAAATAAATAAATGCTGGACATTTCACACAACATTATCTAGCCCCAAGCTAAGCAGGGCTTGTGTTATGGGTACTAGATAACTGATATACTTATGTTATAATACAATACATTACATAGATGGATATTTTTTGTATTATACCTACATAGAAAATACCCAGAACACCCTGACCAAATATCTGCAGATTGTACAAATATTTATTCCGAGGCGGGAATCGAACCCGCAACCTCCTGCGTGTAATATACAAACTTAATAATACATACAACCGTAAACACAGGCCTTTTTCCACAAAGGGGTAAGCAGAGCCTCAAAGGGCCCCTTTTCACCGTGGGTTGCACAATCGCGACCATCCATTACCCATCCAAACGTTTATTAGCAATACCGTACAGAACGACCTTAAATAATAATATTAACATAAAGTTACTCCTCCACTGGATGAACCGACGACATTCTATAGGGCAGGAATTTGGTGGATGGAGGTGGCTCAATACCACCTGTCGTGGCATTTTATGGGGGAGGCCAACCGTACTTGGTTTGACTACGACCTCACCGAGACCTGATTAAGCTTTTCATCTTTATGTCTCAGACGGGCGCAATGCCAATTAGGACGCGTCCTTGGTAGACGTGGCCTGAGAAGTATTGTATTTATAATGAGCTGGAGAGATCAGATAAGCCACATGCCAGCTCTGTCATTAGTAATTTTTTTTAAAACCTGTTTGTGAGTGACTATGCTGCCGACGATGAAACACGATTTTAGTTCTCATAAAAGACAGACGACGCGACATCTTCCGTTCCTTGGCTGTTCGCATTATGAAGTGGACGTCTACTAGCTGATGATAATGATGATGGAAAAGATATAGGCAAGCACATAGACCCTAGTCTGAGTTTTGCGCGCACTCGTGACAGTATCGTATGGATTTATGTATAAGACAGAATGTGTTGCCGAAACGGTCCGCTATACAGGGCGTAAAAAGACTATCTACTCCCGAAAACTGAAACAGTGCATTCAGACCATGATTCTGAATATATTTAAGCTGAAAAAACACGAGAAAAATTCTTAGTTTTGGTCCGCTTTTTTCGTGTTTTCTTTATAATCCATAAAATATCGTTTAAGGACACAAAAACCTATTTTCCATTATTAAAAACACGTTAATAAATAAAAACGTCAAAAAAGCAATGAAACCCAAATAAGAAATATACGGGTCGATCAGCTGACCGGGAGCGTTGAACTCGCGCGGCTGGAATAAATGCGTACATTGCTGCCTGACAAATACGATACGAAACGAAAAAAAAGAAGGTTTTCTCCGGTATGAATCACCTCTCAGGCGAAAGCTATTTTATATAGCTATGATATAGGTAGCTTTACCGGTACCTTCAGTATTCGGGAGCTGTCTTTTTACACCCTGTATAGATGCTGTTTCGGTTTTAAGCAGCGGTGGAAAAGAACCCTTGACACTGAACCACGCTCGCAGCTGGCCATTTTTTCGCTCTCAGGGAGATCGTACAAAAATATCCACTGCCGACTTTGTATATTTTCCTTAAATTAAGGTAATGCCTCCTCCCCTGATCCAATTTGAATTACGACTCATGGGAATTAGGTTTTTTGAAATATGTATAATTTAAATGGATAGCGCAATTAGGGTAGGCAGATGATCCTAATCGATAGATTGAAAAAATATAACAGAGACATACTTGATCCTATAGAAGTCCACTAGACATAGGCCTCCCCATGAGGTTGTTAGTAGTAGAAACTTCTTGTGAAAGAGTTCGTCCGGGGAAGTACTACCACCGTACCTATTTCTGCCGCCAAGCAGTAGTGTTCGCATTGCTGTGTTTCGGTTTGAAGGGTACGGGTGCCGGTGAAATTACAGGCACATGAGACTTTTCATCTTTATGTCTCAGGGTCGGCAGCGCGCGTGTGATGCCTCTAGTGTTACAGGCGTTCATAGGCTACGGTAACTGTTTTCCATCTGGTGGGCCGTAAGCTTGCCTGCTTGACAAGTAGCATATAAAAAAAAAACAAAGAGGAGAGGCTTGCCACAATCACCGCACGCTTGGCAGGCGGGATGGTGATTGCAGTATTGGTGTTAAGTGCTCAGGTGGATGCTGCTACCCATCCCCTGGGGTGATTGACCCCTCAGTCGGCTTTGCAAGCTTCATCATCCTAGGCCTACCCCCTAGTAAGCCACGACGTACGGTCTTGAGCCGCCTCCATTCACTGACTTTCTGCGACGTTAATAATTCCTCTTCCTCTACCTCGTCGTCCGGTTTGTGGTCGCCACTCGAGAACCTTTATTCCCCAACGGTTGTCAGTTCTGCGTGGTATATGACCTGCCCATTGCCACTTCAACTTGCTAATTCTGAGGGCTGATTGGTTCCTGATTTCCTCATTTGCAAACATGCCTAAGGCATAACTCAAGCATAGATTTTTTGACAGATTTCAATGAAAACCTGTCACCAAATCTATGCTTGAGTCTCGAATCACGTTTGAGCATAGTTCTGGAATACGGGCCTTAGAGATACTTATTGAAACAAAAAAACCTACATGTGAGCAATAAATAAATACAAATACAAATACCCATCTTTTGATCACCCAGCCAAATCAGTCAGATTTCACTGTAACCGTTGGTAAAAGAACAAGTGTGGTAATGGATTTTAGGGTCTTACAGAGGAGAATTGCGCACAAAAGTTGTAACACAAAATACCTGCTTATCTTCATTAACCAAAAGCTTTTACTTAGATCCATTTTATTAAGCTATAAATATTGAATCCATTTTCCATTTATGACTAAAATCAAAACTTGAAATTACGATGTAAATCATCGGAACTAGGTGGATCCGTCTGGCGCGCCTTCAATCGGAAGCAGACTGTGACACCCCCTCGTGTGGGCATGGGCATCGATTTCTATTTGTTCGTCCTTAATGGCTCTTAATAAAGGCTTTTTAGTAAAGTAATTGTTAAAACTGTGTAGTTACATAAAGGTGGTCGCTTTTATTTTTAACTGACTTCACAAAAAGGAGGAGGTTCTCAATTATTTTTTTTATTTATTTTTTTATGTTTGTTCCCATATCTCCGGCGTCTATGAACCGATTTGGAAAATTCTTTTTTTATCTGAATAGATATACTTCCAGATTAGTACCATGTTTTCAGAATCCAGTTCTGATGACGAAATCCATGAGGAATTGAGGGTACTCCTCAAATATTGTAAGCATACGTATAGCGATTTTGATATTTTCAGCAACAAACCAAGCATTTGCATTCAGAAAGTATCATAACCCTTTCACCACTATGGTTTTTTCATAAATTTTTTTTCATCCAGATATTTTGTCGTATACAATGGCGGAAGTCGGTTTTTTAAATGAACGCGGCCGGAGGTTTCCAGTTTTAATTTTTACTACTTATAATGTTTTATACTATGTTTTTGTAGATAGTATTTCTTAATAGTCAAAAAAATATTTTTTAACTATATTAAAAATAAATCAATGTCGTAATAAACAATTAAGATTATAATTATTATTTCTACAGAACATAGGTAAAAATTTTAATTAAATAGAAGTCAGATTAGCAAAAATGTATCGCTATATTCTACTTTATTAGTATATAAATATTAAGAAGTTTAAAATAATCTATTAGAATAAACAGCATTAGCCTGAAATCACAAAGTACCTAAAGGCGGCGCGTTTGTGCCGAAATCATTGAGTTTATGTTGTCTTTAATCAAGAGTTAAACTCATATTTTTTATAATAACACCCCATGGGTGTTATTATAAAAAATGCCCTTAATCTAGCTTTAAACCAGGACTTTCAGTCTAGGCTTAAATATCGACTTAGGGTAAATACGACTGTAATACAAAAGCAGATGGTTTGTTTTCCAGATGCAACTTTCGAGCTAGATATTCCGCGCTTATGCCAAAAATGACATAAGCTTGGACTATCTCTGGTTTATCTAAAACCAGGCAGCCCACTAGTTTAGCAATGGTCTATAAATTGACAGTTGATTACTTGTTAGAGGTAAGAATTTGGACATCTCAATTGTGATGTGACACAATCCGTCAGTTTGATACTTTGGAAATTTACGAAGTAGCGCGAGAATTTATATCGGAAAACAAACCATCTGCATTCGTATTTAAAGTCGCATATGCCTAATGTCGATATTTAATCCAAGAGTAGTACGCCTGGACTAAATTCAGATTTAGTCCATGTTCTGTAATAAGGCCGATGGATTTTGTAGGTACTTAATCCATAGTAAAACTATCTTCCGCTAACTTGTATTATATTTTTGCCAATAAGGTATTTCTTGTTGCCGACCAAGCCAATTTCCAAGCCTTTCCCATCATGGTAGGTTTCCACATTCATTGTCTAGACAATCTCAATTTGTACAGAACAAGCAACTTTAGTTCAGCAATCAAAATGTCAAACCCATAACACGCACGGTCGCAAACGAGGGAATTCAATTAACGCGCGTACAAGCCGCCTACCCTGAAGCATTACAACTTCAGGACATCGTTTCCCGTCAAACTATTGACAATAAGTACTTATTGTCAATAGTAGACGACCTCTGTGGCGCGGCGGGCGAAGGTTCGTCTGCGACACAGGAGGTTGCGGGTTCGATTCTCGCCTCGGAACAAATATTTGTACGATCTGCAGATATTTGTTCAGGGTGTTCTGGGTATTTTTCTATGTATGATAAAAAATATCTATCTATGTAATGTATTGTATTAAGTCTATCAGTTATCAAGTTGCCATAACACAAGCTCTGCTTAGCTTGGGGCTAGAGAATGTTGTGTGAAATGTCCAGCATTTATTTATTATTATTATTATTTGTTCGCGGTTCCGCTTGCGTGGAACATCTATTATAAATTATAAAAAATTATGTTATTCTGATGTATAAGCTATACTATTATTTAGTTTCATCAAAATCCGTTCTGTAGTTTTTGCGTGAAAGAGTAACAAACTTACATACATCCCATCCATCCTCACAAACATTTACATAACATTAGCATAAAACCTAATAATCACATTCCTACGTAGTCCATGGGTATCAGGAACTACGAGTACCATGGCACCATAACACCCTGTGTCTGTGGTGTAATGGACGAGTAGCTGGCTGAGATGCACAATGATGTGAGAGGCACAAGAGGTGCAGGTTTGAATCCCGCTGCGGAACAAATGTTTGCATGGTCTGCAAATATTTGTTCTTACTGCGACATAAATACACAATACTTTAGTAAGAATCATAGCTGCTCGAACTGTGCCGTCAGGACCCGCAAATTAAATTTGAAGTGTTCTGAATCAACTTAAATAGTGCAGTTTTACCCTATGCAAAAAAGTGTTGTAATGCTTCGTCCAGAGACTGAGTTGTTCTTGTACCCCGTAGTGGACCCAGTTACGTGCGTTGTGGAGGGCTTCAGTCGATTAACAATTAATATGAAGAGTTTGTTTATTTTTTCCGCTTTTAATTTAAATTCGCTTGTAACAGCTACTGGAAAATACTGACGCACAGTTGAATCTATTGTGAGTTCTGCAAACATTTTGAAGTCATATTTCCTGGTAGATTTACAGGGACATAAAACGAGGAGAGCCGCAGAAGGACTAAAATCACCGACATAGTTCTCATAAGTGGAAGGGACAAAATGACGTTACATGATGTCCCACTAGTCCCTTTGATTATTTCAAAGGGACTAGTGGGAAAAAAAAGTCCCACTAGTCCCTTTAAAGGGACTGCCCAAAGGGACTAGTGGGAATGAATCGTGGCAATGGGCACATGACGCAGTGTAGGAAGGCCCTCCTCTTGATAGATCAACGACACTGTCTTAAGTCGGTGGATGGAGACGGTTTAAAACCGGTCATCATGGCATTCTATTAGGGAGGCCTGTATCTAGCATTGGTTTTTTTTTTCTTTTATTCGTCGGCTTTTGAACATAATGTTCATGACTGCCCGTATTAACAGAAAAAAATACTTAACTCTAAAATACATAACAACATTAAAAAAAAACTAAGTACAATTGATAACAAAAAATAAACTAATCAACAGAATGTACTAACCTATAAATTCTAAGTGCTTCTTTAGAATTTGGAAAACATAAAATACTTTGGAAAACTCCAATATTAACAATGTTAATCCCTATTTCCCTTTAAAACCTTCTGCCTTTCAACTTGATTCCCGACACATTCGACAATAATAAGACTTGATAACTAATGACTCGAATAACAGTGTGTCCCATAGCAACATATGCAATGAAAAGCAAGCAGGCAAGTCATCTTTTAGTAAGTAAGTAAAAAAATATCACTAAAATAATGTTCCAACAATACGTACGGATTGCTTAGCCCACAAAACAGTAATTCCCCCATTCATCCCACTATAATCCCATTGAGACGATGTTGCTTACAAAGAACGAAAAACAACTAACAGGGAAAACAATAGGGCTCATTAGGAGACATTCGGACGTCCCCTGACAAAGAGATTAGCCAGATCTCTGATAAACTGGACTTTATCTTGTCGGAAGAGTCTAGAAGAATTGGTAACTGTAAAAGTAGCAATAGGGGTTTGCAATTATTCTAACAATTTACTTATTTATAGGTTTACCTTTTTACCTTTGTATTAGGGGCAATGAATCGTTTCGATTTCAGCTCGTACTTATTATGATTTTATGTCCACTGAATTCAAAACTGTTATTAAATGTAAAAAAGATGCGTAAAGTGTGTTATATAAAAATAAAACGGAGATAAGTGCGAGCGTGACTCGTATCCTGAGGGTTCCGATCCGTATATTTTTTCGTAGTCTTTAGAGCCGTTTTCTAGTTTCAGCCACTTTTCCTACAAACTTCAACTTTACATTTTACCAGATATTTTGTACGGAATAGTTTTTGAACTGAATCGCTATAATAAAAGCTCATGGTACGGCCTCAGTTCTCTGATAGAGAATAACGTCGTCGGAATCGGTATTTACTGTTTAAAAATATTTTCATTTATCATTTATTATTTGAGTTTTTCCCATTATATTCTGCTGAACGGATAAACAAACCAGAAGGAAAGACATGAATACGGAGCATTTAAATAAATCCGGCGTTAACAAGCGGCAGAATTAGAATCACAATTTGCATTGATTTAGAAGTTTTTAATTAAATATCCGTACAATTAACAATATTCTTGAGAATCCTTTTGTTTTGTTAATAACTTCAAAGAGAGTTTGAGAAGGCTATTTGAAGATTAAGACATTATGCTGATGATGATGATAAATTAAATTATCTACCTATTATGTATTGTCTGGCGTGGGTCCGTGCAAAGAGAGTAACGGGTTCGCGTTTTCAAAATTCTTCTAAGGCGTGACCCGAGATCTGGCTCTTATCTGACTCAACACATTAGTATTGACATTCAGCGTGTCAATGTAGCCAGCGTCATGGGGACGCTTTCATCTGGTAGTCATATGGATCAGTTGATCTATCTTTAGATCGTTTGCTACGGTCTTTAGATAGATCAACTGCTTTATTTTTATTTTTAAAATTTTGTATGTATTTTTATTGCATTATTAATTCTATAAATAAAGATATTTATTAAATTACAGTTTTTGCGTCTCACTATGTAGGTAGACGGTACGAATGATTACTTCTAATTTGTTATTTATAACTAATGTGTTTTTTTCCTTTCAGGTAATGGATAAACATTATCATTTTTTTTAAAATGTTTGTTCGTTAATGTTTACTACAAAAAAGTAAGTGGACAAATCTAAAAGAAGGCATGTTTTATAAGAAATCTTTAAGCAATTTCGCCTATTCATTGAATCTCCAGTAAAAATATTACAGAAAAATCCACAAAAACTCTACTTTCATAAATCAAACTAAGAAAAACACCTGTTTTTCCTTTTCCCTTTGAATGTATTCACAGTTAGCCAGGGGACGGGACAGCTATTGGCTATCACGCAATCTTATCTCGCGTCTGGTCGCCGAAAGCACGACGTACAAAGCTTAGAAAACTGGGCCCAAGTCATAAGCTAAGCGAGAATTAGAGAGATTTTGTTTTTATTGACGATTTAAATTATGTATAATTTAATATAAATTTTAAATTAAATCTCAAGAGGAAATTGTTCAGGAAACTCTCAAAACCTTTTCATAATTCAAACTAAGGAAAACACCTGTATATCCATCTTGCAATCTTATCTCGCGTCTCTTTGCCAAAAGCACGATGCACTAAGCTTAAGAAACTGGATCCAATTCATAGAATATAGTGAAAATAGTAGTCAAATTAGTAGGAGGGAAAACGCAGACCTAGGTTAGATAGTTCAATGATGTGTAACACGTTTGCGGATAGTCAGTTAGTTCAGGTTTAGCTGGTGGAACCAAATTTTGAAGTGTGCAAAAATCTCAAGTATCTTCTGAAGGTGAAAAACTAGATAGAACGTAATAGCTATCATATTTTCCTGTGAAAAGACCACTGCTATATCGTCTTCATCTAAAAAAAACCTGATCAAAGATCGAATGCTACAACATGTGTATCTGGATGACATGCTGACACAGACAAATTGCTCTAAATTTGCGTTTGCGACACGTCATTTCAGCGCCACACCCGTACCACTTCCTCGTCATTTCTGCACCACGTCTTTGCCACGTCTCCACCACTCGTGATATCTTTATAAACCATGCCTAAGGTAATAACCAAGGCCATAAGGCTCTACCAGGTTCGTCCACAAACGTATTGAGTTGGCAAATTCAAAATGTTGATGATCTTTTTGACTCTTACTAATCCATTGCTTGAAATATTATTCCAGATCCATTATGTTGTGACTTTCAAATATAGAGTAGCTTTCTTCCAGATCTAACTACCTAATAAGCAGTGTGCTTTACTCTTTTCACAAACAATCGCCTGCCTCTTGAGCTAGCAACTTGATCAAGCCCCCAAGGCTTTACTCCCGCCGAGACGTCCCAGCCAGAACTGACGGACAATAGAAGACAGGAGGGACGGTGCCTATTGTGGCCGTGTAAAACTTAACGGGAGAGGAAAAGGACATACGGGCTGAGATCTTGATTATGAAATTTGAGATCTCGAGATATCGAATGATGTGGAAATTAATCCCTCTTTCTAATCCAAAACTTATCCACGATAGCAAGTCAACACGAACTGTGGTGAATCTTGTGGATCCACTTATCTGAATAAAATGGCCCCTTATTTTACTCGTGTTAGAACATCAAATACGAATTACGAATATCAAATAGCTACCGGTTAGGTCAAATCTTGCTAGTCGATTTGTTCCACTTGCCGCTATCTAATTTTGTACAAATGTCGAATTCCGATGACAACACAATATTACGATGACAACACGCTGATCTTCTAGCTTTTTAGTTTTCAGTTTTGACATGTTATTGTATTTTATGCGTGATATTAAATTTGACTTACCTTCCTGTTTTAAATTGCTTGGACTTGTATTTTAATTAACTGGTAACTTATGTATTGTCTTGTTTTTTTTTATTAAGATTGACTTCAAATTGCAGCGCCCTGACAGGGTTCATGGACCTGCCTGACTAACAGTAGAAATAAGAACTATTACTAACAATATTGTACGTACATATGTGAGCAATAAATAAATAAGTACCTACAAATCATGAAGACCAAAACGTAGGACAACAGAATTTAACTTTTCGACGAATAATAGCAGACTGGCAGTATTTGAGCTCATTTTAGTCAACTTACGGATTCAATTAGTAATTTTATAAAAGCTTATTTTTACACAGGGTTTTTTACACAAAAGACTTACCTATGGTAAAGAGGTTCCAGTTATTAAGAAAAATTAAACGTGATTTGCCATAATCGCATAATCACGCTTGGCAGGCGGATTGGTGATCGCAGTATAGTGTTAAATTACAAGATTGCCTAAATACAGCTTGGGAACTTCATTATTTTCCAGCAACATTATTTCTGCAGGTCCAAACAAAAACCATTTCCCTATGTTTCCACAATCAGGCTTTATTCGAGAGGAACCTGCTGCGAATTTTGATAGCAAAGAGGGTGCAAAATTGCATTTAGCGGTGCCCCGCGGAGGCTTGTGATGAGTTCTGGTCAGAAAATGTCACAGTAGCCTTTCGTCACTGGAATTCTAGAGCAAATTTTGGGATTAATTTTGCTGTAGGATATTCAACGTTATAATGTTTTTGCCTCTCGATTTTGTAAAGAATAACATAAAGGTAGAGAATTAGCATTCGTATAGATTATTAGTATTAAATTAAAAAAAAAAATGCTGGACATTAATGCGTATTAGTTACTCAAATGGAAATGTACAGGCCACCTAGCACGCACTAACGACCAGAGATGGACCTAATCAATAAGACCCCCCACCCCCTCCCCCCCCCCCCCCGGTCCCAAAGAAACCGTGGCACGATAAAAGATGAAATAGAAGTTGCAGTAGGAAAACATTGCATTGAGATGGCACAGGATTGGAAAGAAGAAGAGGGGCTCTTAATAATAAATAATAACTAGATAAAAGAAACTTTAACTTTCTTAACAGCCAGTAGACTTCTAAATGCTGATGAAGACTTGCATAAATCAGCATCTCCACTCAGAACTCTAATGCTGGGTGGGTACGCTGGCTACAGCTTCCTTCTGCTTCCGCTATGTATCCAGTCCCAGGTCTTTTATCCTGAATTGTGTTGTTGACCTAAACAAATTAAACGTAATTTTTGGGTTTCCATCTGACTGGTTCCGATTCTATTTAATTTTATGAACTGCATTAACTATTTCCGAGATAATTACTTCAGTTTGCGTGCAAAATAACGACTCATCGCAATTTTTGAATGCATCTTTAGTTTTTTTTATCTGGCCTTAAATTTAAAATGCTGATCTTTTAGAACCTATCAATAAATGCAAAACAGCAAAGCTGAGCAGTTGAAGGCAACGGAGTGGATACTGAGGCAATCAATAGGTTCCCGGGGGATACTCATCCGCTGTTCCATTAATGAGGAACTAGCGATGGAGTCTATCTATCTCCCGAGAAAGTCTCTGAAGGCATTTCACGTGATAATGTAAACTATCGTGCTTTTGAGAATGAGGCCTGTGCCACAAGATGTTTACTTACCCTACTTTATTAAACTACACACGTTGATCAAATACTAATAATGGAGGAATGTAATTAATCATCATCATCATCACTCTGTAGAAGTCTACTGCACGAAACATAGGCCACCCCCCTAGAATACCACGAAGAACGGTCTTGACCCACCGACTTCCTGTGACCTTAACAATGTCTTTAGTCCATCGAGAGGCATGGCCTTCCTCTACTGCGGCAAACAGGTTGTGGTGCCTACCTACTAGGGGCATGGAATGGCCTTTGTGTGCTTCTAATCCAATAACTGTACCTACCTTCCTGCCTAATTACTGTTATGCAAATAGGTGCCTGTGGTGCGAATTAGTTGCTGCGTACGAAGGGTAGGTACCTACATAAGTGCACCTGGGTGGGTACCTGAATTTATGTATATCAGGTTGAATATTTGGTGCGCAATTAGATTAATTTCGTGTTCTTGCATGTTAGTTCCATCTGACTTTGTATGCCTGATTACCTACCTACAGAATTTGTATAAGTAGGTATCTTCACCTACTTATATGTATCTTCGTTTTTTGCATGTATATCACATATACTACCTAAATCTGTTTACCTATTTACTAGACTCCTGGAAGAGACTAACCACCCACAACACAGGGAATCCTAGTGTGGGGGTTAGTAAATTACCTACTTACTTATGTATAAGTACCTTCTGTTCTAGTTTACAAATTTTGTTTATAGTGTGTACCTACCTAGGGTACTTACTACTTCAATAATATTAAGGTACCTATAACTTATTTTCATGATTAAGTGTATGGATTCAGTGTTTTTTGGAAACAAATATATGATTTGATTTTGACTCGAAAACGTTTATTCCCCAAAGGTTGTCAATTCCGCGATCTATATGACCAGCCCATTGCCATAATTTATTCTGTGAAAGACGTGTAGGTTAGGTATGTATGTATAGGTTTGTAAATAATGAATCAATATGACATGGTGAATTTTATTTCATAGTTCTTGGTTTAGTAGACTAGCAATATAGTAGACATCAATGGTAGTTACCAAATAATTTTATTACCGTGTTCAAACAACAAACAATGCACATTTATGACTAACTTTTTCGATTTCTAGCTAGTGTTTGAAACAACTACACAACCGACTTGAATCTATTGCAAAAGGTCGTGTTGCAATTAAATACTGACATTATTGATAGAAACAGCAATACATAATCGCAAAATTATAAGCATAAGGGATCTATTAGTACCTCCAAGGGATCATAACCACAGGATCTATCAGACTCACTACTTCAGACTAACGATATACTAGTGGTTCGCCCCGAACTGAGACCTCGCGATAACACCTTTATTAGCCCGACTACTTAACCAAGTAATTTCCATTTTTCTATTATTATTTTTGAAAATTTTCACCTCGAGGTCTACCAGTACAGTACAGGATCTATCAGTAACAACTCTAATTTCCTACACATCATCGTAATAACCTTTGAATAGGGCTAAGCAACGGGACGTAATACTACATACATGTTAGTACCTATATCAAGTACCTGACGAATTAATTGATAACGTCCTTTTGATGAAGACTATAGAACTCCAACGTCATTCAAATTCCTAGAAATGGGAGGTCAACAATGGATGTTATATTGGTTTATTTTTTATGGAGTACAAGTTTCTAAATTCTTCAGTTTCAGACTTTTTCCTGTAGTTTTGACAAAAGCCACAAGCATACCAAATTTCAGCATTGTGGGATTGCTGGAAGTACACTTTGATTATATACACAATCAAAGGAAGTACACTAGAATTTTTGATTTTTACGTTTTTTATTTTCCCTAATATCTCAAAAACTACTAAGGCTAAATACTTATTAAAAACAGTTTTGAAATGTCCAATTAAAGCGCTTTCATTAGACACTCCACTTGATCGGACTGTCTCACTTTTATTTTTTTTACCCCCTCTTGGACCCCAATATCTCAGCAACCCCCCGACCGATATAGCTCATAACCTTACCTACAAATTATACTAATACTATCTACCCCCATACCAAATTGCATGAAGATCGGATTAACGGTGTGGAAGTTTTCATCGGACAAACATACATACATACATACATACATACATACATACAAACGCCGATTCTTCCAACTAGACTCAGAGAACTCGCTTCGCTCGTTCAATAAACACTTTATGTAAAAAATACTTTTTGTTACAATCATACTTTGTTAGCAACAGCGTGAGTTAGGTGATCGCTAAGACGTCATTTTCAATAGAAACAGCATTAAAAGTGATTGAAACAGGGCATGGATGATAGCAACCGAAATTAGCTTATCGCACCACAGATCTATAGACGCCCTGTACTTATTCTGTGCTAGAACACACGTCCGTGTGCCAATTTCCCAATGAGCTGTTTTAACTTAGTTAACGCAGAGAGTAGATAATCCAGGCCCCTCAGGACTCGCTGTCTGATTGTACCGGCAATGAGGGTATTGGCTATTATATGGATACTGAACTAGTTGTTTCATACATATACACTCTCGTATGTTGACCGTAGGGATAGACAGGTGTTTCCACTTCTATGATCCTAATATTCATCATATTTCATTTCATTTTCCCTAATATACTAAAATTATCTATCGTGAAAAATATGAATATCTTTCGGTTGGTATATAGGTGGAAAATTTTCCGTTCCTTGTATCGCAGCATTGATAAACTTTATTAATAAATCGTTATGCTCTATATCATGTGACCTTCCATTGTATTTTAATTTAAAAACCTACCAACCAGTTTCCATAATGCAAGTCCACCATTACGAATGAAAATAAATAGCAATGAAAGTGCCATACATCGTTTTAAATGACTTTTTACCAGAACTGCTACTTTTAAAGTCTTATAAATCGTAAAATTCAGTCTGGAAATGCAATTTCGTTTCTACAAAAGCTCTCTAGATTTTTTAAAAGAATTTTACCTTATATTCTTTTATTTTCTTCATTTACCTCAATTGTATATTACAAACCAAGATTTAGTACTTATTACGTTCGAAAGTCTTGTTTGCTCTAAGCACCTAAATAATTCCAGCTCTTCTATGCTTTCATGAGTCGTCATTATCGGCCTGTAGAAGTCTATTGCTGGACAAAGGCTCCCCCATAGAACGCCACAACGAATAGTCTCGAGCTGCCTCCATCCACCGACCTTCAAAATCTCGTCGAGATCAGGAATACAGTGATACACAGCTATTAAAATGAACTTTTAAAATATTGTAGTAATGCTTACATCGAACTGTGAAGTGCAATAAAGAACAGGGGGTTACCATGAGCTCTTATAGCGATTCAATTCAAAATCTATTCAGTACAAAATATTGGTTCCGTGAAGGCACAGTAGCCGAAGGTCTATATACTTCTGCGATTAAAGTTATTTAATGATGACGGATGTCAACGACGAACCGATATTTTGTACAAAATATTTTTTGAACTGAATCGCTATTAGAGCTCATGGTAAGGCCTCAGAATAGAATAGAAAATGTTTTATTGAACTTTGTTGATAATAAAAAATAAACAAAACTTAACATAATAATTAGAAGTACCTACGATGGGCGGTCTTATCACTTAAAAGCGGTTACAAATAGAGATGGGTTGGTTAATAGTCTGGATTGTAAAACTTCTACGTTAGCAAAATATCTGCGTTAAATAAAGCCTCTATACCTCGTATATAAAAAGTCATAGTTGCAAAATGACCGAACTTAATTGTAAATTTCTAGGTATGCATACGTAAATACAGAGAGCTTACAATGAATCATATGTTCAGAGTGCACTGGATCTGTATCATACGTTACAAATGGGCTTGTTCGGATATACGGAACACTGCGCATTGAAGGGTTCAATATCTGCATAGAGTGGTAACACACGTGCGTGATGAATGACTCACATGCGATATCAATATAGAGTTGATACACTTTCTAGAATTCTAAATGAAGAGACATCACTTTAAAGGTCGTAGGAAATGACAACCGTTGGGAAATGAAGGTTCTCGAGTGGCAACCACAAACCGGACGACGCAGTAGAGAAAGGCCACCTTCTCGATGGGCTAAACGCATTATAAACAATGCAGGAAGTCGGTGGATGGAGGCGGCTGAAGACCGTTCGTCGGCTTATGTCCAGCAGTGGACTTTTTCTGGCTGATGATGATCGGGAAGTTTAAAAAATATTATTGCCTTTAAGTGTTAGCAAAACTTGCGTTGGGCTCCTAGAGAAATCCTACCGTCATTTGCGACCAACAAAAAATGTAAAGCGTATTTGTCACTCCTACACAAACCGAATTACGAATCGAATCGCGTCATCTGGAGTTAATACCATCTATCATGAAGGCCGCTTCGTCTTGGGACCGTAGATGTACACAATTGAATGAATTCTTTATTTTGTTTACGATGTTTTGGGTTGTATTATTGATGGTTTCGAAATCAATAGATGGTGTCTTGGTTCTGGAGTTAGTTTTTCTTGGTGCTTGAAGGTACGCTTCGTTTTATGCACTTTTAACTGAACAAACAAAAACTGTCCTATAAAATAACATAGTTTTAAAAGAATCTGCGCGTAGGTACGTCTGTTCATACATTCGTACCTACATATATACACGCCTTTTATCCCCGAAGGGGTAGGCAGTGCCTCAAATGGCCTCTTTTCACCGTAGTTTACACAATCGCAAGCATATAGACGTGACAAGTGGTGAGCTTATCGCCGCCATTGCTTTCCACGACCACCTCGGCTAACGCTTTCTTTCAGTAATAACATACTCCTAAATATGCCAGCAGACAAATCTGCCCAACAAGTGACTGAGAAATGTTCAGTCAATTTACAATTCAGTCTCGAATCGGTCAACTTTCAGTGTGATTTTAAAATAATTACGTGATTTTAAAATAATTACCTTCAGGTTGTGGTATAGTGGCCCTGAGAAAGGCCTTGTGGCTTAATAACTTGATCCCTAAACCAAACCCCAGGGGTTTTTTGCACACATACGTAACTTTTTTATATACGTAACTATGTATTGTATTAAGTATATCAGTTATCTAGTACCCATAACACAAGCTCTGCTTAGCTTGGGGCTAGATAATGTTGTGTGAAATGTCCAGTATTTATTTATTTATTTATTTATTTTCCAAAATTAAGTAAACTGTTTTGCATTCCATCATCTACAGCTAACTACTCTTGCCCCAGCATTTATCCAAACTGAGAAACTAGTAAAATCAGGTAGTTCCAATACTTTCCACAACATAGGTACCTAGCTTGTATTTTTAACTTTCTAACGAGACGCGAGATAGAGAGCTCTCGAATAGCCCTTGTAAACATACAAGCTTGAGTGGCGCTCGAGATCTCTATGTGAGATGAGAGACCAAAAATCTAATAAACTAAGCTTGTAGGTAACTACATATAAATATGTGTATATAGGCTGTGATAAGTGGTGAGCTCATCGCCGCCATTGCTTTCCACAACCAACTCTTTCTACCAGTAATAGCACACTCCTATATATATACTACTAGTTGCGCCCCGCGGTTTCACCCGCGTGAATAATGATAAAAATTGATGATGATGATGATGATGATGATGAAAGTAGCCTATGTGTTAATCCAGGGCGTAAAGTATATCCATTCCAAATTTCACTCAAATCCATTCAGTAGTTTTTACGTGAAAGAGTAACAAACATCCATCCATACTCACAAACTTTCGCGTTTGATGATGATGATGATGATGAAAAGTAGCCTATGTGTTAATCCAGGGCGTAAAGTATCTCCATTCCAAATTTCACTCAAATCCATTCAGTAGTTTTTACGTGAAAGAGTAACAAACATCCATCCATACTCACAAACTTTCGCGTTTGATGATTATGATGATGATGAAAAGTAGCCTATGTGTTAATCCAGGGCGTAAAGTATCTCCATTCCAAATTTCACTCAAATCCATTCAGTAGTTTTTACGTGAAAGAGTAACAAACATCCATCCATACTCACAAACTTTCGCGTTTATAATACACTCGAGAGCAATGAATCCGGGTCACTAAAGAATGTTAAAAATCTCGGAAACTAAAAATGATAGATTAATAATTAATCTATTAATTGTATTTAATAGACAATGTAATACTCCTTAAATGAAGGTAAAAAAAATATGAGTCACCATACATTTTATTAACACAAAATTACATAAAGAAAAAAACTGCTGATCTCTCCTTAAAACAAAAATAGGAAACATGAAATTTTTGAACTTTATTACGATTTTCTTGAATTTTAATACTTCGTATTGCCTCCTCGTGCTTCCATTACTGCGTTTACGCAGAAAAAAAACAACAAAAAAACAGAAATCAAACAATGATAAATGACAGATTACAAACAAAAGCAAAACCAAATGCTGTAATTTCGTAGTTCCATCTTCGAAAGTGGCCCTTTTTCAAATTTGTTTTTTTTATGATATAACTTTACAATAACTAAGAAGTTTTAATACCTTCATTTAAGGAGTATTACATTGTCTATTAAATACAATTTATTGCATTAACCTAGCATTTTTAGTTTCCGAGATTTTTAGGATTCTTTAAGTGACCCGGATTCATTGCTCTCGAGTGTATTAGTAGGAAATATAAGCCAGGACCAATCTTATACCAACGAAAATTGCCCAATAAGTCCCGTAGTGGACGTAAACCAGGCTGGTGATGATAACCATGATGATTAATAATAAAACGTTGGATCAGAAAAAAATAGCTTTTATATGACATTAAAATAATTACATAATATTGTAGCTATGAACACTAACTCCCATGCCTATCTAGGATTCCCGTTAATGGTTATCTAGGCTTTCCCAAACGTATTAGTACAGGAGTTATCCAAAAATACCTTAAGTAAGAGTAAAGCAGCCTACCTATACCTATTACCTAACTATTTTTATTTGTATACTTACCTATTTCTACCGTCAAGCAGTATAGTGCTCGCATTACTGTGTCCCGGTTTGAAAGGTATGGGTGCCGGTGAAATAACAGACTCATGAGACTTTTCATTTTTATGTCTCAGGATGACAAGTGCAGTGCAATATATGTCACATAGGGCGCGTCCTAGATGGACGTGACCTAAGAGGTATTGCATTTATGAGCTGGGGTTACCGCTAACATTAGTGGACCACATGCAAGTTCAGTCATTTATTTCCTCAAATAAAAAACAAATAAAAAAAGTAGATGCCTTTACAAGTTTTTACACGTAAACCCTAGAGCTATCTACGCTGCGTGTGTAACCACATACCGTGAAGGTTGACTCGAACAATAGGTCGTGACAAACGTGCACTGATGGCCAATTTGAAATCACTATATTTTTTATAACTTGAATCTATTTTCCTTGAATAATAAACACAGCATACTTAAACACTCAACTCACTGCACTATCAAAAAATCCCACCTATCTGAATAAACTAATTATTTGGACTGTCTTCTGACTACCCTCTAGTCTGATCTTAAAAATCTTAAGGCACGGTATGATCCTAAAATCCATACATTCAAAAACCCAAAGTAGTTTTCCAAACGGCTTTGCTTAAAGTTGAAAATCGCCTGTCAGTCGCAAAATAGTAAAGCACGTGGTGTATAGTCGTAATAAATTTTTCTAAAATGATACCAAGCCACGATAATTCTATTATTATTAGTTATTGTTCTACCTATCACTATTTTTTGTATCTCATTATTTAAATTCGTCACGTGGGTCGCACTGGGCGTTCCAAATACTACTTTTGAGATTAGTCCTCGTCTTAAGGAGATCCGAGGATATCCTCCAAGGGGTTAAAAGTCATGAGCTTATGTTATTGATTATAAATAAATAATCTTAATGTCTCTACTTTCGCCTTCTCCGCATTGAGAACCAGACCCTTCCACCCCGAGGGAAATAACGAAGGTAATGCACACTCATACAATTTGCATTGCCCGGCTAACTGCGGATTAAACTTTTACAACAACCCTTTCTGTTCCAAATATTGTTTTTCAAGATGTTCCATTAATAAATATGACAGTGTTCCGTACCCAAACAGTACCTTAAAAATGCACGCTACTCAAAAGTGCTCGTAATATCTAACAGTTCATTACCTTACCTTGAAGGCCACAACACACCGGCTGCGTACGGCGTAGACGCGCGTGTCTACATTACGTGCTGCATACGCATCCAGTGTGTTTTGGCCATAAATGTTAATCATAGGTAGGTACTTATATAATATAGCATAACGTAGATTTATAAAATGCCCAATATTTAATAATAAAGTAATTTTGTCCAAAAACTGTTATAAGCGCCTTAGCCTGCCAAGTTACTTCTAATTTGAAGCTGCGTTTTACTAAACTATGTTTAGTTATAATAATTTATATATTTTATAAGTAACAAGCGGCCCGCGCGCGACTTCGTTCGCGTGGTCCCGGTGTTCCCGGCAGTTATTCTAATTTTTCTCACCTTTTAAACCTTCCCTAGACCTCCACGAACATTTCAAGACCAAGATAAGATAAATCCGTTCAGCCGTTCTCGAGTTATAGCGTCAGGAAGGAAAACCCGACTTATTTTTATATAGTAGATAAAGACCTTTAAAAAAGAACCCCCCAACAGGAAGAAGCAGGACCCTTATAAGATAATTTTGCTATCCGTCTGTATGTCTATCACGACCCAGTTTAACAGCAACGGCTAAAGATGATACCTTGCTGTTCCTGAGAAAAAAGGTTTTGAAATGTATCAATACATCGTTGCGTAACTGACTAACTCACATAGCCTACCCTTAGAAGTTGGTGGACCATCTGATGTTAAGCAGCTACCTCTGCCTAAGACATGTTTGAGACATGTTAAGAGTTGAGTTATATACAGGTCACGTCCACCTAGGTCGTGTCCTACGTGGTATTGCATTGCGTTCGTCACCCTGAGATAAAGGTGAAGTCTCATGTACCTGTAATTACACCGCCGGCACCTAATACGGAACACTGTTCTAAAGTTCTGAATCTCGCCTTTAATCTTGCTGGAAAATTAATCTGACTGAAGATTCACCGTTGTAATAATTTACGCCTGTTGTCGTGGTGAATACATAAAGACATTCCTGTTATATATTACTTATAATTATTATAATTACTTTAATTATTAGTGTCATTTCAAAAATCATCGTTTTTTAAAATGAGAGACACATATTTAAAATAGGTAAGTATTTTATAAATATTTAATTTTGAGGGTCAAAAAATGGAAACTGCGGCTGTGGATAGAAATGAGTGGAAAAAAATAGAAGAGGCCTATGTTAAAAGACAAACTGTGCAAAGAGAGTTAGATTAGATTTGTGAGGAAAAAAAATTGTAATAAGTACAGAAATAAAGGCTATTCTTATTAAGTATTTAAATATTATTAATTTAAATTAATTAATTCATATTTTATTATAAATAAAATAAATAAATGCTGCACATTTCACACAACATTATCTAACCCCACGCAAAGCAGAGCTTAACACAAGCTCTCTGGGTACTAGATAAATAGATAGATATTTAAAAATTTTTTTTTAGGAAAAATACCCAGAACACCCTGAACAATTATCTGCAGATAGTACAAATATTTGTTCAGAGGCGGGAATCGAAACCACAACCTCCTGCGTCGCAGGCGAACCTTCGACCGCCACGCCACAGAGGTCGTCATTATTATTAATATTTGATTTATTTAACATTAAGTATTATTAATATTTAACATTTTTATCAGGTTTTTATTTAAAAGGCAGCAGTAAGTTTTTACTCTGCTGAAATTACAAAGAACATTAATTTGCAACGACTTCATTTATACCAATTTGTGAATTTTAATTAAGGGTAGCTAACTTTGCTCAGTAAGTGCTGGTCCAAAAAGCGTAATAAAACGCCTAGGTCGGCTAGCAGAAAAACAAAGCCTTAGCTGAATACTTTCGACCTAAAATTGGATTATTACGTTTATAATTAAAGCTTGTCCCGGTCTGGAAGGCAGGATGAAATTAAATATTAACCCCGTAAGCCACAAAGATTAAAACTTTCTCGGGTAGCATTATCAGCAGTCTTTAAACGACTAGGCCTCCTCCATAGAATACAATCAGGGGAATTACCATCATCACCGCGCTTGGCAGGCAGATTGGCAGTTCCAGTATTCATGTTGAGTAGGTTACTCAGATGAATGGAGACAGAGGGGTCTATTCTTAGGCCGGACACATCACGGCAATACTGATACGCATGTCATGTATTTTATAGAGACGGGGTGGTAAAGCCATTTTAGTAACTGGGGGGTAATTATGAGCTCTTATAGCTATGCAATTGAAAAACAATGCAGTATTAAATATCGGTTCGTAGTTTTTTTTATTTACTACTTGGCAAGCAAACAAGCTTACGGCCCACCTGATGGAAGGTAGTTATCGTAGCCTATGGACGCCTGCAACACCAGAGGCATCACACGCGCGCTGCCGACCCTGAGACATAAAGTTAACAAGTCTCATGTGGCCTGTAATTTCACCAGCACCTGTGTACCCTTCAAAACGAAACAGCAATGCAAACACTACTGCTTGACGACAGAAAGACGGTGGTAGTACTTCCCCGGACGAATTCTTTCACATGAAGTTCTACTACTAACAAAACATAACAAACAACATAACAGCAACATAACATAACAATTGACATTCCCCATCGTTGAATAACTTTAATCGCAGAAGTATATAAACCTTCAGCGACTGAGCCTTCAAACAGTTAGTTGCGGACATCACGGAACCGGAACCGTCCTTGACTGTACCTACTTAACTTCTCTGAAAAACCAACGCGGGATGTATTAGTATCAATTTATTTTTAAAATAATCATTTTAAACTGAACTTGGTCACAGGATCTATCAGTAACTAAATTAAAAGCATAAGGGATCTATAGGACCTATCTGTAACTACTCATATTTTGTACCTGTCGTCTTCCCTATAGGGGCCATTGAACCAAATTTTAGATTTTTCTAATAATCTATTATCGCTCCAGCTATTCTTCTTTATCAAATCCCTCACTTAAACATGCGGCATTTTTACCCAAAAATTGTGGAGTTATCAAAACCCAATAAAGTTGGGGTTGCCCGATATTGAATAAATTCACCCAAAACAGTCTGGAGTCAGGTGTGTGATCCGTCAAAGATTGATTCGTAACTCAGAGGTCTTATTGCTATCTTTTGATCGGATATTTTATTTATCCCAGAGACAATTGGCTGGTAGTACTCACATGTCTAGCATTTTACTCTTTTCATTTCAATTGAAAGGGGCGGAGGATGGGTATTGGGGGGGGATTAGTTGGTAAGATAACTTGTAAATATTATAGCTTTCAAGTTGGTGGAAATCACAGTCCCGTGAAAATATCACTGAACCTACGTCGCAATGTCTTCCAAGATACGAATATAGTTTATTAACTTATAGGACTTTTAACGAATATGAGCTGGATATGTGGGAGCCGTGGAGCCTAAGCCGCTCCATGTCATCCCGTGGATATCGTAAAAACCGAATAAGGGATAACACCAGGGGATAGGCAGCAGCATTCACCTGAGTACCCAACACCAATAATGCGATGCACCAATCCCCCTGCCAAGCGTGGTGATTATGGCAATTCCTCCTATTGTATTTATGGGGGAAGCCTTCGTCCAGCAGTGGATATAACGGCTGATATTTGATGAGCTCTCAGATTGTAATCTGTGTTTTGATTCTTAGTATTTTTAACCGACTTCCCAAAAAAGGAGGAGGTTCTCAATTCGGTTGTAATTTTTTTTTTTTTATGTTTGTTACCGCTTATCTCCGGTGTTTATGAACCGATTTGGAAAATACTTTTTTTATTTGAATAGATATATTTCCAGATTGGTCCCATTTTTTTCAGAATCCAGTTCTGATGATGGAATCCATGAGGAATCGAGGGCACTCCCCAAATATTGTAGGCAAACATATGGCGATGTTGTGACCACTGTGGTTCTTTCATCATTTTTTTTTCATCCAAATATTTAGTCGAATACAATGGCGGAATTCGGTTTTTTAAATGAATAGTTATGTAGGTATCTTTTCCATTCAATGATGTAATATTCCACCTCGAAAAGTTATTGACGTACGAAATATGTCAGGAAAATCCTCTAAACATGTTACCTTAGCCTAGGAGCTTCAAATCTTATTTATTGAGGGCGCCGGGAGCCTCTCCACAAAGGTTCCTCATTCATAGCATCATGGCCCGTAAGACCTTATCACTTTTTATGTTACGCATAAAAGATGCGAGTGCCTCTATTATATGGGTGTCTGTGATGGCATTGTCATATTTTTTTTTTGGGAAAATATGTCTTGTGATTGTAGCCCTATTTTGGGTGTTTATTTTGCTTTTGCAAATAATTTTTGTTTATTTCAGTGTGGAAAAGATTTTTCCAACCATTGCTGATAGCTTTTTCACCGATGCGATCGTTCATCATGTTATGTGATGGAGAGGCTATTAACCTTCTCTTATTCGCACTGAAAGCAGGCCATAAAATCGTATCTTAACTAAATGGCATTGAAAATGATGCAACTTCATACCTATGTTTCCTTGGTATGTCCAGCCTAAGAATTATAGACCCCTCTATCTCCTCCCGCGGATGTCGTACAAGTCAACTAAGGGATAACACCAGGGGATGGGCACCAGCATCGACCTGAGTACTCAACACCAATACTGTGATCCCTCAACTGACGAACTCTGTCGCTAGCGGGTGAGTAATAGCCGGCTGAGATGCGAGAGTTGCGGGTTTGATTCCCGCTATGAGACAAATGTTAGTATAATCTGCAAATATTTGTTCCGGGTCTGGGTGTTATGGTACCATGGTACTCGTAGTTCCTGATACCCACGACAGGGACAAGGGGAACTGTTGGGTGTTATGTTATGTCATAAATGTCGACTAAGAGAATTACACCAGGGGATGGGCACCAGCATCGATCTGAGTACTCAACACCAATCCGCTTTCCAAGCTGGTGATTATGGCAATTTCGTATGACGTAAATGACGTAGGTCATTGCTTAACTCCTGCCCATTTCTCATGCCCATCTTCAGCATATGATCTTGAATTGCCAATATTTCTCACTGCAAAGAATCCTGATGATGTCAGAGTTACTGGATTTAAAGCCTGACGTTCCCCGCCGTCTCCAAGACTTGTTATCTAATAAAGATGCATTTAGACCTTTATACAAATATGTCATCAACACTGTGGAGACACTTTGAAACAAATAATGTGACAAAGAAGACAAACTAACCAAAGCAAAATGCGTGTATTAAAAAAATGTGTACAAGCAACTGACTAATGAACTAAACTAAAAAAAACTAACCCTAAAATGTGATTTTTTTTTGACAGTGTATTGACAAGTGAAGTGTGGTGACAACCCAACTAACTATCTGTGATCTTTCTCAACTTGGACATGGCATAAGGACACTGACTCCAAAGCCAAACTAAAAATTAAAAAAAAAAAAAAAAAAAAAATGACGTATGGGCTGGTGTCAATAGTAACAGTGACCACGTCTCAGTGCTATGTAAATCATCACTGGCAACACTGGCGGTATTCATGTTGATTACTCAGGTGGATACTGTTGCCCGTCCCCCTGGTCTATTACGGCATCCACGGGAGGATATGGAGAGGTATATTCCTAGGCCGGACACGCGACGGCAATTATGTATTCATGTATAAGGTATGTGTATTATGTATTTGCAAATTCACAGTTCTACCCACGTAAGCCAATATAAGTCGCATGTGGGAAGTTCTTACCTAATTTTCTATTTAGGAAATAATTTTCCACACAAGCTTCTGCTCAAGTATTCTGATGGGTAATTCTCGGCAATCTCGGATTGTTTTCGGGATTTGGGAGCGCGCGTGTTTTGGTATTAACTATGCATGCGAGATTACAATATTACTTAGACTACGTGTAGGCAGGTAAGTAACGGCAAAGGCAGGTAAATAATTCGAAAATCTTGAAAATGGTTTTCCTTGTTGTGCTTATTCACGATGAAGTTATAAATGCTCTTAGTTCCGGGTAATGGCTGTCCGTATTAATTTAGGCATTGGACATTTATTTTAAAGTATACTTAATCACAAAGTAGGTACGTAGGTACCTATAGCGGTGGCACGCTGCGAATTGAATTGAATTTGTCGGATCGAAACGAAACGAAACTTTCAGAATTTGTAAGTTCATGTACCTGTACGGGTAGTGTATATCGAAATACACTGCATTTCCGATTTTTGGGTATCTAAGGTGAAACATTTCGTCCAATGGCAATATTTTGAAATGATTATAATCTAACGAACTCTTTTGACTTTCAACGTTTTGTGATTTATTAAAGGTAGGTAATACTTTCATCTCGTCACACAAGCTCAAAACATCAATTTTTGTATGGAATTCGCGAAAATGGATAACCTCTAGGGTACCTAACTACTTTAAGTGACCACACAATTTTGAAATTTGGAATGCTAGCGGCTTTGTGTCACAAGAAAAAATTCTAAAATTATGGAATTTCGAAATTTTTCTCCTAAAATGCGATGGTTATAGTTTATCTGATTGGAGTTTGTAGGAAAAAGTGGCTGAAACTCGCAAAGGGCTCGGACGATTTCGAAATAATCAAAGGGAGTGAGTCTCTCTCGCACATTGACAGCAACATTGCTTCGTTTTGCGATCGTACTGCCATCTAGTATCACAGCAGTGAATTAATATTTAATCGCTACAGCTGCCGCCATCTAGCGGTGAGTAGCACACAACATCGAGTTGAAAAAAAAAATTTTACATCTACTCACTAGATGGCGCTAACCTTTCCTGCACTGGCAGCTTACTACCTGCTCGTTTTATTTTTACCATACAACCATTTTGGCGGTATCGTAATTTATAATTATTATCGATATTAATTTTGAAACTACTTACTGAAGTAATAATTAAAATATTTTTCATATTATTGATTAAAGTAACATAAAATAATTTGGAAAAGTAAGTCGTATTATGGAAAGTCCATTTTATGAGTAAAGCTAATCTATCTACGCATGCTTAATTTTAACTAATAAATTAATTTTGTGCAAAAAGTAAGCTCCGCCGAGACAGTGTTATCACTGCCGTGACCAGGATTCGAACCTGGGTTACTACGGCCACAACGTAGGGTCCTAACCACTAGACGATCACGGCTATCGAAGCGATGAGAAAGCTGTTGAAATTAGCCAGCCAATTTGCCCCTAATTGTATTTCAGTATTAATTTCATGAAAACACATGTTGGAGTTTCTGAGATTAGTGCAGCATAGAAGTTCTCTTTTATTTATTTCAATTTCAATTTGTTTATTTTCAACTACAACTACAAAATTATAAGCATACAATAATACACAATAATATTACAAGGAAAGTAAATTAGAACTGTAGGTTATTATGCAAAAAGGTCCTCAGTGTTAATGTTGGGTATTTATGACTTAAATAACCTGCGCTGGTCTTCCGTTCAGGGCTTTGGGGACCAAGGTAGCAGAATTACATTTTATTGGACGTCATTACATAAAAAAAAACATTGGTAGGTACATAAAGTGAAAATTAAACAGCAACGATAGTAAACAGGGTGTGGTGAGATTTTTTGAAAAAGATTATCGAAATATCTTTAATAAAATAAACGAAAGCAAAATCAAATAGATTTATACCTTAAGAAGAGAACATAATATAACTATGGTATGGAATACGTTAATAATATGAGTTATATTAAAAATATACAAAAATATATAAAAATAATATATATTATAATAAGTAGGTACCTATAACACTAGTTGGGATACCACTCAGAATTTGTTTCTAACTTAGGTATGTTAGTATGTATTTAAATGTAGTAAGTAGGCAAGTATGTTCAGATAACACTAGAGTCTGGCTAATGAAAGTAGAGACTGAAAATGCGCAGCAAATTTAAAAATAATTAGCTTGGCATCCCCAAAACTAACATGAAATACCTGGATTAACTTAATTTGATACTTTAGAATTATTTATTTTAACTTTTTAGCTGATTATTTTAAAATTTGCCGCGCATTTTCAGTTTCTACTTTCATTAGCCGGATTTTATGTAAGTATAGGTATCTCAGTGGTTCCTGTTTCTTTAGCAAGTCTAATATTTTTTTATGATGTAGTTACCTACATGAATTAAACAATTTTCCAATTGAGTACCTACTTACCTACCTTAAAGTTGTTTAAAAGTATCCCTTTGCCAATAACCAAGTTTGCCCCTGTTATATTCCCATAAAACATGCAAAATTCGCAATGCAAATTAGGTTCCAAAATGGCCAGGTCCGATTCAATCCGGTTCAAATTCTAAAGGACCACTAGAATCGGAACACGAATCATACAAAGATAAATATCGTATCATGTCACTTATGCAACCAAGAACACCCGTTTTTATGTGAACAAAACTGGTTAAGTGCGATTCGGACTCGCGTGTAGAGGGTTCTGTACCTAGACTACCATAGTAAACACTAGCTAGACCAATAAATCTTATTAGTCCTCGGTGAAATTAAGAGAGTGTCACCGGTAGCTAGCAAAAATGCGCTTACGTCCTTTTGCTCCCAAACGAAGTTTAATTCTAATTTAATTTTAAGTCTAATTTGGCTATTATTAACCGACTTCACAAAAAGGAGGAGGTTCTCAATTCGGTTGTATTTTTTTTTTATGTTTGTTACCTCATATCTCCGTCGTTTATAAACCGATTTGGAATATTCTTTTTTTATTTGATTATATTAGATATACTTCCAGATTGGTCCCATTTCAGAATCCAGTTCTGGTGATGGGATCCATGAGGAATTGAGGGAACTCCTCAAATATTGTAGGCTTACATATAGCGATTTTGATATTTTCAGCAACAAATCAAGCATTTGCATTCAGAAAGTATCATATCTATCTAGTATAGTATCTATCTATCTATCTATCATAACCCTTTCACCACTATGGTTTTTTCATAATTTTTTTCTATCTTATGACCACGGGTCAGATATTTAGTCGAACACAATAGCGGAAGTCGGTTTTTTAAATGAAAAGTTATTTCTTCAATCTCCATGAAACTTTGTACACAAAAACAGTACACTATATATTATTATCTAGACCCGTGGTGTGGTGGACTCAAAATTAATTTGTGTGTCTATTTTATGTCAAATAAATTGATTACTTATTATTAAAACAAGGTCTAGGTCATTGAATAACGATAAGTGTATACAGGGTGCTCATATAATTCAAAACACCCCTCTCGTCTCGCAAATTGTGTGCTCTAACAAGCTAGATTTGTCAGTCTTGTTTCATTGGCTTGGTCGAGAAGTAAGTATGTGACATTTGCAAAAATGTACTCTCCTTCTGGTAGATGACAGCCTACATGTAAATCATGGTTGTTCCTTATAAGCTGGATTATTTTGGACTACATTCTTAGAGGAGCAGATGGGATCCCGGCTCAAAAAGATCCGTTTTTGCATCCTTAAGTTAAGTGCATAACTGTTGAAAGGAAGTTTCTAGGTTGCAAAACTTGAAAATGATGGAGCTTTTACTTATTTACCTCCAATACCTATTAACATTTATATTTATCATTCTAGTCTAGTATATTATATCATTTTATTTTGTAGTATGAGACTTCATAGTAAAATAATTAAAATAAAAGGTGATTTCCAGCCTTCCAACAAAAACGTTCTTCAGCATCACAATTTTAACCCCATTTTAACCAACAGCTGGGCCTCTTTTCTTTTCCTTACGTGCGTGCCGTATTATAACGTCCAAGTAACCAATATTCACCGTAAAATGGGTAAACCGCAAAATTTGCCACATACACCTTCCCAATCAAGCAAAGCCGCGGCATCTCTACATCTCACGTACTGTTTGGTCCAAACCAATTTCTCAATTCATATTATTATGTTGTGTGGTTATTACCAGTTATGTAACTACACGCAAATTGTATACTTGTTTGTATGCTTGTAAAAGATCTTCTATCAGACGTTGGAATAATTTTATCGAGATAACAAGGACAAGGCTACTTTTTGTCCAACAATTTATATTCCTATACCACAAGATACAGTTCATTCAACAAAAGATACAAAGTTACCTTGATTAACCCTGTATATTATGTTGTAGTCCAAAATCCAGTTTGCTCACAATAGAAACGCGCAAAAATCCCTTACGCATCAACGTACATTTTGTTGCCTTGAGGCAACATTAGACAAGTTGCCCCTAAGCAACGTTGATAAAATTACTAAGACTTAATCCTATTCCATCCGTCTCAATTATGTAAACATTATTGTGTAGAGTTGCAAGCACTGTATCAAAATGTCAGCCAAAGTAGTAAAGTGTGTCACACACGTAGCAGATGCGGTAAGATATCTGTATCTGAACGCGTATCTGTACATATCGCTCTCTCTACTAAACTCAAGGAGCAACACACACGTAGCAGATCACTTATATTTTACCATCAAGCATCTGTAGGCACCGACATATTATATCAAAAAATGGACAAATGATACCCTGTGTATATGTTATAGGCAATGTGTATAATGCAGGTATTCTATACAATACCTAGGAAATGTATAAAATACCTAGTCATTGTACAGAATGCCGGTTGAAGCATAGGTAATGTATGTAATCGAAAAAAGTTCTAATCACAGGCCCTCGGTAGGTTGTTTGGTTTTTTTTTACACTATTTTATAGTATTTGCACGCAAGAAAACTTCTAATCACATGCCATAGTATGTAGAGGTTGTTGGGGTTGGGGTCGTTCATTAATTCATTATACACATTGCCTGATGCGCTTCGGGCATTTTATACAATACCTAGGCGTTGTATAGAATAGAATATATTATACACATTGCCTGAAAGTTTTTGGCAATGTATATAATGCCTAGGTATTCTATACAATGCCGGATTATACACATTGCCTATAACACCAAGAAACAAGTATAGGCAGTTTGAAAGTTTCCGCGTGAATGTATCATTTTCGTATATTATCGTATCTGCTACGTGCGTGATGCACTTAACGCAAACATGCAACTTTTCAAGAAAGAAGTTGTTTTTTTTTTCAGTTTCTACCCTGTTTAACTCTTCCCGCCTTTTTCGAAAAGAGCCTTTTTCTTTTTCTAATTCTGAAAGCTATGTTTTGGTTCTTCTACGGATTTCTTCGGATACTTAGTTTTCATGCTCTAAACTGCTAATTATTATATCCAAAAAAAATATTATGTTTTTGTGTTTTTGTGGTTTTTTAAACCCAAGTTTAACATTATTACAACAATCAGTGTCAATATCAAAATTGGCTTAAGTTACCTGTCAATCATTGATCAACTAGCTGTATTGCATGTGAAATCTCACCCCTTTTACACCCCTATTCGTTCTTCATTAGAACTGCATTCTCAAATTTGACTGACGTCTGACATCTTATGTCATAAGTTTTTTAAATCTATTGTTCTATTTGGAAAGGGTACGACCCTAAGGTCAAAATTCGTTTCATATTAAGGTTAAAGCATTTAGTATGAAACTTATCTATTGTAAAATTTAATCTTGTTAGATCTAAGATGTCAGATCTGAAATGTCAGATTATGTTTTTGTAAGCATTGTTGATAATTCTACTGTATCAGTGTTGATAATCTATTGAACTGTTTGATCATTGCTGTAAGTAAAATGTTTACCGTTGTTCATAAGTAAGTATATCTACATACGATAACTAGAATATATGTCCGGGGAATTACTACCACCGTACCTATTTCTACCGCCAAGCAGTAGTGCTAGCATTGCTGTGTTTCGGTTTGAAAGGTACGGGTGCCGGTGAAATTACAGGCACATGAGACTTTTTATCTTTATGTCTCAGAGTCGGCAGCGCGCGTGTGATGCCTCTGGTGTTGCAGGCGTCCATAGGCTACGGTAACTGCTTTCCATCAATGGGTATGCTTGTTTGCTTGTTAATGAATACTTAATATAATCATCAGCCGTCATGATCTCATGTAACATAAAACACTACATAACATAACTCCCGTGTATGCCGAAAAAGCCTACACCAGTGTTGACAACCTCCGTGACGCGGTGGGCGAATAGCCGGCCTGGACGCTAGAGCTGTGGTTTCAATTCCCGCTGCAAGACAAATGTTTGCATGATCTGAAAATATTTGCTCCAGGTCTGATACCATGGTACTCGTAGTTCCTAATACCCACGATACAAGGAATCCTATTGTGGGATCAGGACTATGTATGTGACGGTTGGGTGTTATGTTCTTGTATTTTTATTAGCTAGGACTTTTGCGCATTACATTACACTATTATTTACACTACACTAACTTATTAAGGTTATTTGTTCTTATTTCGAGTCATATACATCAACTTCTCAAGGTAAAGTGAGGCCTCCGGACCACATGTACGTACCATTGAGTAGTACAATTGATAGTACAATCGATAGTACAATCGGCACCGATTTGTCTCACTAGTACCTTTGATGGTACAACTAGCACTGGCTTATCCCACTAGTACCATTAAAAAAGGAGGCTGGTTGTATGCTTGTCTATAAACCGAGACATGTTTAATATAAAATCGGAAACACCATAGACAACATATCCAATAAATTCGTAAAAGAAATAGAAATAAAACCAAAATTGAATTTGTTTCGGGGTCCCATTTAAAATTCGGGCAGACGGAACCCTCAATGTATTTTTTATTTGAGATGTTTTAGAGGGTTGGGAATGAAATTGCAATTTTAAGACGATGCGATTGGACGTATTTGTGAGGGGTTACATCGGGGCGTATTCGTCTTAGCAACGAAGAAAGTGTGGTAAGAAGAAAAACTGTCAGAATATGTAAGTATTTAGTTTTTAGTTATTACACATCAAAATTATTTATTTAAGAAAAAAACAATTTTTGTTTTAAAATTGTACAGTAAAACTGTTTTCATATCAAAATGTCTGCCCTAAGAATATGCTTCTCCGTCTCCTCCCGTGGATTTCGTAAAAGCCGAGTATTGGCAGCAGTATCCGCCTGAGTACATAGCACCAAAACTGCAATCACGAATCCGCCTGCCAAGCGTGGTGATTATGGCAAATCCCCCCATTATATTTTATGGGTAAAGCCTCATCCAGCAGTGGACATCAACTGGCTGATAATAATGATGACGATGAATATCAAATTTTTTTAAAATGAATTTCAGGTTGTGTTGTTATAGTACAATTTAAAAAACTTATTATGATATTATCTCGCTCGGTTTTAGCAATAACTTAGATTTTCCTAGGTTCCATGAACAATTTTATGTGGCTTTTATGTGCTGTATGTAAATTTATCTTTTTCTCCGACTACCAAGCATAGCAACAAGCTTTACAACAAACAGGTAAAAAATCACTTTTAGTAACAATAACATTTTGCAGGTAATTAATATTAGCATATGGTCGGCTAAATTCGTAAACCAATCCCATCGTAATCTCCATTGACGTGAATTCTCATATTATGAGACAGTAGGCACAAAAGGTTTTAGCAAAATGGCGGGCAAAACATACCTACAAGGTTTTTGTTGTTTCGGTTTAAAAATTAACGATTTTTTATACAGAAATGCGAGTTTTAAGATAAGATGCGTTCAGAAAATCTCTATAAAACTACATCAAAAACTATTTTTCGTTTAAAAACGGAGATACGAGCTTTACGAATTTAGCCGAAGATATTATATCTTATTGACCTCTTTCAAATCGAAATACTTACAATAAATCAACCTAACAAGCAAAATCCTTGCGCATACGCCAGTCACAATGCTATATCTTTCATTGACATAACTATATTTAAGTCAGTATTACAAAGGCATGAACAAATTTATGATGCGTGCCATCATATTATACCGTTGGTATAAATAATTACAAGAATTTACTGAACTATGAGTAGTACCGAAAGTTTTTAGACGTATTGTAATTTCGTGCATCTAAGATTCTGGCACCGGAACATTAAACTGACTTGAGAAAGGGCACAATCGGAGATCTTTTGGTCTACTCTTGACATAAGTTTTTAAGTTAAAGTCACTACGTAAACTAAGTAAATAATTATACACATAATCTTAGATTTGAATACTTACATCATTCGATAAATAAGTTTTTTGTTGAAAACTGAATTTTTAAAAACAAGCTTTTATTAAATTTGTGATCGGAATCTTGAGCTGATCAAAATGAGCCCAAACACTGCATGGCTACTATTAATCATCGAGGAGTTCGGTTGTCAACCTTCCGTCTCCATCATCAGATCAGCTCGCCGTCACCATAATATTGTATCTCATCTGAACTTGACATTGTATGAAAAATTTCAGCTCAATTGTTTGGGTGGAACTCGTTCAAAATTCAGTTTCAATATTTTTCCCACACTAACTAACATACATAAAAGTTCAAGTTAAATAAAAGCTTTTAATAAATATCGAATAATGTAATTTTAATTAATTAATGGGGATTACTTAAAAAAATCGATCAAAAGTTAAGTAACGCTTAAAACATTGCCAACATAGCGTGTATGTTATGCAATAGTAAGACTATTGCATAACATACACACAACAGTGACATACATCGTCTTGATCCTATACTAGGATTCCCTGTGTCGTGGGTATCAGGAACTACGAGTACCATGGTACCTTCACATCCAGAGCCGGAATAAACGGCATAACGCCGAACAGTGACAGGGCAAATTTTAAGCTATGCGTATATTTATACAACGTTTATATGTAAGTATGGGCGCTGATGCCTTATTTGAAAATAATTTATTTTAATAATAGAAAAAAGTAGACTTCCATCTTTGTTTCTGTTACCAATAGCTCTATTATTATTGGTATTATTATATACACAAAATATAATTCCTTGAATTTGATCCTTCCATCAAAACTCTTCAAGATTCTGACATGTCGACAATAGCCAAGCATTGCATTGATGCAACAGACTGCAAAACTAACAAAAGAAACTGACAAAAATCATCCAAACTGACAGGACGTACCAAGAAACAAACAAAGATCTTCACAAAATTCAAACCAGAATTGAACCTAAAGTACAGTCTACGCAGTTCAAGTTCAAAAGCTAACAGTTTTAATAAAATGTAAAAGTAAATTTGAAGGAAACAGGAATTTGTGCTTCCTTGTTGCATAGCCGGTTTTGTGAATGAAAATAAGATTATTCGGCATTTCGACAACAAATACATGCCCTAAGTTCGTGGGAACGGACATGGGATTAACTGCAATGAATACGGAAATGTAAAAATTAGAATTCATTTCTTGTGTGAAAATTATTTCACTAATAATTTTAACAAATATGTTATGTAGTAATTAAAATATCAATTTGGATATACTATAACGTCGTTAATTTTGTTTTTATTTTTATATTTATATAAAAAAATGTCATCCAACTTAATTAATTAAGTTTTAATTTAGAAAATGTGAGCATAGTGGTCTCACATTCAAATACGTAGCTTCTGATTTTTTATTTAATAAATTTTTGACCTAATTCAGCCTTTTTTTTTTGTATGTAGGATTAAAGTTAATTATTTTTAATTGGCCCACGAATTGTGTTTCTTTCTGTCTGTTTTGTCATAATTGGGTTTTTTCTCAATAGTATGTTCCATACCTTATAATATCGTGAAGTATTTTGTCACTTGCAGCGGCTATTGAAAAGGTTTTTTTTTACGTCAAGAACGAGTCTTCTTTTGTTTGTTTAAACATTATAATATTCTATGTTGGTGTGAGGATTAGAGTAAATACTTTTTAATAGGACCCCTGCTGTTTCGTCACGGTATTTTTTATTGCAATGTCAAGTTCGATTCATCATTATGGATGATGGAGTATTTTGTCACTTTGGTTTCGGATTAGCATAGATTATTTTTTTGTTGTAGTTTTTGAATGAGTTTAGTAGTTGATGAAGATATGCTTTGTATTATTTAAGTTACATACACATTATATTTACATCAAGAGTTATTAGCGATTTTGAAAGAAAAAATTGTGATATAATTATTTTTAGCTTACTATGTTTTTTATGTAACCGGCCTTAGATCTAACTTTGACTTTAAAGAGCAACTGAATAATAATAAAAAACTTTTAAGAAACATTTTGTGAAAAATATTCCGTTTTGTACTAAGTAGTGTTACTTATTCATTCATTTTTTCTTTCTCAATTCTTGTAGTCAGTATCAAGAGCTCATCAATCAGCAGTTGACACAAATAGAACATTTTACCATTCTAACATGTTGAATTTATTTAATTGTGTTGAAGTTGTATCATTAATTTTGTCTATTTCGCATCATTTGTCAGCTAAAATAGGTAATTTTGGTAGCAAAAACTATTCATTTTGAAATGGGGCATTATTTTTTTGAGTTGCGCAATACAATTGTTACGGCAGTAGCAAAGCAAAGATGAGTCATTGATCAAAGATCATCATTTTCCAAAAATAAAACCTTACATTTTATAACTGCTTATTTTTTTACAAAAGGTCTCATTGACGGCTTTTTGTAAAAACGTGACGCTTTTTGGTTTTAATATCATTATCATCAGCATCCTGTAGAAGGCCTCTCATCTAGGCCTCATGTTACAATTACATCAAACGCTTTTGAGCCGCTTCTATCTGATCGGTTTCTGCGACGTTTAAGATTTTTGATATGTTCAAATAATGTTAACAATTTGAAAGCAACGATAGCTCTGTTTCTATTTTATTACATTTATTAATTATTAAATTGAAATGCAGAACTTGTCAGTTCTGTGGGGACCTATGGAGAAAGGTTCTCGAGTGGTGACCACAAACCTGACGACACGGTAGAAGCGAAGGCCCTCTATACTCGATGGACTAAAGACATTATAAACGTCGCAGGAAGTCGAAGGATGGAGGCATCTCAAGACCTAGTTCTATTGAGGAGGCCTATGTCCAGCGTGGATTTCTACAGGCTGATGCTGATGATGATGATCAAATTTAAATGAACTGCTACTACTGTTACTTCTACTACTTCGTGTCACTGCTTCTTTTTTGGTCACCCAGAGACCAGGGGGGGTATTGCCTATCAAACTGGTAATCGCTTTTGATTACAATTTTGCAGTACATTGCGCTGCGTGTTTTAGCTTCTTTTCCAAGAGCAGAAATATTCCAAACATAAAGCGCAATGTACCTTCAAATTGTATTCGAAAGCGATTACCAGTTTTTAATGTATATGTTCCTGAAACGAGCCTAGTGACTGTGTGCGATGAACCGATACAATGCGCCGCGTTCCTTTCATGCACACTAAAGTTTAAAAGTATAAAATAACTTCAAACACAACTTCAATACAAGAACATACAAACTAAACACAATACAGCAAACAAAACGAATTAAATATTGTTCAAAACACTTGTACCAACTTTATATTCTGTTACGCCCTTGACATAGCGTTGTCTCATTTGCATACCCGCTGTTAGTACACGCCATTGATATAGAGCAAATACTCAACTAATAGCAATAAACTCCTAATAATAATAACTCCTCCCATAGATGTCGTAAAAGGCGACTAAGAGATTGCGCGAGGGGCTAGGCAGCAGGATCCATGTGGTACAATCACCAACTCATCCGCCAAGCGTGGTGATTATGGTAAATCCGCCCTATTCTATGAGAAGGCCTCGTCCAGCAGTGAATGTTCTTATACCAGCTGATGTGGAATCCAAGCTTGGAAGACAATTCTTAGACATTCTTTAAAAAAAATGTCACGCGGACATCCATCCGTACGATATAAGGGGTAGTTACTCACGCGTGGTAATAACCCAAGTTGCGTGTCGACCGCCGCACCGTCACCCGACGTCTATTACAGGGGTGTGTCTGCAGCTTAAGAGATCGATCGAGTGACACTTTTAGATTTTTGTGAAGTGTAATTTGTATGTGTTCTTCGGTCAGTTATACACATACTGTATGCTTCGCTTTATATGTTCATACTAGATAACTGGCTGGTGTTGAAATAATACACTACTTAAAAAGCTATTCAACGTAAAGTAATTAAATTTATTAATTATTAGTAAAAAACAGTAATAATTAAACGTATAAATTATTAATTAAATATTTAATTACTGTAATAAATATGCATTAATGAACAAAACAAAAAAAAAATTGTTTTAAAAATATTCTAAAATAACTGCAATTGTGTAATTAATTCTCACCCAAAAAATATAACATGTTATTTATAATAACTTTTCATTTAAAAAACCGACTTCCGCCATAGTATTTGACAAAATATTTGGATGAAAAAAAAATGATGAAAGAACCATAGTGGTGAAAGGATTATTATACTTTTTGAATGCAAATGCTTGGTTTGTTGCTGAAAATATCAAAATCGCCATATGTATGCCTACAATAATTGAGGAGTTCCCTCAATTCCTCATGGATCCCATCATCAGAACTGGATTTTGAAAAAAATGGGACCAATCTGGAAGTATATCTATACAAATAAAAAAAGAATTTTCCAAATCGGTTCATAAACGCCGGAGATATGCGGTAACAAACATAAAAAAAAAAATAAAAAAAAATACAACAGAATTGAGAACCTCCTCCTTTTTTGGGAAGTCGGTTAAAAAAATGCACTAATCTAAACTTGATTTATTGCACATGCGTAAACTCCCGGCTGAGCTTCCAGTCATATCGTCATAGTGTATATACATACCTATACATATACGTTATAATATTTGTTAATTCTATACTCATACTATTGACGTTGTTAGGACACGGACTTATGATGGTTGTAGGGCTGCTGTGGGTTGATCACATTACCAATCAATATCATCTCCCCATTGCAATCGCAATACTTGTATTTAATGCATTGCCGAGAATACATGAACTAAAGAGCGTTATCCGAGCTCTATCTTTAAGCCTTGTTTTATATCTTTGGGGGGAATTCCCCGTGTTTGTTTTGCTGAGTGCACTGTGCAGTTTCAGTAGATACCTAGATAGTCACGTAGCTGATTTGAATTTGAGTTTTTTTACACGAGAAATTTGGTTCGATATTTTTAATTCGAGATTTTTCTTTATTGATTTTTTATTCGAGTTTTTAATTACTTATTTTACTAAGGGCCTAACGGAGAACTACTGCATTATTGATGTTTAAATTAAGTATTTGTAGTGCTTTTGGTTCAACCCATTTCGTTCTATTTCCTCCCACTTATTACAAATGTCTATTGTCTAAATTCAAATATTTGGCACAGTGTAACAAAAAAGCAGCTTGGTCAGCAGAAAACAATTTTGATATGATAAAAACACTTTTATCTAAAAATAATAATTCTGTTAGTACTCCGTTAGTTCTAAAGAACTAACGGAGTACTAACAGTTTTTTTTTTTTTTTACATAAATGTAGGGGTCCTTAATCAAATTACTAAAACCTCGAATAAAAAATCTCGATTGAAAAATCCCGAATTAAAAATCTACCTTACAACTTTATCACTCTGCGCCTTTTCAACAAGCATTCTTCTTTTTGGGCTACAAATTTAATTATACGTATAAATTGTGAAAACTATAGTCTAATCAACTTATAGCGAATTAACCTGATTACAATCATAACATTAGTATGCAACGCGCATTTTCATTTTATTAACATTATGGCCACGCGCGCCACCTCAATTGTCAAACGAATGTGATTCGCAACATCAATAATGCAAATATACACTCGGCCTAATGATGAATTCTTCTCACGAAAATCAATTTTGATCTCGATGCATTTGTGAGGGAGAGGGCGAATTTCCCCCCTACCTATAAGGACAGAGGGTTGCAATGCAACTGACGTCTTCATTTTTTTGCACCCCAATACTTGATGTATTTCTTCAATATTTGATGAGATGGTTCCATCTTATGATGTTGGGGGTAAAAAATAGAAAATAAAATAATTAACAATAATAATATAATATTTAATAAATAAATAGATTTTAGTGAATGTTTTTCCGTTTTGATCCTATTACAAATGTTACTATTTCTTTAGTTTATGGTTCAAAATGACCAAAAGACCAACAGAAAGAAACCAGCCAGCGGATTACGTATTTCTGTTGCTAACAGTTTCAATCAGTCTCAATGCTATTTCTATTTACAATAACGTTTTTGCGATTTCCTAATTTACGCATTTTGTCTACAAAGCTTGATTGCAACTAACAAGACTGTATAAATTAGGCGCTAAAACGTTATTTCAAATAGAAATAGCATTGAAACTGATTGAAATTGATAGCAAAAGAATTATATAATCGAGCCTCAGCTCCTAATTATAGTTTTAATAATATGTAGTTCACAACGTTAGTTCACAGTTTGGCCACGACGGTTCTCTTTCTGAACAGACTCTACAAACAAATTAAATAAATAAATAAATAAAATAAATGCTGGAACACACAACATTATCTAGCCCCAAGCTAAGCAGAGCTTGTGTTATGGGTACTGGATAACTGATATACTTAATACAATACATTACATAGATAGATATTTTTTATTATATAAAGAAAAATACCCAGAACACCCTGAACAAATATCTGCAGATCGTACAAATATTTGTTCCGAGGCGGGAATCGAACCCGCAGCCTCTTGCGTCGCAGGCGAACCTTCACCCGCCGCGACACAGAGGTCGTCCAATTCAATTTCCATTACATCAACTATCGACTATTCGCTCGTCTCATAACACTTCTCAAATATTTCGTAGCAACTTCAGTTTGCCAAACTTTGTAACGCAGTCTGGCAGGTAAACAACTTGCTAGTTGCAATTTGAGAGCACTTTAATGCAACTAAGTTGGCTAATTGACACTCGTAAGTTGAAATTAAGTTACAACTTGATAATTTGAGGTTCGTGGAAAATTTAACCAACCTCGTGTTATTTGCCCAGCTTTGAGCAAAAAGATGTAGGATAGAAGTAAAAGGCCAACAAAAAGATGGATAAAAGAAGACATGGGTAAAATAAAATAGTGTGGTTGCACACTATAAAATGTACATGCAGAGAGCTGATTCTAAGGGCCTTATTCATAATCATTTTTGAACGAGCGAAGCGAGTTCTCTGAGTCAAGTTGGAAGAATCGGCGTTTGTATGTATGTGTGTATGTATGTATGTTTGTCCGATGAAAACTTCCTAACCGTTAATCCGATCTTCATGAAATTTAGTATGGGGGTAGATAGTATTGGTACAATTTGTAGGTAAGGTTATGAGCTATATCGGTCAGGGGGTTGCTGAGATATAGGGGTCCAAGAGAAAAAAAAAAATAAAAAAAAAAAAGTGAGACAGTCAGATCAAGTGGGGTGTCTAATGAAAGCGCTTTAGTTAGACATTTCAAAACTGTTTTTAATAAGTATTTAAACTTAGTAGTTTCCGAGATATTAGGGAAAATAAAAAACGCAAAAATCAAAAATTCTAGGGTACTTCCAGCAGTCCCACAATACTGAAATTTGGTATGCTTGTGGCTTTTGTGTCACAACTACAGGGAAAAGTCTGAAATTGAAGAAATTAGAAACCTGAACCTTAAAAAACAACAAACCAATATAAGATCCATTGTTGACCCCCCATTCCTAGGAATTTGAATGACATTGGAGTTCTATGTTTTCGTCAAAAGGACGTTATCAATGAATTCGTCAAGTAATTTATGTAACAGGTATGTAGTATTTACGCTCTGTTGCTTAGTCCTATTCAAAGGCTATTTCGATGATGTGTAGAAAAATTACCTATAGAGGTTAATTTTTTTTCTCAGTAAATGTTTTTAGAAATCGGTTAGAAGGGTAAAGAAAAGTAAAATATTCAAAAAAATATCTCGAAGATACTTCAAGTTCTCTGGTAATGCTGAAATTTATTATTTAAGTATATTTTGTTCTACGGGGAGAAGTCGAAAATTGAGGATTTTTTCTTTGTAATATCCATTTTTAGAGAAGAAAATTTAAATCTTTAAAAATTAGCTAGCAAAACTACAACTAGATGGCACTGCTTCATTAAAAACAACTTTTTCTTGCTTCACAAAATCTCTTTCATATGAGAGAAATTGACTCGATAGTTTTAGATTTCTGATGGATCATCCATACAAACATACTTACATAGCCGTAAAATACAAAACCCTTTCTTCCTCTCTTAAATTAGTCGGGCTGATAAAGGTGTCATCGCGAGGGCTCAGTTCGGGGCGAACCACTAGTTTAAACCTATTTTAGTTAAAATAGCTTATGTCTTGTTCTCTCTGGCGTAAAATATCATACGTCAAAACAAGACAAAAGCTATTTTAGCTAAAATAGGTTTAAATAACTTTTCATTTAAAAAACCGACTTCCGCCATTGTATTCGACTAAATATTTGGATGAAAAAAAAATGATGAAAGAACCATAGTGGTGAAAGGATTATGATACTTTTTAAATGCAAATGCTTGGTTTGTTGCTGAAAATATCAAAATCGCCACATGTATGCCTACAATATTTGAGGAGTTCCCTCAATTCCTCATGGATTCCATCATCAGAACTGGATTCTGAAAAAAATGGGACCAATCTGGAAGTATATCTATTCAAATAAAAAAATATTTTTCCAAATCGGTTCATAAACGCCGGAGACATGCGGTAACAAACATTAAAAAAAAAAAAAAAAAAAAATACAACCGAATTGAGAACCTCCTCCTTTTTTGGGAAGTCGGTTAAAAAGCTGTGATATGGCAAAGTAGAATTAGATAGATAGATATTAGATAGATTTATTAAAATTAGCAGTACAATCTTATCGCTGAGAGCGATTTGTTCCAGACAACTTTTACCTTAACCTTTTTTTTTTTAATAAGTAACGGTAACCGCTTCTTCATGCGGGCCGTACAGTTTTGTCAAAAGTACCTATCTCTTCCCCAAAGACATATGGTCTTCTTTTTCGCGCATTTTGTAGTCAAGTTTCAGCCAAGGTTTCTTACCGCGTTTTTGTATAAAAACATTTTATTTTTATATCGCTAATCGACCGTCGACCTCGGCATTCGGTGTAGGTGACCGTTCACCGTGACAGTTTCCTTGCTCGAACGAGTAAGGTACCACGTACCACGGTACCATGTTGTCCATGGAAATATGGATTTGGTGCAATTTATGAACTGATGGCGTTAAGAGTAGAGCACAGAGCCTACCTAGGCTCGTATTAACCGAACTCAAATCTGAGACCTATCATGAGAACACCAAAAATTTCATTTTTGTATAGGAATTTTGAAATTGGATACCGTTGGGCCCTAGAGTCTAATCTGTGTTCTACTGAGGCTTGAGTCTACAAATTCAACAAGCAACTATACACGGGATTGTTACCACCGGTACAATTTTTGTATGGAAATTGAGGTTCCCAAAGGGTTCGCTAGGGGCGCTAGAAAATCATGTTGATTCTAATAATTTGTACCTATATATTTGACTGATCTTAGTTAACGTAAATAGAAAGCTGAGGCTTGTAACTTGGAGCTTAGGCTTAACGCTGGACGAAGCCATGAGCGGGTCTAGCTAGTCCATAATCAAGATAATAATATGATAGTAACTACTTCCAAAATCTTGTGTAATACTCTTACCCCTTATTCATAATCATTTTTGAAACCTATTTTAGTTAGAATAACTTTTGTTTTGTGCTCTCTGTTGTAAAATGACATACGCCACAACAAGACTAAACCTATTTTAGCTATCAATGTTTTAAAAATCGATTATGAACAAGACGGTAAGTCGCTTACCTTTAGTTACTTGGACCAGAAAAGAAATCGCCAGATGTTTGTAACAAAATTCAGTTTAAGTACTTCACCCCAGTTTTTAAACCCTCAATTTGTATTTAATTAATTTTATATTGTTTTAAATTACCACAGTGAGCTCGATCAAAATACAATATATTTATTTAGATAAGTAACGTACCTACCTACTTTTATGATATGACTTTTCCAGTCGCTTAACTTCATAGAATGTATTTAGTTTCTGTGGCGTTTTCAAGTGTAAAATTCCAAATTAATGATAAACCAATTGTGAAAACTGTTTCATTTACACCAGTATCGTCATAAGGTAAAGTGACGAATAAATGAATGAATGAACAAAAGTTCTTTACTGTGCAGTTGCGATACATAAAACAGACAAGTACGAGCGAGACTCACGTCCTAAGGGTTCCGTTATTATTTCACTGTTCTTTATTTCATCGAACTCGGTTCGGCCATTACGGCGTGATAAAGTGACGAACAACCAAACATCCAATATTTTCCATTTCAGATACTTACAAACAGGATTTTCATATACTTGCGTAGATAACGTGCACCTATTCTAAGGGATCGACGTATATCGACGGAAACGCGTTATCTTGCTCCAGTGGTTCGAATTAGACCACACAATTTCTTACCCCCATAAATAAACAACTACAATACAAAGTACAAGGCTCGATTACTTTACGAGCCAAAACTAATACAATTTACGATCATACCCGAATTAGACACGAGTCACTTCCGACCGTTCCAACCCTACAGAAGTCACTCAGACAACACTATGATAGAATCTGAGACATAAACGTAGGCGATATTGAAATTTAAATTCAGCGTTTGACGTTTCATAATCCATTTGTCACTATTAAAACAATCACTGTCGGCAGTCCGCAAGCCGTATTGAATCTAAAACCAACGCGATTAAACTTATTATGCATTGAAAGCTAATTCGGAATGACTACCCAATTCCGATAGAGGTAATAACGATTACCCGATTATTTATTGGGTATGAATCGGTCAGGCGTATGAGTCGATTGGAACGATTATCTTAGCTTTTGTAAGGATGTTTCTCACGCGCTTCTTAGATCTTGGATCAATAATATCTGCATTCACAGCTGGATATCGGCCCCTAGACTATCACGTATCATGAATAAATTACCTGTTTGTTACTCGTATTCTAAAAGTAGGTCATAGCTAATTCGGAAACTGTTCCGTAAATGCACGAAAGTAAATTTGAAAATAGAATGAGACTCATTACATTGATAATTATTCTACAATTAAATACAACCTCCATGACAAACCCTTATTTCTATTTAAAAATGGAACTGGCCACAGTCCGGTTATGTATAAATAAAACAAGGCGGAGAAGTGAAAAACGGGTAAAATTTTATTTTTAACCGACTTCCCAAAAAGGAGGAGGTTCTCAATTCGGTTGTTTTTTTTTATGTTTGTTACCGCATATCTCCGGCGTTTATGAACCGATTTGGAAAATTCTTTTTATATTTGAATAGATATACTTCCAGATTGGTCCCATTCAGAATCCAGTTCTGATGATGGGATCCATGAGGAATTGAGGGAACTCCTCAAATATTGTAGGCATACATATGGCGATTTTGATATTTTCAGCAACAAACCAAGCATTTGCATTCAAAAAGTATCATAATCCTTTCACCACTATGGTTATTTCATCAATTTTTTCATCCAAATATTTAGTCGAATACAATGGCGGAAGTCGGTTTTTTAAATGAAAAGTTATTAGCAATAAACTGTTATGAAAATTTTACTTTAAAAGACTTTTTTAGTTCTTTGCATTTGTTATGAAAATTTATGCGTTATTCTCAGTGAGCTATCAATTACAACATCCAACTCCTTCTAGAGTTCCTTAGTTTCGCTCGGTCATACGCCAAAATATCTTGGGTGTAATTGATCGCTTACGACGCTTAAATAACAGCATAATATAGATCTTGATGAAACTTTGGTAATACAGCAATTAAACTAAACTACCATACAACTTGAAACTCGACCTATTCACCCACGTTTCACAAAACACATGGTAGCATCTACCATTTTCCATTCCCAACAATAACCGATACGGAGAAACTATGGATAATTATTGTGCCTACTTTCCTTTCGTCAGTGGCAGGCGGAAGTCATATCTAGACTTTCACTAAGGTTCGCGGAAATAAAATAAGCCCTCATATTAACCCGCAACCACAATTCATGTATTTTGTTTTGTTTCCGCGGAGGAAGTAAATTTTAACTTCAGTTGGTTAATTCAAAGTAAAAGTCAAAAGTATTTTATTCGTTAAAATCACAAGGATAATTTTGAATCGTTTTACACAACTAAAATTATTATTCCAACGCCACCAAGTCTAGAAGAAGCAGTTAGTACATGTGGGTCAAATGGTCATCTGATGATGATGGAGACGGAATTCCTTTATGATAATAGTAGCCTGACAGTGTTAAGCTCATTTGCATTAGCTCACAGCAACAAAAAACTTATTAAGTAGGTATAAAGATTAAAATTTTCTATTTCGTCCGCTCCTTCTACTCATAAAAATAGGTCGCATAATTTCAGGTTTACAATATTATTATAAATGGCTCTCAAAAAAACTTTTCAAGTAAATAAGATATTGGTGGTTCGGTTTTGAGCAACAATCTTCTACACTCTATTGCCTTCATTCATATCTGCGAATGAAAAAATCGCTGTTAGCGATATGGCCGCCTGTTGTATTGAACTTAATATATTTTTTGTATTTTTCATGTGGTCTTCAAAGAATAGTTTATTTATCTATCTCCTAGCTATAATTATCTTTCAACTATAATATATATAACAATAAAGTACTAAGGTCTTATTTAAAAAAAAAAATACATCACTAATACACACCACACAAGTTCCTTTTATTTTATATCTCTTTTACAAACGCACATACTCACACACACTCCCCCACACACACATACTTAAATACTCGTAAGGTAATTTTTTTTAGATTTAATTTGTCTTAAATATTTTTGTTTGGATTCTGAAAATTTCGAATTCGCGACACTGTTTTAAAAAAAACGAATGTAATCGGTCTCTTATTGTTTTTGTACGATCATGTTTTTGTTTGAAAATAAATATATTTTAATTTTTGATTTTGAATAGTCTGAGCGAAGATTATTTATAAGAATATGTTTCCACTGAAATAAACAACATTCCAGAGGCTGTTTCCGATCCATCGTCCAGAATGTAGGGTTCAATTGACGTCACACTATGAATGCTAAATTATAAATAATATTGGCGGTCTGCTCCAAATACTCATGTATTCAGGAAATTCATAACACCCACGGTGTATGAACTTACAAATTATCCCCAGGGAAATTAGGGATAAGATTTATAGAAGTTAACAAAACGGGTCAACGTCCTTAAGATACACTTAGAGGAGTTTAGGAGTAAAATTAAAATTAAAAGAACTTCAGTTCTAGGAAGAAGAGATGGTGGAGCACGTGATCCTGGATTGTGCGGCACAAAAGAGACCTGACCCTGCCCAAGCACGAATATCTAACGTTACTAGCGTCTCGGTACAGGAAAAGTTTAATCTGAGGATAATACGGAAAGATTATGTAATAATTACTATACGAGACAGTGCGACTGATACCAGATTATAATTGTGTCTGGAATGTTTTTAAATTAGAGAATTGTGCCTCTGGGCCAAGGGTTTGCAGGAGCTACTGCTATAATGCTCTCCATCATCGACGTCTTCGGACACACTTCAACGGTGTGGCCACCAACCCAAAGTCCTGCTCCGTCCTTTAAGAAGCTGGGCTGGCTGGGGTAGGGTTAGCACAGCGGGACAATGCCCAATACACCTCAAAGCGGGACGTCGTCAGTGCAGCTTAACACTCCCACTTAGAATTAGAACTTCAGTTCTGAAAGCAGTGAGAATTTACGGAAAAAAATACTTTAAATACTTTAAACTTTGTTGTTCATTATGTCATGTCTTGAAATTCCCCTATAACTATATTCACGTTAATCACAACACACAAATTTCGTAAGTAAAGTCTGATCAGCAAGAGAGCCGTCGTGGCCAAATTGAAAACTACATATTACAACCAAAATTAGAAGCTGGTTACTTTTTGTCGGCATTTCGAATCATAAACTAAAGAAATAGTTACAGTTGTAATAAGATAGTAATGCCCGCTAAACAAAAAAGGTAAGTAGGCACAGCAGCGTCCTCAAACACCACGACGGGTCTCTTCCTGAACCAACTCTATGACAAAATAAAGCCGGTGTTGCCGGTGTTGCCAGTGTCTATAAGTGACGGTGACCACTTCGCATCAGATAGGCCGTAAGCTAGTTATCAGCTTTACCAGTCTGTTGAACCTCCCCCATGAAAAACAATGGGGGCAATTGGCAGTGCCGTAATCACCATGTTTGGCAGGCGGATTGGTGATCGCTTTATTCGTGTGCATTTACCTCCTACTCAGGTATATGCTGCTGCCCATCCCTTGGTGTAATCCCTTAGACTCTTGTGACATCCACGTAGGAAACGGAGGGTCTATTTTTAGACTGGACTCGCCACGGTGCGCACGGCACATAAGCTAGATATCTATCTATTTCAGAAAAACAAAAATGTTCAACGTTGTGTCAACAGCCATCATCATCATCATCATCCGCCTGTAGAAGTCCACAGCTGGACATAGGCCTGTCCCATAGAATGGCACGACGAACGGCCTTAAGCCACCTCCATCCACTGACTTTCTGCGACCTGCATAATGTGTTTAGTCCATCGAGAGGCGAACCTTCTACTGCGTCTAGGCTAAAATTAACCATTTTATAAGAAAGTGACGAAATAGGTCGCAACCTTGATCTAACATCTGCCGTCACACCCACTTTATCCAGTATATTAGTCAGAATCGATTCTAGCATCCATTTTAAATTTTATTAGACTCCAGCGAATCATACAAAATTTAACACAGGCCCAGCATTCTTGTACAGTTTGGTAGTTGTTTGAATGAAATTACAAAACAGCAAGGATTCATAAAAAAATGAATATTGTAGGTATTTATTATTGATTATTAAATTAACTTGAACCCTCATGCAACCTGACAGCTAAATATCCTCTCAGAGTATCTCCAGAAGAAACGTCACAAAAATTGGAAGAATCAACTACATATTAGCCATTAGTTCAGTAGTGCCATGGTGTGTACGGTCTAAGAATATACCCCTCCGTCTCCTCCCGTGGATATCGTAAAAGCCGACTTAGGGATTACACCAGGGGATGGGCAGCAGCATCCACCTGAATACTCAACACCAATACTGCGATCACCAATCCGCCTGCCAATGGTGATAGAGGGAGACCTATGTTCAGCAGTGGACTTATATAGGCTAATGATGATGATGGAGCGAATAAATTTAACAATTTGTAATTTAAAATTCATTCAATGTTTTAGGTGATCCAAATAAATGCTCAAAAGGTGACGATTCAACCTTTTCTAAGTACAAAACCGTGTTCAATCCAACCCCTATCCATTGCTCGTGAATAATAAGCATTTGTTGACATTTCATTGGTGATCTACCCACAATGTAGGTCGAATGAAAAACAAATTTCACTTTGATACTGATTAAAGTATGCTGCGGTACCTATTTCAGTGAAAATAACTTTGCAAAAAGGTTTTTAATTAATTTTTAAAAGAGCTGCATTCATAGACACACGTTTTATCATGTAGGCAGAGCCTCAAAATGGGTCTCTTTTTACGTTTTGACGCACAATCACAAGAATATAGACGTGACTAGTGGTGAACTCATCACCGCCATTCTCACGAGCAACTCGGATAACACTCTCTTCAAGCAAGCCAGGACAAATCTTTAACAAAATAAACTACCTTACAAGTCAGGTCTTGAAGTGATCATCATTAACCGCAGATATAGTTTTAGATCTATTTCAAGGCATAACTCGTTAGCTTTTTCCATTTCTGCAAGCGACTTTGCGTAAATAAATGTTCCATCTAGGTTTATGAAAGAAAGAAAGAAAATACATTTTCACACCACCTGCTCGACAATGTCCAATTACAAATCATGCAACCTCAACGTAAAGTAAAGCATTGTCTCTCTAGGGATATAAAGTTGTATGAAACTCCCTAGGGATTAAAGTGATTTGAATTTGGAACGTCAAATTCGTGTGGAAACTCGTGGAAAACTCCAAGTAAAAACATGCCCATATGGCATTGTAAAGAGGTTTGTTCGAAAATCGAACTGGCCACCAAAAGCAGAACTCAGAAAAAAAAGAAATAGGCGCGACTTTAAAGAATGTGAAACAAAAGAGATGTTAGGTTGGTACTGTGTTTTTCAGTGAAATTTATAGCAATATATGATTATGTCAATGGCAATATTAGTGTAACAAAAAATGCGTGATACTTCCTGGCAGGACCACTTTAGCTTTTCCATTTTTGACTTCGGTACAAATTAAGAGCTTAATTTGTACCTCTCAGAACTCGAAGCTCATAATTTGTACCTCAAAAATGGCCGAGTTATAGCAATATCGGAAATGGTCCTGCTAGGAAGTTACTACTCTATGACACACTTGCGCCGTTAAGAGAATTCGCTAAAGCTACCGACTTGAAAAGTATCACAACAGTTTGTACCTTTCAAATAAACAAGAATTAATCCAAAAAACTGCAGTAAATCTATACTTTTCAGTGATAATTTCGCTAAACCAACCTTGTAATTTGAGAGTCGTACGATAAACGTATGGATTCGTATGATTTAGACCAGCCGATCAGATTTTTAACGGATCGGTTCCCTATCGGAAGTTTTAAGGTGTCCCGCATTCATGGGCGTAACTAGGGAGGGGATTTAGGGGGTTTAAAATTCACCCGAAATATTCTAAATATTACATATTAATGTACACATACATACATACATTATACCATACATAACAATAACACCCAACAGTCACACACAGTCTTTATCCCACAGTAGGATTCTCTGTGTCAGGAATCAGGAACTACGAGTACCATGGTACTATTTACTAGCAAGTGTGAACTATGTAGTAAAAGTAAAGCAAGAGTAAAAAACTCACACTCAACACACAGGTTTTGGCTGCCCTCGCCTATAAAATAGCTCAATTTCCACGACTATATAAAGCTCCCGCTCGCCGCTGCCTCAAGTACGTGAGGTTTTTTGCACTTTTTTGCATGGTCTTGCTACTAAAATCAAAAAATGTATGGCTTTCATATAAATATTATATATTATATATTTTATAATATTATATATACTAGTGGTTCGCCTCAAACTGAGACCTCGCGATGACACCTTTATCAGTACGCATAATATCCATTATTTTTTAAAATTTTCACCTCGAGGTAATTTCCTACACATCATCGAAAAAACATTTGAATAGGATTAAGCAACGTTCATTTCATACTACCAGAGACAAGTAACTTGTCTCTGATACTACATAAGTGCCTGTTACGAATTAATTGGTAACGTCCTTTTGACGAAATCATAGAAATCCAACGTCATTCAAACTCCTAGAAATGGGAGGTCAACAACGGATATTATATTGGTTTCTTGTTTTATAGGGTACATGTCTCGAAATTCTTCAATTTCAGACTTTTCCCTGTAGTTGTGACACAAAAGCCACAAGCATACCAAATTTCAGCATTGTGGGATTGCTGGAAGTACCCCTGAATTTTTGTTTTTTACGTTTTTTATTTTCCCTAATATCTCGGAAACTGCTAAGTTTAATTACTTATTAAAAACAGTTTTGAAATGTCCAACCAAAGTGCTTTAATTAGAGACCCCACTTGATCTGACTGTCACACTTTTATTTTTTTATCCCCTCTTGGACCCCAATATCTCAGTAACCCCCTGATCGATATAGCTCACCTACAAATTGTACCAATACTATCTACCTCCATACCAAATTTCATAAAGATCGGATTAATGGTTTGGAAGTTTTCATCGGACAAACATACATACATGCATACATACAAACGCCGATTCTTCCAACTTGACTCAGAGAACTCGCTTCGCTCGTTCAATAAATATTCCCTTTACTGGCTGAGGGCAGCAGTTTTTTCACATGAATATTACTTATTGTAATTTCGTGTACATTTTTGTTTTTTATTTTCTTGAACCTCCCCCGAAACTAAAACCTGGCTACGCCCTTACCCGCAGCAGTACAAAGAGTTTCAATAGTTAAAGTAAGTTTAGAGCATAGAGGTTTTATAGATCCTCCTTACCCAGCACACTCAACAGACGTTGCGATTTGGTTGGGCCAACAGTAACCGGAACCAATTCGGCCCCCTTCGTCCATTTCCCCGTTCGTCCACTCGGTGCCGGAACAAATAAGTATTATAAGTATATCAAGCGTAGCGTGTGCTGTCTTATAAACTTTTCCCAAATAGTCATGGACAATGTGAGCTGATCAAAATGAGCCCAAACACTGCGAGACTACTATTAATCATCGAGGAGTTCCATTGTCCAAGTTCGATTTTTCAAAGAAGCCTCTCCATTGCCAACTATTACGACCTGGCTTATAGTGATTGCATTGTTTTAATTTCATCATCAGCCTATAGAAAGAACACTGGTGGGCTATCCCATAGAATGTGGCGATGAACGTTCATCAGCCACCTCTATCCATCGCATTCCTGCGACCTTTAAAATGTCGTACAAGAAACGATAGCAGTTGTGCTAGTGAAATAAATGTGCACTTTTTTTCACATAAGGAACAGTGGGATACCGACTGTTTGTAATCAAAATCAGGTGCTAGTAAAATAAATGTTGTACACGATTTTTGTCACGATTTTATTGACCCAGATATATCGTGCCGTTTAGTAATAGCTGTGGACTAAAGTCCCATCCACACCGGGTCAACAAACGGTAACAAAGAGGTTCGTTCGCCATCGTTGGTTAGTCGTTGGCCATGAACCTCAATCCTTCCACGCAGCCATCGTCAACGAAGGCGAACGCCTGGTACGGATGGTTAAGCGATCGCCAACGAGCGTTCGTGAACGTTATTCCACAATCCACGGGGTGGCAGGGACATCAAAGGAATCAACAGTGTTTGCTACACCTTAATTTTTTAAGCTCCAGCAGAAAATACACTGAATTAAAAGATATTCAGACCGCTTTTCTCGAAATAATAAATAATAAATATATAATAAATAAAAAAATATATATGCATACATAAAAAAAAAAACAATGGACACGTTTACAACTCCTTTTTTTTATTTTTTTTTATGAACTGCGTTGTGTATAAATCGTGTTATATCACATTAATAATCAATTATCAATATCCAAATGACAAAATGCTATACCTACTTTATTGCTTTAATGAAGTATTGTTATTTTGTAATTTTTAAATGGCTGTAACATTATTAAAAATAAATTTGATAAAACCGAAATATGACATTATTTTATAAAAGAAAATTATGGTTTCCTTTTCAAAACAACCTTTAAAAATTGCTCTCAAGGTAACTGAGGGCAATTTCTTTGATTAACTATAATTTCAATTATTTTCAATAATTATCATTATTTATACAAGTTAAAATATGTAGTTACTTACCAGAGCATATCTTAAGTAGTTCTTTGGTGGTCCAAATGAGGTGACCGTCAATTACTCAGCTTCAAAACCATTTACAGATTTTGCAGTGTTTGTTTAGAATGGACGTTGGTACGACAATGGTAATCATGTGCTCCGCATGCGGAGCAACCGATGGCCCGGTGTAGACGCAGCTTTACATGACAGGATAAACAAAACTATTTATAAATGTGTTACCAGCACTAAAAGAGGAAATAATCATTGGAAAAACCCGGCTTGTGCGTACATAATGTCGTAGTAAGATGTAAACATAGGGAGATGGCCATTTCCCTACTAAGATAGTCGCGACGAATTTGCTTTCTTTTCATTTTAAATTTCCCTATCAAGATGGCCATCTTACTAGAATAATTTAGTGAAATATAACTAAAGTAATAGAATTGAAGTTATCGTGGCTTGGTATCATTTTAGAAAAATTACGACTAATACACCACGTACTTCATATTCACCGATGACGAGGCCGTTTCGGTGTTGAGGAAGAACAGGCAGTTGAAGGTGAGCCGTCAGTTGAAACCCTAGAAAGTCCACCAAAATGAACGAAGGCGCAGGCCTACCCAACGCAGAGCATATAGCAGTCAACCCTGATGCGTCATATATCTTTGTATAATATAATATATTATTTGTCTGATGTACGTAAGTGAATAAATGCCTAATCATATGATTTTTTTCTCATACTTAGCTAGCCTACCTCTTTATCTAGTTTGAATGATTTTGTGTAAATATTATAGGGAAACAAAGAAAAATCCATTTATTTTAATACATTTACAAAAACCTCGAATCATGAATAAATTTTATAAAACAGAATAACCGAGGAAATAATTTAACATAATAGTTATTGAATCATAAAAATACGTCTGCACAGCTCAGAGTCCGTCCCGATTCGAAGAGGGCGCGCTAACTTTTCTCGTTATACAGATTCGTGCTTGTGTTTGAGCCACCTAAAAATATTATATTGACAGTATCTTCTATGTGCGTCGATTTGACGTTTGACTTTGATTAAAATAGCCATTAGGTGACGTTCAGAAGGTATTTATGCTTCATAAAATCTGGAAATGTCAAAAATATGTAATTACTCATGTGCACTCTCGCTTCTGTTTATATACCTACAAACTAGTTAACGAACAATTATAGTTTATATTGAGTCTATGACTAGAAGGTACGTCTACAGATGGCTTTATAAAACAGCCTTGGTATTTGTAATAGCATAAGGCGACCATTAGTGTACCAACCTATACCTACCACAAGTGGACACACAGTGAAAATCCCATCAGATACAAAAAGAGACAAAATTTAAATGCTGTTTTGGTTTCTTCAAAATATTTAATTCATAGAAAAGGCTCAGTTACAGTTTATCATAATATGTCGGTAATATAGTTACATCAGGGGCACTGAATATGAATTGTGTTCTTGATTCGGATTCTATTTCCCAAGACTTCTAGAGAAATATGATTTCAACAGGGGATAAAAGGGGGCAGCAGCAATCACCTGAGTAATTAACACCAATCCACCTGCTTAGCGTGGTGATTATGGCAAATAGCACCATTGCATTCTATGGGAGGAGGCCTCGTCCAGCAGTGGACGTCTAAATGCTGATGATGCTGATGATGATGATGAAATGGGCATCTTCCTAGGGAAATACAAACTGAATCAAAAACACGATATTCGTGACTACTGTACTAGGGAAACCGCCATATTCCTGATGTTACTATCTTACTGCGACACATAGGTTGGCACTTAAAACTTTACGTATGGCAACACCAAAAAATATTTAACATTTTTCCTAGTATTTTACTAGAAAAAAGTGGTATAATGCATTATTATATGATACAATTTTAGAACACTAATGCAGTCTACGTTTTGTTTCATTCGTAATACACACAATAAACGTTTTTTGTAGGTATTTTGCATATAAGTAGGCTACTTACGCATACATAAAGCGTACTACGTGAAAGTATTCTTCGGATTATTGTTTTGGTTCCGCTTTTACAGCCAAAAACACAGCAGTGTTCTGCTGTGTTTTTGGCTGTACCACACTACCTTTAATACCAGTTTAACACAAAAAAACAGAACGAAAACATAATAAATATACTGCAAAACATTTTGTTTACAAATTCATTGTCAAATGATGTGAACGTCAATGTCAACTACATGATTTTTTAGTCAGTTCGCGTAAGAAACCCACTGACAATGGGGTTTAAACCAACTTCAAAAATGAGAAGGAAAATGAAGAATGAAACTGTAATATAGTATTGTCATCAAAATTTGTCAGAGTAAGCAAAATTTCAATACTTACTGATTTTGGAACATTTTTGAAGGTGCTATAGTCATCGGCTGCCACTCTCTCGGTGCACTGTGGAACCTAAATAGGCAGGTACCTAGAATATTATAGATAGAGGATACTTATACAAATAAAAAACTTATTGTACAATTTCCTAAAGTGTCAAGTTATCAAGATATTTGAAGGTAAAGTTATAGCATTACGACTACTTATTCGATATTAGATAAAAATTTAGTAGATTAGATTTTTAGTTAAAAATACAAAATACCCTTTCAAAAACTACCTATTCTAATGGATACTTATAAGACATTAGTTTTCAAGAATGTAATCTTAAAAATCATACGAGACCACACTCAAGTTCTACAATTTAGCGGTCGGTTTGACTTATTTTGTTCTCAACAATTGCACCGTGAAACTAGGTGAAATATACTTAAATCCTGCTAAATCCTGTTAAATATATTTTTACGCAAACAAATACTTAGGTCATGTGCCTTTTTCCAAGAAATTTCCGATAATGCTGAAAAAAGTACTTGTTTATGTTTTGAGGAATCTACGAAAAAAATTCAAGTATTCATTTCCATATTAAAGAGTATTTTAGTTTCACATTAAATCCTTTTTTAGACCCCTTAGAGGACGAATTTCCAAAATTCCTTTTGAAGTATTCCCTAAAAAAACACCCTCCAAGTTTCAAATCTGTAGTTCCTACGGATTTGGGCTGCACGTTGTCTGTGAGTCAGTCAGTCAGTCAGCCAGCCTGTAAGTGCGTGATTAAGTCAGGAATAATTTTTTTTGATATTTCCTATGAATTAAATAAGGCTATAGATAGTTAATAAGAAATAAAAAAAAATATTGTAAATTCATTAATGGCTCTGTTTTCGTGGACTAGATCATTAATGGTCAAGGGTCAAGGAACAAGTTATAGTGTATGCACTAGTAATTAGAGATGTTTCTATTACGTCAATCTCATACGATATCACAACGGCATTCCACGGCATTGCACCATTTTGTACGAGTAACGTAAGACTCTCAAATTACAAGGTTGGTTTAGCGAAATTATCACTGAAAAGTATAGATTTACTGCAGTTTTTTGGATTAATTCATGTTTATTTGAAAGGTACAAACTGTTGAGATACTTCTCAAGTCGGTAGCGTTAACAAATTCTCTTAACGGCGCAAATGTGCCAAAGAGTAGTAACTTCCTAGCAGGACCATTTCCGATATTGCTATAACTCGGCCATTTTTGAGGTACAAATTATGAGCTTCGAGTTCTGAGAGGTACAAATTAAGCTCTTAATTTGTACCGAAGTCAAAAATGGAAAAGCTAAAGTGGTCCTGCCAGGAAGTATCACGCCAAAAAATGACGAGCGATAATGATTCTACTCCAGAGTTCATCAAAACAGACGATACTTATTTTATGGAGCCCTGGCTTTTTATTGTCTCGCAGTAGGTGTGAAAAGTAGAGTATGCTCCTCTGGAATAAAGCCTGTCTTCGTCTTGGGCAGCTTGAACCCCTCGCTTCACTCAGGACTCTATATAACTCCCTCGCTACACTCGGGAGTTAACTTTAGAGTCCCTCGTTACACTCAGGGTTCAATATGCCGCCCGCGACATAAGACACTGCTTTATTCCCTTAGTGCATAATCTACTATTATTCAGCAGTGGACTTCTATAGGCTAATAATGATGGTAATTATTATAATGTTAATACACTTAAATACACTGTGACTCCTATTTTAGCAATGGGATGAAACGAGAATATAAATAAATTGAAATGGGTTGAATCGAGTTAAATACTTAATGGGATGAACATTTATGGGTTGAAACGATAAACACCAAAGAACAGACAGTTTGTCAACACTAATCTATTAGTATGAGTATTGGAGTGATTGTATGTAAATTGGTGTGTGGGGGGTGTGTTGTGGGTATGTAGGGATGAGTGTATGTCTGTAAATGATTGTGGGTCAGTAAACTTGGAAAGATAAGACAAGGAGTGAGTTTATGACATGACAATTTCAATAATATGATTATGATAATTTCAAGATGTACGTGTACAGTACCTTAAATTATCATTATCATGGAACATTCAATCAACTGAAGCGGACAAAGTGGTAATAAACGGTTCTTTCTTATTCACGGGTTAGGTCAGTGACCGTGTTGATCTTCAAAAGGGCCCTGTAACCTATGATAAAAAGATCAGTATGGTAAAAGGATTTCGCCTCGCAGAGGCTCCTTAAGCACGTGTCACGTTACAATGTACATTCCAACCAATCTTCTATTAGGTTTAGCTCGTCTGCATTTAAACGTTGTCTGGAAGAGATCTGTTTATAGGGACAAACTCACCCATTATACATTTAGTTTTATTTGACTGATGTGTATCATAATCTTGACTAGTTTGAGAGGTAAAAGTATTTTCATTCATTCATTCACATATATGTGTCCGAAGTTTCGGTTCTAGTTCATCCCAATTGCCTAACATTGTAAATAATAAATATTAATATAATAATAATAAATAATATAATCTCGGCTCCTCATGCTTGTAGTTTTTTTTAAATCTTTCTCCTCTGTATAATTTGTATGAGTCATTTTTAGTTTGAATCAGGAACAGGAAGTCAAGAGTACGAGTTAATTACAAAAGGACTTATAAAATATAGACGCAGGCAGGTTCTATATTTAGTAACTGGTTTTGCCAATAAAGATAAGATTGCCTTCGACTTACATCTAATAAGCAGATACATCATTCTTATCATGTAAGACACAGTGTGGAAATCGATACATTGACATTAGTGGTTTATAAATATTTCAATCCTTCCGGTAGGTATTCTCTATATCGCGTGGTTTGAAACAGGCGTAAATTGTGCGATGTTTGCTGTCAAACTGTACTTTTTAATGAAAAAACTGGTTGTCTGTAAAGTCGTTTTACTGACGATAGTTGAACGTGACAACGTTCAACTATCCCGACGTATAACTAGGCCGATTGTGCTTCTTTGTCGCTCGTTCCGCGCTCTCGCTTGCACTTCAAGCCTTACATGGAACGCCTCAGAGCGAGGTAACGCCGCATGAGTCATGTTTTTTCGTGCGTGCAGCCGGCTCTATCGAATTATAAGACGTTGTCACGTCAAAAGAAACTTTTGGATGCGAAAAGTGACGTAGCATTAATGTAATATGCATCGATCTTTGTTCAATCGTTCTTAAGGGTACAACAATATGAATAGCTAAGTTAAAATAACATTGGCGCTAGTGTCGCGCTCAAAACCGTGCTAAATATCTACTCACTCGCGCATACTAAGACCAAATTGGTCCTAAACGTCGTATCAGCTTCACTTTACTGTATTTATCGTTGGTTATTTGGTAGATATGACCATTCAACAAAATTCGGCTCAAAGACTTTGTACTTGGTAAATGTAACCAAAAACAAGCTGTACCTAATGCATAATTTGTAAATACCTACTAGGTAACTACCACCAATGACCTGAACAATATAAAATTACATGATAGTGAACAATACTACAAGAGACAACACGACCGTACGGTGTGGCGCAGAAGTACTAGGAGGGCTGACCCCAAATAAATTGGGATAATAGCCAGGAGAAATAAGAAGAGAAGACCTAGTAGGTATCTACCTCGTCGCCGCGCATTATCATATTCAAACAGTAATTCTGCTTTAACGAGTCATTCACTTTGCATGTATTAATGTAGTACGATTTACATTACATCGTCTGCAATGTAAATTGTGTACTGTTTAACACAACATAGACGATCGTGAGTTTTTATCACTGATAAAAACTGATGGTCTCGTGAAATGAGAAAAATCAGAGCTGTAGAAGTTAGTCAAACTTTAATAAGAACATCTTTGTCAAAGGCCACTAGAGGTATTCTGAAACGTACCCGTACCTGGAAAAAGAAAGAGGGAGGGCATTTTTTTTCGATAGTTTTATTCGCGTATGTACCAGAGGCCCAATTCTCTAATTTAAAAACATCAATTCGCAGTATAATCTCGTCTCAGTCGCACTGTCACGTATAGTAACTGTTACTTAATCTTCGCGTATTTTGCGAAGAATATGAAATAGTTACTGACGAGACAATATATAAATAATAATCGAAAAAAAAATATGATTTCGGATATCCCCATACTGTCCCATTTAAAAAAAACAGCCCTGTATATAAGAATGAAATATGTAACTTTAGGAACATAAATGATAATGATGATATCATATTCCATCCAGATGTCTGTATTGTCTATTTAAATGACGCCAGTGGCCGCCACTAACGTCATCTAAATAGATATATTGTTCACTATTTACTTCTTGAAAATGAAATCAGTTTGTATCAGATTAATTATAAATTTGAAAAATAAATAATAATAACGTGGCAAACTACCCAGCAGGTATCCAAACTACCTACTACCAGTGAATGGTTCTCACGTCATCAACCAGACGGACATAGGATACAATAAAACTATAGAGATACTCATTCGGGGTAATGCACATTACATCCGATGGTCCATCATGGACGTCGCTTTTACTTACTTTAATAGTCACAGGTTTTCTAATGCGACTGTCATTTTCATCAATTGTTTCTCAGTAATTTATGTGTTGGATGTGTCACGCAATCATAAAAAAACATTTAATATTTACACCTTAAATCATTCTGTCTGAAGGCGACCCTAATTGTTTAAAACGTGTAAGTGAACATGCTATCTTTTCTATCTATTTTTTACCATCGTAGCACCCATGGACTTGGTGGACTTCAATGAATTGTAATGGTCCTGAGAGTGAATAATGTTACATGAAGTGTCAATATACGTAATAATATAAGGTGGCCGCCAGCCACTAATATCCTACTAATATTATAAACGCGAAAGTTTGTGAGTATGGATGGATGTTTGTTACTCTTTCACGTAAAAACTACTGAATGGATTTGAGTGAAATTTGGAATGGAGATACTTTACGCCCTGGATAGTAGTAGTAGTAGATAGTACACATAGGCTACTTTTCATCATCACCATAATTTAAAAAAAATATTTTTTTTTGATTTCATAAAATAAAGAAAGAGAAAATGCATGGACAGATGGTTTTGATGCTCATAATACCAGGCGATCATGGCAGGGTAGAAAGTGGATTCTTACGCCAAAAAGTTGTCCTAAAATATGTCAATTAGGCCAAACACCGGGATCACGTGAACGAAGTCGCGCGCGGGCAGCTAGTGACTTATATTTTCTCCCAACACCGATATGGATATCAAACGAAAGTTTCTTGGTGCGACAATTTCAAATTATACATAAACATTTAAGAGCATTAACGGAACAATTCTGATGAAATTGCAGTCAAGCTTGCTTTAATTGATAGAAAATATTCCGATTACAATCCTCAAAAGACTAAGTAGGAGACTGAAAAAAATATAATTTATTCATTCAAAGTCAAAGTCAAAAGTATTGTCTTCATTGCGATCACAAGAATCATTTTGAATCATCTTATAACCTAAAATTACTTCTGTTACAACGTGACCAAGTCTAGAAGAATAACACAAACACAGCTTGGCTTGATTTGATGATTCTTCTTACTACTAGGTGAGAAGAACCTGTGTGGTGTCTCGAGAACAAGAATAAGCTTTAGATACATAGAAAAAGTGAACTTAAAAACCTTGCGTAGGTAGTCAAAAGTAAAGAGAATTAGCAAATGTTCATAAGACAGCACACGCTACGATTGATATACTGATGGTTATTGTTGAGACCGAGGATCAATCAAGAGATCTAATGGACTTCTTGAAGCTCATAAGATTATACTGATCCCATGATAGTTTTGTCTCCGAGAAGATGAAAGTCTAAAGCCACCAATTCTAATGGAAGTTGGTACGGAATCTTACCTCATGTCATCACCATCAAATTCTTTCGCAATAATACTATCTCTTATAGCACTTGTTCCCACTACAGCATTTTTCCTTTCAATAGAAAATCTTTCAACAATGTGTGACCATATGTGGGACTCGTAAAACCTTACAAAAGATCAGAGTTTAATTCGTTTACGGCTTTTTAAAAGATACCGTGTTGCCGGGTTTTCTATTGTCCATTTGTGGTGTCATCAATTTTATTTGGAGTTTATTGGTATTAGAATTTAGTTTTAATTTGGTAATACTTGTAGTGATATTAATTATTGTTATTCTGTTTCAGGTAATGATCGAGCGTCTGAGTTTTTCGAGGAAGGTAGAACACTTAATTATATTTTTTCTTGACTAGCAGGAGATTTAAAATATATCGGGACCTGCCTTTTTATTGAAAGCAGATTTTCGGGATGTCCCAAATTCATTGAAACAGACAGTATAAATCACTACTTGAAACTGAAACTAATTCATCTTCAAACAATAGACAGGATTCTGTGAAAAAACTTTCAAAGGAGTTTAAATATATTGGCATACGACCGAGACGCCATCTTTAGTTTTAATATTCTCAAAAACGTGACCTTTTAGGACATTATAACATTTTATAACATTTTATGTATAATGTTAGGTATTCATTGTATATCGACTTTCACAGTAAAAGTTGGTAGGACCTGCAGTGAACCCATATCGGTATAAGCAAATTTTTTTGTCATATGTATATATTATGATATGAGCAATTGTATTACCAACTGCACATATATATGTTATCAGTTTGCAAGACACCTGTCTTGTAAACGCTGATAAAAATCCACAATCTGCTTGTGAACTCTATTGGACCTAGATGCTTTGACTTAATGGTGTCATGATGCTGGCCTAGTACTTAACTTATTAGTTATAAATCATTCCCCAGTAAAAAGTCTAATAGCACACGATCATGACTGCTTGCATGATGTTAATGTGATATGTCCTAGATATGATATATATCCATTGATATCGTTGACAAACAAACCTATCTTGTTATGATAAAAGATCTAAAATAGCTTTATCTATCTCATCGATAGAGTTTTTAATATCAATGACAATAACAGTGTTCTTTTCAATCACTGAAATTTGATTTTCCCATTCATTACAAGTTGTATATTGACTAATGAAGGTACAATTTTCAAATGAATCATTAAAAAATCGAACATTCTGTATACACTCGGGCTATTTCTAGAAATCGGTTTTGTTCGCTGCGCGCAAACAGTGCAGACAGCGATCGAACAACCAGTTATCTTGTTCCTGGACTAATCAACAACTTACCTTCTGAATAAGTAACAGTTTGAATTCTAAGAATCTAAAAGCGACTGCTCTATCTATTAGACATAATAGAGTATTTCAACACTAATTATTTCAAAATACATCCCCAATACAATAATAAGGGGGTGACGACACCCTTCGTACAAATGAATACCTGGCTCCTACCTACATTACTTTGTGTAATTAGTATCAATGAAATAACTTTAGTAGGTTCTTAACAAAACGATGTAGACTAACGATACCACAAATAATAAGCAAATATATTAAGTAAAAATTGTTTATTATGGTAGAATTAAAAAAAGAACAGATAGGTACTGTTGTAGTCTATGATTATATCATCTATGGCAGGGCTAAACGTCACTGTCTTGACGGATAGAATAAGAAATGGTCGCAATAAAGTCTAGATCAAATCGAAGTGTTTTTAATAATAGAACGCCCATCCAGCCCATCTAGACAAGAAATAAACAGGTTGCATTCTTACACGCGTTCTTTGATAAAAAAAGGAAAAGGTGAATCTGGAGTATGTCCGAAGTCTCAGAAGAAAAATTTGCAAATTTTCAACCTTTTTGACCTTTTTGCATCCTTTTTGTCTCCTTTTTGACCAACTAAAAAATATCGTGAGCCGGTAGTTCATCAGTCACGGGCCACCAAAAGCTAACAGGGTTGGTCAATTACTGAAAAGAAGCTTAAGCATATCTAAAGCTGTGATTTTCAACACACCTTACGCTCTAGGCAACAAGAAACCCAACATAATAGGTAGGTAATGACTTACATTGATTACAGCCTACGTACAAGGTGTATCACAAGGCTCTATTCTAGGCCTCGCTCTATATACATTAGATATCAATGCCTCATCTTACTCACTCATTTGTGTCAGAAACATGATAGACAGGGACAAAAAACTTGTAGGAGGACAGATGCGTAGGACAGGTATATAATTGGTCTATCAGACTTGTTATAACTGAGGAATTGTTACAATTTGTGTTACATGAAAGGTCAAATCGACAGGAATACCTTCACAAAATTGATTACTTTTCTTATTTTCGCAAAAAATACTACCTACTCACTCATATTTAAATTATTTTTTGTGAGTATTTGTGAAAAGGTCGGCCTAATAATAAAATAAAAGTGGCAAAACCCAGCTTCTACTGAAAAAGCAATGATTTTACATATCAAAGGTTTCTTTTTGTTAACCTTTTGGTACAGAACCATAAAATTGTTAAAATGGAGTAATTAATGTTTTAACTGGGCCCATAACCTTTTATTGTAAACTTTTAGGACTTTCCCTTCAGGCTATTCGAAATAGGATCCTTTTCAATTAGCCTTTAGGTATAAATTGTTTGCCTACGCTGTTAACGTTTGACCCTAGTTACTCTTTGTTAATTTGACCTTTTACCACGGAATAAACAATAGTTACATTTATTCTGCTTTGACCAGCGATTCTTGACTTAGTTCGCTTTGGAAAATAGGCTGAATAATAAATTACGAAAGGTAGATTTGCTTTGAAATATCCAACGGCAAAAGTTGATCGTGAGGAAAATTAGCAACGTGGGAGTACCTTTGGCCTTTGTAGCTGGTTTCATGCATATGAAATAGAGTTTCAAAGTTTGAACAGTAGATTGGAACTTTAAAAGAAAAATTACAAAAATCATGGCATACATTTTCACAAACAGTAATGTATGTAGCGTTGAGAACTTTTATGAATAACATACAAAACATAAGAGACAGATAGATCAGTAATTTTCTTAAATTGTAATGTTTTTAATCAGGAGGTTAAAAAAAGGGTTTTTTTTTTAAAAAAGGAGGTTCCCATTTCGGCTGTTAACATAATAATGTAACTGTTACATTTAAAGGGCCTTAAGCTCAGCATAATATGCTACTGCATGTTTGATGCAAACATTTGTCCCGCAGCGGGAATCGAACCCGCATTCTTAAGCCTCAGCCGGCTACTCGCCCCGTGCGCCACAGAAGTCGTATAGACCGTTTTCTCGCCTTTGTTTCCAAAATCTCCTTCCTCTGCCTTATCTCGTTGACAAATGTTGAGGAAGGCTGTAACCGGTTCGGTTCCCGGCTCGTCCCACATGGTCACGTGGGCGCGACCACATTCTCTGGACTATCATTAGATTGAGGACAGGTTGTACGTAACATGTTATTTTTTATCTATTTTTAGTCGAACATACTAGGACGTATAATCAAATTCTACGTTAAGTATTTTATGAGTTAGTAGAGTGAACCACTAGGACTTGGCCGGTGATAAGCTCGCCTTGCCGGTCCTAGTGGCTACATCAAAATAAATAATTATTTTCAGTCCTACTAGGCATGCTTTTTGGTTTAAAATATGTTAACACGTTGACTGCAGACCGTTTTACGTGATTCGCGTATAAATACGCTTTTTCGAGTCGAAACACAGACACGACACGTGTGTGAGTCGCACTGTATAACGTTGCATCAAACACACGTCTGCGTTTAGCCGCACTGAAAAAGTACTTAATAAAATCGCTCTAAAAAATGGCAGGAAAAGAGAACAAAAAGGAAATCACCCAAAAACCAAAAACACAAACGGCAGATGTTGAAATAATGATAGATTAGGAATGGGGAGATTTCAGGGAGGCAATTAAAAAGAAAAAATAGTTCTTAAAATTCCGGTAGATGGCGGTGACGCGCAATGGTTGTGTCTTCTGAAGATTTTGCAAAAGCACCACAGAGAACAAATTCTCTTTGTTTTATATTTTTTTCCTCCAAGTTTCGCGTTGCGATTCCGAAGCTCGTTTTTCAAGTCTACAATAGGCCGGTCTACTTGGTCCGGCTTCAAAAATAACAACAAAAAATTATAACAATAACGTAACACTAACAAATATATCAGAATTTCAACAAAAACTTTACATAGGTAGTACTTACTTTACATCACCAACAAACAGCATGAGCGAGTGAAGTCAGTGACACTGACATTTGGTGGCTGACCGACAAAATTTAGACAACTTTTTCTGGACTGCGCCATCTATGCATGGATTTAGAACTATTTTCTTTCAGCTGTCAGAAAACTTCCCATTGTTCATGAAACTAGGAATGTTAGTTATAAAGATTTCTACATCGCTGCGGTAATAGCTAAGCTTACTAGCTTACTATTACTTACTTACTTACTTAGCTTACTTTGTATACTGTCCTTTTGTGTACTTAGATACTGTTCTTTTCCTAAAACATTAAGTATTAAAACCACAAAAGTGGCATAAACAACAAACCACTATTTTAACCCATTTTATTCGAGCCATTACCATGCTTATTTCCTGAACTATTTCATAAACTACGATCATTGTCTGTAGACAAAGCTAGCGCAGGCGTAATGCGCCAACGCAAACATTGTACGGAAAAGGTTTTATGTCATCTCCATATTTAGTCAGCGTTTTCCTATAACGCTTACTTTCGCAGGGATGTTTGTTTAAGTACTCAGTTACCTAGGGGTCTGCGTAGTAAGTAGATTTGGAAAGAAGAGGTCCACTATAACCTGAGCTTTTGCCATGTTTATTTCCTTATCAGTTGAACGTTGAGACAGACCTAGAAAAGGTCTGTGTAAAGTGGTTATGCCTTGACGACTACATCGTGCTGATTCCACGATAACATTGCACACGATTGTGTATGCTGAAGCAAAAAGCTATGAAGCGCTTTTTTTCTAAAAATCCAGCTTTTTTATTATGTCTTGTCACTTTTTACTTCTAAATTTTTGCTTTGCTTTTTTTTTAAAGAAGTGACATGCAAACAATGGAAATTTTTACTTACGTCGTTATTATTTTGAGTTCATTTTATTATTGGGATTGCAGTCTTGTGCATATTGGCACATCTTAGAGCATTTAACGAAAATGCTCTATCTCTACCTACATAACTAACAAGGTAGAGAAAACTGCTCTACCAAAATTCTTGAAGCAAACAAACAGAAAATGAAGCAATACTTAAGAAGGCGTAATATGTGATTTTGCCCAACAAAATCGATTTATAACTCGGTATGTACGGGTTCTACGAGTTAAATATTTTGGAATATGAAAATTTTATATTTTTGCATTTATTTTGTAAAGTTGAAAACACGATATGTAAAAAAAACCTCGATAGTTTTATTTGATGAAAAATCCTTGTTTCCCACACGTTTTGAAAGAAATCTCAGGAACCCTACGGTTTTTTTAAGATAAATTTTACTACAACAAGTAGGTAATAACTATTTATTCTTATGCTAAAATCAGTTTTTTGATAAACACTTTGTTTTCGCCATAATAAACAAAAAACTTCTTTTTTGTGCACGACACTCGCTAGCGCGAGCGAGATGGCGCGCGGGTTATCGCGTACGTTAAAGAGGGAGCTAATTTGTAGTATAGTGCCCTCTTAACTTCTTTTTCTTCTTCTTCAACAGCATTTAGACGTCCACTGCTGGACGAGGCCTCCCCCATAGAATGCAATGGGGGGCTTTGCCATAATCGCCACGCTTGGCAAATTGGTGATCGCAGTAACTAGTAGGTAACTATTCGGACCGAAAAGCGCAAAAGCGGCTAACTCCGCAAATGAAATTTCACGGAATATGAAACTAGTATGATCTCAGGGTTAACGCCGGGCTTCGTATACGGTTCTTTATTAAATGGGGATTCTCTATTCAAATAGAGAGAATGGCAAAATTTTGCAATCATCATTTACTTACCTGATATTTGGGAGATGTTAAAAACGTAACGAAACTGGTTATAAAAGATTGTTTTCTTTTCATAAAATGAATTACAGGATGCTTCTGTAAACAAGCTTAACAATATTATTCTGATAACACTTCAAATATATTTACTACCTAACGTGCTTAGCCTCGTAGGAGATCATAAACGTGATAATAATCAGTAATGACATCATCATCATCATCACCAGCCCTAAACGTCCACTGCTGGACGAGGTCTCCCCCATAAAACACGATGGGAGGGAATTGCCATAATCACCACGCTTGGCGGGCGGATTGGTGATCGCAGTATTGGTGTTGAGTACTCAGTTGAATCACTGGACACTGTGATCTCAACCACCATCTGCTGAAGACAGAGGCTACGGACAGTGGGCTATGTCGTGGCTGTCTTCAGGACGAGGAGACAGTGGAGCATGTTATATTGTACTGCACAGCCACAAATGAAGCCAGGAAAAAAACCGGACTCCAGGAGCTGATAGAGTCCTGTTTAACTTCATCCGTTACTCATTCGGGGACACTGGAAGAGTGCTACCATCAACCCAGGGTCCTTCTCCGTTATTTTAAGGAGTTGGGCTGGCTGGGGTAGGGTTAGCAGGGGGACAATACACCCCAATGCGGGAAGTCAGTGCAGATCTTATCTCCCCCATTTTCAATTAGAATTAGAATTAGACTCAGGTGGATGCTGCTGCCTATCCCCTGGTGTAATCCTATAGTCGGCTTTTACGACATCCACGGGAGGAGACGGAGGGGTTTATTCTTAGGCCGGACACACTACGGCTGTAATGCGAATCAGTATTGTAAATAGTTTTAATTTTTAAAAGCTTCCATTGTAAGAAAGATAGAAGAGAAAGATATTCCTAAATACCATGAAACCTTTTTTTTTCATAAAAAAACTTCGCTGTATACGTCGCGGTGCGTAGAGTAGATCTCTATACGCCATTTTCTTACTGATAAAGTAAATATAACCTTTAATTCCATTGAAAACTAGGTAGGTAAATTAATATCCAACAATTCACGGTTATCAATGAGATTAATCCAAACGACCTCCAATAGGTAAACTGTGATAACAGATTGGCAATGCACGCACACCCGCAGAATACCGCTCCCCTACCTACACATACATTCATGCCAGTCTTCTTTGAGCCGCCACGGAGGTCGCACGTTCAATCGGTCACGACTGAGAGACTAACGATTCCAAATATGCCAACAGAATAGTTACATTACGCACGGAATAGTGATGAGTGGAGGCAATAGTGATTAGTGATACAATTCAAATAAAGAACAATAGTGACGGAATTACAATTGGATTTGTAGTTGTTACGGCCTTGTGATGTTACTACGGTAATGGTCTATATGGATTAAAAATAAACAGTAAAATAAAACACAATGACGATGTTGGCTGTAAAAAACTTTTTCATGCCGGAAAAGAGGGTGGACACTCCGAGGTTCTCAAGGATGCCGGAGGCTCTGATGAGGTCGATCAGGAGACGATCCTTGAGGGTGAAGAGGACCAAATCCTTGGTACTCGTCAATGAGAAAAGGAAATCCGGTGAGTGGTAGTGTACAATTTTGTCTTTTTTTTACTTTTTTATTCTCCTTTTTTCCTTTTTTTTAACTCTAAACAGTCTTTTTTACGTTGCATTAGGTAAGAAAACTTTGCGCACGCAAAGTGCGACTTTGTTACGTTGTTGCCTGTTGTAAGGTTTTAGGTTTTAGTTGAACCATACTTTTTATGATTGTGTTTTTATCAAAGATCTCTATATTTTTTGCGCCCAAAGTCTCTACTGTTTTTATTGTCTTGGTTGAAACAGTACTCAACTCACATCATTGAGATAAGGAAAAAAACGAGATTTTTTACTTATGTCTTTTTACCACACACAATTCATAATAAAATTGGTACTATGTGATCTTAACTTTTAGGTATCTTCTAATTACAATGGCTTATGTATATAAATAGAACCACACATACATACCTTAGATAAAAGAACTGGTTTCATTATTTAATTAGTACTCCGAGCTGTCGTTGTAAATAGCAGAGCTAATTACACGAATGACTTATTATGAAGGATTTTATTCCCTGAAGCTGCTAATTAGAGATCTGACTGGATAAAAGAGAGTCTTCACGAAAATATACACGTATTATGATGAAAGAGTAATTCCTCTTTGGAATTACCTAAAAGCAAGAAAGTACAATTTGGAAAAACATCAAGTAATTTCTTTCTCAAATTACTACTGGTACCTACCATAAATACAATCATCATTATCAGCCTGTAGAAGTCAACTGCTGGACATAGGCCTCCCCCCTACAATGCCACGACGAATAATCTTGAGCCGCCTCCATCCACCGACTTCCTGCGACGTTTATAATGTCTTTAGTCCATCGGAACGAACGCGAAAGTTTGTGAGTATGGATGGATGTTTGTTACTCTTTCACGTAAAAACTACTGAATGGATTTGAGTGAAATTTGGAATGGAGATACTTTACGCCCTGGATTAACACATAGGCTACTTTTCATCATCATCATCATCAATTTTCATCATTATTCACGCGGATGAAACCGCGGGGCGCAACTAGTAATCAATAAAGTTATATCTTAGTGACTTAAACTACGTGTGTAGAGGTATATTAAAAATTAAAATATTATAATGTATCTAACAGTTAGCTATTTGTTTTATAAATAATCCCAAACGTCTTAAGATTTTCATTTTACCAAGCAGACAAACAACACAAAACTAACATATTTTTTAATTTTTGTCTATAATTTTATTGTAAATGACGGAACTGTAAATTGGCCCAGCTGATGTTACAAATGCAATACCTCTCAGGTCACGTCCAAGGACGCGCCCTTTATGGTACTGCTCCCATCATCCTGAGACATAGATGAAAAGTCTCATGTTAATGAGAATCGATACCATAAAATATAGAATATAGCGTGAAGTCGTGATAGTCTCGGTCTTAGATTAGGACTCCTCTAACTCCTCCTGTAGATGTAGTAGAAGGTGACCAAGGGATTACGGCAGAGCATTGGCAACTGCATCCATCGGAGTGCTTAACACTAAACTGCGATCACCAATCCGCCTGCCAAGCGTGGTTATTATGGCAAATCCCCTCATTGCACGATATGGTCGTTAAGCATGCTGTGGGGGAGGCCTCATCCAGGTGTGGATGTCTACCGGCTGATGATGATAATGATGTTTTTTTTTGTTTTTTTATAATGTACCTAGTTATAATACTTATTAGTGGCAATTGGCAGGTCATATAGCTCGCAGAACTGACAACCGTTGAGGAATAAAGGTTCTCGATTGGCGACCACAACCCGGATGACGCGGTAGAGGAAGGATGGATCCGATGGACTAAGGGCTCGTACACAAAACTGCGATGCGAAGTAAGAATGATGATGAGAACTGAGATGAGTGCGAGTGGAAGTGGTAGAGGGAGCTCGCAGATTTTTGCGATGCGACGTCGCATCGCAGTTTTGTGTACGAGCCCTAAAAACATTATAAACGTCGCAGGAAGTCGGTGGATGGAGGCGGCTCAAGACCGTTCGTCGTGGCATTCTAAGGGGGAGGCCTATGTCCAGCAGTGGTCTTCTACAGGCTGATGATGATGATGATGATGTGGCAATATTCCTGCCATTACAAAGAGAGGAAATGTTTTTCAAGAGTATTGAATTTGTCGATGCGAATTTTTATTGCAAACGTACCATAAAATTACCATAAAGTAGGTAATCATGTTTACGTGTGCGTTGTATGGAGAGGTCACATGTGGCTTACTGTTTTTATGTTTATTTTTATGGGCTTGCAGTACATATGTTCTAAAAAACTGACACAGTTCTTACTTGCTGTGTATTTTTAAAAGCTTTTATTAACCGACTTCACAAAAAGGAGGAGGTTCTCAATTCGGTTGTTATTATTATTATTATTTTTTAATGTTTTTTACCTCATATCTCCGGCGTTTATGAACCTTTTTTTATTTAAATAGATATACTTCCAGATTGGTCCCATTTTCAGAATCTAGTTCTGATGATGGAATCCATGAGGAATTGAGGGAACTCCTCAAATATTGTAGGCATACATATGGCGATTTTGATATTTTCATCAACAAACCAAGCATTTGCATTCAGAAACTATCATAATCCTTTCACCACTATGGTTCTTTCATATTTTTTTATTCATTCAAATATTTAGTCGAATACAGTGGCGGAAGTCGGTTTTTTAAATGAAAAGTTATATTTAACTTGCAATGTATGTACACTCGAGAGCAATGAATCCGGGTCACTTAAAGAATCCTAAAAATCTCGGAAACTAAAAATGCTAGGTTAATGCAATAAATTGTATTTAATAGACAATGTAATACTCCTTAAATGAAGGTATTAAAACTTCTTAGTTATTGTAAAGTTATATCATAAAAAAATCAAATTTGAAAAAGGGCCACTTTCGAAGATGGAACTACGAAATTACAGCATTTGGTTTTGTGTTTGTAATCTGTCATTTATCATTGTCTGATTTCTGTTTTTTTGTTGTTTTTTTTCTGCGTAAACGCAGTAATGGAAGCACGAGGAGGCAATACGAAGTATTAAAATTCAAGAAAATCGTAATAAAGTTCAAAAATTTCATGTTTCCTATTTTTGTTTTAAGGAGAGATCAGCAGTTTTTTTCTTTATGTAATTTTGTGTTAATAAAATGTATGGTGACTCATATTTTTTTTACCTTCATTTAAGGAGTATTACATTGTCTATTAAATACAATTTATTGCATTAACCTAGCATTTTTAGTTTCCGAGATTTTAACATTCTTTAAGTGACCCGGATTCATTGCTCTCGAGTGTATGTTTGTCCGGGTGGAATCTTGCAAATGAATTTTAAATCAGTTATCTTTAACCGATTGAGCTGAAATTTTTTCATACCTGTCAAGTTCAGTTGACAATACAATATTATGGTGACGGTGAGCTGATGTGATGATGGAGACGGAAGGTGGACAATGGAACTCCTCGATGATTAATAGTAGCTTGGCAGTATTTAGGCTCATGTTGATCAGCTCACGGTTCCGATTACTAATTTAATAAAAGCTTGTTATGAAAAATACATTTTTCAAAAAACTTATATGAAACAATTCTCATAAAAATCAAGAGAATAACCTGTAAATTGTTAAGTTGTTGTTTAAGTCCACTGCTGGGCATAGGCCTCTCCTCTAGAATCCCATGACGAACGGTCTTGAGCCGCCTTCATACACCGACTTACTGCGACTTTTTTAATGTCTTTAAGTTTTACTTCGTCATCCGGTTTGTGGTTGCCGCTCGAGAAACTTTATTCCCCAACGGTTGTCAATCCTGCGAGCGTTATGACCTGCTCATTGCCACTTCAACCTTCTGGAGAGCTATGTCGACTATGATAGACTGAGAGCAATGTTTAAGCAATTAGCAAATTAAAAATACTAAGATCTATTTCTGGTTTCTAAATTAGTAGAGCGCCTTGTAAAAGGTTTCGTCCGGGGAAGTACTTTCGACTTTCGAGATTTAGCGTCGGGTTAACTGTCTTTCTCTCTTTTATTTCTCAAATGACAGACAGAGAAAGAAAACAAAAATCATCATCATCATTGCAGCCGCTTTAAGTTCACTGTTGGATATAGGGTTTCTCCAAAGAATGTCAACATGTATTGGTTTGAGCTGCCTCTAGACTTTCCGCTACCTAGAGCGAATCTAAACAATATTGAGGCTAAAAACACGTTTATAAATAACACAGTACACAGTCGTTTTAAGGAGAACCGTAGAAAAACCAAGATAACCGACATAGCTCTCAGCAGGGCGATTCTAAAACGTCGGAAACGTTTCCGATCGGATAATACTATATTATAAATTATAATTATATATATTATATTTCATTTCGATTTGGTAAGCACTTAACTATTATTTATGATAATTGTGAAGCAGGCATCCGTGTTTTCACTTGTACGGTTTCAGCGGAAGATCAGCGTTGTGTTGCCACAACACAACAAATGCTGAGCTGGATGCCAATTTGTGACAGTGTTGCATGACTGGTACTGAGAGGCACATTTTTATAATATAACACAAGTCATTCTTGTCTTCTGTTTAGTTTTAATTTACTTTGTTAATCTTTGTTGTTTGTGTGTGTCTTTTCTACACTCGAGAGCAATGAATCCGGGTCACTTAAAGAATCCTAAAAATCTCGGAAACTAAAAATGCTAGGTTAATGCAATAAATTGTATTTAATAGACAATGTAATACTCCTTAAATGAAGGTATTAAAACTTCTTAGTTATTGTAAAGTTATATCATAAAAAAATCAAATTTGAAAAAGGGCCACTTTCGAAGATGGAACTACGAAATTACAGCATTTGGTTTTGCTTTTGTTTGTAATCTGTCATTTATGTGGGTACATAAACCATGTTGATAGTGCTCTATATTCATTATTCAAGCTGAAATTATGTCGCTTACGCCTGAAGAATGCACCAGAATACTTACAATGCTGGAAACCGGCCGGAGTCAGCGCGATACAGCCAGGACTGTCGGTGTGTCGCTGTCAACAGTACAAAGAGTTCTCCGACGTTACGAAGAAACTGGTTCTAACCTACGCAGACCAGGAACGGGCAGAACCAGGTGTACCACAGCACGAGAAGACCGATACTTGGTGAACACCATGCTTCGAAATCGCTTTCTCACAGGAACTGAACTCACAAATCAGTTTCGACGCCTCGGAGGAAGTAACCCAAGTGCATGGACAGTAAGACGTCGGCTTGCTGAATCTAACTTAAAACCCCTTAGACCTGCAAACGGCCCTAAACTGGAGCGTGGGCATCGTATTTCAAGACTAAGATATGCCCAGAGCCACGTAAATTGGAGTATTGAAGATTGGTCAAAAGTTATGTTCTCCGACGAATCAAAATTTATGCTCTACAAGCACGATGGAAGACACAGAGTGTATCGAAGACCAGGGGAAAGATTCAAGCAAGCATGCATCGAAGAAAAAGTAGCCTACGGTGGTGGGTCTGTACTTGTGTGGGCCGGAATTTCTTCTGAAAGTCGCACAGAGCTGGTGATCATAGAAAACGGCTCTTTAACTAGCGTAAGATATGTGGAAGAAATCCTCAATGATCACGTTGGTCCATTTATGGTCAATTTAGGTGAGGATGCTATATTTATGCATGACAATGCCCGACCTCATACAGGTAGGATTGTGAATGACTACCTTCAAGAGATGAACATTACTCGTATGGAGTGGCCAGCGCGCAGCCCGGATATCAACCCGATCGAGCATGCTTGGGACGAGCTAGGCAGATGCGTAAAACAACGAAACCCTCCCCCAATCACGCTTCGTGAGCTCAAAATTGCTCTCACAGAGGAATGGGAGAATATTCCCCAAAATCGTATAAGGAACTTGGTGTACAGCATGCCAAACCGCGTAAACGCAGTAATGGAAGCACAAGGAGGCAATACGAAGTATTAAAATTCAAGAAAATCGTAATAAAGTTCAAAAATTTCATGTTTCCTATTTTTGTTTTAAGGAGAGATCAGCAGTTTTTTTCTTTATGTAATTTTGTGTTAATAAAATGTATGGTGACTCATATTTTTTTTACCTTCATTTAAGGAGTATTACATTGTCTATTAAATACAATTTATTGCATTAATCTATCATTTTTAGTTTCCGAGATTTTTAACATTCTTTAAGTGACCCGGATTCATTGCTCTCGAGTGTATTTTCCCGTGTCTTTTTTATGATCTGCATCATTAACACAAATAAATGCATTTTCTTTCTTTCTTTCTTTCTAACTAAAACAATTTTCTCTAGTAAAACACAGTAAAAACAATAAATATTGTATACTACTGTGTTTTACTAGAGAAAATTGTTAGAAAATTGTTTAAGTTACTTACCACATCGAAATGAAAAACTAACGAATCCGATCGGAAACGTTTCCGACGTTTTAGAATCGCCTGCAGAATTAGCAAGTTGGTAGGAATGGGCAATGTAGCTCGTGAACTGATAGCCGTTGGGGAATTTAGGTTCTCAAGTGGTGACCACGAATCGGACGACGCAGGAACGACCTCTCGATGGATCGAATACATTTTTGAAAAGTCGCAGGAAGTCAGTGGTCGGAGGCGGCTCAAGGCTGTTCTTGGTTGTCTATGATAGAGGCCTATGCCCAGTAGTGGACCTCTACGGGCTGATGATTATGATGTAATTTTAATGTTAGATCAATTAATTTACTTACTAATTATAACTTTCAATCATCAAATGGATCCATTTATCAGTCATCCTATCAATGTTACCTTAATCGAACTAAAGATTTTATCTATAAGATAGTTAAATTAATTCATCACAAACCCTCAGAGTAATAAATAAGCGCACACAAGTAGGTACGGTATGAACCGTAAGCATGGACTAATACTGATAAGTTCATGATTGAGTTGAGACAATGACAAAAATCCCACCGTGTTACCATAAAACTTGGATTATCGTTGGAATAGTTAGTGTTTTAAAAAATATAAATATTATTCGCTCTTTTAAAAAATACAGTACTGATTTGTCTTATTTCGATAGTAGTTGTAATAATTTATTGTTTTGTTTTTTGCATTGACAAACAGTTAAAAATTCGATCGAAAGGGGCTAAACATGGTGTATATATTTCATGGATATTCTGCGTTTATTAGTAACACGTTAATAATATAAAACAGGAAGGAAATAGCGCGGATCCTATACCGACCCTGATGAAGACCCTCGATTAGGGTCGAATCCTGTTGGTGCTTTCATCAACATTTTCCCGTTTTACAAAATGAAGGAAGGAAATAGCTGTCAGAAATCATTTTACGCTTGTAAAATGCAGCTTGCAAATGCGCTTGTTGTAGCATTATCATTATCCTAGGACGTCCAAGTATAAGTAAGTAAGTAATACCTATATTTATAAAGTAAATCATGTAGCAGGAAGTCTGTAAATAGAGGCGGCTCCAGACCACAGTCGTCATGGTGTGGCATGTAGAAGCCCTATGTCCAGCCTATGTTATTATTATTATTATTTTTTCATACACGCGCAGCTCTCTGAGCTGTTGCTTGTATATCTTAGTCCTTGTCAGCCTTAGATTTGTGCCTCATTTGCTACTATTTATGACCTCAATTTGCTTTTCACGACCTCCAAGTGTGGCGAGCGAGTAGCTGGCTGAGACGCAATGAGGTGCGGTTTCGATTCCCGCTGCGGGACAAATGTTTGCATGATCTACAAATATTAAACCTCTGTGACGACCTCTGTGGCGCGGCGGGCGAAGGTTCGCCTGTGACGCAGTAGGTTGCGGGTTCGATTCTCACTCGCAACAAATATTTGTACGATCTGCAGATATTTGTTCAGGGTGTTCTGGGTATTTTCTATGTATAATAAAAAAAACTGTCTATGTAATGTATTGTATTAAGTCTCTGACGACAAATGACGCTAAATCCTGAATTAGGATTGGAGTAGAGCGTCTAGAGAAGCCACACTGGACTGGGTATGTGACTGTGTGAATGGGTAAAAGAAAAATTTAAAAAAAAAAACAAATTCAATTCTTTATTGCATCATAATTATGTAGATAAGAGTAATGTCATGAGTAATATACTTATTCTACTTAAGTGGTAGGTGTCATAATTATGTACCCAGTATGGATGTCGCAATTTAAACTTAAAAATAGTAGGTACGTAAATAAAAATAAAAAATGTCAAACAAGTAAGTACAGTAAAAAAAACACAATTAAAATTAAAATTAAAAATTAAACAAATGACTTGTCATTAAAAAACTCGTCAAGGCTATATAAAACAAATAAAAAAAAAATAAAAAAATAGTGTACTTTCTACCTACCTACTAGCCAGTTTAAACTGACACTCGGTATAGGTAAGCCTCCTTCTACTGTCTTCTCGTCTCTCATATATCATAATTCTCCACGGCTTTAACGATCTGTCAATTCATGATGTTCTCTAAATAGAGAAAATATATTTTTTCCTCAGAACTCTACTAACCTTGAGCGGGAAGTAGGTTTTCTTACTACTCTGTCAGTCGTATCGTTTTGTGTCCAGCCTAACAATAGACCCTCTGCCTCCTCCAATGGATGTCCTAAAAGATGACATACCAGCAGGGGTTAGGCAGCAGTATCCACCTGAGTACTAATACTGCAATCACCAATCCACTTGCCAAGTGTTGTGGTTATGGCAAATCCCCCATTGCATTCTATGTGAAGCCTTAGGGGCAGTGTAAAGCGGTTTATGGTGACACTACTCTGAGGTCCTTGCTCGATCAACTTTTAGATCGATGGCCGCAGAGGTTACCTGCGGTCGGACATGTACTAATTATAATTATTTAAAATGGCTTTATAAATAATTGGATCGGGTGCAATGTCCAATAGAGGTGACAAAGTAATTGGGTAATTTCGTTCAATCAATTTGTTTGAGTTTTTTTTAAAATTTGCTGTTACGCTGTTAATTTTACTTAAATTATTGTTACCATACTATAGGTAATATACACTTTTAAAGATATTACTTATTGAAGATTATTTGAAGATTTTTGTATCCCATAACTTAAAAACTACGCAACATATCTTATTTAAATCTATTTTCAAAGAGTTTTTAAAAAAGATAAAAGATAAAGATAATTTATTTGTTTTGAATATGGTAATTTTACATAGATGGTCATAATTCACACGTCCAACATACTCAGTCATACATATGACATACAAATAATTTAGTTCCCATAAGTAGGTACTTGGTAGATACATTCATTACCATGTCATTATAATAGTACCTAATAATTCATAATTAACAATTTAAAGAATTTTTGGGATGCGCATTGAAATCAAAATTAAGAAATATATGTCAAAGAGATAAAAATAAAAACAATTCAATTTTACAACACAATACACACAGAACAATATAATTTTACATGTTTTAAAAGTGTTTTTGTTTTAGTTTAACTGTAGGTACTTACATTTAATAAAAAAAAAACCCCCCTCATACTTGAAAACATAGAGACACACGTTTTACGATTTTAGAAGCGCAACTATTAATTTAAATAAAAAAAAATATTAAAACATCTATAAGTATCTATAATTTTTAAAGACCTATCCAAAGATACCCAACACTAACGTGCATGAAATATTTTTGTTCTTAGAACCTACGAGTTCGTTTAATTGGTTCAAAAAGCCGCGTGAATCATTTTAAAATAATTTATAAAAACTTAACTAGCTGACTTAACTAAATAATTTTATAACTAAATTGTTAACTATTATAGCATACTTTGTGTGCCTTTTCAACCGAATCGACCTAACATTGACACTAATTAATAAATAATTATACACCGGATGCACCTGGCGTGGCGTGGCGTGGCGTGTGCCAATAGTAAATGCCACAATATACGTTAGAACTACCAATACTACTTGAACTTACATATCCTTAATGCATTAAGAGATCGAGGTTCTAACTAAAATAGTTTTGTTTTTTTATTTTATAATCGATATTAACATTGACATTGAGTATGTTAATACAAGTTATTCTAACCCTTCGCTTAAAAAAAACTTAAGGGAGACTTTTTCTGCCCAGACTGCTTTCAGGCTGATGATTATGATGATAATTATGATGAAGACTTTTTTCTGCTTTTTCGAAACGAGACGTCATTCATTTTTATTTTATTTCATTTTCTAGTGTTCTTTTGAGTTATATCGTGTAATTTTGGTGACATTTTAACCTGTGTAGCTTATTTAAAGAACACGTGCTAGTGAAATCAAATATAAAATAAATAAATGCTGGACATTTCACACAACATTATCTAGCCCCAAGCTAAGCAGAGCTTGTGTTATGGGTACTAGATAACTGATATACTTACATAGATAGATATTTTTGATTTTACATAGAAAAATACCCAGAACACCCTGAACAATTATCTGCAGATCGTACAAATACTTGTTCAGAGGCGGGAATCGAACCCGCAACCTCCTGCGTCGCAGGCGTACCTTCGCCCGCCCCGCCACAGAGGTCGTCCAAATATAAGTGTATTGTGTGTCTTTTCAAACGGGTGGAAATTGTCCACGAACATTCTAGTAAAACTGCCACTACATGACTTGACTGAGACTTTGACGACTTGACCTAACTTTATCAAAATAATTACTAGACATTGGCAAAGTTGAGGAAAGTTTTCCTCTAGAGTCCATTAAATAAAATAACTTTTCATTAAAAAAACCGACTTCCGCCATTGTATTCGACTAAATATGTGAATGAAAAAAAATTATGAAAGAACCATAGTGGTGAAAGGATTATGATACTTTTTAAATGCAAATGCTTGGTTTGTTGCTTCAGTAAACAAAACAAACAACCGATTTTAATATTTTCAAATATCAAAATCACCATATGTATGCCTACAATATTTGAGGAGTTCCTTCAATTCCTCATGGATTCCATCATCAGAACTGGATTCTGAAAAAAATGGGACCATCTGGAAGAATATCTATTCAAATAAAAAAAAAACGGTTGTCTGTAAAGTCGGTTTACTGACGATAGTTCAACGTGTCAACGTCGTTATTGTGCTTCTTTGTCGCTCGTTCCGCGCTCGCGCGCATGCGGCGTTAGCGCATGCGCTTCGCGCATGCGTGATATATATATATAACATATATAGATATATATATATATATCGCATGCGCATATATATATATATTTATAGCATATATAGCGCATGCGCTACGCGCATGCGTTTTGCGAGGTGACGCATGACGAGGTAACGACGTATGACGAGGTAACGACGCATTAGTCATGTTTTTTCGAGCGTGCAGCCGGCTCCATCGATTTATAAGACGTTAACACGTCAAAATAATTTTCCAAATCGGTTCATAAACGCCGGAGAAATGAGAAAACAAACATAAAAAAAAAAAACAACCGAACTGAGAACCTCTTCCTTTTTTGGGAAGTCGGTTAAAAAAGAAGAAGAATGATGATGAACTTACGTTGAATATTATACTCGGGTTTTATAATATTAAATTTATTGGGTGTCATAATTTCAGATCCATTATTGTTCAGGAGTTACTTCTCAGAATGACAATTGACTACGGAATACCTATTCTGTGATTTTAATTACAGACCAAGTTTCCCAGTCCATTACTCACATACCTACTCATAACGCTGTTACCTCTAGAAATGTGATAAATCCAATATGATGTACTAAAGTGCATCACACACGTAGCAGATGCGGTAATATTTTACATGCGTATAAAAACTTATCGCATCTGAAGGTATCACGTAGCAGATACGATAATATACGAAAATGATACATTCACACGGAAACCTTCAAACTGTATTGTATTTCAATTTTGTATACACAGATATTATCATCTGTCCATCTTTTGATATATGTCGGTGCCTACAGATGCTTGACGGTAAAATATAAGTGATCTGCTACGTGTGTGTTGCTCCTCGAGTTTAGTATAGAGAGCGATATGGACATAGATACGCGCTCAGATACAGATACCTTACCGCATCTGCTACGTGTGTGATGCACTTTAGACTGACGGACTGAGCCGTTCGTATCCAATTACTTAATGCATCCGTATCATTCAATATCTCGTAATTTCTCGCAGTGAGATTAATTTCATTGAATATAAATAGCACAGTTATGAAATCGTAAAATCAGATACATGCATCCGACAAGCTTTAGGTTTCTGCCTAGATCTCGACCAAGATTATAGCGCTTTTAGAATTCAATGAAGGGAGAGTACTTCGGACATGGACCGAGGACATCATAAAGGTCACAGGAAGTCATTGGATGAAGGCGACTCAAGATTTTTCGTCGTGGTATACTATAGGGAAGCTTTAGAGGCTGCAGCAGTAGAAGTGACGATGAAGTGTTTTTAGTATTATTATAAAAATAAAAGAATTTGAATTAGGAATGTCTGTAAAATGCTCGTAAAATTCCTTCCATATTGTTTTTCATATGTAATACCAATACCAATCTCATTAACGGACTCTTCCCGCCTTTTTCGAAATGAAACATCTACTTTTCTTTTTTTTTCTGGCCCTTTGTCGCTAGACTATTGCCTTATTTAATTTATTTTTTTAGTTTTTTTAGTAGTAAATTTTGGTGACAGCAAATAAATAAAATTACTTGTACAGGCAAATGCACAAATCATGCGACGCGACGCCAAATAAAAAAAAAACATTTTTACGCTACACGTAAATGTTATATGCTCTTATGTTATCTGGCACTTACTTAGCGGATCTTGGCATCTTCAACACATTTAATGAAAATAAGCTTTTCTGCGCATCCTCAAAGGAAACTAAGCCTGTTATTTCAAAGGCAAAAATGTAAGTCTAACGACCTCCGAGAACATCTCTGCGAATGCATGCTAAAAATGGCGTCTTTGCGTTCTTATTTTGAAAAGTTTTCGTGGGAATGTTTATTTTTACAAGTTTTTTGATCTTGCTTTGTTTGTTTGTGAGTTTCAAATTTTGCCAGCCGGTTTGAATTGGTAAATTTGAATAATAACTTTTCATTAAAAAAACCGACTTCTGCCACTAAATTCGGCAAATCTTCATGTTATTATTTGTGAAAGGCATACAAACCTTTCAATAACTTGTTGCTGAAAATACCAAAATTGCTATATGTATGCCTATAACATTTGAGGAGTTCCCTCAATTCCACATGGATTCCATCAACAGAACTGGGTTTTGAAAAAAATGGGAGCAATCTGGAAGTACATCTATTAAAATTTTAGACGACGGAGATATGAGGTAAAAAACATAAAATAAAAAATGAAAAAAATACAACCGAATTGAGAACCTCCTCATTTTTGTGAAGTCGGTTAATAAAAATAACACGGAAAATACATACAAAACTTGTGGTTATTTATAAAACCCTGAAAGAATTGAAGTATTGAAGAATATTTGTTATTTTGCTATTATTTAGGTACAAAGGTTATTTTAATGTCATTGTGCAATTTCATGTAACTCATTCTCGCAAAACGGCTTGAGTGTCAGAAATGAGAACATCACAAAATAATTATGATAAACATCTATTTGAATCATCAGCTATTTTTTTTTTTATCTTTTGTCTAGCAATGGTCTGGCGCTACGCCCAATGTTATAGTATTTGGATGAGCTCCAACTCTACTGATAAAGGTAATAGGAGTCATAATGACGTGGCATATCATGGTGCCAAGATGTCATCACTTGTCATAATAAATATGACAAACAAGCATTTGCCCGCAACTTCGCTCGTAGAGGAACTGGGATTAACCTGCGTGTTCTACATCGAAATCGGTTTAGCCGTTATGGTGTGGTTGAGTCAGACAAACATACAACTATTATGGATTTATAATATTTGTAAGATTGAAGTCTTAGAACAAACCATAGGGCAAACATAGCTACTAAAGAGTTTTTACGAAAAAATAACATAAAGAAGACTTAACGTACTTACCTATTTACCACGCCAGTAGCAAAACAGTCTCAAGAATTATTCGATATTTTTATTAGGGATTTTTCATTCGAGATTTTTTATTCGAGATTTGTCATTTGAGATTTTGTTTTCGAAATTTTTCATTTGCGATTTGTCATTCGAAAGAGAATTTTTCATTCAAGATTTTTAATTCGAGATTTATCGTTAATAATTTTTCGTTGGAGATAATTTCCCTGTGACTTAATACTCCTTACCCAATTTTATCTTGACTGGACCTCTCCCTGATTTAACTTCCGTCCGGCCACCGCGATACTAGGAAATAGACCCAAAGCGGAACATCAAGAATTCGGGCCATATATGGCCCGACCACCGTAAAACTAAACCAAATTATCATCATCTTTTTAATTTTAAACGAAACTAGAGCCATACAGAACTGAATAACGTACTACAAGTCAGATTATCATACAATTTTGTACATCACAATACAGTAAATGAGACAGTCAATCCCAAAAACATTTTATCTACCGTCAAGTTATATTCATCCTAACGGGGCCCTAGTGAATCTTGATGCGGGGAAAATACTTTCACGTACCTATAACTCTTCGAATTTCTGCATTTCCGCAAGCATGAGCTACTTCGAGTTTTGAAGATTAATCTCGCTCGCTCTTTTAAGTTACTTAAGTAGAATAAGTATTTACTACCTAGTATTTTTATGTAGTCCCTGATTTGATTACAAAAACATGTTTGCAATGACAATATTCAAGGTTACATACAAGGGTGTGTGCCCAATCGGACGGAACGCAGTTGGAATGCATCCAATTGTTCAATTTGACCCTGTTATTTACTGTCGGGTCAGTGGGTAAGTGGAGTGTCCCATGCATCTATGTGAAGGCATTTGATTGCAGTCTATATTCTGTAACTGAGTTAAGAATTTATTTGCGTTCTCAGTGAGAACTTAACATTCTGAATATGCCTTACGCAGTTCTTGAATATCTTGAAACCTGGGAAAATGCTCTTCATGGTGGAGAAGGTATGCACTCATCGACTTTCTTGTGATTCGTAACAAGATACAGAATGCATATTCCATACTCATACCTTTACCCCCTTATTCATAATCATTTTAAAACCCATTTTAGTTAAAATATGTTTTGTCTTGTTTTGATATATGACATTTTACATCAGAGAGAAGAAGACAAAAGCTATTTTAACTAAAATAGGTTTAAAAATGATTATAAATAAGGCCCTTACTATTTAACCATTTTACTTGCAATTTAAAGGTCACATTAAGCATTAAGGATGCAGGAAGTCGGTGGATGGAGGCGGCTAAAAACCGTTCGTCATGGCATTCTAGGGGAGATACCTATATCTAGTAGTGGACTTCTTCACACTGATGATGATGACTTTAAGGACAATCTTATTATTTCAAAATAATTATTTTATTAAGTATGGTTTATTTTGGTTTATATCGCTTTAAATCATGTACTACGTGAATTTTTGCGAGTCGCTAACTAGAACGCTGGGTTATTATGCACTCAGATATAACCAGTTTTATCTGAGTCAAAATCAGTTTTATTATATTTTTACACCACTTACGAAAGTTTTATCGAAAACGACGGTAACCCGCGTTATTCTCCCTAAGAGAACTGAATTTCGGGATAAACCCATCTGTGTACTAATTACGATAAACAGGCAAACATCAGCATCGTTAATTTCACTATACAGAAACAAAACATTAGAATTTATCACGTGAAAACTGATATCTTCACTCCTCCACCAACTCGGCCTATTATATCCCCTTTATTGTTTCAAACTATTTGGTGTAATACTCAGAACTAGTTTCCAGGTGTTTGTGGCCATTTACTACCGACTTAGCTTCAGTTCTTAAGTTATAAAGTAGGAAGAACAGGTCGTTACATAAAGCTTCACTATCGAAATTGCAAAAGTTCAGCTCGCCGCTGCCGAATTCATAATAAATTCATTTAACGTTGGCGTCGGCTGTCATAGAAGGATGTCTCTTTGAAGAGCGATAGCGAATTATTTCGAAGTCACATTTTGGAAGTCTTGATAATAAAAAATTAGATGGACAAAGAGATTGGAGTGAATCGTTACTAGCAGGGCTACTCTTGAAAACAGTTCTAATCTCAATCCGTTTCAATCCTAATAACTTGGCACTCTTAAACCAAATTGAGGTTGAAATTGAGATAGAGCACGCGTGTTGACTCGTGAAGAATAACAGACAGATAGTCGATTTCACTTAGTTCCATAAAATTCCACCAATCTCCATTCCAAATTGTGCAAATGACCAAGGAATCTAGTACTCTCTGGCGAGAAATGACACTATATCCTGAGTTAGGATTGGAGTAGAGCATTAAGAGTTGCCACACAGACCTCCAGGGTACGGTGCGGTGCTGGTTTTTGGTTCGTGGTGATGCCACGAACATCAATAAACAACGGGAGCGATTACACAATAAATAGGCAGTTAGGTTAGGTTGGTCCTCGGTGTGCCAATTATGATAAGATTTACTCGTCTTTTTTTAACTTTCAAGTTTTCCAAATGTGTCAACCTTATAAGGAAACAATTTTTTCGTAAAGCTTCCATTATGTTGGATGTTGTGGTCTCGGCCTAAGAATAAGACGTAGACTTCCCCAACTCCTCCTGTGGATGTCGTAAAAAGCGACTAAGGTGTTACGTCACGGGATGGGCAGCAGCATTCAGTAACTCAGCACCAAAACTGCGATCACCAATCCGCCTGCCCAAGTTTGGTGATTATGGCATATCCCCCTCTGTTCTATGAGGAGGCCTCGTCCAGCAGTGACGTCTACTAGCTGATGAAGAATATGAAGAAGCTTTTATGAGTAGAACATATCTTGAAGCCGCGAATTTTGTTAAACCTTAGCTTTTTTAGCATATACCTACACATATGCTAACTATCCAATGCTTTTAGGGCTTTTTTCCTTCTTGTTTCAATCCAAAAACTTTCTACCCATTAAGCGAGTTATATTTATTTATATCGACTCAACGCATGTAATCAATACTTACAATACAGGGATTTTCAATTATAATTTTTACTGATTAACCAAATTATTGACATTTTCATTTTACTTTTGTTTAAATCTCAATTCTTATTCTAATTTTTATTGTTTTTATATTAATCATATTACCCATGTGAAAATTTGCATTCCTAGTTATAAGGTAGAACATATTGGACTTTTTCTATTTTAAGACCTTGTATTTACAATGTTCTGGCAAAAAAACTTATCTTATCTTATCTTAATAACATTTATATATGCTTGTTTTAATATCTCTAAATCTAACCACGAGATCCTGAAAATACCAAATCAAGCAATTTGTGAATCCTCCGCCTTAGCTTTTCGCATAAGCTTTCTCAAACCTACAGATAACCTTATAGTCCGCCCCATAGCTCCCAACTCCCAAGCTGCGGCTTTTTCCCAATTTATAGGGGTCCGAAGGGCAAGGGCTGATGTTATTGAAAAGGTTCTGCCGTTTGCTATTTCTGAGGATCGCACTCAAGGGACTGTGGTTAAACCGAAATTGGATGAAGATGGAATAAATTCGTTCGTCACTGGTGCCAGTGACCAGGCTGAGGTATAGTCGTCTTAAGAGGAGGTTACCGATGCGGCACTTACGGCCTTTTTGTACGCGAACGAAATTTGCTTCTATTTTAGCTATTATTTCATTAAACTCTGAAATTTGGTACACTCGATCAGTACACTAATATCTAGACCCGTGGCGCGTCAGTTTTAAAAAAATAGTTTTTTTTATAATTTGGTAATCATAATAATTTTATCAGAAACTAACACACCGCGGGTCTAGATATCAGTGTACTGATCATGTGTACAAAGTTTCATGGAGTTTGAAGAAATAATAGCCAAATTAGAAGCAGACTTCGTTAAGGCGTAAGTGCCTTTTCCTAGCTACCGGTGACCCCCTCTTTAAATGGACCTTGTAACCAATGGTGAAAGGATTAAGAGCGCCGCACATAGGCTTCTTTCGTAGACATGGAAAATGGTATATTACCGTTACGTCCACACGTCGCGAATAAAAATTGATTGTTATGCAATTTAAAATTAAATAATTTAAAATTAAATTAAATTTTTATGTTAAAAATAATAATAATAATATTATTTTTATGTTTTTTGTTTTTTTGTTGTTGTTTTTTTTTTCTCGAAAATGCACTATGTGCACTATGTGTGCGTGCATAGACAGAGAACGTGTTAAAATATTATACCTACCTTCAATATAGGTAGATCTCAAAGTGCTAGAGCGATAATTGCGATGTTTGTGGAATTATTCATACAAATCAGATGACAGCATCGCCAGTTTTAAATCATTAATGCACACGGTACGGCTGCTCAATGAATCAGGGAGTCAATTATCAGATTGTAGACATACTATATCGAACTCTACAATTTCATACATGATAGGGTCAGGGTTCTTTCAAAACTGGGCTGCTAGTATGGATATCTGAATCGATAAAATTTTACATTATTTGACAAAACAGGACTATGTCGAGATCGGTTGCATCGAACCTTCTTTATCGACTTTCCGATAAATTCGACAAATTTTATCTAAAACTCTAGCATAGATCTTAATTTTGACATTTGTCATAGGTTACATTTAACAAAGAAAAAGTCTCGATATACTTTATCGAGCCTAGTTCCATGCTACGACCTATCGACACGATTCGATAGATAAAGTTAGTATATTGAACAATATAAAATAGATGAACAAATATATAGTAACAATTCCGCTCCTCTCCAACGAAAACTCTGAAAGTATTCGACACGTGTTTCGCCTCTCAACGAAGCATCCTCAGGAAACAGTAGGCTCACTGCGTGCTAGAACAACAAAGACACACTACTGCAAAAACTCCGCAGCCATGTTGCCTCGCCGAACGCCGAACAGAAAGTCAACCGACGATCCATGCTTGCCATGACAGATCTTGCATGAAAATGGTTCAGGTTTACTGCCCGCGATAACGTTTAAATGACGCGGAAAAAAGTCCTCTCCTCTCTAAAAGATCTCTGAGGATTTTTTCCTTCAATAGGGCGCCGATACGCATACGTTTGTGTTTAACGCGGCCTTACTATAGTACGGCTCAGACACACGTCTGCGTTTAAATTCTAAAAACCGTATTTACACGCGCCATCGTGGAAAAAAAGTCCGCAGTAAATAGGTAATTCTACTTTATCCAGTTGGCTGTTTCGCACGCGGAACCACGACGGAGCATCTCGCGTAATTCACCTTTAATCAGTTACCACCAGCAGAGTAAACTGGGAAATTACCACCCAATATGTCAGAGATGTAGTACTAAAACAACATTTGTCATTATTTTTGAAGCATAACATACTGTATGCTGTCATCATCAATGAGACAATCTGTGAATTGTGACTCATCTCTGTGACATTGACTTTTATGGTACGGTCGACAGCACGGATTGACCTTTTAAAGTTTAATGCATTGGAGTCTGCCCTAAGTGCATGCCCAAGCCCGAATTAGCAATGATTTCTCAGGTTTTAAAACATTAATGCATGAATAATTTCAGGTTTAATTGAGTGAACTGGACAAGGTGGATTAACCTGAAGTTGAGCAAGGATTTAACCATATTGACGACTTGAATAAACTAACCAAAATATGTTGTAAATCCCTAATGTTGTTAAGTGTGAAAGTTAAGATCTTAGGAAGTTTATTTGATGCTCAATCACGGCTTAACCGATTTTAATGAAACTTAGTGCAGTGAAAGATTATGACCTGGATTAAGACATAGGTACTTACATTATTTTTTTATTCCAGTACGACACGAGCGAAGCCACAGGCAGGTGCTAGTTCTATTAAAGAAACATGCATTTGGCTTTGAAGTAGCAGAGAAAACACAAAAAGTAGATAATAGTAAAGCACTAAAAATTACTTTTTAAGTTTTACTAGAGCAGAGATTTTTTTATATCTATCAAATATCTAGACGAAATACAAAATCTAAACTGTTACTTAATTTGCCCTTCTATGATAAAAACAACTCCCTACTGTCTCTCTGCCTCAATCTCTGTCCAAAGAAAGGGGATTGTGAAGTCCAATTCTCTGGTACAATTTAATTACAACTGAACAATCTGTAAAGAACGGAATGACGTAAATGCACTTTTCCCATTTCCTTTTAACCCACAACAAGCCAATAAAACGACTAAAAACGATTAAAGAGCGCTGTAGCGGAAAGCGGAAACCCAGACTGAAAACTTCGAGGCCGGAGCTGTTCCTGTACAGATACTAAGCGGACAAAATGAGATTAATGTGCTCTATGGAAATAGTCTGACGTATTTACTGAACATTTATCGAGTATCTGTTAACAACCCCCAATATAGTCATATTTACCGACGACTACTCGTTTTTCCTAGTTCAATTGTCAATCTAGGTATTAATAATGGATCTATCATTGTAAAAATAAAAATTTACGTCAGCTAACACTTCATATTTCAGTGGGATTCATCTAGAACAATAATCTAAGATTACTACCTATGGATTGAAACAGTAGGTAAAATATGTTGGCGAGCGGATCTAAACTTGTTCAATGTAGAGAATTCTACGCCTTATTTTCTTCGTGTGTACCGAGCAAGTGTCTCATTCGACTGCTTATTCAGAATACAGCCACTGATCTTGCCGCTGATCGTTTCTACAAAGGTCCGCTTGATATATCTAGAGCAAAACCTTTTTAAAAGAAAATGCCTGAAAATAGGTCGCGCTATGCAATCGGAAAAGCCATTTGCCCGCAGCCTGTGATGCCACTATGCCACGGGTGACCTATTTTGTACCTTTTATAGCAGCTTAAGACCACAATGCAAACTCGTTAGCCGTTGACGTGGAACGGGATACACCAACCAATTAGGTTTATAGTACTTGGGAGCCTGAAATAAAATGTGAATGCACAAAATAGGCAAAGAATAAGGCAGAAAATGAATTATACAAATTAATTCCTTTTTAAAACATACTTTTGAGCTATATTTTTTCTTTTTTTTTCAACTTGTGGAATGGGCTCCCTTCTGAGGTTTTTCCGTTTAACTACAATATGCTTCAAAAAAAATGTGAAAAGGGTCCTCCAAGGCAGGCAACGCATTGGCAATGCCTCGGGTGTTGCAGATGTCAATAGGCGACGGTAACCGCTTACCATCAGGTGGGCCGTATGCCAGTTTGTCGAGCCATAACATTAAAAAAAAAACTTTTTGCAACGGTCTTTAGATAACACATCTGCTTCATTTGTTTATTTAAAATTTTGTAATATACTAGTATTCATTATTCTTTTTTGTAACTAAAGACACTAAAGATCTAACTAAGTCATTTAAAAAAAACATTTTTTTTACATAGCGTAGTAGCATAAAATAAAATATTTTGTGTTAATAGCAAGCATACTTATCGTATCAATAAACATGACAATCGTACTCAATACGGCATTGGCAATGGCAATGGCTTCGAAATTCAAAATGAATCCAACATCTATGACGTCAAACAACATTCATGCCGGAAGCGGCTACACACTTCACTTAATTATATTCTGTGACTTAATGCACTGTATAATCTTTGAACTGCACACAGAACATGGAAACAATAACTTTTCATTTAAAAAACCGACTTCCGCCATTTTATTCGACAAAATATTTGGATGAAAAAAAATGATGAAAGAACCATAGTGGTGAAAGGATTATGATACTTTCTGAATGCAAATGCTTGGTTTGTTGCTGAAAATATCAAAATCGCCATATGTATGCCTACAATATTTGAGGAGTTCCCTCAATTCCTCATGGATTCCATCATCAGAACTGGATTCTGAAAAAAATGGGACCAATCTAGAAGTATATCTATTGAAATAAAAAAATATTTTTTAAATCGTTTCATAAACGACGGAGATATGAGGTAACAAACATAAAAAAAAATTAAAAAAGATACAACCGAATTGAGAACCTCCTCCTTTTTTGGGAAGTCGGTTAAAAAGAGGCTAGAGCAAAGTAAGTCTTTACAGGAATTACCTTGATGCTAAGGTCAATTCATATAGAAGAGCAAGAGAACCTCTTCCGTTGTGGTAGAGCTATCCTTCCAAATCATTCTTATTTGAAAAGTGTTATTATTATGTTGAAGATTCGAAGGTAGTTATTATGTAAATATATAATACGATCACATGCCAAGCGTGGTTATTATGGCAAATCCCCTCATTGCATTCTATGGGGGACTCCTCGTCCAACAGTGGATATCTAAAAGCTGCTAATCATGATGATGATGATATAAATATAATTAAAATTGACTGACATTTTTAAACTCAGGTAGAATCTGTTACCGAAAAACAAATGCAATTTTGGCTTGTCTCCGAAATGGGTCTGAGAACCTTGGTCTGCCTTTCTGTTGCCTCCCTAGGCACCATGGTCCATGTGAGACACAGTAACCACTAATTGTAACCATTTGAAAGCGATAAGTATCGAGTATCTACACGTCGAGCGACGTCAAAAAAACGTGTAGATAAGTACGCGTGTATATACGAAATGGAATACGTCAATCCTATTGTTCACATCTAAGAATACAAAAGTAAACGTGACATTACACCGTAATTGATAGGCTTCAATTCTACAACATGCTATTACCGAGTGATATTGGCGAGGGTTATTGACGTTCACATCACATCTTTTTTTGGGTATGGAATGGAAGCAATCCACAAAGAGTTGGAATTATGCAGTAGCATTTTATTATGCTCTAAATTATTGTTTTTATCACAAATATTATGCCAGTGGTAGGAATAATAGGGCGCTTATTGCATTTATAATGGGCTGGGCTTACAGCTAGGCCATACGCCAGTTCCGTAACAAATTTTTAAAAATAAGTTTTTTTTTATGTTACTAGGCAAGCAGACAAGCTTACGGCCCATCAGATTGAAAGCAGTTTGATTTAAACATGTCAGATTTTTAAGTAAGGCTCTTTAAACATTTTACATAATAAGAGTTAATTTGTTATGGTGGTAATATTGGTTACCTTGATGCCAAAAGAAACCAATAAAGAAACAAACGTATTCTTTTACTTCAATTTAAGTTTGAATAGAGACGCAATCGATCTGTCGATAAATTGTAGCTATCGATAAAAACATTACGACCCGCTTCATTGATAGCGCAAAAGCTGTGCGTTCAAACTTGGAACGCACGTGGTTCTTTGACGGCGCGCGACAGGAAGCGGAAGCGATTGTTTAGAGTGACTTGAATCGTAAATCGCAGATCGAATGCGTGCTCTCGATACCGATACATGTACCATCTATTTTCACTATACCTTTTATATAGTTTTTGGAAGAAACGTTATGACTTCCGCTGGTTGAATTAATTTTGGCAATGTGCGATGTGAATCAGTAGGTACCTACATGTTTCGTTGTAAATGAGTGAATCAGATTTAAAAATATATTTTTCAGTTCGCCGCATTTTTTTATTGATAAGTAATATTTTTAACAGTCTGAATCGGTGTCATATTTTAGTTTTTAATACTATCGTTTTGTCACGATGAGAGCTATTATATATTTACACCGTTATATCTTATTGGTGGAAACTTAGATGTCAAAAAAACAACTCAATTTTATACCTCCGCATTTTCTAATATTTTGGTACCTATTTCAGTTTTTCGTGGGAATTTAATGACTTTTTCAAATGGGTTTTCAATTTGATTTTCCTGTAAACTATGAGGGAGACAAAATATTCTATTTTTTTTATTAAATTAATTATTATTGTATATATTTTGGGGATAGTGAATGGTAAATTTTAGCATTTATTCTTTAATATCTTTGAAACTAAGCATTTTAAAATAATGATAATGAAAACAATTTGTATTTCTCATAACGAGTTCTTTCATTTGTTATTTTTTTTAATTTTCTGGTTTGCCCCCCAAATTGATATCCGAAATCAGAATTCGTTTATTTACGCTATACGTCCTTGATTGGGTCACCTAACTCTATATAATATATGTTCCAAACAACTTTTTAGATCTGGCATTCACAGAAAATAGGCTGTGACAGACAGACAGACACCTGATTGATCCTATAATGGTTCCGTTGGTAGTTTTTGAGGAACGTAACACTAAAAATGCAATAATACACCACCAGCTTAATAAGTCACCATGAGGATACTATTTAATAAACAGTTTTTGACACCATACCAAACAAAGTAGGTACAGACGATAATACCATTCTAAATCCAAGCTCTCTGTTCATAATAGTGCGGTGAATGAAACCATAATTTTCACACAAGTGCGAACAGCCATAACCGGCACTAGAGTGCGAAACTGCGGACCAAAGCCATGATTATGGGGCACAGATGCCGTTTATGTCGTGTGGGAAGCATTCGTGTTGGCAACGACACTTGTTTGTGATAACAGTTTATAAGGGTAGCAAAAGGACATATCTTTTGAAGTTTAACAGGATCCATTAAGATTCTATGCTCTAATACAGGATCAATTTATTTAATTGTTGCAGTGTGTTACGTAAGATCAATGATGGGCTGGGCATGACTGTGGTTACCATACAAGCTCTTATTTAATTTAGTTGTGTTGTGTCCGGCATAAGATAGCTCTCCATCTTCTTCTGTGGAGCCGACTAAGGGGTTACAACAGTGGATGGGCGGCAGCATCCACCTGAGTATACTGTGATCACTAATCCGCCTGCCAAGTATGGTGGTTATGGCTATTCCCCCCATAGTATTTTATGAGGGAGGACTCGTCGAGCAGTGGACATCAAAAGGCTGTTGATAATGATGATTTTATTTAACTAGCAAACAAGAAAAAAATTGGAACATAAAAAACTTTAGAAAAATTACGACTATACACCACGTACTTTACAAAAAAATAGAGAAATTAATAATTTGTTTATTATTTTGTTATTATTTTTTTAATTTATTTCTTTGCGGGAGAATAGTAAAGTACGTGGTGTATAGTCGTAATTTTTATAAAAAAAAATGATACCAAGCCACGATAACTTCAATTCTATTATAAAAAACTTTGTTACATAAGTTACCTGATTAATTGTTGTATGTTGTCCTAATGTAATTAAATCTACCCCACCGCCCTGGCATTGATTGACTTCCTAAATTGATCAAAATTGGACGAAAATGAAAGAAGGATAACAGTAAAAAACACATTTAAAAAACTATTCCTATTTTAAATGTTTACTTCCTATCATTTAAACTCCCCATAGACAACAGAAATGTCAGCTCTCACAAAATTAATTAAGAACACAATATCCGCATCAAAATTACCATCACAAATAATGAAATGTAACATATCATTAAAGCGTGCGAAACGCACCCCGATGTTTGTAACAAAAAATATATAAAGATTAGTGGGCGTCTCCCTTAACCAAGGATAAATGACTCAATAATGATCCGTCAAACCAAAATTCACATATCGGAAAACATGTGATTATAGATTTTTAAATGTACCGAAGAGGCGGAGAATGGAAGGAATAGGGATGCGAAACTGACATATTCTATCGACAAAATGTTGGCACATCTTTAACAAAAGCTAATCTGAAAATTAGTTAGCCCATGATCAGTGTTCGCTCCCATGGCATTGGTATAAAAATTAATGTGCTATTCCAAATTACGAACTATAATGCCATCAATGTTATCAAAATGAAGTTAGTAGTACTTTTCCTTTTAAAGCTCTATCTAATCTCTATGACCTAGGTATATACCTACCTACTACTTGTGACATGGCGTCATCAGATTGTCTAGCTAGGTGGCAGTAGTGTATATTATTTTATCAAACTCATCGATCAGCTAATACTTCCTATTGCTTCCACTATAAATTGATAACAGTCCAATATCGTCAGAAATACTCACTTCAATATCTTATCTTGACGTTTTAATAACCAATATATCGATTGTGGTGAGTATGTAACTACTTTCAGTCTCATTGTTTTTCAACGCTATCGGGCATTGTTCTCATTAAATAAAATGATAAAAGTTGCTCATCATTCATCAAATATGCCTACTAAATCCTGCCAAAAGCTATTTTATTACATTGATGATTTTTGAGTAAGTTTATAAGAGTACTGTCATTCGTTTTCTAGATAAATGGTCTCTTATAGAACATGCTGCCCGAAACGGTCGTGTTTGTCCCGGGAATGGCATAATTTATGATAAATGGATTGCTATCCTATTAATACTGCGAGGGTCAACGCGAATTTCTTAGTTAATTTAGGTACCTTTCATTCCTATCACGTTTCCTTGTGCAAGATAAGTAAGTACCTCATGAAAGTTTTACTAACTCTAACTATCTCTAGTTATTTTATATTATTGATGGTATGAAGGTATTCTGTGCGAACATGTAACATTTTCACCATCATCATCATCAGCCTTAACAAGTTTACTGATGGTCAAGGCCTCCCGCATAAAAAATGGGGATAACTGCCATAATCACCACGCTTGGCAGGCGGATTGGTGACCGCAGTATTCGTGTCGAGTACTCATGTGGATGCTGCTGCCCGTCCTCTGGTGTAATCCCTTAGTCGGCTTTTACAAGATCCGCGGGAGGAGATGGAGGGTACACCCCTCTTGCCCTTCCCTTAGGACCCTTTTTAGGTCGGCCATACCATGGCACTAATTACATGTTACATTTTAAGCCCTTCGAATATCGGTTTTTCGCCTCAGTCGGGTAAAAGTTTTTTAGTAATAACGCCTTTAATGGATGTTAATTATCAGTTGATTACTGGACAATAACGCTCGTTGCTGAGAAATATAGGTTTTAGAAAAGGTTATTTCAATACAAATCCGTGAATTTATTATAAATTCATTACATGAGAGCATTGGACTGCACTTATTCAATCAACAATTCAAACATGTGTTTTGCATTCGATCACGTTTCTATTGAACCAGTGCTCAAACATCCGAAGCTTACCTAACCTAGCGAACACATTACACAGCCAATCTATAGGCTATCGATATCGATGACCTAACTGTCACAGCCTTCCCACCACTACCCAAGATTAGGGTTGCACCTCACAAAGATTCCTTAATCTATTCGCGAGGGTCTAACAATGAAGCGCGGTGCCTGAGCAGATGTTCAGGTAAACTGGAGCAAGTTGGCAGATGCTGGAACAGACTGATGCTTTTTTTTGTCGGTGCTTTTAATTTGATTATTCGCAGTTTTTGAACTATAAAGCTCTAAATTGAAAGAGGACAACTTTTTTAAATTAAACTTAAAAGTGGGATCTTTCTTATTGATAAGGTATATATGGCGCATTCAATAGGAAATATGTATAGAAAATTCAAAAATAAACTATATGAATACTCTTACAATATCACAGTAAAACAAGTTGAACTAATATAACTAGCGGATTTTTTTCTTCAAAATATGTTACTTTCAGTTGAATATAATTGTAATAAAGAAAAATATTGGTAAAAATTGGTGGAAAGCTCACGAGTTATTTTCCGAGCATTCTTGAATATTTTTTTTAAAGATAATAATTTAACCCTATTTTTATTATTTCTTTTGAGATGTCAACCCTACTCGGCGCACGAGTTGGCAGTTTCATTTCACGGTCCGCGAAGCATTACGCAAAACATCGTTTTTTTACAACCCTATTCGGTCGCTATTCAAAAACTATAATTTGAATTTTTATTTTAGAAACGCTGGCTGATTCACACCGTTTTCTTACTGGCTGAATAGACAGAACAGTTGCTGCTTTCTGTTCTAAAAAAGTTTTTTTTTCGTTTGGAAAAGTTGACATTTTTTAATTGTAGCACGTATTTCAGTTTGACCTGAATAAAGTAGGTAAACGAACTTTATGCACTTTTTACAGATCAGGGGGCTTAGTACGAGTTTTGATAGTTTTGGAAACTATATGAAGTTTCGTTTCCTTCCATACATTTACTTGAAGCGCCCCTAGCGAAAACGATAAGAAAACTAAGGACGCTGTCACCGTCGCTGAAAACTATCAAAACTCGTATTAAGCCCAAATGATCAGAAACAAGTTTCCACTGATGGAAAATACAATATTCCGACGCAAACAAAAACATCTTATCGGAAAAACTATCCAAGGTAAGTCAATTTGTAAGGTTACAGCTAACTCATTAGTTAGAGTTAGGTACAGCGTGAACGAAGAACCTTCACTGGACATTAAACATGAAAAATTCATCAAGGCCTTGACTTTTACAGTCGGAAAACTCAGCTAATAACAGTAATTTTAAAATAATACCAACGTTAATGCGTGACAGCTATCTACCTGCGAAGTACAGTTAACTACATAAGAAGTACATAGATTTCAGTTTATGTGCGCTCCATTCCTAACAGTTCAACAGGAAATATAAGATATTCAAAAAGCATTCCAAGTAATGCTTAAATCCAACCAAATATTGATAACTTTTGGTATGAAATATTATTTGGAATTTACACATAAGTGCGTACATTGGTGCGGAAAGTGCCCCGCTGCCGTATTCTCTGTCTCGCGACAGATTTGCAACAGGCGTAAATAGTGCAATCATTGCTGCCAAACGGTAACTTTTGTATTAGAAAAGTGTAGCCCAGTAGCCTGTTGCAAATATGGGCTGCAAGTCTGGATCTCTGAATGGATAAAATTTGTCATTAAAATTCGACAAAACTGAACTATACCTCTAAATAGTCCCATTTTGTCGAATTTTAATGTCAAATATTGATTAAGAGATACATACTTGCAGCCCTGTCGCGAGATAGAGGATAGATCTGCCGGCCATGCTAGAGAGGTTATTATAGCAGTGGGTAAATGTGGGTAGATTAGAAAAGGGGTATAACACTTTCAAAAAATAACAATTAATTTAAAAAAACTCTACCCTGCTTTGTGTATTTTTTAATTTAAAATGTCTATCAACTTTTGCTGCCAACTGTACCTACCATAATTTATTCTATGACCTAGGTTTATAAACCTTGCTAGATGGACATTTTCAGGCAATTTCAGCTGGGTGTGGTTAGGTCGTGATTTTTTGTGAGGCTTTTAAAAGGTTTTGTCATATAAAACATTTAATTTTGTCTGCTGTATTATATAAAATCAGAGTTCTTCTCTTCTTCAACAACCTTTAGACGTCCACTGTTGGACGAAGCCTCCCCCATAGAATGCAATGGGGGGATTAGCCATAATCATTAAATGTGCATGTATGTATAAGGACTAGAAAGCGGGATATCTATATTCCAACCAGCAACGGGGCATTTTTCTGACTTGAACAAAACAAACATTTCTCGTAGCTTCGATTCTCTTAACATACATTCAATTCAATAGAATTAATAAGTACCTACTGTTCTACGTAGAACTTATTAATTCCATGTCCAATTCACAATCTAATCTCATTTCAGTAAGTCTTTAAAAAAGAGAAAACGCGTGTAAAATGCGTTGGGTGACTAAAAAGTTTAATTGATCTAGGGTTACTATGGTAGCCTAGGTACTTGTACGGACTCTCTCCTTCGGCTGCATACGAAACCGGAGGTTCGTAACCAGTTGAGGTAGAAGAAAAAAAAATCTTTTTACGACACTATTTACTAAGCAATAGGTTTTTTTCCTTACACGGTTCTCCACGAGAGTCCGACTTGCATTTGACCGGATTTTCTTCATCGTTATTCATAATAATAATGCCTCGGTTCCACTTATTATTACAGCCAACCCACTGTCTCGTCTCTAGAATTATGATAATCAACCTTCTTTTAACAAATTATGTAACTTCTGAGTTATTATGTGACATTAAATTACTACAGTTTCTTAGCAAGCAACTTGATCTAAGTAGAAAAACCGTAAACTGATCCAAGTTAAAGTGTAGAACAACGTTTTACATTAACTTCTTCAAGTTGAGATTACTTTGAAGCTCAAGTTGCTAAGCTAATTATGAAACTTGCTACTGTTGTACTAATTTACGTGGTGACTTTAATCCTAACTACTTTTCCAATAGACAAAAATAATATAACATTAGAGGAAAATAATACTATAAACAATACTTACGTAAAACTGAGTCGATACGCATAAAACAAATTTTTGATCAAAACTACTCATTTTTTTGGAGAACTCACGCTTGACCAAAAAAATAACTATGCCAAAATCATTTTCATACAAAATGAGCAAATGGTTCCAAAGACAGTTTTCCCGTATCTCTTATGGATTCGGATATCCCCATACCGTCCCATTTAAAAAAAACACCCTGTATAATATAAAATTATGCACACATAACTCGTAATTTTTTTGTAAGTTCCTTACTTGGTATTTAATGGTGTATACCTGATCAAGGTATATGTCATGAGGCTTTTAATTATTGACCTTTGACTTTTGTTTTAGGGCAACAAAACAAACCCTTACTCTAATAACTTTTCATTTAAAAAATATCTGGATGAAAAAAAAATATTGTAAAACCATAGTGGTGAAAGGGTTATGATACTTTCTGAATGCAAACGCTTGGTTTGTTGCTGAAAATATCAAAATCGCCATATGTACCTATGCCTACAATATTTGAGGAGTTCCCTCAATTCCTCATGGATTCCATCATCAGAACTGGATTCTGAAAAAAATGGGACCAATCTGGAAGTATATCTATTCAAATAAAAAAAGAATTTTCCAAATCGGTTCATAAACGCCGGATGAGGTAACAAACATACAAAAAAAAAATACAACCTAATTGAGAACCTCCTCCTATTTGTGAAGTCGGCTAAAAATAGATCTCACCTTATTTATGTAGTTAGCCAATCAAATAAACATTAAATCATTTACAATCAGCAGAGGAGTGCATCAGCTAAAAGCTCGATACATCACTTTCAACTGTCACTTGCAGTTTGACAGCACTGACATGTGGCGCCACAGATAACATTGCAGAGGCCCTTCTGAGAATTATTGAGAGAGCTAGCGAAAGTGGTGATAAAGTCAGTTATGAATTATTAATGTTTTCAATTAGGGCTTTTCAACTTCGATTATAAAAAAAAGTAGTTCAAATTGGTTCGATAGATGACTCAACTGTAGCTGACAAGATTGACAAATATATTATCTGTTGTGTACGCATACTAACTCGGACATACTAAGCTGTTATCTAACTAATCTATGACTATAGTCATGATATTCTGTTTGTGTCAGCTTTTTGAGAGTGCGCTAGTGATTTCGTGGTGTTTTTTTATACCACGAAACGAAAATATATCCACGTTGTTGATGTTGACATTTAACTTTATTTTGACACTTGACAGCTACGTAACATAGCAGCGCCATCTATTTTCAACGCTGAAAGCATGATTTGAAACGCTCGTGAAAGGCCTCATTAGTTTAGTATCTTTTCATTAGCTTTCTAAAAAGCTAAGCAGGAAAACGGGCGGAAATATATAAATAGGTATATATTTTATGGCCGGAGGGTAACAACGTCAGTGGTGCGGTGGGCGAGTAGCCGGCTAATAAGATGCGAGAGGTTGCGGGTTTGATTCCCGCTAAGGGACAAATGTTTCTATGATTACAAATATTTGTTTCGGGTCCGGCTCCCCGTTATTACAGTAGCAAACGACAATGGCAATTAAAAAATTCCACTTTATAATTGGACCTTTTAGTACCTACAGGCCTTCACCACAGATTATTAATCAATTACCACGTACTTATTCCACAGAATCATAAGCAGTTACTTCGTACTTTCGACCACATAATAATAAAAAGTTACTACGTAATACACAGCAGCAAGTTTATCAACAAATTGCACTCATTAATGCACAAGCAGCTACTTTTGGTAAAACGACTTCTGATGCACTTAGACTTTATGCACACTTAAGAAGGCGTAATATGTGATTTTGCCCAACAAAATCGGTTTATAACTCGGTATGTACGGGTTCTACGAGTATTTTGGAATATGAAAATTTTATATTTTTGCATTTATTTTGTAAAGTTGAAAACACGATATGTAAAAAAAACCTCGATAGTTTTATTTAATGAAAAATCCTTGTTTCCCACACGTTTTGAAAGAAATCTCAGGAACCCTACGGTTTTTTAAGATAAATTTTACTACAACAAGTAGGTAATAACTATTTATTCTTATGCTAAAATCAGTTTTTTGATAAACACTTTATTTTCGCCATAATAAACAAAAAACTTCATTTTTGTGCACGACACTCGCTAGCGCGAGCGAGATGGCGCGCGGGTTATCGCGTACGTTAAAGAGTGAGCTAATTTGTAGAATAGTGCCCTCTTAATTAGGTTTATTTTTGTGTATCTACCTAACAGGATTGTGTGGTGTTATTGTTTTGGAGTTAGGGTTTGCAACAAATTTCTCATGGAGTTTATTTTTTTGCGTGATATTCCAATGACCAAGGCATCTGACACATTATATTTTAGGAAAAAATATACGGTTAACAAAATACTTAAATCAAAGGAATTATTGATTATTTTTTTATACTACTTGGCAAGCATACGGCCTACCTGATGGAAAGTAGTTACCGTAGCCTATGGGACGCCTGCAACACCAGAGGCATCACACGCGCAGCTGACCCTGAGACGTAAAGATGACAAGTCTCATGTGCCTATAAATTACCGGCACCCGTACCCTTGAAACCGGAACATAGCAATGCGAGCATCACTGCTTGGCGGCAGAAATAGATACGGTGGTAGCAAGTCCCCAAACGAACTCTTTCACAAGAAGTTCTAATACCAACGAAACGTGGTGGCTTATGCACGTAATAATGTAAGCGTTTCTACATGCGATGTGGCTGTATACGTAGTGTGACATATACAAACAGATACAGAGCAACAACCCTAGGTATGCTGCTATAATAATTATAATATATAACAACCAGTATTGCTATTACACCGCTCATTGGCGCCGACGCGACGACGTCGCGATGTGATTACAGAGATATAACTACACATTTAAACTTGTTAGTTAAGTATAATATTTAACTGTTCTCGGAGAAGATTTTTTGCGTCATTTTATGTGAATCAAAAATTCCGATCCTTGGACTTAAACCAGCATCTTTGCCAATAACAAACTTGGGGTGCTTTTTGTGTATTTTTACTTTAGTTTCCATTCTACATACATAAAATAACATAACACCCAACAGTCACGTTCATAGTACTGTTGCCACACTAGGTGTCCCTTTGTCGTGGGTATCAGGACCTACGAGTACCGTGGTACCACAACACCCAGACCTGGAACAAATATTTGCAGATCATGCAAATATTTGTCCCGCAGCGGGAATCGAAGCGGACAGTGTACTTCTACAGGTTGGTGATGATGATGATGAAGTATAAACCTTTAGAAACTGAAAGGGTGTGAACAAAGACGGACGAACGGACAAGGCGAATTCATAAGGTTACCGGTGTTGCCATTTGGCTACGGAATTATCTCGTAGCGGCGCGTAGCCATGCGTAGCATTTTCTTGAGCTCTTCCGATTATAACAGCCTAAAAATATTTTGATGCTTCAGTTTTTGTGTAAGTCCATATTAGGCAATCTACGATGACTCGCTTGGAAACAAACTAAAAATTTAATTATCTATACCTACTTAGCTTACTGTTAAAATGTAGGCTCTACGTCCAATATTGACAACATAACACCCAACGCGATCACATTACATAATTACATAGTCCGCGGAGGCCCAATTCTCTAAATTATTTTAAAACTACACTGACAGTTAACCGAATCGAGACTGAATTATGAATTGACAGAACAGTTGGTATTCTGCTCCATCATAAATAACAATTTAGTCTACTTTCAATTCACGGTGACTACCATTAGAGTAGGATAGTTATTACATAATTGGAAAGAGTAAAGAGAGACTTCATCTACTTAAGCTAAAATTATCGAAATAACTTTGAATCGTTCAAGTTTCAGTCACATTTCGATATAATCACATTAGTGTTGTATTTTAATGTTAGAGAATACCATTTCTGACATTTAAGGCATCGACACAAGATCGAATTATGATCCGAACTCTATTTTAACTATTTTTTAGTTAGAGAATTAGGCATCTGATCTCACACAAGAATTACCTGTGTCGTGGGTATCAGGAACTACTAGTACCATGGTACCACAACACCCAGACCCGTTGCAGACCATGCAAACATTTGTCCCGCAGCGGGAATCGAACCAGCACCACTTGCGTCTCAGTCTCGCCCGCTACGCCACTACAAAACATTAGCTGAGACCTACTTACATAATGACAATCATTTACGATCAGGTATGCTATTGACTGTGCCGTGACAAAGTCAGCTCACTCGAGCGTGAGCCAATTGTCTCAAGGATAAACTATGAATTATTATTATTATTATTATGTCATTTATTTTTCAATCAACAAGGATCACTGGGTTAGTAAAATACACCAAGCCTGCCTATTCTATGGTTAGTGAGAATATTTACAATAATTTAAATATGTCATCATCAACACCAGCCTGTGGAAGTCCACTGCTAGACATACTCAACCATTTGATCAAAATAAAAATCAACACAGGTACTTAATTAAATTAAAAATGTCAATACACGGCATGTCATTATTAAAATTACTTATAAATGTCATATTTGAAGTGATTGTCATTGGTGAGGGCATGCATCATAGTGCAGTGGTACATGTATACACAGTCAGACCTATTTGCAAATATGCTCAGAATACCGTTGGAGCTGGCCCGAACCCTGCGCACCAGAGATGTTCCCCGCTTGCGCATGATGCTGTAGAAACAGTCCACGCGCTCCTCAGCGAACATCCCCGACGCGCTACAGAACCGAGGCAGCCCCATCAGCATTCTGAACGCATTATTATACTGCACACGCAGGGCGCTGTACTGTTTTTGCGTATGATTTACCCACAGGCTGCATGTGTAAAAACTCGAACAGTAAGCCTTAAAAAGCGTTGTTTTCACTTCTTTGGAGCAGCGTGCAAACCGGCGGGCTATCATGTTCGCTCTTACAGACAGCGCCCTCCGTTCCCTTTCAATGTCAACATCATCCTTCAAGTCAGAGGTCAGGAAATGTCCCAGGTCAAATCTCAATCTTGAGTATGCTTCACCTTAGTAGAACTTAAAATATGTAGTTGGGATAAAATCTAGAGAGGGACAAAAACTGGAGCAACTGTCTTAAAAAATCTAGATTAATCTTTATTTACAGAAAGAATACAAAGTAAGATACAAAATTTATATACAAATAAAACAGATGAATATATCTAAAGACCGTTGCAAACGATCTAAAGATAGATCAACTGATCCAAATCACTACCAGACGGAAGAGTCCAATGATAATTTGAGCCAGATAAGACTATCATAATTTGGAAAAAAACAAGAAAAACAAAAGTGAAGAATCGCTTTGAATACTCTAAAAGGCTCGAAAACTGCTCCTACATAATTAGAACTAACCAACTAACGCAGTCTTGAATCTAAAGTACAGAATTGTACTGGATTTTGTTGTGTTGATGGATCTTGCTTGGCCAATCTGAAGTTAGCCCTTTAGCTATAAGCAATAGATTTTTTAGGAACTCTGCTTGGCCTAGCCCCGGCTAGAAAACCGGTCAAGATCTATAGATTTAACTTTAGGGTTCTGCTAATCTAAAAATAGCTATAATGTGGGAGTGGTTCCACATTATAGCTATAACAGTGCCCTTCTAGCGCTTTTACTTGGCACTTTACACTCGAAAATGGTCATTGTAATTAAAGAATAAGAAATAATTATACTTTGACGTAAGTGATGAACTAATGAGTCGTGCCAATTCCCATAATACAGTATTGAGCCAGTTTTTCTCAGAATTTCTAAAAAAAAAACATTTTCGCTATTATACATAAATTACCATTAATATTTATTTCATACCATCAAAACCTACATTCTTTATAACTATCTTGCTATACAAAAGACAATTGACAATGCTGCCCACTTGAAAGGAGGTTGGCTACAATAGGCCAAAGGTCAGATCAAAGAATTATTATACATTTTGTATGAAAGGCCATTCAAACAAAGGATATTCTGGGAGTATTATACTCGGAAGACAGAAGAGCAAAAAGTTTTTTTTTTAAATTTCAGTGTCAGTATGAAGAGATCATATAATTTGTAACTAGTTACTGGCCCGAAAAGCTTAACAGGCATGACAAAGCCTGTTAGCTTTTCGGGCTGCAATGAAAACATTATTACCAAATATAGTCATCATCATCATCAGCCGGTAGGGTTTCGTTTGCTTTTCACCCCCCCCCCCCCCACCCCTCCCTCCGACTAAAAAGACGGGTGTTATAATGGTGCGGGGCCATAGTGCGTTTGCTTGTCTGTATGTCTGTATATCTGTGGCCTTGTAGCTCTGGAACGGATGCTCTAATTTTAATATGGTTTTTATGTATGAATAACGGTGTTTCATAGCTATATTTGGTGGAAATTTGTGTAGCCATTTGCAGCATTACAGCTTGCAACACTCCAAGGATCCATCGGCCATTACTTTCTATTGCCAAAGAAAAAAAGCCCTTAAATTATCATCTTTGTTTTTTGAAAATGGTGCAACTGTTATACTTAAAGGTTTAATAATAATACAAGAGAGTAGGTGTAGCACGTGTCCAAAAAACACCTTTTGAGATGTTTGTTCTCCCACTATCGACAGATGTCCGTCTGTCCCATTCATGTCACAGTCGGCAAATAGAAGGCAATATCCGATTTATAGCTATGAATACAACTATTTGTACCTACAATAATGCCCACTTTAAACACAGATCTTTTCAATTCTAACCTCTATTTTCATATGCTGAAGGTTCATTTGAAGAAGTTTCGCAAGATTTCTTGTGCTCGGTCAAAGTTTTGTGATCTAGTTTTTTTTGACAATTGATTGTAAACGTGTTTGAAAGCTTTTGAAGGTGAAGATAACAAAAGAGTCGTGACGAAATTGACGAAAAATGTTGTTTATTTGTAATCTGTGGAATAAATGTAGTTATAACAGAGTTTGTTCGACTCTGTCGTGATATAATCATGTTCTTTTCGAAAAATGAAGCCTATTTCAAGGTAAAAAAGACAAATGTGAAAGAAAATACCTTTCTTCTTACACGCTGTTTACTTAGAAACGAGACACGGCAGCTAAAGTATAATTCGTGGCATATTGTGTAGGATTTCAAAGAAAGTGCTTTTGGCAAGCAAGTGTAGGGTTACTCAGGCCCTCGTTTCTAAGATATAATGGGAAGGGGTAGCTTAAAAAAAGGGTTTCCATTCCATTTTCTTATTAGGTAGGTACGTCAATATTTATAATAAGTAATTATAAATATTGAGGTTAGAATGTTTGGATCTCTGTGTCTAACTCTACACTGACGTGACGCCAATGAAGGTGCCTTAAAATTGGGAATAATTAATTACCAGCCTATGATAGCGTCCACTACTGGATGAACACTCCCCCATTGGATACAATGGGGGGGTTTGCCATAATCACCATACGCTTGGCAGGTGGATTGGGATAGTGAAGTTTGTAAGGAAAAGTGTCAAAAAATCAAAAATGGAATCATCCGTTTTATTAGTATAAATGTGTTTTAGTCATTATTCTAAGTTATAAATAAAAATATAGTACATATAGGTTACCCTGGCTTGACAAAAAAAATAACAACGCCTGTGCACAGGCGTACGTGTAAACTAAATACTCATAAATGAATCCTCTGATCATTGACGTGATATATTACTAGCGTACTATTTATATCTATGCCTCTAATCGATATTTTTTGTTAAAAGTCGCAGTATGGCTAGTGTTAGGTATACCTATTTGCATATACCATTGCTTCTATACAAACCTTAATGTATCCTGCATCACCTTCCAAAATCCATGAACACGCTCAAATCAAAGCGTTACATGTGCCGGCGAGCGGAAGGAAACCATATCGTCGCTTCCTGAGTGTGTCACATCCAACGCAACGCCCTTCCATTAACACCTACGGACCCACCTACCACAGAAGCATACATACATTATGTTAAGGCGTAATTTTACCCACAATCTATGTATGTACAGCAGATAAAGGCCAAATATTCATTTAAAACACTAAGGTTTGTTTTCACCAACAAATAACAGGCGGTTAAACAAACTGTTTAGTCTAACAAATGCTTTTAGACAGGTGTTTTCAAAGATTATCTGTCCCCTTGACCAATGGTTAGATTTAACAAGACATTTACTCACTAACAGAGTATGGTGAAATTGGCTCTAAACATCTCTATCAACTTCCATAAAATAAGTATAATGACAGCTACTTGCAAATAATAAAATCCAATAGGTACTTTATTGTTCCGGCCATATATATAATCAAGGTATTTTTATACTACGTACCTACTAAATCCATGCTTCGTAGTAGTACCGATGTTATGATTCAGCTTTACTAATGGACATTCACTAATCCAAGCACCAAATCCTCACTGCATTCCTTCACAAATATAATTTTAATTTAAAATTTTAAATGAGGGCTTTTCATCATCGATTAAAAAGAAAAAAATAGTTCAAATTGGTTTGATAGATGGCGCTGACTCAACTGTATCAATAAAGATTGTCTGTGGTGCACGCGTACAAAACTATTATTCTAAGTAGTCTGTGGCTATTAGTCATAATATTCTGTTTGTGATTGCTTCTTGAGTGTGCGCTAGTGATTTCGTGGTGTTTTTAGAAGTAGGCATAAATAAATACCACGAAACGAAAATTATTTCTACGTTGTCGATGTTGACATTTCACTTAATTTTGACACTTGACAGTTACGTTACAGAGCAGCGCCATCTATTTTCAATGCTGAAAGCATGATTTGAAACGGCCGTGAAAACCCCTCAAGACTTACCTACTTACATTAGAAAATGTACAATTGACATGTCTACTTTTTACTGTAAAAACGTAATGCGTATTGTTTTAGTTTTTTAAAGTGTTTTTCCTGTAAAAAATTGCTTAAATTCATACTATTACAACCATAACTTGGTAACGAAAGAACGCCGTCATTCAGGGTCAAGGTATGTCAAGGTTTGAAGAGCTCGTGCTGTAATCTAATTACGTGAATGGTTTATAGGTGTGTAAATAATGGTAATATAACTTTTATAATAGCATTATTAATGATTGTGATATCCGAATTGTATAAATCAAACTTTTTGATGCAAATAAAAAATAAACAACGCAACTTTAGACATTTATGACCTTATTTTTTTCCCTAGAACTGATAAAATATCATTAGCTAAATCTACAATCTACATTTTAGCAGTGTAAAAGTCTAGTAACAAGTCGAATTGAAATAGGCTTCCGTACATTATTTTTATCAACTAAAAATATAATACTTAACAATGATTAGGTACATACACCATATTCTGGCTAGCTACTTTCATTTTGTGCTAACGTAAATAGTAGATTATGCACTAAGGGAATAAAGCAGTGTCTTATGCCGCGGGCGGTATATTGAACCCTGAGCGTAACGAGGGACTCTAAAGTTAACTCCCGAATGTAGCGAGGGAGTTATATAGAGTCCTGAGTGAAACGAGGGGTTCAAGCTGCCCAAGACGAAGACAGGCTTTATTCCAGAGGAGCATACTCTACTTTTCTTTTACTCTACTGCGAGGCAATAAAAGGCCAGGGCTCCATTAAATAAGTATCGTCTGTTTTGATAAACTCTGGAGTAGAATCATTATCGCTCGACATTTTTTGTTAACACTAATATTGTCACTGACATAATATTATATTACAAAAATATTGCAATAAAATTCACTGAAAATCACAGCACCAAACATCTCTTTTGTTTCACATTCTTTAAAATCGCGCCTATTTCTTTTTTTTTTCGAGTTTTGCTATAGTGGCCAGTTCGATTTTCGAACAAACCTCTTTACAATGCCATATAAGCATTTTTTTACTTAGAGTTTTCCACGAGTTTCCAACACGAATTTGACGTTCTGAATTCAAATCTCTTTAATCCCTAGAGAGTTTCATACAACTTTATATCCCTAGAGAGACAATGCTGTACTTTACGTTAAGGTTGCATGATTTGTAATTGGACATTGTCGAGCAGGTGGTGTGAAAAAAACATTATGCTTTGCAAAATTTGATAGAAAACTCACAAGATGTCGAAACAAGGTGCACTTGTTTTGAACACAGCCTACATTGGCCCAACAAAGGAACAACTCAATAAATTAAATGATCTATTCAACTACCCCTTATTAACTAACCCTAAACGACGCCAAAACATGGTTAAAAACTCATTTTACACATTTACGAGGCTATAAAATCGTGCAATGGGCGTTACCCTTGAATCATGAATTTAAATTTAGTGGTGTGGGACTAAGTCAATGGGAGCCTAAACCAAATAGGACTCTGGAGTTTTGAGCTAGCTGTAGAACAAGTAAACAAGTAAAGATAACATAACATATACAAACAACATTACGTTAACAGACGTGTCGTAACATTGCCTTAATATGTATACAATGGATTAATTTATATGTTTATTAAAAAATAGTTTGTGATTTTATACGTATTGTATTTATTTACTCATTATTTCACACCGACGGCAGATTTTTTTTATGTATTACATGAAATCATTTTGTTTTAATTATTGAAAAAGAAAGTGTTTTTATTTCAAGAACAAGATGACGAAGTTTCCTTAGCTTAGGTTATATTTGTGGAACCCGCAAATCCCGATTTAACCCTCACATAAAGGTTCTTTGCAGTTTCTGAATTTCTAGTTTTAACACTGTTAACCCTTAACTAAGTTACTTATTGTATTATCTGTGTTCTTGATTTATATCTTGCTATAAAAACCGGTCAAGTGCCTCGCGTGGAGAGGGTTCCGTAGAAAATGCTACCATAGTATCCACTAGTCACTAGACCAATTGAAGTTATTAGTACTTGGTGAAACTAAGCAACACATTTTATATAATATATTTTCTTTTCATGAATACTTTTCGTTTCACGTGGAAATTTAAGGAATTTTCGAGAAACTATGAGTTTAAATATGCCCGAGGTAGAGTTCTAAATTACGTATATTTTTTTTCAATTGGGCCATTAGTTTATTTTTTGAGTGGGAATGATTATTTTCGTATAATTTTTTTAAACGTTTAGTTATTTTTGTTTGAAGTAAATCAAGTATTTTAAAAATTTAATTACTTTCCCTTTCATTTGATACGTCATGGGATGCAATTAATAAAAGATTTATTTTAATTTTCTAATTTCTCCCGAAAATTAATCCCCAAAATAAATCAGAATTCGTTTCATGTACGCTATACATCCCTAAATGGGTCACCTTACTCCAATTTGTCCAATAAATTCCAAAAATACGTTGTGACAGACAGACACGAGAGTCATCCTTTAATTTAAAGGTTCAGTTTTTTCATCGGCTGTACCGAACCCTAAAAACATTGCGGCGGGATCAAGTCCAGTGATGATTTTAATGTAAAGACATGAATGGGTGAAGTCCTTACAAATATGGGTGAAGTTTTATGGACATACTTAGTCGTAAATTACACCCATTTTATGTCGGTATTAATGTTATGAGTGAATAGGACTTCTTGGTAAGTGGTGTTACTACACGGTAATAAAATTTTAACAATAGGTTGAAAGGGATCACTTGAATAAAAAGATATAAGTACCTACCTAAAGCCAAAGAGTCGTAAAAGTGATTTTTTGTAAACATATTCAATCTGTGCACTTATCAACGTACCTCTTTTCTTTTCTTATTAACGTTTTTCTTCTCGTTTCTCTTTTTTTTCTATTTTCTCTTTTTTTTACTATACCTTGGTCTCTTGGTGTAACCACGTGGTGTGGTCTAAGAGTAGACCCCTCCGTCTTCTCACGTGGATGTCGTGAAAACCGACTAAGTGTCTAGGTTTTGTATTATTTATTTATTTCTTTATTCATCTAAAAGTTGGTTAGTATATTATATTCAACTAGTTGCGCCCCGCGGTTTCACCCGCGTGAATAATGATGAAAATTGATGATGATGATGATGATGAAAAGTAGCCTATGTGTTGATCCAGGGCGTAAAGTATCTCCATTCCAAATTTCACTCAAATCCATTCAGTAGTTTTTACGTGAAAGAGTAACAAACATCCATCCATACTCACAAACTTTCGCGTTTATAATATTAGTAGGATTTAATAAGTACTTACCATAAAAACCCAAGCATTTACCCTCATTTTAGGGAATTTACAGTCAAACTCTCATTACAATCTTCTTTTATAGGAACGGTAAAAAAAAATTAAAGGATTCTTAATAAAGAAGTCAATAACTGAAGTGTTATGTTTCTAGGTAAAAAGCTGCACTTTTCCTTAGCCCATTTTTAGGGTTCCGTACCCAAACGGTAAAACGGATCCTATTACTAAGGCTCCGCTGTCCGTCCACCCGTCCGGCCGTCCGTCTGTCACCAGACTGTATCTCATGAACATAGTTAGACAGTTGAAATTTTCACAGATGATGTATTTATGTTGCCGCTATAACAACATATAATAAAAAAACAGAATAAAATAAATATTTTAGGGGGCTCCCATATAACTCTTCGCCTCGCACTCGCACTTGGTCGGGTTTTTTTTGAAACTGACTCATCTCTGCACTATTTAGTGTACTGATTATGTGTAAAAAAAATATGGAGTTTGATGAAGTTATAGCCGAAATAGAAATAAACTTCGTTCACGTACAAAAGGGCATATATTAAGTATAGGTGCCCTACCGGTAACCTTCCTTTAAATGATTTCTTACTAAAGAAATACTTTTAACATTCCTAAGTCAGTAACTGAAGTGTTATGGCAGTTTCTAGGTAACAAAGCTACACTTTTCCTCAGCCCATTTTTCTCTTGCGTGTCGAAAAGAATGCAGTAATGACATAATAACACTTTGGATGGGCCGAGTCACGGGCCATTAGGCCTATTGTAAACCGCGGACTGAGGTACAGTGTCCAATTCGCGACGGTTTCGTAATGTGGAATGGAGGCATCATTGAAGATACGCATGGCTATGGAAATAGCGAATGATACCAGAGGCCCAATCCTCTAAATTATTTTAAAACTACACTGAAAGTTAACCGAATCGAGACTGAATTATGAATTGACAGAAAGTTGGTATTCTGCTCCCTCGTAAATAACAATTTAATCTACTTTCAATTCATGGTGACCACCATTAGAGTAGGATAGTTATGTGTACAATTGGAAAGAGTAAAGAGAGACTTCATCTACTTATGGTAAAATTAACGAAGAAACTTTGAATCGTTAAGTTTCGGTCACATTTCGATATAATCACATAACAGTGTTGTATTTTATGTTAGGAGAATACCATTTCTGACATTTAAGACATCGACAACGATTCGAACCCGCAATCTCTCGCATCTCGGCGGGCTACTTGTCTGGTGTGCCTCTGAAGTCGTCTAAATGTTATACATACATACCTATACTAAATGTCTACTTGATAACTGTCGGTTTGTTCTATTAATTATAATGTAAATCCGTTATTGGCTGTCGGTTTGGAACATTGGTTTAATATCTTATTTCTAAGAGCTGTGGATTTTGTTGTGAAATAAATAAATAGACACAAGATCGATACATGATCCTAACTCTATTTTAACTATTTTTTAGTTAGAGAATTAGGCCTCTGATGAAGCTTTTGTACGCAGTCGCTGGTATCCAAGTCAGTGCTCTTATATGGGAAGCTGTATACATTAGTCTATTGGTAACTTCTATGACATAACATCCAACAGTCACGTACTAGGATTCCCTGTGTCGTGGGTATCAGGGACTACGAGTACCATGGTACCACAACACCCAGACCCGGAACAAATATTTGCAGATCATGCAAACATTTGTCCCGAAGTGTAAATCGAACCCGCAACCTCTCGCAACTCAGCCGGCTACACACCCGCCGCGCCACAAAGGTGTCTATGTGAGGCCTTACTATGGCCTCTTGTAGCGATTCAGTTCAAAAACTATTCAGTACAAAATATCGAATCCGTGATGTCCGCAGCTATATACACTCGAGAGCAATGAATCCGGGTCACTTAAAGAATGTTAAAAATCTCGGAAACTAAAAATGATAGATTAATGCAATAAATTGTATTTAATAGACAATGTAATACTCCTTAAATGAAGGTAAAAAAAATATGAGTCACCATACATTTTATTAACACAAAATTACATAAAGAAAAAAACTGCTGATCTCTCCTTAAAACAAAAATAGGAAACATGAAATTTTTGAACTTTATTACGATTTTCTTGAATTTTAATACTTCGTATTGCCTCCTCGTGCTTCCATATAATGAATATAGAGCACTATCAACATGGTTTATGTACCCACATAAATGACAGATTACAAACAAAAGCAAAACCAAATGCTGTAATTTCGTAGTTCCATCTTCGAAAGTGGCCCTTTTTCAAATTTGATTTTTTTATGATATAACTTTACAATAACTAAGAAGTTTTAATACCTTCATTTAAGGAGTATTACATTGTCTATTAAATACAATTTATTGCATTAACCTAGCATTTTTAGTTTCCGAGATTTTTAGGATTCTTTAAGTGACCCGGATTCATTGCTCTCGAGTGTATTTAAAGGCACAGTAGCAGAAGGTCTGCTACTGCAGAAGGTGTACTTCTGCTATTAAAGTTATTCAATGATGACGAATGTCAACGACGCGCGACGTACCGATATTTTGTACTGAATAGTTTTTGAACGGAATGGCTTTAAGAGCTCATGGTGACCTCCCTGGTAGCCAAGTCAATGCTCTTACGGGAAGCTGTATATATTGGTCGATAGGTAAATGAATAACAATCCCGGTCTTGCGGTCACCGAACATATTTTTTATGTATTGACGTTCTAACCATTGACTTAAAACATAAGCTAGTTTATTAGAAACCTTTGATTCACGCCGCTGTTCCAAAAGGCAACAACTAAGCATATACTATATAACTAAACTATAGTTCCGGAGCACAAAATTAAAGCTAGGAAGGAATCCCGTAGGCAGTACTTTTCAACCGGAAGAAATGAATTGCCACAGAAAAAAAAAATACAACTGAATTGAGAACCTCCTCCTTTTTTGGGAAGTCGGTTAAAAATAGCAATCACTACTATTACTACCCATATTAATAACTCTAAGAACGATCTTAGGTGTGTTCCAATTTCAAAATTCCTATAGAAATATTTAATTTTTGGTGTTCTCAAGATCGTTCTCAGAGTTGAGTTCGGTCTATTAAAACGGGCCTTAATCAGCTAGCAAAGAGCTAAATGCTGATCAGATATCTGCAGTCAGTTGAACAAAGAATCAAATGAATGAATACCCCACCTAGCGATGTGGTCGATAACCCTACAAGACAGAAAGATTATAAAAAATACATTCGCCTCTGTATTTAACTCATCTCGTGGCCACAGTCGATGGACTGTGACAAATAACAACTCTTGCGCAATTTCAAGCACGCGTAGCTAAGTCCTTATTTTTGTAGCAACAAAGTTTTCTAGAAGTATTCTAGGAGTTTTTCATTTTAGCTATTTCTTTAAAAAAAATATTGCATTGAGTTAGAAGCTTGTTTTTTTACGGCACTCAGTCTTCCTTTAGCTGTTCCTTAGAAAAAGGTTTCTGAGATAAAGATGATAACTTTTCAGTTAAAAAACCGACTTCCGCCATTGAATTTGACAAAATATTTGGATAAAAAAAAAATTATGAAAGAACCAAAAATGAAGAAGAGAAATGGTGAAAGGATTATTATACTTTTTGAATGCAAATGCTTGGTTTGTTGCTGAAAATATCAAAATCGCCATATGTGTGCCTACAATATTTGAGGAGTTCCCTCAATTCCTCATGGATTCCATCATCAGAAATGGATTCTGAAAAAAATGGGACTAATCTGGAAGTATATCTATTCAAATAAAAAAAGAATTTTCCAAATCGGTTCATAAACGCCGGAGATATGGGGTAACAAACATAAAAAAAAAACAACTGAATTGAGAACCTCCTCCTTTTTTGGGAAGTCGGTTAAAAAACAGACACTCACGCAAGACTTGCGCAAGACTAAAAATTTGACTAGGTCATAAATATCAAAATTATTTCTATAAAAAAGACCGAATGGTACCCAAGATGCTTTCTCAGTTTTCTTCAATTCTTTCAAATTTCCCCATATTGTCCCAGTTAAACAAAACGCAATGTATATCTAAGGGTCCCATTTTTTCCTGTTGAGGTACCTATAGGTACAGAATCCTAAAACCACTTTGATATTGTTGGAACTACCGTGATAACGATGCAGAAGATTGGAAAATATTGCTCTAAGTTATGTAATGAAATAAATATTAAGATCATCGCCATTTAAAGTAAATAAGTACTAGGTAGGTACTTAGGTTCTAAGTACAAAAAAATCTAGCCATGACACCATTCGTGTGAAGAGAATTTCTTTATTCGCTTACCTATTGCGTTAGCACTTTCGCAAAGTTGACATAACATAGGTAGGTATTTAGCGAGTTGCTTGGTAGGTAAGAAATAGTGGGGTGTTCAGTTTTAGATCAGACGCAGGGTGTGACTGATCTAAAACTGAACACCCCATTATTTCATTCATCATCATCATCATCAGCCTGTAGAAGTCCACTGCTGGACATAGCAGCTATGTCAGTTCTATTCTTAAAGCATTGAAATAAGGTTCTATTTTCACCTCTTTCATCTATTGGACCTATTTATTAAAAGACCTGCGTGAGCTTGAAGCATTAACATTATTTTATTCCTATTTATATCAATGGCTTGAAGACTGGCTTGCTTGAAGCCAATAACTGGCAATTTGGCATGGACTTGAGTTGAGCAGGATAAGTTAAGTCCTAAAAGTCAGACTAGTGACTAAATAATAAGAACGTGAGCTAAATACTGCTAATACTGCGACTTTAATTCCGTAACTCTTAGATCAAACCACTATTAGGAAAATAGGTAAAAAGTTGCGTAAAAGCGCCATCTAACTAAATTATACAAAAACTGATCTTGCTGAACAATGACCGTGCTAGTCTTGCTACTCACTCATAGGTGGCGCTTAATGGCAATTCCATCTTTAACTCTAAATTAAAAACAATTAAAATAGTAAGTAAACGTGGCACATGGATGAAATTTTAATTCATAATTATTATTTTAATTGTTGCAGATTCATTTGTCAACAGTCAAGAATGGACGGCGGCCCGGGGTGTCACAGAACTGAGGGTAGGAGTTCTTGGATCCCCTGACAGCGGCAAATCGGCACTAGTGCATCGGTACTTAACTGGAGCTTACATGCAAGAAGAAAGTCCTGAAGGTTCGTACAGCTACCTACTTACCAGCATCAAAATACTAAAATTCTGGAAAATATACTGTGTTATCATTAATGGATAATACTGCCATCTCTTGGCAGTTTTAAATAACAGCACCATTCAGCAGAACACAGCACCTCGGATAATTAGTTTTGGTGATTTCCATTAGATGGCGCTAGTAAATATTTCTCCAGTTAGCAGTTTATTTTAAACTTCTGAAAATATAGTAGAATTATCTCAGAGCAATTAGGTACTAAAACATGGAATACCTACATACTTAGTTATACATATATACCATACCAAAGATTTTTCTTCTCAAGAAAATCATATTTTTCTGTCCAACTGATAATTTTTGGTTTCAGGTGGTCGTTTCAAAAAAGAAGTTATCATCGATGGCCATAGCTACTTACTACTAATACGAGATGAAGGAGGATCTCCAGAAATGCAAGTACGTAGCACAATTAAATTATTATCAAACACTGACAAGCAGTGCAGGACTAATTTAAAGCAATGCTTAAAAAACGTTTATTAATAAGTCAGGAATAGTGTAGAAATTCTCTATGTAGATACCGGGTAATAAAAGCCTCCATTTCCTTCGCCAAAAAAAACGGAAGCAATTTTTTTACGAAATTATTTTAATGAAACGGTTATTTGACTTCCGATGATTTCAGGGTTTATGGCTCCGTTAAAATCAATAGGAAAATTAAATCTCAATGATAAAATATTCAAAACAATTTGATGGTTGCATCGCGTGTGGGCCGACATTGAATGTATTCCAACATTTTGTAAAGTAAGAAGATAGGTCGATGGAAGTTCATGTTATTTCCAAATAGCTCGAGTGACCTACTGGCGGGTGTGTGTTTCCATTGATTCATCGGTACCTACGAGAAATCGGAGTGTTCAAAGTTTTTTTTACTTTAGCTTTGAAAACCTATCTACCGGCCCAACTCGTCTTTAAAAGCAGAGGTCGTGAGATCAAATCTTGGAACGGGCGTGCACTAATTAAATTTTCAGGATAAAAAATTGTGTTCGTATTATACCTACCACGTGTTCAAAAAGTGAAGGCAATTATCGACATATTTTAGAAAAATTACGACTATACCTACACCACGTACTTTACTATTCTCCTGCTGACGTTTCGTTGACCGTCAAGTTGAGGAGAATAGTAAAGTAGGTACCTACGTGGTGTATAGTCGTATTTTTTTCTAAAATGATATCAAGCCACGATAATTTCAATTCTAGCATTGTCAACAGCCAAATTTTTATGAAAACTTGTTATAAAAAAATCTAAAATAGGTTCATACGTTTTCCAACAAGAAAGCCGTATCGTATCATCCCATGTGCTTGAACCCACTGCGCTGTCAGGATGCGCCTATCGATTTGTGCTATAAAAGGGGACCGTTTAATAGATCCAAGTTATTCACGCCGATGCCTCCTCGGTATTTTACGGTCGTGTCTCTAATTTACAAGTGGCTTAGCGGTTTTACGACATTTACGAACATGACATTTTACTGCTGTCAATGGTACCTACCTATTTAGTAGCTATTTAAGTTTTGTAAGAAAATAGTAGCGAGTAACGTGTAGCGGTGTAGCACAAAGAAAGAAAAGCGGGCGGCGCGCGTGTTGGTACTACCAGAGATTGAGTGTGAGGCTTTATGCATATTTGGCGGTAAAACTTCTTTTGTAAATTGGGCATTGTTGCGATAGCCTTCGGGGGAGTACAGGCTAGTACCTACGCTTTTACAGGAAACCATATTCGAATGCTTACTTCGTGCTTTCATTGCATGTGATGAACACTTTATTGATCACCAGGAACATAATAATATGATATACAATGGGCGGCTTTATCGCTGAAAGCAAGTTCTTCCAGACAACCTTTGGATGGACAGTAGGTAATGAGCAAACAGTAACGAAGGTTCGATGTGAGAACCTCTTAATTATCTTAATTTGAGCTTATTGACACTTGTCTGCCCCCTGCCGTGTCTGCCAGTTACCTGTTTGTTTATAGACTACAATTGTGACAATTGGCCGCGGTGTTTCCGGCCTAAGGATAGACGCCTCCTCCTCCTCCCGTGGATGTAGTAAAAGCCTAACTAAGGGATTACACCAGGGGATGGGCAGTAGCATCTACCTGAGTACTTAACACCATCCTGCGATCACCAATTCACCTGCCAAGCGTGGTATTTATGACAAATCCCCCCATTGTATTGAATAAGGGAAGGCCATGACCAGCAGTGGACGTAAACAAGCTGGTGATGACTAAGCCACCTAACTTAAATAAATTTTACAACGTATAGATGTGGTTTTTTTTATTTTTGTGCTTCTAGATAGTCAATTGTTAGAAACAGTCGATGAAAATGTGAGCACAGCTGTAAATTCTAGGCAAGTAGGTGTAGGTGACTAATTTCATGAGCGAATTGATGTGACTGCATAGAAATGAGGAAGGAAGCAATTGTCCTATACTTGTTTGTCCTAATTTAACTACCTACCAGTGATAATGTTCACGACAACGCGATTGTGAAACAATTTATAAACTGTTCTTAACTTTTCACGTGTTACGAGTCACGCCTTGTTAGGACTATGAACTTTTGCGTTGGTTAAAGCAATAATATCTGTAAAATCTTTCGTCTGAGTGTTGAAAATGTTTTCTGTTTCCAAAAATTCACAAATTATCTAATCAATAAAACACGAACATTACGATTAGGTAGGTAAGGTAAACTAGCATGAATAGTAAGTAAATCAATCTGTATCTGATTCAAGACTTGTTCCAGGGTTCATCTCAATGTAACCTTTGCCTACGTTTTGATAAATAATATAGATTAATCGCCAGAAGATCATTTTTCAGCGATATTTTCCTATCATCCCTATATTTATAGCTTTCAGCTCACGCTCGAGGGTGCCGTTTGGTTCGCTGACAAATTCACAATACAGCCTTCTGTATTGAATGCAAGGCCGTGTAGTTCTTTGACATCACTGTCGCCGTAGATTTTGAAAGATATTGAATGCAAGGCCGTGTAGTACTTTAACATTATTGTCGCCGTAGATTTTAAAAGTCATCAACCTGTAATCCCTTTGTTGCGTGGGTCTCAACACGTTTATTGAATTTACTTTGAGTTTAGTTGCTATTTTTTAATTCAGAATTGAGTTGTTGAATCGTTGATAAGTAGGTATATCACATCAACTTACGTCGTTCTAGGATAAAAAATAACAAAATCATCATTCATCATCATAATCATTATCGTTTCCAGTCACAACTTAGATATTGAGAATACTTCACAGACACAAATATCGTTCGGTAGGTAGTATGTCATGTACCTACTCATTCACATGTTAATTAAGTCGGTAGGTAGGTAAGCGATGCCTGACAATAGTTTGTCGAGCAAACAACGCCGGGCCTGCCTTATTCAGATTTCAAGTAGATTTGAGGGGAGGTATAAATCGAATTCTAAGCTGGCGATGGTGGTGCCTGGAAATTGAAGAATGCTAGCAGCAAAAGTAAAAAGCAATTTAGCGTTCTATTTGTTATTAACAAAATGTGTTACAAGAGATGATCAAAGGACTCCTTTCTCTACCTGTATGTTGTCTCTTCTACCTAGACTAAAAGATCTTAAAATTAAATTATAATTTATGAGTAAAGTTATAGGCATTTTACTTAATAATTAAATGAAGCTTGCCGTGGTGGTTTTGGTCTAAGAATAGGACTCTTCCAACTTCTCTCGTGAATGTCGTAAAAAGTGAGTAAGGGATTACGTCAGGGGATAGGCAGCAGCATCCATCTGAGTACTAAACAACTATACTCGGATCAACAATCCACCTGTCTAGCTTGGTTTGATTATGGTCAATCCCCCTATTCTTTGGATGGGGAGGCCTCGTCCACCAGTGATGTCTGCTAGCTGATGAAGAAGTAAAGCTGATCAAGGAAATCTACTCTTTGAGTTCCTACGACAAGATCTGTCTGTTCATGAAAGCACCCCAACACTTTACACCAACCTTATGATAAACTACGTGCTAAATCAGGATCACACACACCGTCCGAGTGACATAATCTCGCCCAACCCTTCCTAACACGCATCCGAGATTGCGTTCGTATGACGTCATCGCATTAGTAGGGATTGACCCGCGACCCGATTGTCCGATATCGCACCGCCTAAATATAGACACTGTGACGCTTGTGATGACACTGTAAAGGGACAGGCCCTGCCATAAGAAGGGGAGTTTTATCTGCGATGGCCATAACGTAATATACCTACACATGATTAGAGGTAGCGGGCTATATCACCTTGATCTCTCGATAAATTGTACCAGCAGGAGCTACCTCGAATATCTTCAACCTTGATTTGATATGACGTCATTGAATTAGTATGGAAGACCAGCAAACTGTCTGTCCCAGACTTAATGACGCGATGTGACAATGTGATTCAATGTGGAACAGCAGGCCAGAATTTAAATGGTCCTTATGTGTTGATTATGATGGCAAACACATGCACAGACAGTTTAGGGATATAATGCCCTTGTATAGATAACCTCGCATAACAGAAAATGGGAATAGGATCGGTGCTCTTAGTGGAAGTTTTGATAAATAGTCCATGAATTTCGATGATTGTCATTTAATTTATGAGGAAAATATTAGGCTGCATGATAGCACAAGCAAACACACAATTACAGTGAACCAACATTTAATAAACTCTATAGTCATCATCAGTCGTTTGTCGTTCACTGCTGGAAGAGGCCTCTCTCACCCACAGAATGCAATGGAGGGATAGAACCTCAGTGAATGCTGCAGCCCATCCCCTGGTAGGTATAATCCCTTAGTCAGCTTTTACGACATCCACAGGAGGAGACAGAGGTTTTTTCTTAGGCTGAATCCACCACGGCAAACTACGTAAGTCCCTATTATGTAAATTATGGGAGATCCCAAGGTAGGAAATACATACATACATTAAGTATTTTTTTGCTTTATATATTATTTTACTTATAGCAAAAGCTTGTTTTTCCGGAAAGCTTGCCTGGTTTAAATTTAAATAGAGTTGAAAAGCAGCCAGTTTTTTGATCATATAGAAAATGGTAAGTTTGTTCCAGGTTCCAGTTTTGGCTTGTTATGTCAGTTTAAAGGAAATCCGTAGAAATTACAGGTATATAATTGGTATCTTGCTTCCATTTGAGAATGCCGGAGGCGGATACCTGCTGCTGCTGACATTATACCTAATTGAATTTCATAGTAAATTACTTTGTCGACGTTCCCCATGTCAACAAGATAATTGTATCGCTTTCCTGAAACAATACCAACGATTTAGCTATAGAAAATCCATTACTCCATACGGATATTATAGTCATACTTAATAAATTTTTAACCCTAGGTTAATTAAGATCTAATTATTTATTTATTTTATTAATCTAGGATTATCACAGTTATCTTATACTAGTTTTTATGCAGTTAAATATATGCCGTTCTTAAACCAAATTGAATCCACATTTTATGAGCAGATATTTTATACAGTGGTAGATACGCACGCATGCATTGACAAAATAAAACTGAAAGAATAGAAATAAACTAAAATTAAAAACAGGTAGGTACAAACGTAGCAACGTTTGTACCTGCTTTCAACTCTCAATTTTGACCTAGGTCCCGTGCGATGGTTAAACTTGATAGACGAAAGAAGTATTAAATAAAACTCCGAAATCCTTATTTTGACGATAGCGAAATACACCTAAATTTACCCCCAGAAGAGGCCATGGACATAATTGCCACATTACTCGACGGTAAAACAATAATGACCACCAACACGATGGCAACGGAACCATTTCGGGCTTCTATTGCCCACATTACCATTACCAGCAGAAATGGTCACTGTTACTCAGGCCCGCAGCCAGAATCATGCTTGGAGGGGTTTCAAAAATATTATAAATGCAAAATTTTAAATGTTGAGATGTTTGTTTGTTACTCAGTCACTTTGTAACTATTGAACCGATTTCGATAAAATTTGGCTAACTCATAGATTATGACCCCCTGATCACGATCTATGAGCGATAATTTTGAGCAGTTGGACAGCAGTTAGAACAATGCTGCTGCGAATAATGTTGCTGTTTCCATTAGGAAACGCTCATAAGCCCTCCGGAAGTTTCAGATATTTTTTTACTTTGGCTGGTAGCTACTTATTATCTAAAACGTAAACTTTATCGATTTTTAACCGACTTCACTAAAAGGAGGAGGTTCTCAATTCGGTTGTTTTCATATCTCCGGCGTTTATGAACAAATTCTTTTTTTATTTGAATAGATATACTTCCAGATTGGTCCCATTTTTTTCAGAATCCAGTTCTGAATACGGAATCCATGAGGAATTGAGGCAACTCCTCAAATATTGTAGGCATACATATAGCGATTTTGATATTTTCAGCAACAAACCAAGCATTTGCATTCAAAAAGAATCATAACCCTTTCACCACTATGGTTTTCTCATAATTTTTTTTTCATCCAGATATTTAGTCGAATACAATGGCGGAAGTCGGTTTTTTAAATTTAAAGTTACTAAACATTTTTGTTGTGCATTTTTCCCCCATATCGAGCTAGCTCTGGCCCTGGTAACGTGTACCCAATAAAGCCGTGTCCGCACCTCGCCACATCATTTTGAAACAAATTGGGATGGCACAACCGAAACGTGGAATAGTGCGGATACAGATGAGCTTTTATCTTCAATTGAGGTTTTAAAGTGTCAATATGTTGTTCCGATTTGTACGATAGCTATTGGAAAAAGATTCTAGACATTATTGGAAAATATTTCGATTCTAAAAAGGAAAGCTTCGTGAGAATCTCATGCATACAATTTTATGGAGTGTAGGGAAGTTAGTTTTACATTCATACGTGATTTATGTACCTATTACCAGTATTTACAAATATTTACAAAGTGCAAACCCTATTCAGAGCATCCTGGAACAATCAATCCTTATTCCTCTAACTGAGTTTAACAAATCCCCCCCTAACTGTCCCTAGCTGAGGGGGCCTGTTGACTTATGCCCGTAGCTGTAAAAGCTAAAATGCAGCTGTGAAAGCGAATTTCATAGCTGAAAGGGCCATAATATTCCCAACGCTCTGAGGCTTACCCCGTACGTATCCAATAGTTTTCAATAGAAATACGCCCAGCAAAATGACGCTGCCGTAAAGCTGCAATTGCAATCCCGAGTTATTCCTCCCAGGATTGTCGTATCTTATTGGGCTAAAATTGTGAGTCATCATCAGCATCAGCTTGTAGACGTCCACTGCTAACCATAACCCATGGAATACCATGACGAATGGTTTTGAGCTGCCTCTATTCACTGAATTCCTACGACCATGAATGAATCGACCGTGGATTTTGAAGTAGCAAATTTTCAAGAAAAATTGCATTGGAATGTTCGATTACGTTGTAAATGCCAAAACTAAAGCTAGAGCTGCACACACACACTACCTACACCTGTTACATTGGCAAAAACTTGTACAAAGTCAGTTCAGATTAGTTCGTTGTCTATCAAATAAATTCCTGCTCAATATCGGATGAAAAAGTAATTCGTCAAACAGTGGAAACGCACTCAGCCATCCAGGCATGGTTGTGCGCTGTTTGCGCTTTCATTGCAACGTCCTGCCGTCATCCCAGTAATTACATCGCTGACCTATATTCCCTTTTCATACGAGGTATCAAGTTTTAACTTGCAGAACCCACAATACTACTAAATACACAATAAAACATCTACATAATAAAATGTACTAGCTAGGTAATCATTTGCTGCATGATAACTTATGCGTGATCTAATATTATGAATACCAGACGGAGTCATCTTTATCCACATTAATATTATTGTACCTACCTATCTACTTACCTATGCAATAAAATCTAATAGGTAAGTACCTAGGTACCTAGGTATTTATTATTTACGCTTTACCTATTACCTACCACATACATACTTATGTTAGTCTAGCCAGTTATTTAGGTGTACTGACTGACTCTAGTTTTATAACCCTTTCGAATGCTTTCAGAATCTCATAAATGAACATTAACGGAGGTTGTTATCATTAATTCATTAAACTTGGTGGCTTTAAACTCTCCCTTTTGAAGTTGAATAATAATACATTTCATACACTACCCTACCTCTACTACAGCAGGTAAATAAAATAGTGTCTCTGCGGTTGACGACCGACACTCCGACAGCCCACTTGAAAGATAGACAGTCTGTGGTTTATAAATAACTTATATCCATGGAAGTAATAAGTACTACGTACGTAGTACTTATTACTTCCATGCTTATATCTCAGAACTTATATACCCTCAGAATAATGACTAAAGCAAGTCATTATTCTGAGTGCCTACCTACCCAGTAGGTAAGTAACCTGAGGGACCCAAGGAACATTCATAATCATAACTCTTCAAGTTAAAATCGTACCTACCTTCTTTTTCTTTTGACTTCTGTGGAAAATGCTTCTAAAAAAGTAATTGAATGAACGATGTAATTTCATCTGTCAACTTGACGCAAGGTCCATAACCTGGGGTAAAACAAGGGTAAAAGCCCCAGTTTCGGCGCCGTCGAGTCAAGGGTGCACAGAATACAGAACTACGTCTATCGGTGTACCTACCTACTGTATTATTCAATTGAGGGTGGGTATTGCGTGTGGCGCCAACCTGCCGAGTACGAACAAATTACAATACAACTAAGAATTACAACAGGGCTCTAAGTAGGTTTTTATACTAACAGCAGCTGTCTGTTCCTGATTGATGTTTTACGGAAATTTGAGAGGGTGATAATGATAATGCACTGGTTTAAATAGGAAAATAATATTAGTAAACACATGGTAAACACACACTATTTCTCCTACATTTTTCCTTAGGATGGTTTTTGGGCGCTGTATAATGCCACGTTGAGCTCGTCCTAGTTGGACGTGGCCTCGAGGTATTGCAGTGCAGTTGTAATAGGTAGGAGTTACCGATTATCGCTAGATGGGCCACCTACCAGCAGTACCAGCTCCGTCATACACAATAGAACCAGAAAAAAAACCAGGTATGAAAATCGATTTCCTCGTTACTGTAATAATATAGGCAGGTAGTAGGTTACCTACCTGATAGTCCCATAACAAGAGACCGTTATTTCACATTGAAAGTGCGTTGCTCTCATAGGTCACTGAGCGAACTGCCACGGAGCTGTCTTCGGTTGACTTGCAAAGTTGCGTATTGAAGGTCACATGGGTTTGAAGTTGGGATGGATTACGCGACCACCTCTTGCGATCATGATCTGAATCTAAATGAAGCCGCATGGGGTCAAAGCCTCTTTGAGAAGTTTTTAATTTGAATTAATTGATTTACGTGTTCAGGAAAACTGTTTAACATTATACAACATATTATTGTGGCCGTGGTGTGTCTGGCCTAAGAAATTACCCCTCTTTCTCCTCCTGTGGATGTCGTAAAAGCTGAGTAAGGGATTACATCAGGGTATCAGTATCCAACTGATAACCTACTCAACACGAATACTGCCATCACCAATCTGCCTGTCAAGCGTGGTGATTATGGCAATCCGCCATTCAATTTGATGGGGGATGCCAACTCCAGTAGTGGACAGCCTTTAGCTGTTGATAATATAATCAATAAAAAATATTTAGCCCAGCTTTATGTGTCGAGAGAGTATTTTTTCAATTTATGTTCAGAAGGCAGGCAAACGTTCAAACTTAATTATTTCACTAAGTTGTTGTTATTTTACCTGATCAGACCCACTGTAAAACAAGTTGTCTAGTTTGTTAATCAAAATAGCTTAATAAACATAATTATACGAATGGTCCGCCTCGAACTGAGACCTCGCGATGACATCTTTATCAGCCCGACTACTTAGTGGGCAAGAAAAGGTTATGTATTCAACGGCTATAAGTTACAATAATAGTTTAGTAATTATGTTTATATGGATGAACCATCAGAAATCTAAAACTACCTAGTCAATTCGTCTTCCATGAGAGAGATTTTTTATTGAAATAAGCAGTGCCATCTAGTTGTTGTTCCGCTACTTAATTTTTAAAGATGTATACGTTTTCTACGCTAAAAATGGGTATTACAATAAAAATCCTCAATGTTTGACTTCTCCCTGTAGGACAATATAGAGATAAAATTTTCACCTTGAGGTAATTTCCTACACATAATCCTACATGCAACATTACACTCTTTCTTTTAGAGTCGTTAGTCTCTGTCTCATTCAATAGTACAGTCAAATTAGGTGATTTTTTGCAAAAGTGTGGAACTAATTAGATGTAGTCATGAAAACTTTTCTAATTGTTTTGTATGGCTTAAAAATCACCTCTAATAATAAGCATCAGTAATTTCACCCTCCGGAACAGGGTGAAATAGGGTGAAAAACCTTAAAATATCCGTAACTTAATGGGGGAAATAGAAGTAGTCGGTGCAATTTGGCATAGACTTTGAACCGTTATGATCTACATTTGCACCAAGTATTTTTTAAATCCGACATACGGAACGTACAAAAAAAAATCGTTTACAAAAAAAACTTTTTGTGGTTATTACGGCTCCGGGAAAATTAAGGTAGTCGGTGCAAATTGATAGACTTATCAGAAAAATGCTCGAAATACATTACCAGGTTTTCACCATGGTGCGTCTCACGGAAGGCACTTTTCCATATTTTATTGTCGCTCTACTTCGGGAAAAATTAATGTAGGTCTGGAAATTGACTTAAACTTATTCATTTAATTAGTACTACATCCGCCGGAAGTTTTATACTGGTTTTTTTTACGGAATATGCATTTGTTCTACACTGTGTTCTAGGGAACACATGAGGGGGATGATTTTAATAAAAACCAGCATGCACGTGGTTTTTATTAAAATCATAATGCACTAAAACAGTCTCTCTATACATAATTTAACTTGCATCAAGTAATTTGTTCCTATTTTTAAATTTACGGCCTTTTTAAGTTTGTACCTAATATTTAAAAGGGTTCCGTAAGCGCCAGAAACGGTGCAAACATAGGATAAGCTTCTTTTCGTGTCATCTAACGTTTACATAAGAATCCACGACTACACGACTTAGGTCCACACTTTTTGCTAATTTGCCTGTACTACAAGTCATCTTTTCGAAAAAGGCGGAAAGAGTCTACCCTACCCTGTATTTGAACTGGCATGAAATTATCAATGTTGCTAGCTTTCTTAAAATTACCCAGTTTATTGGTTACCTACAAACATGTTCACTTCGCAAACAACGTCTGAATTTTCATGACGCAAACTGTTAATAAACTTACTTAATTAACTTGGTGATAGGTAATTGTACAGCGTACCGTAAATTATAACTTTTAAAATAATAAATTTTCAATACTTATATCACTTGATATCATAATTTTTTATACATCTCACTCATTATAATAATTATTATAAATATTATCACTATTATGATAATATTATTTATACTCTCGCTGGGCTCGTCACCATTGAAAGCCTCGATTGCTTCGACAATCGGTCCTGTCCTGCCCCGCGCCGCGGCCTCCATCTACCGACTTTAGTGACCTTATAATCGAGAGGAGAGCCTTCCTAAACTGCGTCGTTTATACTTTTGTGATACTTTGACTAGATAAGTAATTTGCGAAATTAAGTATCCCAGAATGAAATCGTGGGGCACAGTGTTTTTCTAACTGAATAATTAGTTTTTATAATTTAATGTTTTATTATAAAAGGTTAGTTATATATATATATATATATATATAAGGTTACCATAGTTATACTATGGTATTTAATTGTATAGATCCAGTCAATGTTCCGAGTAGTAGGTAACGACCGACCAACGATTTCGGCTTAGGCGCTCAAAAGTAACTTATGGCTCTTTTGAACTACGAGTATACAACACGGTTTTCAATTGTACAAAGGTGAATAAGTTATGCTCTTCAAAAGATTTCTTTCTCAATAATTATGTTGACCTGAATTTGTTTGGATGATTTATTTTCTTGACTTTTGTCTTTGTATGCCTTGCTGAAGTTAGTGAATGTATTTGTACTATACACTCCTAAGAATACATGTTAACAAAATTTAATTTGAGATTTTACCTGTTGTTTTAATTTTCGTATAGAATCAAGTACCTACAAATAAAAGTAAATATAGTAGCCTGTCCTTTTACATTATAACAAGTCAAGGTAGAGTCGTTTTCGTGTGATTAACAATACTCCATGCCTACCACAAAATATCATGTCGCACGAACAATGCCGGCAGTGAGAGCCGCAAGGGTCACGTTTATGGATCAGGTTACCTGCCTCAACATTATTCTGTCCTATTCGTGATTTGTAAAAGATAAACTGTAACTACACGACCATAGGACGTAGATAGCCGTAACGCCCATTGTTCAAAACACCCCAGCTTTTGTAGGGGGCACGAAAACCTGTTTCAAGCAGTGAGCGCAGGTTTCAAGTACCTACTGAGAAAACAACAATAGACTAAATTATGTACGCAAGTCGCAGATGCAATGTCAGCGCTACATTTTATCAGCCTAAAAGAATACCCGGTATTTTTACTTGCTCTACAAATGCTGTAGTCTCGCCGGAACTAGGTACTAGGATATGTTATCTCTGTCATTCGCAGGCGAATAACTTGGTTTCTGGTGCATTGGCCTGAAAAGATAAATAAAACATGACCGGAGTGTTGTGGTAAACTAATTTTAAATTCATGGTTCATTTATTTTAGCGTTACTTTATTTCTGAGTGCATTCTAAATGAATGTAATCACAAACAATTTATTGTTTTACTTACTGCATATTGCTAGAATATTATACATATTACTACTAAAAATGTTTTTTAGGTACTGCAAGAAATGGCTAGAGCAAAATTTGGTAAAAAAAGCAAGAAATATCCCAAACTCCAAGAGGAATGTGAAACTATTTCGTTAGCACGCTGTCGGCGGTCACTGCACGCATGAGCGCGAGCAACGAAATTACTTCCTCGTAATTCCGCTTCCCCAGTCTATAGTAGGTCTAGTACGTTGATCGAAGATGAAAGTGTGTTCTGAATATTTACACGTCATTACCTATCTTGTTTCCTGACATTCATAATGACCAAACTAAAAACAAGTTCTACCGCCTATTCGTCAATAAATATTTAATTTTGATGGCTACAGTTGCCTTCATTTTACTAACTAGTTGGAATACTTCAAGTCTAGAGAAATACATTTCGAATTAAAATTTGCATTAATTTGTGCAGAACATTGCAATCATCTCAGAAATTTGCCGTTTACAAATTATAGTAGCTATGGCGTCGGCGTCGTAACCTTTTTTTAGAGGCTGTTCAACTGATAGGGTTCATAGGCGCCGTCTGCTCAAGGTCTAAGAAAGTGGCCTTCAAAAGAGCGTTACTCCACAACCTCGAGGTAGCGAGGTCTTTGCAAATGATCCATTAGAACAGACCTGGGGTTCGATTTTTGAAAGTCATCTAGTGACTAAATGTCAGTAAAATTGCCGTTTATTCCACGATTTCTAAATTTCATTTTATCTGAACCTCATTGATGCCTAAAATTCTTAAAGTTATGATATCAATAAAGTGCCTTCTCCAGTAGATCTCCTAAAAAACGGTAATTTGCGGCCTGTTTAATGATATTTTGTCAGTGACATTAAAAAATCGCACCCCTGAGAATCTGGCAAAAACTTTTTCTTATACATAACTTGAATGTTTAATGTTTGACTAAATGAATACTAGTACTAATTTAAGAGTGTTCATTGCGTTAATATTATGTCAGTGAACGGTACCATGGAACAATACCTTTGTAAATTTGTTATTCTAATTGTTTCTAATCGGACAATGACAAGAACATGAATGTGTGTAAAGTTACGTAACGAAAACCAGACTAGCAATAAATGATTGTTGATAAAATTTGAAACGATTCGAGGAAGCTTCTCGTTATTAAACTTCTAGCTAGGTTAAGAATAGTGTGACCTTCCTTTAGAATCTACCTACAATTTTGGAATGTCACTGAGTGACTAAATAATCATCAAAAAGGCCGCAAATCACCGTTTTTCAGGAGATGTAGGTACTGTATTGATTGGTGGAGGCACTTGTATTGATATATAGGTATAATAATTTTAGTCAATGAGTTTCAGATATAAAGGAATTTGGAAATGGTGGAATAAACGATGAATAAACGGCAATTTTACTGACGTTTAGTCACTCAATGATTTTAAAAAATGCCACCCCTGTACCTATCATTAAAGTGTTTAATAAGTAGGTTTTTATTGAACTAACATATCAAACTGCATGTTTACCAATAACCAAAATAAAGCACTTTACGTGAGAATTTCAGGCTATCGCAACTTGCAAAGCCTGTACTTCAATCCAATGCAATAATGGCTATCCCTTTCTGAACTGGAAAAAAGTACCATGTTCGAGGGAAATAGAAATAGCTGAGGCTTCACCGCCTAAGCAGAACCTCCCGCCCGCCCAGTCACCAGTGGTTCGCCGCCCTGAATACACAGTTACGTTTTACTGTACTGATATCAGATTTGAATGTGATTTCTTTATCAATCAATCGAAAAGTGCCAGAAAAGATTAAAGCTGTAATCAATTACTGTTGAATTTACGATGGATTTAGGTCGCTTGCTGCTGTAATCACTTGGTAAGATTAAATGTAATTTTTTTGCATAATTATACTTGTTTCAACGGTAGTTATCTAAAAACCGCGAGAACTTTTAAAGTAAGTTGAGCACTAGTCATATAGATGTAAGTAGTGTTCAACCTGTAGTGTAGTGCCTGTGATTATGCGACTCACGGTGAAAAAAGGCATATTGAAGCTCTGCTTATGGCGTACTTATGTCTTTGTATGTTTTATCTGTAGACTGGATATCATCCTGAAAATCTAATAAATGTTTACTTAATGATGTTAATTTTGCTAGTAGCCCTAGTAGATTTGTCTAATAGCGAAGTTGAATCATGAAGAAAATAACATTATTCCTGTTATAAAATTAATTTCATTGGTCGTTCAAGCTTCTAATTTTAGAACAGAATATTATTCTACCATAAAGTTAACCTTGGCATCAGAATTTTCGTGGTTGTTATTCTATTAATAAATTCTATAAAGAATACAATTCGTTGTAGTAACCTTTATTTATTTAGTGCATTATTTAAATAACTTGTTTCGTTCTGTCTCGCCAGATTATTCCGATTTTGCCCTTATCTATTTTGATAGCATATTGGTATGGACAGTTCACTGATATCGAACATTGATGATAAGATTAACAACTGATGTATATAGTAAGATAGGAGTATTGTATTTGGTTTGTATTACCAAACATATTCACAACTTTGTTCGACTAATATGTATCTTATTCCCAATACTCTTCATGACCAGATGTTTTGTACTCTACAGCTTATTGTGAGATCTCGAAAGTTTACGATTGTTTCCTTCAAACAAAGACCTTGCTGTCTTGTCAAGGAGATTTTTCCAAGGCTTTCTCCTCTAGTCTCGCCATCCACGCGCTCTGTCACCGGATGACTCTCCTTGTATCGTCGATTGTTGTTCATAGGAAAAGGGTTGACACCCTCCTACGCACCTTCATTCAAGTGGAAGCTGAGTTAGGTCTACACTTTATTCTCTGTACGAGGTGAATAATAAAATAGACGTTTTAGCTGAATGTTTCATTTTTAAAGTTTGATTAATTACTTTCCGAACGAATGTCTTGGTAACCTACCTAATAAGCTATCGTGGAAAAGAAAATGAAAGTTCCTAGTGTATAATTTATTCATTTATGCGTATGGGATTATGGAATAGCTATGCCATAACTTCCACATCAAAACTTGTAGATCCAACTGCATCCATATTAATGCGTCAAAATATCAGAAATAGGTACAATTAGATAATATTATCAATATATTCACAACTAATTAAAAACACGTTGCGTTACCTAATCATGGAAATCGTGGCCATTCTTGCATATATTATTATGGTAAAAGTATCGTGTGGTGTGTCACATAACCCTTCCGTTTTAAACCCCTACAACTGCACATATTACCCCACGTAGGTAATTACTATAGGGTGCGGTTTTTTCTTCAGACTCAATTTTGCAATGGTTGGATTATTGCTGTTAGGGGGTTTTACGTAAGTATTTTGGATATTCAAAACATGACATCTTCAATCAACCACTACCAAGACCCCTAACTTATTGTTATTGGAAGCATTTGAATACTTTTATTGACTAAACCATTAACTCATAAAGTAAACTTTCTATATGTTTATAAAAGATCAATGGAAAGCCCGTGTTATTGCCCACGCAGATTTTTTTTCATACGAACTTCAACACCCTTCATTTTTTTATGGAAGTGATTTTTGGAAATTTCTTCCTTCTTTTCTTACTCTTCTTCTTACCACTAGACCACAATAAAAATGTACCATAAACATAGTCTCCAGGACTTATGGTTCAGTTAGACTGTGCGTTGATAGTCAGTCAGTCATGTTTCTATTTGTGTATGAAGGTACAGAGTAACTATTCAGACAGCTGTTATTTCGTGTTGTGTAGAAAAAACTGATTATCTGACTCATTTAATGATACCAATTTTATTTTGTTTCAGTTTACTGCTTGGGTGGATGCGGTGATATTCGTTTTCAGTCTCGAGAACGAAATCAGCTATAATACCGTGTCCAATTACTTCAATAAAATGTCCCACTACCGAAATTCCGCAGAGATTCCTATCATATTGGTCGGGACCCAAGGTGAGTTTAATGTAAATTTGCCTTCTGTGCAATTTTTTGTATAAAGTACCAGCTTATCAAATACCATTAAAAGGCTTACACGTGCTTTGGCACGATTTTTCTGATACTAAAATGTTGTAATTTCTACAACAGACGGCACTAAACATTTGAAAGTTCAAAGAGCGATCATTATAGCAGCCTTTATTCTAACGGCTTTGAATCCAAGTCTCGACCTTTAGCGATTATTCCTGAAAGAGACTGCCCTATAACGATTCGTTTTATGATTCGACACTTCAAATTCAAGGCCATGACAAGACATTTAATAAGTCTGTAACTTCGAAAGAATTAACGATCAGATTAACATAATTGCTACACACGCTTCCAATTTACTGTTTCCTATAAAATGATTGGTTACTCTTCCAGATGCCATAAGTGAAAGTAGTCCACGCGTTGTGGACGATAACCGTGCTCGCAAACTGTCGAATGAGCTGAGAAGATGTTCTTACTACGAAACTTGTGCTACGTACGGCCTGAACGTGGAACGAGTCTTTCAAGATGGTAAGTGTAACGTAACGAACTAAAAACGTTAGCAAAACACTAAATCTTGATGTCAGTTCTAATGTTTTTTCTCGCTAGTGGTTAGGAATGTTGTTACCGTTTATTTGTGTTGTTTTTTTTTTCAACGGTAATATAAGTTTTATTTTACTCTTTTAGCTATTAAGGTTATTCATACAGAGCTAAAAGATCAAAATGCAAATGTAACACGAAGACAATCCTCTTCGTTGATTAATCTACCACAGAGCAAAGATTTAAATCATCTTTGCCACAGAGGATGTGGTGAAGTTTCGTAAGCGCTTCTGGGTGCACCACATGGAATCACTTCTAAGGAGTCTTTCTAGCTCGCTTGCCGTCCGACATGGTGTTATTGTCGTTACAAATGAGCCTCTCATTGAGGAATAATTTGTGGGATTCTTATGAGATTTACGAAGATTTTAAAATAATAATAGGTATAACTGCCACAATGACCAGTTGCATAACCTTCGTTGATTGTTAGGTACAGAAGCCTCTTCCATAGATTAATTCTAAAATGGAAATAAATAAAGCAACCAGTCCAGCAACATCGATATTACCGATGTTCACTAATTAGGTATGTTTTTTACAATAAACATGATTTTTGAATCCTCGCTATACCTAGATGCAAAGGAGATTAATTACTTAATAGTTTCAGTTACTTGTTAAAGGTACTACCTACTCTGATTACGTTTACTCCCAGCTTAATGGCTTCGACATATTATTATGCCGCGGGTAACGGCCGGCATTGCCCACGCGGGATTTCTGAAGGGATCAAAGACTCATCTCAAACTGGCCCCATGTTACTTTAAATTTAATTTTACAATGCGAAACTGCGAAATCACTTGTAATAATAAATATAACCTAAAAAGCTTTATTGTTTTGTAAACATGCTTTGATCTTTACATTGAATTCATTGATGTAGAGAGTTATAAAAGTTACGTAACCGAATTTTTACGACTAGAGTAGGTAGGTATATCGCGTGATTTTATGGCCTGATTGATGAGCTAGCCATTAGCTATAGTAGGTACGAACTTCAAACCTCGTCTCGTTTTGGAACTTTTGGATGGATCTTGTTTGAAACGTGCGCGGCGGGGAGATGCGGCTCGCGCAGTGGCAGCACCGGCCCCCTGCCGCGCAGTCGTTTTGTTCGTTTCGGTCCCGTTCATTCGCTTTGCACCGTGGTCGTCGCCGGTCGCGTATCGTATTATTATTGTTTACATTTTTTCGACGCTTCCAAACGCACATTGTTTTGGCTGGTTTTTGTCGTAATTTGTGTGTTTGCATTCTGAATGGATCTGGAAAGATGGAAAGAACGCTCATATTCAAATCGAACATGTCGCCGATAGCCAGTCTGAGGCGTAGAAGTTCTTGTTATAACATACAAAGAGCCGAGGAACGCGATCGTAGGAAATCATCTAAGTTAGAATGTGCGTGAATACCTGTTGTTTGGAAAATAAAGTGATTGAAATAGTGAAAGTATAGCGTGGTGATTTTGTTTTTCAGCGTGTCAGAAGATTGTTGGGACGAGGCTGTCTAATTCGTCGCAATGCTTGGCAGGAGGTTCGAGACCTGTAACTCCTCAGCCCCTCGCTAACTCTCCGAGCCACAATCATTCCACGTTTCTATATAAGGTGAGTGACTAGTGATAATCACTTTGCGATCATTAGATCTAAGGGCATGGAGCTATGAAGGTCAGGAGTAGGCGGTGGAGGTCGAAAGCGCTGACGCTTTTCCTAGCACTAGACTAGCTGACATGTCTTAAGGAATTTTGACTCAAATGAACATGGAATTTGTTGCGTAAAGTTGTCTACATTTGCATTTCAAATCTACACCTGTTTAGCTGGCATTATGTTCTGTTTACGGTCATCTACAATGCATCTGGCTGTTGCATATTGATGCACAGGCTAGAATTATTAATAACTGTTAGATTATTATAGCATTAATAGTAATTTTCATATGAGTAACTAAGTATCATTCATTATTCAATAATAGGTAATTACATTAAATTAAGACTTCACTTTAAAAATCATTAATAAGAATTATTATAAAATAAAAAGATTTTTGATCCTCTTGCAATGAAGGGAGATCCATTCATCTCGAGAGGATCAAAAATCTGTACTTCCCAAAGTTTTATTAATGTATGTACCTAGTCTTAGGAATGACTTGATTAAATAATTGAATTACATGACGAAGTTCATGCATAAGTAGGTATTCTGGAGTCTAGCATCCATAAACATGTTTATCACAAAAATATATAACATTACCTAAGTATTTGAATAATAAAACAACTTATTCTTTAATGATTTGTGATCCAACACAACACCAATTTTAATCCATTATTCTAATAATTATACCTAAACCTTATTTACCAAGAATCCTTGGTTTTATAAGAATGGATGTCTAACAAGCACTATCTAATCTTGCCAGGATTTATCTTGTTGTATAACTTATAGACTCAATCTGTATTGATATTGATATGGGTAGAGAAAATGTGCGTTGAGTTGTGTGTGAAAGTAAACAAAACAAAGTAAATAAATGTAGTTTTTATAAATTACATGGGTAAGCCCCTACACACCACACATAATTAGACCTAAATACTATAACTTATGTACTTGCCAATACTGATAGAGCCATCTACCTACAACACAGAATCTTAGTGTGGGAGCTAGTGTTCAAAGCTATAATATGGTACCTAATAACCATTGTAATTTAATTTACAAGTGTTTTTCTGGATCAATAAATTAGTACTATTGTTATCAGCTGTGTAAAACCAGGATTTCACATATGTAGAGTGTATCTAGTCTTAAACTGCACACCCCAATATACCCCACCACATGCCACTGCACAAAATAATATGTTCCATAGTCTGTAACAACAAGGACTATTTTTAAATGTCAATCTTTTGTGAAGTGCCCAGTAAGTGGTGGAGGGGCATACAGTATTAGACTGGACGCACTGTACTTTGTTATCCAAAAATTGCTAATGTGACGTTAGGACTGAATTTCAAAACACCTTGTTTTCGATACACCTGAATCCCAAAAAAACCTTTTCCCAATATGCCTGAAAGCCAAAATAACTGAATACTGTTATGTCCGAAAAGTTGAATGATAGATTGATGTACTTGTATACATGTATGAATTTATGTATGTAGGTATACAATTTGGTTGGAATTTATATTCCAACTTAATTGTTTTTAAAAATATGATGTTGGTACTTGACAGGCACTAATAACAGTAGCTATTACAGCATCATAATGGGTTTTTAATTCAGGAATGTGAGCCATTCAGTGTTTCATGGCTGTGCCCATTCTGCCAATTATAGTCAGATTCAATTAAATAGGCCTTCAACGGCCAATGGTATAGCCCTTTTTATTACTTCCTTGAGTGCATTGATTTTATGACCACTGAGGCCAATACACCACCTATCTCACAAAGTCTTATTATGTAGCTGCAAGCTGAACTTTTTGACATAAAGGGAGATAGGCAAAACTGGTTTAAAAAAAAACATAGCGCTGAACCATACCAATCATTTATAAGTATATAATCTTGTTGGATGCCTCATATTTAGTTTTTTTCGAAACTCTACATCCCAGGTGCTTGAGATTGGCCTCTTCAAGATAAAAGTATATTTAAAAATCTAGTGTTTTAAACGTAAAGAGCGCAGCAAAGAGATACAGATGATACCAGCGCGCTGAGCGAGCTGCAATACATATAATAAGACATGATTGGTTCATGTCCCTCTGGGTCATATGTGCCCACCGTTCTTAAGACACACCCAACAGTGATTTTTGTGTCCCACACTAGAATTCCCTGTGTCGTGGGTATCAGGAACTACAAGTACCATAACACCCAGACCTGGAACAAAAATATTTGCAAATCATACAAACATTTGTCCCGCAGCGGGAATCGAATCCGCAACCTCTTGCATGTAAGCCGGCTACTCACCTGCCGCGCCACAGAGGTCGTCAATAATCACATAAAAGTGAAAATATTTATAAATTCCTACAAACATTGATTAAATTATAAAATCATTTCCCTTTTGCTCACGGAAATGATTCAATCTCAATAAAACTACAGAAAAATACTAATTTCACATTCCATCTTAAAAACAAGTCATTTTGGACAGATTGGACAGACACAATTATGTTAATGTAGGAAATCGATGATAAGCAATAATCAAACAATTTATTTCTTAATACCTAGTACACTGTAAAGAAATTGAGAAAGTTGTGCAATTAATTGCAATAATTGTGCGATAAATTTTATCATAAAGATAACATTTTGACACAGTTTTAAATTGTCACAGGTCATGGATTGCTTACAATTATGCATAAAAAGTTGGCATGTGCAAAACTAATAATTTAATAAATATATATAATAATAATTATAAAAAATAAATAATAAAAAGTGATAACGATAAGGCCAAGTCATATAGACCTTTTAATGATACTACAAATAACAAACATATGAAAAATAATTATGTGTAGATTGCTTATTAATAACTTAACACCCAACAGTCACATACATAGTCATGATCCCACACTAGGATTCCCTGTGTCGTGGGTATCAGGAACTTCGAGTACCATGGTACCATTACACCCAGATCTAGAACAAATATTTGCAGCTCATACAAACATTTGTCCCGCAGCGGGAATCGAACCCTCTACCTCCCGCATCTCAGCCGGCTACTCAACTGCCGCGCCACAGAGGTCGTCAATAATCACATAAAAGTGAAAATATTTATAAATTCCTACAAAAATTGATAAAATTATAAAATCATTTCCCTTTTGCTCACGGAAATGATTCAATCTCAACAAAACTAGAGAAAAATACTAATTTCACATTCCATCTTAGTAATTTTGGACCAGACACGATTATGTAAATGTAGGAAATCGATGATAAGCAATAATCAAACAATTTATTTCTTAATAGTACACTGTAAAGAAATTGATAAAGTTGTGCAATTAATTGCAATAATAGGGCGATACATTTTATCATAAAGATTAAGAGCATTAATATTTTGACACAGTTTTAAACTGTCACATGTCATGGAATGCTTACAATTATGCATAATTGGCATGTGCATAATTAACGAGAATTAATAAAAACTGATAGCGATAAGGCCGCATCATATAGACCTTTTTATGATACTACAAAACAAATATAGAAAAACAATTCTGTGTGGTGCTTATTAATAAAGGGTTATCTTGCTTACTAGGTGCTAAAAACTTGTTTTAAATTGCAGGATTCCCTACCACGAAGCCATCACACGCTCTCCGCCTCATCCCACCATTTACACCGAGGCGCGCAGTCCTTCGACGCGTCATCCAATAGCAGCGGAATTTCTTCAACACACGTCGTGGAAATCCACAGCACAAATGGCTCTGATACTTCTTCACGATGGGGGAACTCCCTAGGTACTTATCTTACTACTATTTATTAGGTAGCTCCTCTGGGAAAGTACTGCTTTATTGTGTCCCAATTAAAAGGGTATATATATAAGTGCCGGGGAAATTAAAGCAATTCCAGGCACATGCAACTTTAATTTGTTTTTTTTTTCCTAAAACGAAACTGGAAACAACAACAATGGCAAAAAGGAATTGTAAGATTGAAACATAAATAATAGTTGCTATGTAAAAGGCCCAATTACTAGAGTACTGGAGCTACTTCTATCCTGCTCTCCATCATCGATGCCTTCGGACACACTTCAACGGTGTTGCCACCAACCCAAAGTCCTGCTCCATTACTTTAAGGAGCTGGGCTGGCTGGGGTAGGTTTAGCACAGGGGGACAATGCACAATACACCCCACAGCGGGACGTCAGTGCAGATCTTAACACCCCCACTTTGAATTAGAATAGAATAGGCCCAATTGCGCTAACTAGAGTTAGAATAAATAACTAGGAGATAAATTGTTCTGCACACTCATTTTGTACCTTGTGTGTGTGTTTTTGTTGAAGATCATAACATTACATAACATACATTAATCATAACACCCAACAGTCACATCCTAGGAACCCTGTGTCGTGGGTATCAGGAACTACGAGTACCATGGTACCATAACACCCAGAGCTGGAACAAATATTTGCAGATCATACAAGTCTTGCATCTCAGCCGACAACTCACCCCGCCGCGCCACAGAGGTCGTCATAAATTAGGAGTTTGGGTTAAAATGGTACCATGTTTGGTGCAATTATAGGCTTCCTTCATTAGCTATCATAAACGGTTTTGCCCCTATTCTGTTGCAGGAAGTCACGGCTCTTCATCAGGACTCGTCTCGATCGCAACTGAAAACAACAACGTTAAATTCACAGCCCCCCACTGTCTCGACAATCTACAAAAGGAAAGAGACCTACCCACCCCTTTATCCACGCCCACCACATCAAGAAAATCACGAAGAAGATCTAATCTGTTCACCCCTTCGAAGAAAGATGATAGATTGAAGAATGGAGAGCTAGGATCGGGAAGGGCGATACCTCTGAAGCAAGGGTATCTGTATAAAAAGAGTAGCAAGGCATTGAATAAGGAATGGAAGAAGAAATATGTGACGCTGTGCGATGATGGGAGACTGACTTATCATCCGAGTTTGCATGTAAGTATGCTGTGGAAAGTTGTGGATGGAGGCGGCTCAAGACCGTTGGTCATGGCATTCTATAGGGGAGGTCTATGTCCAGCATTGGGCCTCTGCAGACTGATAATGGGCTTTATTCAAAGTGCAAAGATGCAAACACACACGCACTTTAACATAGTGCTCACATAATTAAATTTATTTATTCAATCAACAAAGATTGGTTTAGTAAAATACACCATGCCTTCCTACTCTATGATTAGTAAGAATATTTACAATTTAATACAAGCTCACTAATATTGAGATCATTTAATCATTATTTTATTTAAATGTGAAATCATCATCATTAGCATGTCCACTGCTGGACTGCCACAATATGGAAGTCCACTGCTGGACTGCTAAATTTCACTGAAAGTCAAGCTCAATGATCCTAAGCTTTATGTCATATTTACAGGATTACATGGAAGACGTGAACGGCAAAGAGATCTCTCTTCAATACGTGACTGTGAAAGTGCCAGGGCAGAAGCCACGCGGCTCTAAGTCCATAATTACAACAGTGCCAGGGTACAGCGCACACTCCGCCAGTCTCGATATACACGACAGCATCGGAGGAATCGGAGGACTGTCTATTGGTCAGTACAAAGAGCGTCTTGTTTCAGATTTTGTTAGTAGTAGAACTTCTTGTGAAAGAGTTCGTCCGGGGAAGCACTACCACCGTATCTATTTCTGCCGCCAAGCAGTAGTGTTTGCATTGCTGCGTTTCGGTTTGAAGGGTACGGGTGCCGGTGAAATTACAGGCACATGTGACTTTTCATCTTTATGTCTCAGGGTCGGCAGCGCGCGTGTGATGCCTCTGGTGTTACAGGCGTTCATAGGCTACGGTAACTGCTTTCCATCAGATGGGCCGTATGCTTGTTTGCTTGCCAAGTAGTCAAAAAAAAAAATAAGTTTGCTGGTGATTGGCCGGCAGAGACGCAAGAGATGCGGGTTCGATTCCCGCTTCCAGACAAATTGTATGATCTGCAAATATTTGTTCCGGGTCTGGGTGTTGTGGTACCATGGTAATCATACATGTGGCTCATGTAAGTGACTGTTGGGTTTTGTGTTATGGCTCGTATGCCGGGGATACATCAGTGACGGAACCGGCCCGGGATATGTCCGTACTTTGAATTTGAACTTATTTTGTATGATCATAGAGCATCATATCGGCATTTATAGTGTCAAGGCGTCGGCTTTTCGGGACACTGACGTGTATGGTGACATAATGCTGATATTCAGCACTATCGTCATACAAATTAGGTTCAAATTCACAGTATATTTCCCAAGAAGCAAATCGCAATGGCGTCGCAGACAGTCGGTGGATGGAGGCGGCTCAAGACCGTTCGTCGTGGCATTCTAAGGGGGAGGCCTATGGCCAGCAGTGGACTTCTACAGGCTGATGATGATGATGATTTTTCCCGGCCCGGGAGACCTTAATCCTACTAGCCTACTAATATTATACATGTTTGTTGTTAGCTCAACCAGCAACGGCTGAACAGATTTCGATGAAATTTTGTAGATAGAGATTGATCGGCTACTTTTAATTCTGGTGCCACGCGAACCCATATAGCTTGCAGAACCGATAATCTTTGGAGTATAAAGGTTCTGGAGTGGGGACCACGAACCGGACGACGCAGTGTAGGAACCCCCCTCCTGATGTACCGATGACGTTTTAAAAGTAGCATGAAGTCTGGATAGAGGTGGAAGAGGTCTATGCCGTGGACTTCTACCGGCTGGTTATGACCACGCGAACTGGTTTTTTGACACAAATCTCTTTCTAGGCTACAAAGAAAAGCCACAGCGCGCGACCGACAAGGCTCTGCTGTCCGCGTTCGATACCATGAAAGAACCAGCGTCAAGCCGCCAGTCTCTAGTTCCGGCGGAAGCGGAAGTGGGCTCCACGAACGGCGCTGATAAAGACACGCCGCACGTTAAGAAACGACATCGCAGAATGAAGAGTAGTGGCGTTAAAAATGGCGACGAAGGTAAGAAGGGTTTTAATAACCGACATAAAAAAAAGAAGGTTGTTTATCGTGTAGATACGCGGTTATTTAGTCGTTTCGCACCACAAGCGATTCGAACCGCGGTGCGAAAAACCCAAGCATCGTTTCTGAATGGCGGTGCGAATCGCCCAAGGTTCTTTGGAAATGGGTCGTTTCGAACCACGGGAAAAAAAGACTATGATCAATTTGTAAGTCCGATTTAGACACGCATCAAAAATGTAAGGATTTTAGTTATTTATTTGTACAGATTCTTTTTCTAATAATCGCGGGCAGGTCAGCTAAGAGATTTTATGCTTTATTCGGAGACTAACCAAAGAGGTTTCAATTCAAAAAGAAAACTGCATTGTTACTCTCTCTGCGATATGAATAGACTAATTCAAAAAAGGTTTGGCCTATTCGCACCGCGTTGCGAATGGCCCCATTCAGAAACAGTGCTTGGGTTTTTCGCACCGCGGTTTAAACAGTTGTGGTGCGAAACGACTAAAGACCCAGATACGCTCACGAGTGAATGAATACAGCGATGCACAAATCACGCCCGCGTTGCAGATCTATACTTATACTGAAATGAGACTCGTTGAATAGATTTCCAGTCGACAACGAGAGTCTCGACTAACGTTTGAGCATAGTTCTACAATGTGGGCCTTGGAGAAAGGCCTCTGCTCTCACTACTGAATTAAATACACTCGCTTTGCTCGCCTGTGAAGTGATGGAAGATACACGGCGAGACTGACTCCCGTTGCAAAGAAGATCCGTTTGTACTTAGCGTACGAGTCTAATGCTCACTTTCACCATCCACTTATGGGTCACCTAACGCTTACGAGACTCGTAACAAACGTCCAAACGCTTCGCTCGCCTGAGTGATGAATGATTTGGAAAGTTTAAAATGTATATGTCGATTCCAGACGGAGATTTCACATCGTGCGAGTTCACGATAGTGAGTCTGGATGGCAAACGGTGGCGGTGGGAGGTGTGCGGGCTGGCGTGCGGGGGTGGAGCGGCAGGCGCGGCTGCCGCCGAGCGTGACGTCTGGGTGTGCGCTGTGGAGGCGCAGATACTCGCTTCGTTACAAGGACGGGTACGTACAAAAATTTATCATGAAATCCCACCGGCTACGCCATTCATTATCATACATTTTATGACATCTTACTGGCTCATCCAGTCATAAATATCACTTCTATTGCAATTTTACTGCTGAATTTTACTGGAACGGAATTTTTTGTCATTTTCAAATTCATTTAATCACACATCAGTTATTAAATGAATTCTCATTTAATAATCACTGATATGTGCGATACAAGTGATATACGCACAATAAACATCACTGCAGCAATTCTCACGGCTGCACCAGTCTTCTGAGTTTACATGGTGGTAGCGATTCAGTCCAGCATTATATACAATTTTTTTTATGTATTGGCTCGACAAACTTGCATGCGACGTCGAGAGGTGCGATGATAGAACCTGGAAGCGGGTATAAGATCAAATAGTTCCTCAGATCACTCCCCATTATAGAGTCTATAGAATACACAGAGCGAGCCGTACTGTGCCGTGTACTGTACCTTTCTAATTAACTGAAATAAAAGGGACCTCGTTTTAGCGCTGTTTAAATTTCGAGAATGGTGTACAGTGTCGCTACCAGTATACATGTTAAAATTTAAATTCCAGCGCCAGTGTTCCGAATTTACATAATACATGTTCAAATTAAAATTTAAACGTATCTTGAGTAATTTCCTTTGTGTTGACTGTATTTTAATGTTTCAGACGTCCCGGCAGCCGGCTCCCACGGGCGCCAACTCGACAGGCGACGTGCGTGCCACATACTACATTCGACGCGTTCACGGAAACGCTGCGTGCTGTGATTGTGGTGCCACAGGTATCACTTTACAACTATTTTCTTATGTATTAGTATATTTTTACCGCTATAGACGCGCGTAGAGGTCTACCAAAATCTTACTAGGCAAGCAAGCAATCATACAGCTAGGATACGGCCCACTAGATGGAAAGTAGCCGTAGCCTATGGACGCTTGCAACACCAGAAGCATCGCACGCGCGCTGACGACCCTTAGTAGTACAGGCAAATTAGCAAAAAGTGTGGACCTAAGTCGTGTAGTCGTGGATTCTTATGGAAACGTTAGATGACACGAAAAGAAGCTTATCCTAGGTTTGCACCGTTTCTGGCGCTTACGGAACCCTTTTAAATATTAGGTACAAACTTAAAAAGGCCGTAAATTTTAAAATAGAAAGAAACTACTTGATGCAAGATAAATTACGTATAGAGAGACTGTCTTAGTGCATTGTGATTTTAATAAAAACCACGTGCATGTAGTGAACACAGTGTTGAACAAATGCATCTTCCGTAAAAAAAAACCAGTATAAAACTCCCGGCGGATGTAGTACTAATTAAATGAATAAGTTTAAGTCGATTTCCAGAACTACATTAATTTTCCCCGAAGTAGAGCTACAATAAAATATGGAAAAGTGCCTTCCGTGAGACGCACCATGGTGCAAACCTGGTAATGTATTTCGAACATTTTTCTGATATATATGACGACTACCTTAATTTTCCCGGAGCCGTAATAACCACAAAAAGTTTTTTTCGTAAATGATTTTTTTTTGTATGTTCCGTATGTCGGATTTCAAAAATACTTGGTGCAAATGTAGATCATAACGGTTCAAAGTCTATGCCAAATTGCACCGACTACTTCTATTTCCCCCATTAAGTTACGGATATTTTTATGGTTTTCACCCTATTTCACCCTGTTCCGGAGGGTGAAATTACTGATGCTTATTATTAGAGGTGATTTTTAAGCCATACAAAACAATTAGAAAAGTTTTCATGACTACATCTAATTAGTTCCACACTTGTGCAAAAAATCACCTAATTTGACTGTACTATAGACGTTTCTGGACTTTGCGGCACACGACAAAACGTTCAATAGGTTTAATCGTCTATAGAGTCAAAATGTACAATATACAATGGTATCAATGCTTATGTGACAAAATGGCATTATGTATCTGTCATGGAGACATAAAGAAAAAATCTGAAGGCATTAAGAAAAATAAAATTACTAATAATAATTAATTACTATTGATTTTAATGTGGCGATGCCAACTGGAAACTGTTCAAACAAAGTTCAGATGGAGAGTTTATTGTATTAAGTTATATTATAAACATATTATATACTAGTTGCGCCCCGCGGTTTCACCCGCGTTAATAATGATGAAAATTGATGATGATGATGATGATGAAAAGTACCCTATGTGTTAATCCAGGGCGTAAAGTATCTCCATTCCAAATTTCACTCAAATCCATTCAGTAGTTTTTACGTGAAAGAGTAACAAACATCCACACTCACAAACTTTCGCGTTTGTAATATTAGTAGGATAGGATTATAACGGTGGGGGAAATGGAAGAACTTTTTCGAATTTTCCCATAAACCCCAATGATGGGGCAAAGCTGAAAGATGGGTTTTTGGTAATGATTCCCAAAGTTCTCGGCTCTTACTAATACTAATGGTTCTAAATGATAATTTTCAGATCCGGACTGGGCGAGTCTTAACTTAGGCGTGCTGATCTGCATCGAGTGCTCAGGAGTGCACAGGAATCTCGGATCTCACATATCGAGGGTCCGCTCGTTAGATCTCGACGAATGGCCGTAAGTCTTACGTTGAATCTTGACTTACCTTGAACTTAACCTTGACTTACGTACCTTGAATCTTGACGTACCTTGAACCTCGTCGTACTTTGGCGTACCTTGAACCGTAACTTATTTTGAACATCGACGTACCTTGAACCTTTTGACGTACCTTGAATCTTGACAACATAACATATTAATAACGTTATATGACGACCTCCTTGGTGCAGCGGGCGAGCAGCCGGCTGAGACGCAGGAGGTGTGGGTTCGATTCCCGCTGCGGGACAAATGTTTGAATGATCTGCAAATATATGTTCCTGGTCTGAGTGTTGTGGTACCATGGTACCCGTAGTTCCTGATACCACGACACAGGGAATCCTAGTGTGGGATCAGAGGCCCAATTCTCTAACTAAAAATAGTTAAAATAGAGTTCGGATCATGTTTCGATCTTGTGTATCATGTCTTAAATGTCAGAAATGGTATTCTCTTAGCATTTATTACAACACGGTAAAGTGATTATATCGAAATGTGATTGAAACTTGAACGATTCAAAGTTTTTTCGATAATTTTAGCTTAATTTGTCTCTCTTTACTCTTTCCAATTATATGTATAACTATCCTACTCTAATGGTAGTCACCGTGAATTTAAAATAGACTAAAAAGTTAACATAATTATCACCAGAAACGGGATATTTACCATGATTTTTGAGTTTTATTGATTCCCGGTGGGTTTACCCGTGATCATGCCGCATGATACTGCCGAAATATCGGGGATCAATAAAGCTCAAAAATCATGGTAAATAGTTGCCGTTTCTAGTGATAATTAGACTAAAAAGTTATTTATGAGAGAGCAGAATACCAACTTTCTGTAAATTCACAATAAAATTCAGTCTTGATTCGGTTAACTTTCAGTGTAGTCTTAAAATAATTAAGAGAATAATTGGCCTTCAGAACTATGTACTGTGTACTGTTGGGTCTTATGTTATATGTTATGTATTTTCAGGCTGGGCCACGTCAGCGTAATGGTATCAATAGGCAACGCGTTGGCCAACTCGATATGGGAGGCGGATCTCAGGGGGCACATCAAGCCCATTGCCACTTCTACGAGGGAAGAGAAAGAACGGTGAGCGATGAGAATCATCATCAGCGGCCTTTAGACGTCCACTACAGAACGAAGCCTCCCCCATGAAATGCAATGGGGGAAAGCCCATAATCACAAAGCTTGGCAGGCGGATTGGTAGATGCTGCTGCCCGTCCCCTGGTGTAATCCTTCAGTCAGCTTTTACGACATCCACGGGAGGAGATTGAGGGGTCTAAAGATAAAGATAATTTATTTGTTTTGAATATGGTACTATTACATTGATGGTCATAATTCACACGTCCAACATACTCAGTCATACATTATGACATACAAATAATTTAGTTCCCATAATTAGGTACTAGGTAGATACCTACCATTACCATGTCATTATAATAACAATTATCAACAATTCAAAAAAAAATTTGGGACGCGTATTGATATCAAAATTAAAAAATATAATGTCAAAGAGATAAAAATAAAAACAATACAATTTTACAACACAATACACACAGTACAATAGAATTTAAAATGTCAAGAAATTCTTCAATTGAATAGAAACAATTTTTAATAAGCCATTCCTTTAGTGCATTACTAAAAACATTGGCTCTCTTTTCCAGTAACAATTTTGGCAGTTTATTATATTTTTTGCTTTTCTTAGGCCGGACACGCCACAGCTTAGAAGCTTAAGAGAGTGATGACAATATAACATTTTTATTCAGTAAGCCTTTGCTGGGCGTCCTGAATCTTTTACACTGTACTTGTTTTACCCAAGGTCCTTTTCAGTACCACCCTGAAACTGGCCACTGACCCACTGGTCCAGGGGGACCACGAAAGAGCCAGTGACAAATAATAAATAAATAAATGCTAGACATTTCACACAACGTTATCTAGCCCCAAGCTAAGCAGAGCTTGTGTTATGGGTACTAGATTACTGATATACTTAAATACAATACATGGCATAGATATTTTTTTTTATACATAGAAATATACCCAGAACACCCTGAACAATTATCTGCAGATCGAACAAATAATTATTCCGAGGCGGGAATCAAACCCGCAAGCTCCTGTGTCGCAGGCGAACCTTTGCCCGCCACGCCACAGAGGTCGTCTTATTCTTACAGTGTACTTGTTTTACCCAAGGTCCTTTTCAGGGCCACCCTGAACATGATCACTGACCCAACCCAGGGGGACCACGAAAGAGCCAGTGGCCAAGAAACAACTTGTTGAACCAATTTGTCTCTTTAGGTGGATACGTCTAAAGTATGAACGACGCGCGTTCCTATCGGCGACTGACGCTGGCACCAGCTCGGAAGCGCTGCGGGGGGCCGGCGCGAAAGGTCACGTGGGGGTGCTGGTGAGGATGTTGGCCGCGCCCCCGCCTAGGGCCCCTGCCCCCCACGAGCGGGCGCTGGCGTTGAGGGCAGCTTCCGCGGCTGGGAATCTAGCCTCTGCACAGCTTCTTATATGGGTGAGTTATCATCGTAATCATCTGTCTGAAGAAGTCCACTGCTGGATATAGGCCTCCACTATACAATGTTATGGTGAACGGTATTGAACCGCCTCCATTCACCGACTTCTTTGCTACCTTTAATGTGTCATCGGTCTGTCGAGAGTCTTCCTAAACTGCGGTCTTGGTCGCCTCGAGAACATTTATTCCCCAGAGGTTAGTGCAATGAGCTATGTGGCCTGCCTATTGCCACTTTAACTTGCTAATTCTGAGAGCTTTGTCTCATTGACTTTGACTCATCATCATCAGCCGATAGAAGTCCACTGCTGGGCATAGACCTCTTCCCTAGAATGCTATGAAGAACGGCCTTGAGTCGCCTCCATCCACAGACTTTCTGTGACTGACTATTTCTGTATAAAACTGTTATCTTCTAGACGTATTATTGTCTTTCCCTGCTAGGTACTACTCTTGTATGAATGCTTATGCGTTTTATTATTTGTTAACTTTGTGTTTATCTGTGAGGACCGGTAATTGGCTTCTCTGTTTCCTATTCTAGTTTACCTTATGCTGTTTCTAATTTATGCTGTTGGTCCTCCAAATAAATAAATAAATAATTTTAGCACAACGGCAATCCAAACTTCCCGGACAACGATGGTCACAGCTGCGTGTTCTACGCGCGGGCGGCCGCCAACCATCTCTCGGGTATACCGCCGCAGTACCCTCGCAACTTGCAGCTCACTTGCCCGCTTCACCCGGCACCGCCTGTGCTAGCGCCTGGCTCAGGTAAATAGCCTATAGGCCGAGGTATAGGTCGCGCAACGAGTTATGAGCGCTCGACGAAAGTGGTGGTGTTGATTGCGCATGTGTACATGTGTGCGAGTCTGTATCTAGGGAGCGCGAGACACGAGTGCGGGGCGCGCGGTACGGGATGGCGGAGTAAGTTTACGGATTAATCCGTACTTGTCACTAATTTACGGATTAATCCGAGTACTGTTTTCAATGATTTACGGATTTATCCGTATCAACCAATACACGCCGGTGCTGACCGCCTCTCCCGTCGCGCCTCTGTCCCCCCGCTAAACAGACCCAAAAAATTACTACTGCGCATTGAAGGTCAGCGCTCGTAACTCGTTACGCGCCCTGTACTACGAATCACTTACATTTAATTATCACTAGAAACGGGATATTTACCATGATTTTTGAGTTTTGTTGATTCCCGATATTGCGGCACAATTTCATGCGCCATGATCACGGGTAAATTGAAGTCTTTGCGAGTAGATTTTTATTGTTATATGTAGCCGTAACGATCTACCCTCTTTCTCACTCTTTTATTACGAACACCCCTACCATCGGTTTCATTGTCACACTTAACTCCATCTCGACACACCACACTAACGGTATCCGGACGAGCAACTGGTACCACACAATTTTTCCGATTGCTACACATTCTCACCACAGGATTCCAGACTCCAGACAATTGAAAACCATCTTCTCTATTGAAATTCCTGTGTTTAGTAATCTCAATTGCCTCTTGTTGTAGTCTTGGTATGTAATGCCGCTCTGTTGAGATTACCTGTGGATTGTGTAGCTCAATCCAATGGTTGAATGGTCAAATCATGGTAAATATCCCGTTTCTAGTGATAATTATGTTAATAACCATGATAGTTTCAAAAGTTATATCACTTACATTTAGTACAAATTTTCTAACCTAATTATTTATTATTCGTGGTATTTAACAAGATTATGTTTTTATTTTATTTATTTCGCAATTATGCTTTTAGCGTTTTATACATATTAAGAACTGTGAAATTTACAAAATTATGGGCAAAAATTGTCTAAACAGCGCCAATTTTTTTGCCAGATATTTTTAGTGCTTATAAAAATCTACCAAAATCGAATCTTAGTCTCAGTTTCTGGTCTGGCCTAGAAATTTACCAACTTATTTGCACAGGTACAAACTCGACCAGTTCCAGTTCAAGCGCTAAAAGCTCCATCAAGAACCCGGAACCGGAATGCAACTGCATTATATTCGAGCTACTCAACGCGCAGTCCGCGTCCAACGCTTTAGTGGAAATACTCATAGGACTTCAAAACAATCAGTATATGAACGGATATGATACAAATGGAGTGAATTCTTTTGGCCATGCGACGCTTGGAAGGCCGAATCTATCGTTGACCAACGGGAAGTGCGGTAGTATAGTCTAGGTTAAGTTTACGGATTAATCCGTACTTGTCAGGAATTTACGGATTGATCCGTACCGTTGTCAAAAATTTACGGATTTATCCGTACCTACTTTTACAGATTGGACTAGGGATCAACGGACATTTTGTTACATTTACGGGTTATTCAAATTTGTCATTGCATGATTAACGGTTCCGTAGTCCAACTAATATCAGAGTGTAACTGCATAATATTTGAACTAATCAACGCGCAGTCCGTGAAATACCAAATAAGCTTCAGGAATAAATAGTATGTGAACGGATATGATGCAAGTGGATTAAACTCATTCGGCCATGCGACATTAGGCTAGCCGAATCTATCGTTGACGAGCGAGAAGTGCGAAGTCGATGTTAAGAGTTAATCCGGACTTTTCTCCAAGCTTACGGATTAATCCGTACTTACTGGTCAACATTTTAGTATCTCATATTTATTTTTTATTTCAAATATGCAAATTCATAGTTAAAATTAAAGTAAAGTTTATTTTATTATTAAATTGTGTTAGATTTTATTTGAATTATGGAAATGAAAATAATTTGTTAGATTTAGAGATACACTGAATTTAGTAAGCTTATTTATTGTAAAATTTTCTTTAAATTAAAATATATTTTTAAAATTACGCAGTATTCGTACAACACATAAAAGCTCACCGTCGTGGAGGATATCTTTAGACCTTCAGATTCAAAAGAAATCCTGCTAAGCCGATTTTTTGCGTAGGAGTTACTTAGTATTCGTACTTTTACTATTTTAGTATTAGAATAATGTTTCGACTGAAATTATAATCGAAAATTCTTGTTGTAGTTACCAAGTTGAATCAGTAAACAGAGCTCAAACTTACGTCATCATCATCATCATCATCATCATCATCATCATCAGCCTGTAGATGTCCACTGTTGGACATAAGGCTGTAACTAACGTGCATAACTACAAAAAATACTACTAAATTAAATGGCAGCTGGTTTTGCAGATAGTTTAAAAAAATGATGTAAACTTACACCGTGTTACTATAAACGCGAAATATCCTTGGAATAGTTACACCATGTCTTTTAATAAACTGCTTGTCAATACAAAAGACAATAAACTGTAACTATTCCAAGGAGTTTTATAGTAACATGGTTAATTTATTGTGTTAAAAGTTTAAAGTTTAAAATTGCTTATGCACTTACATTTATTATATCAAAAATACTTCGGTGAGATCACGTATGGCTGAGCTCTGACGTTAAAATTAGCGTTATGCACGTATTTATACGTAAATATTTTAAAAATAGTAGCGGTATGTTATCCGTAATTCCGGTTAATATTTATCCGATCTTTTCAAAATTAGCAAAATTTTGTGTCTGTCAATTTAAAAGTTAATTAATAAGACAATTATACATATGACTAAATCCCAGTTCATACATATCCGGCTAATTAGTTCAAATAATTGTTTTGGTAGTTTAGGGAAATTTAGGGTCAGATTTTGTCGTAGTCCCTGATTCAAATAATGCACATAAATGTAGGAATTTTTTGCTAGTTTGCCACCCCATGAATAAAATTGTATTGTTATAAAAACTTCGTGTTATAAAATTGGGTGGTAAAATTAGCCGAAACATGAATATTTATCCGTACTTTTACATACATTTTCTACAATATCTTGTTTAAGGAAATGGTTATATCAATGCACTTGGTTCGTTATGGTGCTGTGTTATCTCTAAGTACAGATATCTACGGAAACTATTGGGATGTTTCTGTAAAATCGGAGTTTGTGAGTAACCGGTATTAATTTTGAGTGCTATAGTTTTTTGTTCAGTTGCGGATAAGTTATTCATGTTTCGTTTTACAATTAAAAATATAGGGTAAACTTAAATTGATTAGGGTGCAAGATCTCAGCTCAATGCTATTGTAGGGTAAAATTAGAGTAATTGTATTTTAGTGGTAAATTATCGCTTTACCCTAGCGCCTTGGGTGGTTTCATCTTACTTTGACTGTTCTAATACATTTTTGTCGAAACTATCTTCAAGGTTGACAATATTTTTCTAGATTTTTTGTAGGAATTGATGACTTCAATTAGGGCTTTAGACAGTTTTGAACTTAAACATTAGATATTTGCTTACCGTACGCTTGTATTTATTTCATTGACATTCCATAATTTCATCACCCAAGGATTATTTGTAATAGTTGATGTGATACCTAAGGTTTTCCCATATTAAGCCAAATGTACTGACCCCTTCGTGCCTACTCTACTAGTTAGTTACGCTTGATCGATTCTCATCTGAAAATCTAGATTACCTCTAGAAAATCAACTTGCGACGAATTTGCTGAAAAATTTCCGAAACGGTTTGTGAAATAAACGGATTAATCCGTACTTTTACGGTTTGCGCCGTATCGCCATCGGTCGGGTTTCATTTTTTTATATAAATAATTGAAACTAGTTTTTTTAGATGAGAATCTGGCGTTAACCTAATAATACGTCAGGAGTACCTAAGTGATGTTATTTACGATAATTCATATTAATGTTTTCTATTTGATTGTAATAAAGTTTGTCTCCTGGACTATTATTAGGCGTTTCCAATTTATTAATTGTAAAGTGGTATTTCTTGTCTAGTAGTAACACTAGGAATGCTGTAGAGATGATTTTTTCTGTGTTTATGAAAAGACAATTATTAGCATTTTATTTAAACATATATATATGTATACGTGTATAATTTGTTTTTATAGTTCTCGATTTGTATATTTTGTACTACTTATATAATATTTATATCCAATTTTTTTGAATAACGACCAATTGTGAGAAAAATCTTTTACAAGATAGCTAAATAAAATAATACGACTAAATTCACAGAATCAATTATCTCTACATACATTCACTAAACATTGCAAGTAGGTTATAGTAAATTAGTAATTTGTGCATTTGTTTGTGAGGTATTTCAATTTGTGCATTATTGATTCCTATAAATTTTGTATCCGTAACTTTATCCGTACTTATGTTTTTCGGACTTGTTTGAGCCAACACTATACTAGTAAGATAAAAAAAATTACATTATAAATTCAAGTATTTGTAAATCAAATTCGATAATTTTTTTAATTAACTTTTAAATCGTGCACAATTTGTTTTCAATTTCCCATATTACCCTTTAGAGTTCTTTCGAAATTATTCAGTAACAAGATTTTTGTATATTTTAGCAATAAATCGTTTTACCGACGTCAGTATTACGATACATTTGTATAAATGCACGTTAAAATAATTTCGCGCACGTTTTTGATTTGTATAATTTTATTTAAAACGCTGTTGAAAATTGATAATTTTAAATTACGTTACCTTTGACTTTGGTTAGTTATTTTATTTTTTATGGTTTTTTTGTATATATTTTTGTATCTAGCCAAAGAGCTTTTTGTAAATATCGATCGCAGCTGTAGGTAATATAGCTGTACACTAAGTTTCGTTATTGTAATTCTTAAGAGATTTGTTGATGTTCTTAATCTTCGAAATAAAGTGTAATTGAACACATGTTTTAGTTTTCTTCTTCTTCATGACACCCGGGCCCATCCGTCCGTCCGTCTGTCGCCAGACTGCCTCATGAACTGTGATAGTAAGACAGTTGAAATTTTCACAGATGATGTATTTCTGTTGCCGCTATAACAACAAATAAAAAACAGAATAAAATAAATATTTAAGGGGGCTGCCATACAACAAACGTGTTTTTTTGCCGTTTTTATAGATAATGGTACGGAACCCTTCGTGTGCGAGTCCGCCTCGCACTTGGCCTTATTAATAAGTAGAACAAAATTATAATACTTCAGAGCCTGAAGATGGGCTGGGCCAATTTAGGTTCACTTATACTAGGGCATCATAGGGGCATTTCCCGGTAAGGGTAAAAGAACAAAAAAAGTACAATAGAAAGGTTAAAGTACTAACGGGGTTAAGGTTACTAACGTTGAATTGAACGCACCGAAAAGCTACTAATAAAAAAAAGGCTACTAATAAATAATATTCAAGGTCTACTAATAAAAAAAACGAATCTGCCCTTGGAACACCAAAATCAAAAAAGGTTTGACAAAGCGAAGTTATAACGCGTGTGTTTTTTTGCAAGTCACTGACTGACATGGTCAACGGTTTTTATGTTTTTGTCAAATAAATTATTTATTCTTATTATTATTCCTATGAATACAGATTTGAATGCAAATAAGCAAAGCACTTCGGAGCAGCTTCATAAAAAGTTTTAATCGCCACTAAAATCCTGCGATAAAATGCAGATGGAATGTTAATAAAATTGACACTGGTTCCTATTTGCTTTATTTTATTTCTTGTTTTGAAATCACATTTCAAAGCTTTGGTGAACCAAAACAAGAAAGGTAAGAGCAAGTAAAGAAGGTCTAAGGTGCAAGTTTTAGATGGACAGGTGAACCTGTCCATCTAAAACTTGCACCTTCTTCCTCCAACAGGGTATGTCCCAAAACTTTTGGCTTCTCGACAGCTCCTCAGCATCATCAAACGTGTTGGGCATTTCCTTCTTCGCTGTTTCTGGCAAGAATAAAGCGACGACCCCACCGAAGCCTGCTACAGTACCAATGATGACCAAAGGAAGCCAATGAGCATATATCTTCGTATAAACGATGTATGGAGTCAGAACTGTAGTGAGGTATCCGGAAAAGTGAACTATGGACGAACCAGACCCTCGTACAGATGTAGGTAACAACTCAGCAGCCCACTGCATAATGGCTGTGTATGACATATTGACAGCAAACCTCGCGATGACAGCACATACCACAGACAGGATACCACTGTTCATAAAGACAGTCATTATACTGAACACACAGCAAACCGTCATCATGATAGCGGTCAACCACCTTCTTCCTAGCCAGTCCAGGATTAGAGCGAGCAGGAACACCGACGGTAACTCGCTAAAGGATATCACTGAGAATGACAAGAAAAAGTTAAAGTCCAACTGTCCGATGCTTAGGACCAATCCATCAAAGACAATCGTACAACTCATGCACTCCAAACAAGCTAATATGAATGTTTTTCTCAACACTGGTCGTCTAAATATATCCAAAGAACTTTTGGTTTCTTCTTTCTGTTGTTTTGATAAGGTTTCCTTAAATTGCTCAATTAGCCTATTTGGCACTTCTTTTTTATTAATCCGACCGATTAAAAGTATTTTCTCAATAGCCTCATCGACTCGCCCTTTCGAAATTAGCCATGTTGGACTCTCTGGAATAAATAAAGGAGCGAAGATGGCGAGTGCTAGCGGTAAACTAGTGACTAGAGATATAGTCTTCCAATGTCCACAAGCGAGTGCTATCCAGGGCAATGCTATTGCGAACACGGAGTAGAACATAGAGAATGTAATGTTTGATAGCAACGATCTGTATTTCGGAGAAACTAATTCAAGAACTATAAGATATGTCATCAGCATGCAGTTGCTGTGTGCCGTGCCCGTAATGAATCTACATATCGAGAACTCGGTAAGATTTCTTGCAAAGGTACTCAACACTCCTCCAATACATCCGAGCAAGTTGCTCGCAACGGCCGCTGGCAATCTTCCGAAGCGGTCAGCTACATATCCGATTATGAACCCTCCGACAGTGGATCCAATGAAGAAAATCGCTTGAGCTGTTGCTTGGTAACTATTCTTATCACATACCCACCCCATTTCGCTTGATATAGTTGGGTATGGTATCTCACTTTTGTCGAACTCCCATCCGTTTTGGCAAGGAGCTGTTTGCCATGATTCATCTGGTTTCTGTCCTGTTGAGAGTATCTCAGTCCAATTAACTACATACGCCTGACATTGAGAGTATCCATATCTGGAGTTGACATCTGCAGGAATGGCTAGCTTTATTCTTTCCACCTCAGTCATGTTTTCGAGTTCCGGTATCCAGCACCAGTGGTTTGCCGACACTTCAGTCATGAACAACTGTGAGAAGTAGACAAACACACCAAACATATAAAACGGAAAGGTCGAGAAGAAGAGCAGAAACTGATATCTTCCGAGCTCTCCTGCTGAAGACAGCAACTCATCGTAATTCACTTGGTCTCTGTCTTGTTTGTTTTCTTTCTTTGGTTCTAATTTGGGCCCAACATCATTTGTTGCCTCGATAGACATTTGTATATCTCTTTTTTTTATATCTTCCACTTACGAAGTTTTCTTATTAAGTACGTAGATCTCCGTCTTGTTTATTTTCTTCAGTATCGTTTGTGTCCTTGATGTAGTAACATTTTTATTTCTTGTTTCACAAAACAATTATTCTTATTGTTACTTCTTTAAATTTAGTTCGTCGTATGTGTGTTCATTGGCATTGAAAAACAGACTGAATTATCAAAAAAATAATGTTTTAAACTTAAATACACTAGTCTAGACCCAACTGGCGACACGGAGCTATATAACAATGGTTGTCAAAGGCTTCAAGTTTATGTCCCACCATGACGCCTAAAGTATTATTAACAATTAGTTATGGAGTTTACGAATTTTCCAACAAAAACTCACTAGAATAACAAGTGATATGTTAATATTACTGTTTCAATGTGAATAACTTATGATTTTTAGAATTGTTAGTACTTATATACAATACGTACTTAACTAGTGAAATTCATTATCACCGTGCTTCAGGCATTCTAAGAGCCGTGCTGTCCACAGGGAGTCGTTGGTTCAAATCCTAGGGTAGTAGTGGAAAGCCTATCTACTCGCACTCGATTGGTTTTTGCTTGCCAAGGTCAATGCCACAACACATAATCTGTTAAAATTTTAACCCACGAGATATATCTACTCCTGTGACAGAATAACAGACAAACGGACGGCGTAGGCTTAGCGATCGGGTTTCGTTGGCAGCCTTTGGGTACGGAACCCTAATAATAAGGTACTGCAATCAGTACCACTCAATGGTGAAATCATATTTAAATTGCTTTTAACACCAGCTTACTATTGAAAAGATTGACTAACATAGTAAATAAAAAATATTGTATTCATCATTTATTTATGCTGTGGCGGGACATGGCAGAGGAACATTCAGGAGTAATAATTGGTTCCAACTAACTATGGGGATGACAACATAATAACTACCAATATTGTCGAACTTTCAGTACAACATTGTATTACCATAAACCTGAAATTCAATGAAATTTATAGGTATTCAAACATTCCTATACTCTGATTTTTAATCTTAGACAATTATTGTAAGCAAAGAAATGCCACTGTGTGTTATAAGTGTCATGATTGTGTATCATACGTGTATGTATATACACTTATGATTCACATCATGACACTTTTACACACAGTGGCATATCTTGACATTTGTTTGTTTACAAAAACTGAGTATGATTAAAAATCAGAGTATAGTCTCTGTGCATACAAGGTCAACTAATAAAAACAAACGAATCCGCACTTGAAACACCACGATCAAAAAAGGTATGACAAAGCGAAGTTATAACGCGTATGTTTTTTGCACGTCACTGACTGACATAGTCAACGGTTTTTTATTTTTTTCAGATAAATTTATTCCTATTATTATTCTTATAAATACAGATTTGAATGCAAATAAGCAAAGCACTTCGGAGCAGCTTCATAAAAAGTTTTAATCGCCACTAAAATCCTGAGATAAAATGCAGATAGAATGTTAATAAAATTGTCCCTGGTTGTGGTGGCTGGTCCTATTTGCTTTAAAATCACATTTCATAGTTTTGGTTCACCTGTCCACATCCAGTAACATATAAGTCAATGCCTGTCCATCTAAAAATTGCACCTTCTTCCTCCAACAGGGTATATCCCAAAACTTTTGGCTTCTTGACAGCTCCTCAGCATCATCAAACGTGTTGGGCATTTCCTTCTTCGCTGTTTCTGGCAAGAATAAAGCGACGACCCCACCAAAGCCTGCTACAGTACCAATGATGACCAAAGGAAGCCAATGAGCATATATCTTCATATAAACGATGTATGGAGTCAGAACTGTAGCGAGGTATCCGGAAAAGTGAACTATGGACGAACCAGACCCTCGTACAGGTGTAGGTAACAACTCAGCAGCCCACTGCATAATGGCTGTGTATGACATATTGACAGCAAACCTCGCGATGACAGCACATACCACAGACAGGATACCACTGTTCATAAAGACAGTCATTATACTGAACACGCAGCACACCGTCATCATGATAGCGGTCAACCACCTTCTTCCTAGCCAGTCCAGGATTAGAGCGAGCAGGAACACCGACGGTAACTCGCTAAAGGATATCAGTGAGAATGACAAGAAAAAGTTAAAGTCCAACTGTCCGATGCTTAGGACCAATCCATCAAAGACAATCGTGCAACTCATGAACTCCAAACAAGCTAATATTAATGTTCTTCTCAAAACTGGCCGTCTAAATATATCCAAACAACTTTTGGTTTCTTCTTTCTGTTGTTTTGATAAGGTTTCCTTAAATTGCTCAATCAGCCTCTTTGGCACTTCTTTTTTATTAATCCGACCGATTAAAAGTATTTTCGCAATAGCCTCATCGACTCGCCCTTTCGAAATTAGCCATGTTGGACTCTCTGGAATAAATAAAGGAGCGAAGATGGCGAGTGCTAGCGGTAAACTAGTGACTAGAGATATAGTCTTCCAATGTCCACAAGCGAGTGCTATCCAGGGCAATGCTATTGCGAACATGGAGTAGAACATAGAGAATGTAATGTTTGATAGCAACGATCTGTATTTCGGAGAAACTAATTCAAGAACTATAAGATATGTCATCAGCATGCAGTTGCTGTGTGCCGTGCCCGTAATGAATCTACATATCGAGAACTCGGTAAGATTTCTTGCAAAGGTACTCAACACTCCTCCAATACATCCGAGCAAGTTGCTCGCAACGGCCGCTGGCAATCTTCCGAAGCGGTCAGCTACATATCCGATTATGAATCCTCCGACAGTGGATCCAATGAAGAAAATCGCTTGAGCTGTTGCTTGGTAACTATTCTTATCACATACCCACCCCATTTCGCTTGTTATAGTTGGGTATGGTATCTCACTTTTGTCGAACTCCCATCCGTTTTGGCAAGGAGCTGTTTGCCATGATTCATCTGGTTTCTGTCCTGTTGAGAGTATCTCAGTCCAATTAACTACATACGCCTGACATTGAGAGTATCCATATCTGGAGTTGACATCTGCAGGAATGGCTAGCTTTATTCTTTCCACCTCAGTCATGTTTTCGAGTTCCGGTATCCAGCACCAGTGGTTTGCCGAAACTTCAGTCATGAACAACTGTGAGAAGTAGACAAACACACCAAACATATAAAACGGAAAGGTCGAGAAGAAGAGCAGAAACTGATATCTTCCGAGCTCTCCTGCTGAAGACAGCAACTCATCGTAATTCACTTGGTCTCTGTCTCTCTGTTTGTTTTCTTTCTTTGGTTCTAATTTGGGCCCAATATCATTTGTTGCCTCGATAGACATTTGTATATCTCTTTTTTTATATCTTCCACTTACTAAGTTTTCTTATTAAGTACGTAGACCTCCGTCTTGTTTATTTTCGTCAGTATCGTTTGTGTCCTTGATGTAGTAACATTTTTATTTCTTGTTTCACAAAACAATTATTCTTATTGTTACTTCTTTAAATTTAGTTCGTCGTATGTGTGTTCATTGGCATTGAAAATCAGACTGAATTATCAAAAAAATAATGTTTTAAAGTTAAATACACTAGTATAGACCCAACTGGCGACACGGAGCTACATAAGACATAACAATGGTTGTCAAAGGCTTCAATTTTATGTACCACCATGACGCCTAAAGTATTATTAACAATTAGTTATGGAGTTTACGAATTATCCAACAAAAACTCACTAGAATAACAAGTGATATGTTAATATTACTGTTTCAATGTGAATAACTTAATTTTTTTAGAGTTGTTAGTACTTATACCTATACATACGTACTTAACTAGTGAAATTCATTAGCAGCGTGCTTCAGGAATTCTACGAGCCGTGCTGTTCACAGGGAGTCGTTGGTTCAAATCCTAGGCTAGTATAGTGGAAAGCCTATCTACTCGCACTCGATTGGTTTTTGCTTGCCAAGGTCAATGCCACAACACATAATCTGTTAAAATTTTAACCCCCGAGATATATCTACTCCTGTGACAGAATAACAGACAAATGGACGGCGTAGGCTTAGCGATCGGGTGTCGTTGGCAGCCTCCAAAGGCGTACCCAAGTACGGAACCCTAATAATAAGGTACTGCAATCAGTACCACTCAATGGTGAAGTTTTCTTTATTGGCAAATCAATCATTTAGATTTAATTATTAAAAAGTTTAAAGAAGGAAGTCAATAATTTAGGAGGTTTTTTCAGGTTTGACAAGATTTCGTGGTCAAGTCCTGACCCGTACGACCCCCCCCCTCGGACCGCCACTGCGTGCTATACCGAGTTTCAGGCATTTTTCAAAATCATTTATTATTATTTATATTATTATCTATGTTAGATTCTATTGAAGAAGTTTTAAGCAGTAAGTCAATAATTTATTTAAATCTTTATTTATTTATTTATTTATTTAAACTTTCACACAAAACATTAGTGCAAGGAGGACTTAATGCTAATAGCATTATCTACCAGTCATCCTGGGCGTGCAGAAAGATGGTGAGGCGTGCCTTACAAACAAGGTAGTAACCAATAAAACTAAAAATATAAATATAATCTAAACTAACAAATTATAATATATACTAATAAATTATAATACACATATATATATTATACATACTGAAATTATGCAAAACATCAAGAATGTTAAGAACAAATGAGTGAGAAAGTACATAAAATTAACCAAGGCTGTAGGTAATAACATAGATAATAAAATCAAGAGAGTGAAACACTTAACAAAGGAGATAACTAATAATTTCGCTTCTTGAGATAAAGCTCACGTACCAATCTTTTAAACGACTCCTTTGAATCAGCCATTTTAATAACTACCGGCAAATCGTTCCAGAGTCGAACAGCCACAACCGAAAAAGAATTTGAACGGAAAGAAGTCCTATGCAACGGGATGTCAAGAAGAAGATTATCGGCAGACCTAAGTTCCCTGTCATGTGCGTCATCTAGGAATTGGAAACGATCCTTAAGATAGCAAGGGGGGTGCGGATCCTTTAGAACTGAGAAGAGTAAACAAAGGATTCTCAAATTCCTACGTTCGCGAATAGGTAGCCACTTAAGTTTTGCAAATCTTTCGTAAATTAAAATCGTAAGTTCGTAATTTTTCGTTATTTACAGGTATATGTTAACTCAATTTCAGGGGGGGGGGGGGGGGGTCATGACCCCTACGACCATTAGGATGTAGGTGTACGCTAAGAAAGGAATTTGGAAAGTTCGCCCTCTAAGGGGCTGAAAACGTTTGTATGTAAAATCGTATTCCTTGGACGTATAAACTTGAAACTTGGCATAAATGTTCTTCTATACAAATGATATGATAAAACTGTATCATTAAATATTTCCCACCTCTACCCCTAAAAAGGGTGCGACAGTGTGTTAAAGATTGTATAGGATTTTTTTAACGCATGGTTCGATTTCCTTGAATCTTGGCATAAATATAACGAACAAATGATAAATGGTTAATAATATGTTTTTTTCCAAACTACCCCTAATAAGGGTGCTGAGACACTGTCTGACATCAGACAACCCACAACCATCACTCCACCATCCACTGAACCTAGAGACTTGAACTTGGGAGGATGTATTCCATTTAGAGTGTAGGGGTGTACTTAGAAAGGAATTTGGAAAGTTCACCCTCTAAGGGGTCCAAAAAGAGCTTTTAATGTCAAACATAAATACTCTGTATTTCGGAAACCGTTAGTAGTAGATGGTCGAAAATTCACATGTAGATTCCTTAAATTATATTAACAAACACATCATCCAGCGATAACGGAAATTTTCTTGAAAAAATGGAAGAGATCGTTTTCTTTGTGTAAAAGTCCTACCCCTTATTTTTGTTTTGTTTATCCTTTATTTACATTATGTACCTACGGTCACGTATCAGTTTTTAACGCGGACGAAGTCCCGGGCTTCTGCTAGTTATTAATATTATTTCAGGCGTCATGGTGGTTAGTACACAAAATGGAACTGTTGACAACCATTGTAATTATTATAGATCCGTGTCGCCAGTTGCGTCTATGCTAGTGTAATTAAGTTCAAAAAATTATTTGTCAATTTTCAGTCTGATTTTCAAGGCCGAAGAACACACATATGACAAACTAAATTTAAAAATTACTTATTTTGTGGAACAATAATAAAAAATGTATTTTAAGGCAACAAACTACAATAAAGAAAATAAACGTGGATTGCTTAATAAGAAAACTAAGTAAATGGAACTAGATATCAAAATGTCTGTCGAGGCAACAAATACTGTTGGACTTAAATTAGAACCAAAGAAAGAAATCAAAGTGGATTACGATGAGTTGCTGTCTTCAGCAGGGGAGCTCGGAAGATATCAGTTTCTGCTCTTCTTCTCGACCTTTCCATTTTATATGTTCGGAGTGTTCGTCTACTTCTCACAGATCTTCATGACGGAAGTGTCGGCAAACCATTGGTGCTGGATCCCGGAACTCGAAAACATGACTGAGGTGGAAAGAATAAAGCTAGCCATTCCTGCAGATGTCAACTCCAGGTATGGATACTCTCAATGTCAGGCGTATATAGTTAATTGGACTGAGATACTCTCAACAGGACAGAAACCAGATGAATCATGGCAAACAGCTCCTTGCCGAAACGGATGGGAGTTCGATAAAAGTGAGATCCCATATCCAACTATAACAAGCGAAATGGGGTGGGTATGTGATAAGAACAGTTACCAAGCAACAGCGCAAGCGATTTTTTTCGTTGGATCTATTGTTGGAGGGTTCATAATTGGATGGGTAGCTGACCGCTTCGGAAGATTGCCAGCTGCTGTAGCGAGCAACTTGCTTGGTTGTGTTGGAGGACTGTTGAGTACCTTTGCAAGAAACTTTATCCAATTTTCAATATGTAGATTCATTATGGGCATGGCTTATGACAACTGCATGATGATGGTATATCTCATATTTCTTGAATATGTTGCGCCAAAATACAGATCGCTGCTATCAAACTTGGCATTCTCTATCTTTGATTCCGCGTTTGTGACATCATTACCCTGGATAGCACTCGCTTGTGGACATTGGAAGACGATATCTCTGGTCACTAGTCTACCGCTAGCGCTCGCTATCTTTGCTCCTTTATTTATTCCAGAGAGTCCAAGATGGCTACTTTCGAAAGGGCGAGTTGATGAGGCTGTTGAGAAAATACTTTTGATCGGTCGGATTAATAAAAAGGAAGTGTCAAAGAGTCTGGTTGAGCAATTTAAGGAAAACTTATCAAAAGAACAGAAAGAAGAAACCAAAAGTTGTTTAGAAATATTCAAGCGACCAGTGTTGAGAAGGATATTAATACTAGTTTGTTTGGAATTCATGTGTTGTACGATTGTATTTGATGGATTGGTCAGAAGCATTGGACAGTTGGACTTTGACTTTTTCTTGTCATTCTCAGTAATTTCCTTGACAGAATTCCCGTCGATACTCATGATTGCTTTCATCCTGGACTGGCTAGGCAGAAGGTGGCTAACCGTTATTGTGATGACAGTAAGCGGCGTGTTCAGTATATTAACTGTCTGTATGAACAGTGGTATTAAGTCTGTGGTATGTGCTGTCATCGCTAGGTTTGCTGTCAATATGTCATATGCTGCCACTATGCAGTGGGCTGCTGAGTTGCTACCAACATCCGTACGTGGGTCTGGTGTATCCATAGTTCACATTTGCGGATATGTTGCTACAGTTTTGTGTCCGTATATCGTTTATCTAAAGATCTTTGCTCTCTGGCTTCCTTTGGTGATTATTGGTACAGTAGCAGGCTTTGGTGGGGTCATCGCTTTATTCTTGCCGGAAACAGCGAAGAAGGAAATGCCCCATACGTTCGATGATGCTGAGGAGCTGTCGAGGAAACAAAAGTTTTGGGACATACCCTGTTTGAGGAAGAAGCACGAAGATTTAAATGGACAAGTGAACCAAAGCTTTGAAATGTGATTTAAAAATGACGAAACTTTAATTTGCCTGTATTAATTACGTGTATAACAATGACGGCAGTAACACATTTTGCCAAAATAAAAGAATGTAATCGCTTTCTGATTGTTATTATGTTTTAACAAATCAGCTAAAGCCCGTGTGCGATTTTTGAATGTCACTCAGTTACTAAACAAAAATGCCACAAATCATTGTTTTTCAAGGAGATTTACTGGAGGAGGCACTTTTATTAATATCATAGGTTGTAAGTTTTCTAATCCGAGGCTGCCTCGCGTGGCAAGGCCGAGCCACCGTGAGCGTTCTTTATCCATGACGCACAACTAACACGCAACGAATAAGCGAGGCAAAACACTACCGTCTTGAGTGAGCGCGGCAAACTTACTGAGGCGCCTTTGAGCATCGACAAAAACCGACAACGCTCGACTCGGGCGAGGCAGCGCGTGCGTTTACCTCGGGCGAGGCACGTCTTGACCGACCGAGGATTTGCCTCGCGAGGCTGCTCGCTTGGTCAGTAAGCGGCTATTGAGTTTCAGATGTATGTATAGAAAGGAAATCGTGGAATAAACGGCAATTTTACTGACGTTTATAGTCACTCGATGATTTTCAAAAATCGCACCCCTGTACGCTAGCTTGGATATTTCAGTTTGATTTTATTTTAAACGACGTAGGTGACAAATTAAAAATGATTTTTAATAAAAAACTTATTAGGTAGGTAATTCAAATAATACATCTGTTAATAAAGTATCACATAAATATCTGGCAACACATGTAAATGCGTATAAGGCGTGTCCAGTAGGCAGACTGTTCGCCGCCGACTGAGTTAGCGGCGTATCGGTTTTAGTACGACCTTCCATATATTTCAAATGGAGTGTTCACAGTTTGATAGTTTTGCGCTCACTCTACGCAGTTTGTGGCGTTACGCCGCGTAATGCTGCAAACTGCGTAGAGTGAGCGGCGCCTCCTGTCTCAGTGGGCGGCCAACTCACAGGAAAACCGGTTCCAGTCGGCGGCGAAATGGTTTTAGTTCGCCACAAATTTGCGGCTCACTCTTTCGACGGCGAACAATTTGCCTACTGGGGATGCAGCCTAAGATATATTTACAAGTACATATACAGTACTTGTAAATAAATGACTTTCCAATAATAATCGCATTTTATTTTATTTTCTATTTTGTGACAACCCAACAACATATGCCTGCAAAGGCGCCTACACACTATGCCGGTGGGCATGCCGCCGACAAGCCCGGCGGCGGGTATCTGTGTGCATAGTGTGTAGGAGCCTTAACAGCGTAAGTACCAACATTGGCGGTGGAATCGCCCGACAAGCGACAACAAAGACGTTCCCTACTGTTAGGAATAACAGGCATATAATTTATGCTATTATATTAAATATACCAAACTCAAGTAGCTACTGATACTCGGTTAGGTAAGTACTTATAATATGTGCTGTGATGACATGTGTCCGGCCTAAGTATAGACTTCTTCGTTTCCTCCTGTGGATGCCGTCAAAGCCAATAAGCGTCCACCTTAGTACGCGATCAGCAACAATAAAACCAATCAATCCGCCAAGTTTTGTGATTATCCCCCTCATGGTAGAAGAGTTCCGATCGGAGGACCGGGAAAGACAAGTTTTAATTTAATACATATTTGAGCTCAAACTTAAAGATTAAGCCTCTTTTAAATCGGTTAAAATGAATCATTCAGAACAGGACACATCATCAGCAATGCCCATTATCATTTATGAATTTTATACAGATGTATGAGGTGGCGGTAACCGTTTACCATCACCGAAAGCCTGCTATGAACGCTTACTTTCTTTCCATATCAGAGTATTTCTTCTCAAAATACATCCTCAAATTTTGCATTTTATTTCTATTGTAAGATGGCTAATTCGTTTTACTACGCTGTTCGCTTTTACGGAGTTACTCGCTCAAGCGTCTTGTTTCAATGAAGTATTAAATAGGATTGATTTTCGTGTTGCAACTGAGTAAAAATATAATATGATTGTAGCGAAGTGTGTGTCGGACCACGCACAGTGAAGAGTTCAGTAGTCACTAAAGAGTTCTGTTGTATGTCATTTAGCTACGGAACCCTAAAATAACGGATAAGTGCGAGCGAGAGTCCCGCTCGGAGGGTTCCAATCCGTAAATTATTTCAAACTTCACCATCCCATTTAGGGTTGAAAAAGTAGAATTTCAGACTTTTTCCTTTATTTGTCTCAAAATCCCTTAGAATACCAAATTTCAGAATTGCGAGGTTATTATACTGGAAGTACCCTAGAGGATTTTAATTTACGCGATTCCCAAAAAAAAATTATATATTATTTTAAATGCATCAAGTAAAAAGCTTGCTTTTTGCATAGCACTGTAAACTCACAGACCTTTAGTCAATTTAATTTTTCAGATTTTAATTTGATACCTGTAGCTGTTCCTGAGAAAAAGGGTATTGACAGACAACAAAGTGATCCTAAAAAGTAAAGTGAGTAAAGTGGTCCCATTTTTTCCTGTCAAAGGCTGGAACCCTAAAAACACAATAAGGTTTGCTAAAAGATTCCGCAACTTATAATGACGATAATGTCATGTCTAATTTCATTCGGAGAATTATTATTCTAAAAACGCGGTTGTGAGGTTAAATACTTGGATGTAGTGAACTAATCAAATGACTTTATGCAGGTCGTTTTAGTAACTTAGTTTCTCAACACTTAGAAACCTGTAGCACGAAAGCACTCCCTAGGGACAGAAATATGACAATAGTAAGAACAAAGTTACCACGACAATGTCGGTTTCATGAATGTAACTGAGTTTACAGTAGTTACAGAACTAATTTCCTCTATTGCGTAACTACTCTACGACGAAATGTTATTAGCGGTTGCTTTGTTGCTAGCTCTACTATAAGCTGAGATTAATATTTTGATGGCTTTATTAGTCCTACAGTGTAATTTAATAGTCAAAATAGTTTTTTTTATTATATATCCCAATATGTATCCGTGACTTTTTCTGTGTACCTACGTAAGATCTACCTTTATTAAAATATATGTCTATGTTTAAGTTTTTATGTAATGATGATATAATATATTAAATCTATCAAATATGTGTAATTTTTTTATTGTATAATATTATTGTAATATTTGTACCTACCTACCTATGTTTGTTTTTTTTTGTGCACTACCCTGTAATTGGTTTTTTCACATACACAAAGGTTAGCTGGAAGATAATGCTATCTAGCATTAAATTAGTACATGTACAGTATTTTTAACCGACTTCTCAAAAAAGGAGAAGGTTCTCAATTCGGTTGTTTTTTTTTTTTTTTTGTATGTTTGTTACCGCATATCTCCGGCGTTTATGAACCGATTTGAAAAAATCTTTTTTTATTTGAATAGATTGGTCCCATTTTTTTCAAAATCCAGTTCTGATGATGGGATCCATGAGGAATTGAGGGAACTCCTCAAATATTGTAGGCATACATATGGCGATTTTGACATTTTCAGCAACAAACCAAGCATTTTTTCACACCGCCTGCTCGACAATGTCCAATTACATATCATGCAACCTCAACGTAAAGTACAGCATTGTCTCTCTAGGGATATAAAGTTGTATGAAACTCCCTAGGGAATAAAGTGATTTGAATTAGGAACGTCAAATTCGTGTGGAAACTCTTAGTAAAAAAATGCCCATATGGCATTGTAAAGAGGATTGTTCGAAATTCGAAATGGCCACCCAAAAGGAGAACTCAAAAAAAAAGAAAAAGGTGCGTTTACAAAGAATTTGAAACAAAAGATTAGCGTGTTTGGTGCTGCTATTTTCAGTAAATTTTATTGAAATATTCATGTTGATAAAACATTACAAACGATAGTGATTCTACTCCAGAGTTTATCAAACCAGACGCTTTAGAGATTATTGATAATCTACTACCGCAAAAATCAAAAAAAGCCCTGGCTTTTTATTGTCTCGCAGAAGGTGTGAAAAGTAGAGTATGCTCCTCTGGAATAAAGCCTGTCTTCGTCTTGGGCAGCTTGAACCCCTCGCTTCACTCAGGACTCTATATAACTCCCTCGCTACACTCGGTAGTTAACTTTAGAGTCCCTCGTTACGCTCAGGGTTCAATATGCCGCCCGCGACATAAGACACTGCTTTATTCCCTTAGTGCATAATCTACTATTAACCAACTTGACAAAAAGGAGGAGGTTCTCAATTCAGTTGTATTTTTTTTGTGGTTAAAGATATTTATTCTCAAAGGACAGGGTTCACTTAAAGAGAAATATTAGATAACATTATTGTATGTAAAAAATGCACTGTTATGTTTTTTTATGTTTGTTACCTCAATACCTTAAAGAACGTTTTTCCCTTCTGCACGGTGCGGACCGTTCTGTGCGCCCTGTGTTGAGGGCGCACAGAAGTTGCTGTTGCAACTTCAATTGAAAACCTCAATCCACAATTCGGCTTGTTATTCGGACTCTTTCACCATTACTGCGATTCGGCTATGGAATAGTATCCCACACCATATTCGAGATGTCTCCTCTATCGGTTCCTTCAGAGTTGGAGTGTATAATCTTTTTTTGACTGAGATGATTAACTCGTATTAAGCGAGCGGCATCATAAAATGCTAATTTGTAGTTTATTTATGTATATATATTTATATATATATATACAGGTACACACTAACAATAAATAAATACATACATTAGGTACTTAAAATACATAATATGCATAAACAAACATAACCCTAACTTACAATATTATATATATATACCTATCAATCAATATATATATATATATATTGATTGATAGGTATGTATTTATATTATATATTGCATATTATGTATTTTAAGTACCTAATGTATGTATTTATTTATTGTTAGTGTGTACCTGGTATAATGTTGTTCATGTATGTTTACTTAATTTATAAAATTTATTATTGTGAAACTATACCTAAGTACTTGAAGTACTATCTAATTCTTTTCAACGTATTATGCACCACCTACATAAATTTATCCGCATTACACAAAGGTTAGCTGGTAGAGAATGCTTCCTAGCATTAAGTTCGCCTATGTACATGATTTGTTTTTTGTGGAATAAAGAATATTCTATTCTATTCTATTCTATATCTCCGTCGATAAAAAGATTTATTGAATAAGTGTTGTTACGTCAAACCATGGAGGTATTAGGTCCATGCATCAAACATGCAAACTCTGCAAACTACAGTAATTTTCTAAATCCTTATGACATTTTAACTTTTTAATAACTCATAAAACACTCCTTGAATTCGGAATAAAAATGTATAAAATACATTGGGTAGATACTTTAACAATTCGTTTATGAATCATTTCAAGACACTTATTTTCTCCAGTCCGAGATTATTTTACGATCCCGAGACTTCTGTCTGAAAACTTACGAGCTGGGTTATACGGATCATTTAATAAAACAATTTCGGGTAAGTACTCTGGGTACTTTAAATTCAGATTATGAGCGCACCATTTGATAAAACATAAATATTATATATCTACCTACGCCAAATTGATAGCGCTCAATGGAGCTTATTATTATAAAATGAAACGACCAAACTACGTGTAGGGTTCCGTTTTCAAGTCACAGTTTTTACTAAGTAACTTTAAAAGTTTTAATTGCACATGGTTGGTTGGTTTATCACAGGTTGGTTGTCTCTGTTGATTTCTGATAGGCTTTCAAGAGAGCGTTTTGGCATACGGAGACTGTCTTTATTCCCTGGGCGCTGCTCTACGTGGTACCGCTGGGATGCAGTCCTGGCGCTACAGGTGCCTGCAAACACTCTTTGTGATATGATTAGGTAGGCCAATACGATGAATAAAGATGATTAGTTATTTTGCATTGGTCTATAATCAGGCCATTTACACCTCTATGTTCTGATTGGGAGCCGCTTTTTACTCTCTATAACTTCATTAAGCATTAACATCACCAACTAAGTTATTAATCACAACTTTATACGTATTTTCTCATTACTACTAGGTATTTTCCGTTTTCAATGGGAATTTTAAGACATAGGGTTTTTTATTTAGGTTTTCTTGTATTTAAACTATGAGTAAGGCCGCTAAGGTCTAATAATACGTATTTATCAACATTTTCAGCTCAGTAGTTTCGGAGATTAGGGAGATTGGGATCTGTCTTTCTGTCACAGCTTATATTATCTCCGAATCTACTAAATCGAAAAAGTTTAAATTTGGTAGGTACATATACAGAGTTAGGTAAACCAATCATGGAAATATAGCGTAAACAAACGAATTCTAATTTCCAGAGTCAGCTAACTATTTAAAAGTTAGTCTAACTATATATATAAAAATATTGGATTCATCATTTATTTTTACTGTGAGAACATGGCAGAGATATATTCAGGAGTAATTCGTTACAACTAGCTATAAGCGACGATAACATAATAACTACCAATATTGTCGAACTTTCAGTACAATGTGTTTCATAGCATTACCATAAACTTGAAATTCCATGAAATTTTTATTAAAACTTTTCTAGTCACTAAAGCGACATGGGATGAAAAATGTCTTCGTCACTCTGCGTGTTCCTGAGTGACAGTTCCATTGAACGCTACTTTCCTAGGAGAATTCAAGGAGTTGAAGAGTTGATTTTATAGGTTTTTGTTTGGTATCGATCGATCGATGGAAGTTTGGTTTGAGTCTATCTAAGTTTGAAGCTCTGAGATCAGGTGTTTATGACATGTTTGACGAGATCAAGAGTATTATGGAATTAAATATCACAGTGTACCCAATATTTTATGGGAATAATAATACACTTAACAACAATATACAACATTTAAAATGTAATAATAACAGTTGCAAACGATCTAAAGATAGCTCTACTGATCCAAATTACAAACAGACGCATTCTGATAACATGCATGCCATGCTAAATGGCAAAACTAGCGCTAAGCCAGATAAGAGCGGCTCTCGGGTTACACGTCGCTTTGACAAGATGCTCTGAAAGAATTTTGAAAACACAAAAGGCCGTGTCCCATAGTATCAACCCCGAAAGGCTGAAATATGTAAGCTCTATTGAGACCTGCATATTTGTGCCTTTTGAGATCCTCCCCGGCACCGGCCCTAACTGATTTCCCTGATAGATGAGATGGCGCAAGGGTTACCTAACCACATAGAGTAGTATATTTTATGAAATACTAATTCAAACGAAATAATGTTCAGAAAGTGATCGTATTCTTTTATTTTGGCAAAATAATATGTTACTGCTGTCATTGTAATACATGCAAATGAAAAAATCTTCATTTTTAAATCACATTTCAAAGCTTTGGTTCACCTGTCCATCTAAATCTTCCTGCTTCTTCTTCAAACAGGGTATATCCCAGAACTTTTGTTTCCTCGACAGCTCCTCAGCATCATCGAACGTATGGGGCATTTCCTTCTTCGCTGTTTCCGGCAAGAATAAAGCAATGATCCCACCAAAGCCTGCTACAGTACCAACGATCACCAAAGGAAGCCAGTGAGCATAGATCTTCAGATAAACAATATACGGAGACAAAACTGTAGCAACATATCCGCATATGTGAACTATGGATACACCAGACCCACGTACGGATGTAGGTAGTAACTCAGCAGCCCATTGCATAGTGGCAGCATATGACATATTGACGGCAAACCTAGCGATGACAGCACATACCACAGACTCAATACCACTGTTCATAAAGACAGTCAATATACTGAACACGCAGCTTACCGTCATCACAATAACGGTTAGCCACCTTCTGCCTAGCCAGTCCAGGATGAAAGCAATCAGGAACATCGACGGGAACTCTGTGAAGGAAATCACTGAGAATGACAAGAAAAAGTCAAAGTCCAACTGTCCAATGCTTCGGACCAATCCATCAAAGACAATCGTACAACACATGAACTCCAAACAAACTAGTATTAACGTCCTTCTCAACACTGGTCGCTTGAATATTTCTAAACAGCTTTTTGTTTCTTCTTTCTGTTCCTTTGATAAAGTTTCCTTGAATTGTTCTATTAACTTATTTGGCACTTCTTTCCTATTTATCCGACCGATCACACGTATTTTCTCAATGGCCTCATCGACTCGCCCTTTTGAAAGTAGCCATCTTGGACTCTCTGGAATAAATAAAGGAGCGAAGATGGCGAGCGCTAGCGGTAGGCTAGTGACCAGAGATATCGTCTTCCAATGTCCACAAGCGAGTGCTATCCAGGGTAATGATGTCACAAACACGGAGTAAAAGATAGAGAATGCCAAGTTTGATAGCAACGATCTGTATTTTGGAGCAACATATTCAAGAACTATGAGATATGCCATCAGCATGCAGTTGTCATAAGCCATGCCCATAATGAATCTACATATTGAAAATTGGATAAAGTTTCTTGCAAAGGTACTCAGCAGTCCTCCAACACACCCAAGCAAGTTGCTTGCTACGGCCGCTGGTAGTCTTCCGAAGCGGTCAGCTACCCATCCAATTATGAACCCTCCAACAATAGATCCAACGAAGAAAATTGCTTGCGCTGTTGCTTGGTAACTGTTCTTATCACAGACCCACCCCATTTCGCTTGTTATAGTTGGATATGGGATCTCACTTTTGTCGAACTCCCATCCGTTTTGGCAAGGAGCTGTTTGCCATGTTTCATCTGGTTTCTGTCCTGTTATGAGTACTTCTGTCCAATTAACTACATACGCCTGACATTGAGAGTATCCATATCTGGAATTGATATCTGCAGGTATTGCTAGGTTTATTCTTTCCACTTCAGTCAAGTTTTCAAGTTCCGGGATCCAGCACCAGTGGTTTGCCGACACTTCCGTCATGAACAACTGTGAGAAGTAGACGAACACACCGAACATATAAAACGGGAACGTCGAGAAGAACAGCAGCAACTGATATCTTCCGAATTCTCCAGCTGAAGACAGCAACTCGTCATAATCCACTTGATCTCTGTCTTGTTTGATTTCTTTCTGTGGTTCTAATTTGAGCCCAACATCATTTGTTGCCTCGATAGACATATTTATGTAATGTTGCACTTACTTAGTTTTCTTATTAATTAAGTCAGTCTTTGATATGTTTCCTTTGATTATAAAAATCAAACTGAATGTACAAATACTGTTTCTAAAGATTATATACACAAGCATAGACGTAACTGGCGACAAGGAGCTATAATTTTATAGTTATGATTGTCTGAGACTTAGATTTATTTACCATTGTGACGCCCGAGATAATACATAATACCTAAACAAGTAGAAAGATTAGGAATTTTCCGGAAACACCTGATCTAAATATATATCACATCAGTGTTTATAATCAAAGATTTTGTTTGCTTTTTTAATAAATTGAATCTTTTGAATTAATCATTATCACAGCTAATCCACAGTTAAGATCAAATCAAAAGAATTTTATTCATTGAAATCACAAGGATAATTTTGAATCATTTTGATCCACCAGAACTTCACAATCTATCAGATAGTCTATTAGATCTGATAGACCTCTGTAGCGCGGCGGGCGAGTAGCCGGCTGAGATGCGGGAGGTTGCGGGTTCGATTCCCGCTGCGGGATAAATGTTTATATGATCTGCTTATATTTGTGCCGGGTCTGGGTGTTATGATACCATGGTACTCGTAGTTCTTGATACCCAAGTCACAGGGAATCCTATTGTGGGATAATGACTACGTATGTGACTGTTGGGTGTTATGTAACGGGCCGTTATTTTCTTCAAACTGAGATATTTTACTTTCTATAAATTTGGCTAGATAAACGAACATGATAATATCTACATTTATTTTAGTAATAAACAGATTAACACAACTTTAATTATACATACAAGTATATCCAACACTTACAAGGTAAATAGGTAAATAGGTATTGGCAAAATCCGGAAAAAACCATATACCTACATAATCAATATCTAGAATCCTGCCGGTGGCCTTGTGTATCTCTTTCCTATTCAACAACATCATCATCATCATCAACATCAGCAGCCTTAAGCCATCCAATGTTTGATGAGGTCTCCGCCATAGAATACAATGGGGGGGATTTGCCATAGTCACCACACCCTTAGCAGGCGGGTTGGAGATTGCAGTATTACTCTTAAGTACTAAGGTGGATGCTGTTGCCCATCCCCTGGTGTAATAGACATAGACTTTGCCTTCGTCACTATGCGTTATTCCGATTGAGAATATTTTTATGGAACTACTAAATCTACTTATCTACCTTCCCAGAAGAATTCAATAAGTTGAGTAGCTGCTATGATAGCATTTTTTTGGATTTATTGGAAGTTAGCCTTGAGCAAATCAGTGTTTGAAGTTCTTCGTTCAAGTGCTTATGATTAGTTGGAAAAGATCAGGGTTTATAGAATCTTTAATAATGCAGTAAAACATAATCAAAATAAAATAAAATTATGATTATAGGTATAATTAAAACTTTGACTAATCATGTTACTCATGTAGTAGCTATTGTACACACAATTTGTTTTTTTTCAGTTCTTTGTATTACATTTCAAAGCTTTGGTTCTCCTGCCCATCTAAATCTACATCTTTCGTCCCCAAACAGGGTATGTCCCAAAACTTTTGATTCTTCGATAGCTCCTCAGCATCATTGAACGTGTGAGGCATGTCTTTATTGGCTGTCTCTGGCAAGAATAAAGCGATGACTCCACCAAACCCTGCTAAAGCACCAACGATGACTAAAGGCAGCCAGTAAGCATAAACTTTCAGATAAACTATATACGCAGACAGAATTGTAGCAATATATCCGCAAATGTGAACTATAGACACACCGGATCCTCGAACAGATGTAGGTAACAACTCTGCAGCCCACTGCATAGTAACAGCGTATGACATATTGACGGCAAATCTCGCAATGACAGCACATACCACAGACAGGATACCACTATTCATAAAGACAGTTAAGATACTGAACACGCAGCTTACTGTCATCACGATAACGGTCAACCACCTTCTGCCTAGCCAGTCTAGGATGAAAGCTACCAGGAACATCGACGGGAACTCGGTGAAGGATATCACTGAGAATGACAAGAAAAAGTCGAAGTTCAACTGTCCAATGCTTCGGACTAATGCATCAAAGACAATCGTGCAACACATAAATTCCAAACAAACTAATATTAATGTCTTTGCCAAAATTGGTCGCTTGAATATTTCTATACAACTCTTCGTTTCTTCTTTCTGTTCCTTTGATAGAGTTTCCTTGAATTGCTCTATCAGTTTCTTCGGCACTTCTTTTCGATTAATCCGGCCAATCACACGTATTTTCTCAACAGCCTCATTGACACGCCCTTTTGACAGTAGCCATCTTGGACTCTCTGGGATAAATAACGGAGCGAAGATGGCGAGCGCTAGCGGTAGGCTAGTGACCAGAGATATCGTCTTCCAATGTCCACAAGCGAGTGCTATCCAGGGCAATGACGTTATAAACACGGAGAAGAAGATAGAGAACGCCATGTTCGATAACAAAGATCTATATTTTGGGGCAACATATTCAAGAACTATGAGGTATGCCATTATCATGCAGTTATCATACGCCATGCCCATAATGAATCTGCATACCGAAAACTGGAAGAAGTTTCTTGCAAAAGTACTTAACAGGCCTCCAACGCATCCGATCAAGTTGCTCGCTACGAGTGCTGGCAATCTTCCGAAACGGTCAGCTACCCACCCGATTATGAACCCTCCAACAAATGATCCAACGAAGAAAATAGCTTGTGCTGATGCTTGGTAACTGCTCTTTTCACAGACCCACCCCAATTCACTTGATATAGTTGGGTATGGGATCTCACTTTTGTCAAATTCCCATCCGTTTTGGCAAGGAGCTGTTTGCCATGTTTCATCTGGTTTCTGACCTGTTGATAGTACCTCAGTCCAATTCGCTACGTACGCTTGACATTGAGAGTAACCATATCTAGAATTGACATCTGCAGGTATGGATAGGTTTATTCTTTCCACCTCAGTCAAGTTTTTGAGTTCCGGGATCCAGCACCAGTGGTTCGCCGATACTTCCGTCATGAAAATCTGTGACAAGTAGACGAAAACACCGAACATATAAAATGGGAACGTTGAGAAGAACAGCAGCAACTGATATCTTCCGAATTCTCCAGCAGAAGATAGCAGTTTATCATAACCCACATGCTCTCTGTCTTCTTTGCTTTCTTTATTCGGTTCCAATTTGAGTCCAACATCGTTTTTGGCTTCGATAGACATTTGGAATAATCTTGTTCCACTTCGGTTTTCTGTTTTTCTTATTTAACTTATTGTACTTTTTATAAATTAAGTCAGTTTTTGATAAGCTTTCTATGCAAATTAAAATCATACTGAATAATCAAGTAATTATGCTCAAGATTTATATACACTTTCATTGACCCAACTGGCGACGTGGAGCAAATTTTTTTTAACTGTGTCATGGTTGTCTTAAAGGATTTTAAATTTATTATGCTTGAGATAATTTATGTTAAGAAAATACATTTAGAGATTAAACATTTTCAGGAAACCACACATGGCACAATATTATAATATAATTAAGTACGTCAATGCACGGAATTTGGGATTTTTTGAAATTTTGGACTTACCACATTTTATTATCACCAAGTTAATCGGGCTCCAAGAATAACCAGTAATGTTAAGAAAAAATAGAAGTATTATAACTAAAATACGTCAATGCAAAAGCTGAAAATAGGTATCAAAAACCAAAATTCTGTGAGGAGGTCAGCAGCAAAAGCACGCGAATGAAATTGCTTCTAATTTGGCTATTATTTCTTCAAACTTTATGAAATTTATTACACATGATGAATACATTAATGTAAAGACCCGTGGTGCGTGTCGGGGCTGTTTGCAGGAAGAAGAGACGGTGGAGCACGTGATCCTGCATTGTGCGGCTATAAAAGACCAAGACCAGGGCCAAGACGGGTTTGCAGGAGCTACTTCTATCCTGCTCTCCATCATCGACGCCTTCGGACACAATTCAACGGTGTTGCCACCAACCCAAAATCCTGCTCCGTTACTTTAAGGAGCTGGGCTGGCTGAGGTAGGGATAGCACAGGGGGACAATGCACAATACACCCCACAGCGGGACGTCAGTGCAGGTCTTAACACCCCCACTTAGAATTAGAATTAGACCCGTGGTGCGTTACAAAATTTCATGGAGTTCGAACAAATAATAGCCAAATTAGAAGCAAGCTTCGTTCACGTACAAAAGAGCAAAAGCGCCCTACTGTAACCTTCTCTTAAGTTAGTAAATAGGTGTAGTCAGAGGCCAAATCCACTAATTCAAACTTTGATTCAAGCTAGTCAAAACAGATATAGTCTGAGATAGTGAATAGACTCGTGTTACGAGTGATCTTCTAAAACTATCAATCTAAGTTTACCAAAACACTCTCAACTTCACCCATATATTTTCCAATCATTTTGTGAGTGATATTTTTTACGACCACTGCTTCTTTCTTTCAAAATTATATTGACACTGCGCCTATATCTACTGCCATTTCGTTGATAAATTGCTGAACTTCACGTGGGTTACCGTGAGCTCTTATAGCGATTCAGTTAAAAAACTATTCAGTACAAAATATCGGTTCCGTGATGTCCGCTGCTATATGCAAAGGCACTGTAGCAGAAGGTCTATATACTTCTGCAATAAAAGTTATTCAATGATGACGAATGTTAACGACGAACCGATTATTTTGTATTTTTTTGTGTTGAATAGTTTTTGAACTGAATCATTTAAGAGCTCATGGTTATTCATATTATTATCTTACAAATATGAATATAATAATAATAATAAATATGTTTTTACTACAGTCTACAGGCAAAGTAAAAACCTGACATGACTGTCAATATTATAGAACCATTAACCATCCTGCCCGGACCACGTTTAGTTAAGTAATACTTCATAATTAGAAATTGCCTTCAGGGTAAAGCATTTCTTCCACCATTAAGAGGAGGTTGCCGGTAGGGCGCTCATGCCCTTTCGTACGCGAACGAAGTTTGCTTATATTTTGCCTATAATTTCATAAAACTCATGTACACTAATATCTAGAGATGTCTGTACACATGTACAATAATATCTAGAGATGTGCTGCATTAGTTTTTCAAAAAAATATTTATTTATTAAGAAACTATTATAACACCATAATAGAGTGTAGTCTAGAGAATTCGTTTATTTGAATTTATGATTTAGTAACTATATAATTGTATAAGAAACAACGAACCACGGGTCTAGATATTAGTGTACTGATCATGTGTACAAATTGTCATGGAGTTTGAAGAAATAATAGCCAAATCAGAAGCAATATTGTTAGATACCGGTGACCTCCACTTAAGTGTTATTGTATAAGCTCTCTCAAAGCTCTCTGAAATATCTGACTGATAAGGACTTTTTCCTGGAATATAATTTTCTCAAAGTACTTAGGTACCTAATATTTTCTGGGTATCGACGCTCATTTGAAAGAAAGAAAGAAGAAAGAAAAAAATATTAATTTTCGTTTCAGATATCTAAAGGCCCCTACACACTATGCCGGCGGCACAGCGCCGGCTGCTTTTTGCCACGCGGGTATGCCGATATACGCCGTGGGTATGCATAATATCCGCGCGCCGGGCATGCCGCTGGGCTTGTCAGTGGCATGCCTGCCGGCTGGGCCGCCGGCATAGTGTGTAGAAGCCTTAATATCCACTTAAAATATATGAGAGCAAAATAGGTCATCGATCAGCATGTGCATAGTCACATAACCAGCCCTATAGTAGCAATGACGCTGCTATAGTGCTAGTTATACAGGGTGTTTTTTTAAACGGGACAGTATGGGGATATCTTAATCCATAAGAGATACGGGAAAACTTTCTTTGGAACCATTTGCTCATTTTGTATGAAAATGATTTTGGCATAGTTATTTTTTTGGTCAAGCGTGAGTTCTCCATATTACTAGTATTGATAAAAAAAAATTATGCGTATCGACTCAGTTTCATGTAAGGATTGTTTCATTGTATTGGAAGAAAAAAAACTGAGCAGCAAAAGTTAGTCAAATTTTATAAAATGTTTTCTCATACAAATTGTAAGTAATCTGATACCTACGTTAATAAAACTATCGCAATAAATTTTCAAAATGGCCTCCCTCTTGCTGTTTTCAGGTACGGGTACGTTTCAGAATACCTCTTGTGGCCTTAGACAAAGATTTTCTTATTAAAGTTTGACTAAGTTCTACAGCTCTGATTTTTCTCATTTCACGAGACCATCAGAGCAGTAGAACAACATTGACCACACATCTTTGTCTAATGCCACTAGAGATATTGTGAAACGTGCCCGTACCTGGAAACAGCAAGAGGGAGGCCATTTTGAAAATTTATTGCGATAGTTTTATTAACGTAGGTACCAGATTACTTATAATTTGTATGAGAAAACATTTTATAAAATTTGACTAACTTCTGCTGCTCAGATTTTTTTCTTCCAATACAATGAAACAATCCTTACATGAACTTGAGTCGATACGCATAATTTTTTTTTATCAAAACTACTCATTTTATTGGAGAACTCACGCTTGACCAAAAAAATAACTATGCCAAAATCATTTTCATACAAAATGAGCAAATGGTTCCAAAGACAGTTTTCCCGTATCCCTTATGGATTCGGATATCCCCATACTGTCCCATTTAAAAAAAACACCCTGTATATGGTGCAGTGCCTGCGTGTGTGGTAGCAGCTACGATACACGCTCTTAGAAATAAAATATAATTTTAATACCTGACTTGACCTGCAGGTCTAAAAAGGCCACTTTATATGAATCATAATATGAATCATATTACGATTCAAATAAAGGAATTGCTAAGGATCTGCTGAGAATTCGGAAAAGGAATTACTGCCAGATAAATTTGTCACATTGAGCAATTTGAATTGTCAATTGTTAGTATTATGATTCATATAAAGTGGCTTTTTTAGACCTGCTGATTGTCGATTGGTTCCCGTTACGTCCGATATCAATACGTCGCTAATTAATGATTTCATTGTCACTCTTTTTTACCCTCTCCTGGACCCTGATATCTAAACACCCCTTGACTGGTAGCTTACAACCTACAAATTATGCTAATAATATCTACCTTACAAAATTTTCTTAAAGATAAGATCAACAGTTCAAAAGTTATACTCACACAAACATACATACATACAAACGCCGATTTATACAAGTGAACTCAGAGTTCGCTTCGCTCGCTCATTAATGATGATTCTGTTGACATCGATTGCAATGAATCTATTTGAAATTACGTTTTTGGGATTACCTAATTTACGCATTAAAGTCAAAGTCAAAGTCAAAGTCAAAAAGAACTTTATTCATTGAAATCACAAGGATCATTTTGAATCGTCTTATATAAAATTAAATTACTCCTGTTCCAACGCGACCAAGCCTAGAAGAATCAGGCAACAAACTCGGCTTGGCTTACATAAATGGTCCGTCTTACCACTAGATGAGAAGCGCCTGTGTGGTGCCTCGGAGCAAGAAGTTGCTGATACATAGTAAATGAGAACTTAAAAACCTTAGGAAGGTAGTCAAAAGTAAATAAACATCAGCAAAAATATGCAAGACAGCACACGCTACGCTTGTTATATTTATAAATAATAATCTAATACAAACATGTAAATAGGAAAGTACAGATATTGCAAATTTCCATTTTAGCAGTCGAGGGGCAGAGCGACATCATGCCACGCGGCTTTATCATTAATATAGTCATCAAGAGTGTAATACGCTTTCTTAATTAACTAAAGCTAGTTGCAATTAAATTAAGTAATATCAGTTAAGTGTAGCTCACAAACTACGAGCACTAATCCTTACTACAAACATACTTACGTCCTATTTTCGGATCAAAGACTTAATTAGCGTATTTTCATACGTAACGTTTACATTGCAAATTTTATCTTCTATTCGGCATTCAACGTTTGTGTACGTCACAAAAGACACCTCAAAGGGTTTCGGGGAATGTGTGGTTGGGTGAAAGGGAATCCCCTTGAAGATTTAACTAGCACGGTTCTTACAGTGGATGACTTTGATTGTTTGTTTAGTTCCTTGTCGTGGCCGTGGCAATTAGGAGTGAGGTTATCTCATCCGAGAGTTACGAACAGTGATTGTAGGCTCACAAAAACAATAAGTAGGATTACCTTTTAAACAATTATAACATTTTATCCAATAGGTAATAATATAAAGTTATATAGGAAAAAAAACGAAAACAGACTTCTTTCAAAAAGCACTAAATCAATTTCGATTAAATTAACATGGGCCACCAAACAAAAAAACAATCATCAAAATCAATTTATAATTGGCGGAATTGAGAACTGCCTCCTTTTTTTGAAGTCGGTTAAAAAATATAACCTGTAGAAACAATCGTTTTGTTGGGCGAGAGTGTAGAATTCAAGCAGCTTTTTGTTATGCAAAAGAAGTGCATACGAATCCTTGTAAACATTCCGAACCGTGTAAGCTGTAAGCCATACTTTATTGAAAAACAAATACTTACGCTTCCTTGTATCTATATCTTGCAAGCAGCGGCATTTGTTAGGAAACATAGACAGTATTTTAAATCGAACTTAGAACTGAATGAAAATTATAATAGGCGGAAAAGAAATAAATTGATGTTACCCATGACTAACTTAAAAACAGTGGCTAAAAGTCCAAATTTTAGGCTCATTAAGATTTTCAATAAAATACCAGAAGAATTAAAATCGGAAATTAAGGACCAGTTATTCTATAATAAGTTAAAATCTATGCTTTTGAGAAAATGTTATTACTCACTGGATGAATTTATTAGTGACAAATTATAGGATGTTTATATTATATGTTCTGATGTAAAAATTTGTTAAGTAGTTAATTCCTGTTTTTGACTAGCCATTAACCTATTTAATTTAATTGTTTTGTCGTATACCCAAGCTACTAATTGACATAGATAATTTGATTTGACTTGCCTATACCTTCTTTTAGTTTTTGACATATTATTGTATACATGCGAGATATTAAATTTGATAAACCTACCTATTTCTACTCTTATGTGATTATGACATTGTTTTAAATTGTTTTGACTTGTATTTTAATAACTAACATAAGTATTGTCCTATAATTTTTATTCTTAATCTTGACTCCAAATTGCAGCGCCTGACGGGGTTCATGTACCTACCTGACTAACAGTAAAAATAAGACCAATTACTAACTATATTGTATGTACATTTGAGCAATAAATAAATAAAAATACAAATACAAATCATCCAAATCAATTTATATTTGGCGGAATTGAGAACTAGGTGGAAGGTGGAGGAAGGCCCTCCACTCGATGGACATTATTAACGTCGCAGGAAGTCAGTGGATGGAGGCGGCTCAAGACCGTTCGTCGTGGCATTCTAGAGGGGAGGCCTATGTCCAGCAGTGGACTTCTTCAATCTGATGATAATGATGACATTAGCTACGAAAATATTATATTATTTGATATCAAAAAAAGTTAGCAACCCTACCTGTGACATAGGTAAACCCCCTAACAACGGAGGGTTTTTGCAAAGTCCAACATGGAACCTTTCAAGGAAGCGCTTGTTGTTTCTGAACAAAGAAAATAATGTGCCTGAAGCATGAAGGTACAACTTCATTCTATACAATTTTATTTATATTACGAATTCTTCGTATTATGTTTCAAAGAGGTCATCAAAAATAAACATGACTAAAAATGTGAAAGAGAAGATGTTTAAGTAATCTCACACTATTATTATATTGTGGAATTATTATTGAAATAGATCACAGTCGTTTATTCAAATCAAAATCAAATCAAAAGAATTTTATTCATTGAAATCACAAGGATCATTTTGAATCGTCTTATAAACTAAAAAAACATACTTGAAAAATAAATGTTTCTTTAATTATTTCTGCTTATTTTTCCCGTAGGTATTAATTCCAAAATCACTATGCCAAAACTTGTTTTTAACTTTAGTACGCAAACCGAGAAGGAGTTTGAAAAAAAAAACCAAGACCACCGAGACCACGCGAAGGAAGTCGTGAGCGGGTTACGTTATAAATCAGATAATATGCTCAAATTTAAGCATACCCATATTCTAAGGAACCCACTTTACATATTTTATGATTTTCTTCTCAGGATCTCAGTGTACAGACATAAACATGACTCATGACTCTACCTTCGTAAATAGTTAATAGGGTAGATATTGGAGTACCTTAAATAATAGTGCGGTGTCTACTTCTCAGAATTCCTGACTCAAAATATTCATACCGTAGATACCCTTTTGTAGGTACCCATTCCCGTAATACAAATTAGTAGCTAGTAGCTACCTATATGTTGTATGGTCGTGGTACTCTTGGCCTAAGAACCACTCCTCCAACTGCTCCCACGGATGTAATTAAAGTCGACTAAAGGATTACGCTTATTTAATTATATTTAACTTACTTTTTACTTATCTCCTGTGTACCTTAAATTACCTGGTAATTTGTTTCATATTCATAATATATTTATATTCATTTACCTTATGGTAAATTTTGTTTTATGTATCTTCTTATGTGTTGTATTCATTGAAGTAAAATAAATAATCTTTCATTCTTTCTATACCCTACCAATTCCTTTATACATATTTAATTCATACATCACAGCAGGTGAGTCGGCCTAAATAGGTAATCATTGTAGAGATCAAGGGTCGCATCTGCTTCTTATTCCGCGCTCGTCCCTAGAGCAAAGGTAAAAAATTTGATCGTCTAGAGCAGGGGTTCCCAAACTTATTTTGTTATGCCCACTTTGAGAATACATTATTTTTCATCCCACCATCTCGGAAAGTGTATTTTTGCTATTCGATATCTGAGTGTAAAAGCCGTTTTTATCCGCTAGACTAGAGGATAAAGTAAAATTGAATTTAGAACATTGTGTGCACTAAGTTTGTGAATTTACAAACCTATTTACTTCTACCTCCATGGTGCTGAATTTATCATACAACATTTTTTAATCTGTTAAAAACTCAGACTCTGAACCTTCTTGGTGTGTAACACACAGTTTTTATCGAATTTCCTTTACGCACGAAATTTTCATTTCAGTTTCAGTTCATATTGTTAAAACCTTAGGTTAAAAACGAGAAACTTGAAAACAAGTGGAAAAACTTAAAATGAGTAATTCTAGCGACGAGGAAGTTTATTTGACGGCAACAGAATTGACTGAAACTGTTAAAAATGCGCAATAGTTATTTGTTATACAAGAGTGCAAAGTTGCTTTTTAACCGCGTGCTCAGTTTTGATGACCGAGTAAGCGAAGGATTCTAAAATTTAATCACGAGAGTAGCGAGTGATTAAATAATTAGAATCCTGAGCGTTAGCGAGTGAAACAAAAGAGCACGAGGTGAAAAATCTTTGCACTCGAGTGCAACACGTAACTTTTCATCCCACCTCAGCGAGGAAATGACTTAATGCAAAAAAATAAACACTTACCTACAGTCACATGATACTTTTGCGAATTTTCAACAGTTTCAGTCAATTCTGTTGGCTTCAAATAAACTTCTTCGTCGCTAGAATCACTCATTTTAGGGTTTACTTGTTTTCAAGTTTCTTGTTTTTAACCTAAGGTTTTAACAATATGACGTGAAAGAAAATGGCGCGCGTAAAGCAAATTAATAAAATAGTAATACACCAAGAAGGTTCCAAGTCTAAGATTTTAACAAATTAAAAAAGGTAGTATGATAAATTCGGCACCATGGAGGTAAAAGTAAATGATGGTTTATGATGTTTTGAATTCACAAACTTAGTGCACACGATGTTCTAAATTCAATTTTACTTTATCCTCTAGAGGATAAAAACGGCTTTTACACTCAGATATCGAATAGCAAAAATACTCTTTCCGAGATGGTGGGATGAAAATGTTTTTTTTTGCATTTATTCATTTCCTCGCTGAGGTGGGATGAAAAGTTACGTGTTGCACTCGAGTGCAAAGATTTTTCACCTCGTGCTCTTTGGATCCCTCGCTAACGCTCAGGATTCTAACTTTTAAATCACTCGCTATACGCTCGTGATTAAATTTTAAGATCCTTCGCTTGCTTGGTCATCAAAATTGAGCACGCAGTTAAAAAGCAACTTTGAACTCTTGTATAACAAATAACTATTTTAGCGCCCCCATTTTTTCACCACTAATCTTCAAATTAAATTAATAATTGTGAGCTACATATATCAGCGGAGAGTTAAACATGCATTCTAAACAAGACTTTTACTATAACTCGACACCTGAGCGCAGCAGGTAGCACACAACGGCGCTCAGGTCTCAAGTTTTAAATTTTTTTTCTGGGTCTCTTACTGCCCCCCTTTAGGCCTGCAGCGCCCAAAAGGGGGCGTTATCGGCTACTTTGGGAAAGGCTGGTTTAGAGTCTAAAGGAGTTGTTTCATAATGTATGGAACCTAGCCCTTGTGGGTACACTTGTATAAACGTGGCTAAATATATGTAAAACCATTTCCCATTGTATTTTTTTATTATTTCGCTTCTTTTAATGCATTTTCTTAAAATATATTTCTCACAGAGAGCAACACAAAACAAAATGGGCCCCACCATTTTGTAGTAGTAGTATATAAGTATGTACTTACCTACTAGTACATAATTATTGTCATTAGTAATATTAATAAACACTGTACGTCCGAAATGGGCAGACTGTTAGTGCCACATTACCCTGTACCTACGTTCTTTTTACACAGTTAACAATAAATGCTTTTATTCTTATTCGTATTCTTATTCTTGTTAATAAATATCAACCTAATTTTGTCACAAACTATAGTTGGTAGGTTACCTAATTTCAATCGTTTTATTTCCTCAGCAAATATCTTTCATCTAACTAAGTCTCTTTATAGCATTCGTTAAGTCCGCAATAAAAAGAATAACTTAACGAATCTTTCTTATTAATTAAGGGCAGGATCCCGGGAGATACATAATTCAGGATATTTCGGGATCACGCCGAGGAACTAAGGGCCTAACTACGTTTAAGGTTTAATGAGGAAGCCCTCCTTTGCTTTTTTTATTTTTTTTGATAAACTTTTTTGTTTTCTTCTAAACTTATAGAGTCCTCCCCATCCAAAGGTTGTCTGGAAAAGATTGCTTCATGGTTGTAAGACTGCCAATTGTGCATTAATAAAGATAAGTTTATTTTGATTTTTTTGACCATATTTTTTTGTTTTTGAAACTTGTTATTAATTTTTTAAGTTAATAATAACGGCATTATGGTGACCACGAGTCTTATGTTTTAATAGCTTACTATTAATCCACCAGACTGTGTGACCACGAGTAAAATAAATTCATGTTAGTCACATCAGTGTGACAGTCTGGTGTGACGACGAGTCGAGATCTTTTCAGCTACCATCACGAAAGGTTGCAAAAAGTCGATGGATATTATGTATGCAGATTACGACCATTCGCTGTGGTATTCTATAGCCTATGTCCAGCAGTGGACTTGTATAGGTTGATAATGATAATGATGATGAAAAACAGTAAAAATGAGGGTAAGGTAAGAACACTTATCCTTAGATCCCGAAAAAGATTACCAAGTATTTTCTTAGCATCAAAATAATGCCGATATTGTTGCGGAAAAAAGTAGCAGTACTGTTGAGAAAAACTATCATCATCCTCATAATCAGTATCGCCACCACCATCATCATCATCATCACCATCACCATCATCATCATCATCGGGCTGTAGAAGTCTATTGCTGGACTTCCTACTACAATGCCATGATAAACGGTCTTGAGCCGCCTCCAAAGACTTCCTGTAAGTTTAAAAACTAAAATACAAAAAAAAACCTAGTCCTACTAATATTATAAACGCGAAAGTTTGTGGGTATGGATGTTTGTTACTCTTTCACGTAATAACTACTGAATGGATTTGAGTGAAATTTGGAATGGAGATACTTTACGCCCTGGATTAACACATAGGCTACTTTTCATCATCATCATCATCAATTTTCAGAATTATTCACGCGGGTGAAACCGCGGGGCGCAACTAGTGATTAATAAATGTGAACAATGTAATGTGTGTCGACCACTGTGGCGCGGCTTGCGAGTAGCCTGCTGAGATGCAAGTGGTTGCGGGTTCGATTCCCGCTGCGGAACAAATGTTTGAATGATCTGCAAATATTTGTTCCGGGTCTGGGTGTTATGGTACCATGGTAGGTACTCGTAGTTCCTGATACCCACGACACAGGGAATCCTAGTGTGGGATCAAGACTACGTATGTGTCTGTTGGGTGTTATGCTATGTTAGGACTTTCGTCGTGGTGGTGGTTCGTGTCGTGGTGAAGACTACAAGCAGGTGCAATGTACATCTAAGTATATGTATTACTTGCTGCGCCCCGCGGTTTCATCTGCGTAAACAATGATGAATATTAATGAGGATGATGATGAAAAGTAGCCTATGTGTTAACTAGTGGTTCGCCCCGAACTGAGACCTCGCGACATCTTTATCAGCCCGACTACTTAACTAAGTAATTTCCATATTTCCTATTATTATTTTTGAAAATTTTCACCTCGAGGTCTACCAGTACAGTACAGGATCTATCAGTAGTGTGATTATTTACTCTGTGGTATAGGTTTGTCGAGTACCTCATTATGCGACACTTAACGTCATACAAGCACATGAGTGAGTGAGTGAGTGAGTGAGTCCGGCTAATGACCTGCGACTGTCCCCAAAAACTGTCTATTTTAAAAACTGCGAATGTTGTAAATCGATCAACGAACTAGTACCGTCGCTTTTTAACCGACTTCCCAAAAAGGAGGAGGTTCTCAATTCGATTGCATTTTTTTTTATGTTTGTTACCGCATATCTCTGGCGTTTATGGACCGATTTGGTTTTTTTTTTTATTTGAATAGATATTCAATGAATACTTCCAGATTGGTCCCATTTTTTTCAGGATTCTGAAAAAAATGGGACCAATCTGGAAGTATTTCTGATGATGGAATCCATGAGGAATTGAGGGAACTCCTCATATATTGTAGGCATACATATGGCGATTTTGATATTTTCAGCATCAAACCAAGCATTTGCATTCAAAAAGTATCATAATCCTTTCACCACTATGGTTCTTTCATCATTTTTTTTTCATCCAAATATTTAGTCGTATACAATCAATGGCGGAAATAGGTTTTTTAAATGAAAAGTTATGTGAAAACATTTTAAAAACTAGAACCGACTACGCAACAGTTTATTGTCAAAATCTGTAAAGTAATTTCGCAGCTACGATGAAACAGACGAACAAAATCGGTTTGATGCTGGTGCACGCGTGTCTTGGTAGTGCGACCCTTACAGCTAGTTCATTCTCGCTGATTGATAATAGCCTGGCCTGTGTTCCAGTATCTATATATATAAAAGAAAGTCGTGTTAGTTACACTATTTATAACTCAAGAACGGCTGAACCGATTCGGCTGAAAATTGGTGGGGAGGTAGCTTAGAACCAGGAGAAGGACATAGGATAAAAATTTAATTAAAAATCCTAAATTAGAAATTCATATTTACGAACATTGAGACAAAGTGAAAGAAGATTATAATAATATATTTTATGATGCTGAGAATACCAGGCAGGGTAGAAAGTGGATGCATACGCGAAAAAGTGGTCTTAATTTGTTAAAAAAAAGACAATTAGGACAAATACAGTATATGTACCGGGACCACCGGGACAATCGGGAACACCGGGAATATAGGGAGCATGCGAAAGAAGATTATAATAATATATGTACTAGGATCTCATTAAAGAAAGAAAGAGAAAAGAATGCATGGACAGATGGTTTTGATGCTTATTATACCAGGCGATCATGGGATAGTAGAAAGTGGATTCCTACGCCAAAAAGTTGTCATAATTTTTAAAAATATATGTAAATTAGGCAAAACACCGGGATCACGCGGACGAAGTCGCGCGCGGGCAGCTAGTTGGAAATAATTAAGAATCGCTAAATTCACGAACCAACCACGAATAATGATATCAACAACTTGTTATGATAAGCTCGTTAAAACGAAATTCTTATATATATAAAAATCAATTGCTGTGCGTTTGCTTCGCTAAAACTCTAGAACAGCTGGGCGGATTTATTTGATTTTGGTTTTGTTGTGTTCATAATTTGTCACGGAAAGGTTTAAATGTACCGGGACCACCGGGAACACCGGGACCACGCGAACGAAGTCACACGCGGGCAGCTAGTATACTGAATACAATTTTATTTACTCGGACTCCATAGGCCGTTCTTTTGTTTCTGAAACAATCAAATTTGAACTTTATTAAACCTGACTCAACATACGAAAGCCCTTATTAATTATGTAGGAAAAAATACTCAGTAACAATGATTTATGTCCTCTGTGGTGTGGCGAGTAGCCGGCTGAGATGCGAGAGGTTACAGGTTCGATTCCCGCTGCGGGACAAATGTTTGCATTATCTGCAAATATTTGCTCCGGATCTGGGTGTTGTGATACCACGGTGCTCGTAGTTCCTGATGTCACAGGGAATCCTAGTGTGGGATCAGGGCTATGTATGTGACTGTTGGGTGTTATTTTATGTTATGTGTTATGTTCTGTCGCTCAGAGTAAGAAAGATAACGTATGCATGCGAAGATTAAGTAATTTAGTAACTATTACTTAATCTTCGTACTGTCTACGCAATCAGTCATACGTAACAGTTGACTGAGATAAATAAATAAAATATAAATAAATAAATGCTGGACATTTCATACACCATTATCTAGCCCCAAGCTAAGCAGAGCTTGTGTTATGGGTACTAGATAACTGATATACTTAATACAATACATTACATAGATAGATATTTTTTATTATACATAGATAATACCCAAAACACCCTGAACAATTATCTGCGGATCGTACAATTAATTGTTCCGAGGCGGGAATCGAACCCGCAACCTCCTGCTTCGCAGGCGAACCTTCGCTCGCAGCGCCACAGAGGTCGTCAAAAGAAGAATAAGGATTATATTGTGAATTGAATAATTACAAGAATCAATGCAGGCGTCGTTGTTTAAATGTCTTTATTGTTATGGCGCATGTTATCTGTTAAATGACATTATTGACAGTAGGTATTGTTTATAAATTAAGCTTCTAATGAAACAATAAGTCCGTTTGCGTGACTACGCCAATTCCGCGCCTTGTAAGACCTTAATGTTATTGGACTTAGTTGCCAATTTGTTCACCGTTTCGTGATGGTATTGGGTATTTTATTGTTGGGAATAACCGTTATTCTTAGGATACTTGATAAAACGGTTGTCATCATCATTAGCCAGTGGAAGTCCTCTGCTGGGCATAGGTCTCACCCATAGAATGCCATGACGAACTGTCTTGAGTCACCTCCGTCCACCGAATTCTTGCGACCTTTATATTTTTAACCGACTTCCCAAAAAAGGAGGAGGTTCTCAATTCGGTTGTATTTTTTTTTAATTTTTTTTTTAATATTTGTTACCGCATATCTCCGGCGTTTATGAACCGATTTGGAAAATTCTTTTTTTATTTGAATAGATATACTTCCAGATTGGTCCCATTTTTTTTAGAATCCAGTTCTGATGATGGGATCCATGAGGAATTGAGGGAACTCCTCAAATATTGTAGGCATACACATGGCGATTTTGATATTTTCAGCAAGACACCAAGCATTTGCATTCAGAAAGTATCATAATCCTTTCACCACTATGGTTCTTTCATAATTTTTTTTTCATCTAAAATTATTTAGTCGAATACAATGGCGGAAGTCGGTTTTTTATATGAAAAGTTATTTCTTTATTCAATCAATCAAATTATTATTTTAAATACGCAATGCCCAATTGCAACCAAGGTTTGTGTGCTTCGGCCCACATAACGTTCATCCATCAATGCCTTATTTGCCGGCCGCTGCATGAATGTGCCACGGTTTTATCTATTTTCTCTGGCTTTGTGCTGATAATAAATCAATATTTGATTTTTATAATGAACTGTTTAACTTGCGTAGTTTTTAAACGCATCAATATGTCAGTATGGGCTGTGGCCATTATTTCTTGACTTTTATGGACAATTGTAGTAAAAATTTTAGGACAATAAAATACCGTAAAATTGTGTCCGGCCTAAGAATATACTCCTTTACCTCCCTTGGATGTAGGAAAAGCCTTATTACTATAGGGTTACACCAGGGGATGGGTAGCAGCATCCACCTTTCGACCACCAATCCGCCTGCCAAGCGTGCATAAGGCAAATCACATTTTATTTAATGGCGTCGTCCAGCAGTGGCCTTAAACAGGCTGGTGATGATGATGATGTATTAAAATATATATAATATGAGGAAACATATGTTTCTAGAGCCAAAATTATCTACAATTTGTTAAATTATGTTCTACTTGGCATATCGATACCCACTTTATTCTACACAAACAAACAATTCATCTCATTTCGCTTCCAACAACTGCATTTTCCATTTTATTCCCATCTATGGTGGAAATCACCTTTGTTTTATCAACCAGTTTTCAAGCACCTCAGTGCGGTCTACAATATTTTAAATAAAGATTCAGCTTAAGCTGGTTTTAAATTCCAGTTTAAATTGAGCTCCTTGCTCTAGTGTTTGAGTCTAGATTGGGGTCTGGTTATTATGGATTTTAAATGCCACTTTAAATTGACCCACTTTTGTTAGAGATGGGTGTGTGTGCACAGAGGTCTAATAGCTCCGGATGCTATTATGTCCATTAGTCAAGAAAATATAGTCTTCACCTCATTTTGCAGGTGCCAGCGGCGTAATTTATCAATGGTTTTTATTTTTATCCGATTACGACAAACCAATAGGAGGGTTATGATTTTAGCATTATAATGTAGTGTTTATGTAAGTTTGTTCATCTGGTTTCTCGAAACTACTTCATGGATTTTGACAAATGAGGTATCATTATGAAGCGTCTTAACGTTCCGCGTGTGACTATAACGTTACACTTATTCCAATATGGCGGAAATAAAAACGTTAATTTCCCTATAGGTCGCTCGTGGTACCACACGCATTATTCTCCAGAGAGAACCTGTGTTTTGGGGATAAAAGTTTTGTATGTTTTAATCCAGATATTTATCCGAATGCCCAAAAAATGAGGGTAATTTTATTCGGATGTATGTCTGTTTCATTGTCTGTTCCTGTGGACTAAACAGCTTGATGGATTTTGATAAATGAGGTGTCATTCAAATCATCTACACCTCTAGAATGAGATAGGATATCATATATTATGAAGTTTCAAAAAACTAGGGGGCGCTGCATTAGATAATGGAATTCAAAACAGCTTAAACTAATTAGAATGCCTTTTTTATAATTGTTTTATATACCTTTGAGGCAGATTCTTCGTCAATAGGGGATGATGCGATAGGGGATGCATGAGGGGGGGCATGAGCTGATTTTTGAGTTTTGCAATTTATTTTCTTAACCTGTATTTTATGGTAGAGGCCTCAACCAGCAGAGGACGTGATGATGTTTATTTATTACAAATTTTTGTTTAACTTGACCTGTTAGTATGTTAGTGTGGGACAAATCATGAAACTTAAATTTGAACATGTTCTATATTCAACTGATTGAGCTGAAATTTTTCATACCTGTCAAGTTCATAATGACAATACACTAAAGACAGTAAGTTAAAATATTAAAAAAAACTATAGTTATCTACACTTTTTCTAGTCATTTTGTAATGAATTTGAAGGGGTATTTTATTTAGTTTGTTGAATCTTTACCAATTTACGCATCAAAGAAACTGTCTGACAAGTTTCTTTGATGCTTAAATTGGTACAGAGGGTTCAATATAGATACGGGTAAATATAAATATAGATAGCCTTTAAATGTAAATGGCGTTAAAAATAGAATGTATCTAATAATAACTTTTCATTTAAAAAACCGACTTCCGCCATTGTATTCGACTAAAATATTTGGATGAAAAAAAAAATGATGAAAGAACCGTAGTGGTGAAAGAATTATGATACTTTTTGAATGCAAATGCTTGGTTTGTTGCTGAAAATATCAAAATCGCCATAGGTATGCCTACAATATTTGAGGAGTTCCCTCAATTCCTCATGGATTCCATCATCAGAACTGGATTCTGAAAAAAATGAAACCAATCTGGAAATATATCTATTCAAATAAAAAAATAACTTTTCAAATCGGTTCATAAACGACGGAGATATGAGGTAACAAAAAAAAAATACAACCGTATTGAGAACCTCCTCCTTTTTTGTGAAGTCGGTTAAAAATCTATATTTTTTAGAAATGTGGATGGGCTCTCGATGGACTTAAGACATTAGAAAGGTTGGAGGAAATCAGTGAATGAAGGCAGCTCTAGACTGTTTACCGTGGCATTCTAAAAGGCCTATGATGTGTTAAAAAAGTCTGGTTATGTATGTTGATAAAACCCGACCTAAAAAACAAAGATTAAAATATTGCTTCCTTCTTGAACGACCTCTGTGGCGTGGCGGGCGAAGGTTCGCCTGCGACGCAGGAGGTTGCGGGTTCGATTCCCGCCTCTGAACAAATATTTGTACGATCTGCAGATAATTGTTCAGGGTGTTCTGGGTATTTTTCTATGCATAGTAAAAAAATATCTATCTATGTAATGTATTGTATTAAGTATATCAGTTATCTAGTACCCATAACACAAGCTTTGCTTAGCTTGGGGCTAGATAATGTTGTGTGAAATGACCAACATTTATTTATTTATTTATTCTGCTTTTTTACCTGTTTGATCCCAAGCTAAGCCAGGTTAAGACACTATTAGCTGTACTTTAGGAACATCTTAAAAGATTACTTCATACGCCGATTCGTAAATTATGTATGTAGAGCTCATTAATGGGAAAGTACACCGCTCTACTCTCGGAAAATACAGATTACGAGAGTTTATTAGCCTGCATCGCGAGGATGATGAAACATAATTGTAAGACTTGACGGCCTCGTTGGCGTGTTGGGCGAGTGACCGGTTGAGTCGCGAGAGGTTCAGGTTTGATTCCCGCTGCGGGACAAAATGATCTGCATATATTTGTTCCGGGTCTGGGTGTTGTGATACCATGGTACTTGTAGCTTCTGATACCTACGACACAGGTAGTCCTATTCATGTCCTATTGTGAAATCAGAGGCCCAATTCTCTAATTTAAAAACATTCCAGTCACAATATAATCTCGTTTCAGTTGCACTGTCACGTATAGTTACTATTACATCCGTCCCAGATGTACCATTGAGTTGTACCATTGATGGTACAATTGGTACCAATTTGTCCCACTCATCCTATAAGGGGTTCCGTTTTTTTATTGAGGTATAATAGGTAACCCTAAAAACATAGCTTTATTCACCCCTGTAATTTGATTGTTTGATGCACTTAATGCTTTTTTGCGAATGTTAATTTAGCTAAGACAATATCAACCATGTACTGTCCCTGCTAGCATTATGTACCAAATAAGTAACAAAGAGTAATAAATGCAACTTAATTGTTAAAGTTTTATCATTAATCCTCGTACTGTTGTCGTTATATTTCTTCTGAGTGTTATGTTAGCGACACTTAGCTGACTTATTGCTACTGCTACATAAATAAACATAATGGAGATAACTTTTCATTAAAAAACCTACTTCCGCATTGAATTCAGCTATGTGCATGTTTTTATTTGCTAAAGGCATACAAAACAATAGCTTGTTGCTGAAAATACCAAAATTGCTATATACTTAATATAACATTATTTAATTGCCTACAATATTTGCGGAGTTCCCTCAATTCCTCATGGATCATCATTAGAACTGGATTCTGAAAAAATGGGACCAATCTGGAAGTATATCTATTCAAATAAAAAAAGAATTTTCCAAATCGGTTCATAAACGCCGGAGATATGCGGTAACAAACATTCAAAAAAAAAAATACAACCGAATTGAGAACCTCCTCCTTTTTTGGGAAGTCGGTTAATAAAAATATTGCAACTATTAACATGTAGCATTTTTTCATTTAGGTAGTTATATTCGCGCTCCAACAGATTAATAAAAACTGACAATGTTTTATCAGGTTTCTTCACCCTAGAATGCCACAACAAACTGTCTGAGCCGCTTCCATCCACCGACTTCTTGCGACTTTTGTAATGTCTCTATGTCATGTTCATGTCAATCACCACACTGGTTCGTTCAAAATCTGTTATAACAGCCACCATACCAAAGCCCAGTGACATAAAGTAGGGGGTAACCCAACACAAAGACGAAACTACGGTGGGTTCGTAGCACGTTTGTTGCATACGTAAGCGCAATTATTCAAAACAGTCCCTTAAGACGATATGTTATAACTTTTCATTTAAAAAACCGACTTCCGCCATTGTATTCGACTAAAATATATGAATGAAAAAAAAAAAATTATGAAAGAACCATAGGTGGTGAAAGGATTATGATACTTTTTGAATGCAAATGCTTGGTTTGTTGCTGAAAATGTCAAAATCGCCATATGTATGCCTACAATATTTGAGGAGTTCCCTCAATTCCTCATGAATTCCATCATCAGAACTGGATTCTGAAAAAAATGGGACCAATCTGGAAGTATATCTATTCAATAAAAAACGAATTTTCCAATTCGGTTCATAAACGCCGGAGATATGCGGTAACAAATATAAAAAAAAAAAAAAAAAAAACAACCGAATTGAGAACCTCCTCCTTTTTTGGGAAGTCGGTTAAAAGTGTTTCGAAACTCGAGTTGGTGGAGCTAGCAGAACTGCAAGAAAGTGACAGCGCAGCTCAGAAGTAACTGGCGTAAGCGACAAATGTAAAAACTTCGTTTTGCTTAATAAGTAGCAAATTCAAAAAGAAATCATCTTATATTTGTTTAAATACTTTGATTAGCTACTGAATAAAATAAAAATAAACCGCCAATATTTTCTAAATTAGAAGGATGGGCGTAAAACGGGTACGAGAACCAATTTCAAAAAATAAATCTATCGGGAAAAGTTTGACCAATCGTGTTTCTGTTTCAGATTTATTTAGATAACATCCTCAAGTAATCACTATTTTAACATCAAGTTTGTAACCTTTACCCTTACTGAGTGAGCATGTAACGCAGCGACCCTAAAATTTTAACATATCACCTTAAGGTCAAGCTAAGTATTGTCGTATGCTTCAGCATAAGTTCCATACTACGAGTATGGATGCGCGAACTGGACGTCTTCCCATATAAACAAGCTCTCATTGTGACGAAAGACGTAAAGTGCTAAAACATACTTACTTATGATGTATAGTTCAACCAAAAGTCATCTTATAAACTAAAATTACTCCTGTTCCAACGCGACCAAGCCTAGAAGAATCAGGCAACAAACACGGCTTGGCTTACAATAACTTTTCATTTAAAAAACCGACTTCCGCCATTTTATTCGACAAAATATTTGGATGAAAAGAAATGATGAAAGAACCATAGTGGTGAAAGGATTATTATACTTTTTTAATGCAAATGCTTGGTTTGTTGCTGAAAATAGTAAAATCGCCATATGTATGCCTACAATATTTGAGGAGTTCCTTCAATTCCTCATGGATTCCATCATCAGAACTGGATTCTGGAAAAAATGGGACCAATCTGGAAGTATATCTATTCAAATATAAAAAGAATTTTCCAAATCGGTTCATAAACGCCGGAGATATGCGGTAACAAACAATTTAAAAAAAAAAATACAAGAGAACCTCCTCCTTTTTTGGGAAGTCGGTTAAAAATGGTCCGTCTTACCACTAGGTGAGAAGCGCCTGTGTGGTGCCTCGGAGCAAGGAGTTGCCGATACATAGTAAATGAGAACTTAAAACCCTTACCTACTCTTCAGTTAAGTGGAATGTACAAATAGGTATTATCTAGTCTCATGGAATTTACTTTTCATCATGAAGTGCTCTCACCTTGAGATTTATCATCACCAATGTAGGCGTCAGTCGGTCAGTAATACAAGGGAGGGATCCATAAAAGTAGATGGTTATTGAGAGGCAATTCCACACCTACATCGTACCTAATCAACTGAAATGGACGCATGCAGATGTATGCGTTATATTGTATCTAATCTAGGGCAACATGACTACATTGTAATTCCATGAGTACACTGTTTTTAACCGACGTCACAAAAAGGAGGAGGTTCTCAATTCGGTTGTATTTTTTTTTTTTTTTATGTTTGTTACCTCATATCTCCGTCGTTTATAAACCGATTTGAAAAATTATTTTTTTATTTGTATAGATATACTTCCAGATTGGTCCCATTTTTTTCAGAATCCAGTTCTGATGATGGTATCCACGAGGAATTGAGGGAACTCCTCAAATATTGTAGGCATACATAAGGCGATTTTGATATTTTCAGCAACAAACCAAGCATTTGCGTTCAGAAAGTATCATAATCCTTTCACCACTATGGTTCTTTCATCATTTTTTTTCATCCAAAATTATTTAGTCGAATACAATGGCGGAAGTCGGTTTTTTAAATGGAAAGTTATTTAGGAGGACGTCACCGGTAGGAGGCTTACGAAACATACGGCTTTTCAAACACAGATACAATTATGAATCCGATGAGCAGATGTCTAGACGATTGGACACTAGAAGAATGGATTTAGAGGCTCCATTCTGTCCTAGGTTGAATATAGCAAGCCATTGCAGCAGGTATCAGGCTGTCAGACTATTTAACTCTCTTCCTGCTGAACTGAAAACTGTTGAGAATTTTAATACATTTAAATCTAATGTTAAACAACTATTGCTGAAGGAATGCTTCTACTCTATCGATAACTTTCTGAATTATAATGCCTAACTTTTAATAATTAATCTTATTAAGTGTGACTATGTGTACTTATTTTGATTCTGTATGATTTTTAGTTTTAGGTTATAATTTTAGTTCAGACACGATTTTCTAATTGTTATTGAATAAATGAATATGAATATGAATACGCCGTTTTACACACGAACGAAGTTTGATAGTAATTTGGCTTTTATTTTAACAAATTCCATGAAGTTTTGTACACTTATATACACCCGTGGTGGATTAGTTTCTCTAAATTTCTATTAAAGTACATGGTTCAAAAAAATAAAAATAAATAATCATAAATAAAATAAACGAATTTAAACCAAACTGACGCACCTCTGGTCTAAAGGTTATACAGGTTCATCCTGTTATGAGGATTATTATTGACTAGTTGCGCCCCGCGGTTTCACCCGCGTGAATAATGATGAAAATTGATGATGATGATGATGATGATGAAAAGTAGCCTATGTGTTAATCCAGGGCGTAAAGTATCTCCATTCCAAATTTCACTCAAATCCATTCAGTAGTTTTTACGTGAAAGAGTAACAAACATCCATACTCACAAACTTTCGCGTTTATAATATTAGTAGGATTCCAACTATGTTGGGTCAACAACAATGTTCTATTCATTGGATAACAACACACACCCTCGCACGTGTGTATAGTCCCATATTCCCTAGTTAATCTAGATTTATACCTACCTACCTGTTTGCACAAGGCATAGTGCACTTTGAACAAACTTGTAGAAAATGAGCAAACTAGAAATACATAGGACATTGATTAGCAATTGCTTGACCTGTTTGTTTTCATACAAAGGGTACATTTTAGGGTTCTGTGCTTTAAAAGTAACCAAAGGAACCATTATAGGATCACACAGGTGTCTGTTACTGAGTATTTTCTCCAAATCTACCATGTTTGATGTTGTGTGTATGTTTGTTGGACCAGAAATCAGCGCTTTCGACTGGATGCTTATTAAAATTGCGGATCCAGCATTGGGATGTTTTCCCGGTTTCAATTACAGGTTATAAATAAACGGGCCGTGGTGTGACCTCCGAATAGAACCTTCCATCTCCTCCCGTGGATGCCGTTAAAGCTGATTAAGAGATTACACCTGGGGATGGGCAGCAGCATCCACCTGAGTATTCAGCACGATTACTGCCATCACCAATTCACCTGCCAATCGTGGTGATTATGACAATCCTCCCCATTGTTTTTTATGAGGGATGCTTCGTCTAGCAGTGGACGTCAAAAGGCTGTTGATGATGATGATGATAAATAAGCATAATGTGCTAAAAAAGTTACGTGAAGCGGGACGTGGGGGGTCGTTTCATCATCGTTCCTGACCTCTACACTCGTTTGTCTTTCGTCGGTAACCCCAATGACATTGTATCCTGAAACTATACTGTCCATAATTTTCGACGTAATTAGGTTTAATGGACAACGAAAAATATCGCGTTTCGTTGTAAAAGTTAATGACTTGCGGTTGGAGACTGGCCACAAGTCAGTCCAGTATTTAAGGCTGGCCGTAGATGCACGGTTTTCCTGATTAGGTTTCCAAATCAGGAATTCAGATTCGGAATTCCGCGTGACTAGCGCAAACATCCGTATTTTTGTATAAGGTTTTTTACGGTCAGTTCGTATGGAGACGCTTCTGTGAGAGCATGAGTCTTAGAGCATTCACCGGAAAATGCTCTAAGGCACGAATGGACGACGACAATTAATTTATTGCTATTGCACTTTTACTGGCAAGAAGAGAAAATGCCGTTAGATGTCGTTAACCACTCAGTAATTAACGGAGAGCCAAAACTATCTCAAAAGAGCAAAGTTACGTGCAAAAAATCGAAGCAAATTTGTAAGAACACGTCCACACGGCACAGAGCTAGCTCGTGGTTCTGAGTGGAAATTTCCGTTCGTGTGCGGTGACTGATACGCAATGTACCTATGTGAGCACTGCATTCGGGGTGACGTTTATTTTTTCCGTTCTTACGACCTGAACGCACGGAACGAATTCCAAAACGAGCGTCAGGTTTTTTCCGTTCAGAAATAGTAAGAACGTGTGCGCCTTGTGGAAAATTTTGTATGTAAGTGGAGCATTCAGGTTTCTGAATCTGAATTCCGGTTTAGGAAACCTAATCAGGAAACCGAACGTGTGCGGCCGCCCTTAAAGCTTGTTTCTATTTACTAGCCGTCCTTACTTTATGAGAAGGTACAAGAGCGTGTTATTAACTTTAGGCAACATGACAGAAAATTGGTAATACAACTTTGAAAATTTTCAATGTTATCGCGTTCAGTGTAAAAATCACAATTTTTTTTTTAAATTTTTGTTTCTTTTTATTATAAGGACCTTTGTAATTAAATTACATGTCAGTCCTGTCAAGTGTGCATTTACTTAAGTTTAAAAAAGAGGAATTAGTCATACCTACTATAAATCTAAACAAGATACAAAACAGGCATCGAGAAAATACAATTCATAGATAAGTAGGAACTTAGCATTAAGTATAAATTACTGCTGATGATGATGATTCTAATAAAATATCATCATCATCATCATCATAGCTGTGTAAGTTCACTGTAGGATAACAAGCCTTGCCCAATGTGCACTCTTCAACCTGCTTTTTGATTCTTTGAATTTTTCATCCAGTCGCAAGACGCATTTAAAATAAAATATAAAATTCTGTTCCCCATCAGTTTGAACATTTTCTGCCCTGTGAAGCCTGTCTATAGCCAATACAAAATAAAGCGACCATGTACGGAATTTTGCCGGCAAATCGCTGCGATAAATCTTTGACAGAGACATTCGGGGTGGCACCCGTAACGCTGCGTCTCTGCCGCGCGTACCATGGACTCGTCAAATATTCACAGCGAAGATTATTGACACGAATCGTTACCAATATAATGTTAAGAATGAGAGTGCAATTATCTAAGAATACTTTTTTTAATATGATTAAAATGATAGAACTGGCGTGTGGCCCACCTATAATGTGAAACGGTATCCTCAGCCAAAACAATACAAATGCAATATATCTTAGGTCATGATCATCTATTTGACATTGCGCCCGTCATCCTGAGACACACAGATGAAAAGTCTCATGTGCTTGTAATTTCACTGGTACCCTTCAAACCAGAACATAACAAAGCGAGCACTGCTTGGCGGCAGAAATAGATATGGTATTACTTCCCTGGACGTACTCTTTCACAAGAAACTCAACTACTATAAAAAAATAATTTAATTAGCTGTAATTTGATTCGTCAAAATGACGTTGACAGACGTCAGACATTGAAAAATATTTTTATCTATGTGTATAGAAGTAATAATTTCTGTTGTACGTAGTACTTATTACTTCCATGGTTTTGTGTGAATTACGAATCAAACAAGAAACTTTTAGACCTGTCAAAATTAAAATAAACTTTGTCATACTCACACAAATCTCAAGAATGTTTTGAAGTCTCCTTGCAGGTTTAATTAGTGAGAATAAGAACAGCTGACATTCCATCATGTTCAAGTGTTGGGTAATGCTCTTATCATCATCACCATCATCAGCCGTTAGTCATCCTCTGCTGGACGAAGCCTCGCCAATGGAATGCTATGAGGAAATTGCCATAATCACCACACTTGGCAGACGGATTCGTGATCGCAGTATTGGTGTCGACTACTCAAGTGGATGCTGCTGCCCATCCCCTGGTATCATCACTTAGTCAGCTATTACGAAATCCACAGGAGGAGATGGAGAGGTCTATTCTTAAGCCAAGAAAAGTCATATTCAAGGATATTTGGCTCGAATTTTAAAACAATTCTTTTTCGAGTTTCCATAGTACCTATTGTTAAATGTTTTTTAGAATATCGCAACCGGCGGCAGTTAGCTTATCTTATCAGTTATTTATCCCTGTCGAGCCATTACACTGACTGCTGGCTTAATAATAACTGTTATATAAACATCAGCAATTTGTCCATTAATGTTGCCTCACATAATAGTTTGTTCAAAAAATACTTTAAGCAAGTACATAACAGAAGAAATTGCAGTAGTGTTGGATCTTTTTTAAATTTCCATGACTGTTCCTCATAAAATACGTAGCTGTACTCGAGGTAGGTACTAACTAACGATCAAAATGCCCCAAGTGTGTTCGGAACCAATAAATTCTCAATTTCTTTGCGCAGAAATGAAACAAACACCATTTATCCAATTGCCTGAAGCCAGGCTTGTAGATACTTATTGTTTTTCAATTTGTTCACGCTGAATTTATTGAAAACAGAGAGTTTACAAATAGAGTTGACTGATAGCCATAATAATGTAAAAACAGGTAAATGTAAATTTTTAGTAGTAAAGAGTATCTATCTTCCTTTTTAACCAACTTCAAAAAAAGGAGGAGGTTCTCAATTCGACCCGTATGTTTTTCTTTTTTACTATAATTTGTAAGTTCTGTCGTGACATGTCCAACCTAAGAATAGAACCTTCCCTCTCTTTCTGTGGGTGTAGTAAAAGTATTAAATAAAGCCTTTTTCAACACACTTGCTCATAAAGTGGCTCTAATTTCACCGCAATTAGGCACATAATGACACCTATAATCAAACTGTGACTTTTTCATTGCTATAACTCACAAGTGAGTTATAGAGTTTTTTTTGTATATCAAACTGTGACTTTTTCATTGCTATAACTCACAAGTGAGTTATAGAATTTTTTTTTATTTATTGGTTAAGTTGCTTTCCTCTGATCCCAGTTGTCCCGTTTGATCTTAAAAAAGTTTCGATACAGAAAAGGTCGTGATCAATAGAACAAATAAATTAATGTACCTATTGCTTGCTCATTTCATGCAACTTCGTATTATAATAGATAATTTCAACTTGTACGTGTTTAATAAATAAAACTTTCACTCAAATGTAACTTTTGTTTTCTCTGTAATAAAAAAAAAATTAAAAATCCCCATTTTGTACGTTGCTAAAACGCTAGCCGCGGAAAGCAAAAAAAAAGAAACCTCATTCTTTTAGTCTATGGCCGATCGCCATTGTTAGATGCGCGCACATAGGAAAACTGATTAATTTTTCCCGCCATAGGGAAAAAATTTTCACAACTCGTTTTCACTGTTAAAATTATAGTTATTTTCTTCACAAGTGTGTTGAAAAACGTCGTATGATACACGTGTGTATTAATGATTACCGTCCTCGGCTCTCTTAAGACCCTCGCCTGACGGCTCGGGTCTCAATGGCGCCTCTGACGTAATCACTAACTTTACACACTTGTACCATAATGTACTATTATATTCAATAAATAATTGCACGCCGTCTATGGGTACATTACATTGTATCCATTATTATAACAATAACAACTTATAAACATGTAATTCAGCAATAAATATACTTTGACTTAATATGTACTAAGACATTACATAAGGGGGCGGGCAGCAGCATCCATTTGAGCACCTTACATCAAACTGCGATCACCAATTTGCCTGCCAAGCTCGGTGATTTTGGCAAATCCCTCCTATTGAATTCAATGGGGGAAGCCTCGTCCCTGTGGACGCATACAGGCTGGTGATGATGACAATGAAGATCTGTGAGTTTTGACTGAACTATGAAAATGTCGAGTTCTTATTTTTTCTATCACTGTTCGAAAATATCTCGACAAAGACACGATTGAATGACACAAAAATGCTTCGAGCAACACGTACTACCTGCCGCGGGCTGGAAGGGAGTAGCCTTAGCGATATATTACCATTCAAATAGTTGTCTTTTTTTACGGGGGGAAATGTGCACACAAGCGCAATTCCACATATACACATCTAAATACAACATTGTAATGACGACACTCCCACTAACAAACCTTGCACACCTCCTCAGAATAAGAACAAACTAGCAACTAGTTTTATTAAACGCATATGCCTACTTTGGCTTGTAGTTTGACAGAGGGGAACGCTGCGAATGGCTACTCCCTTCCGTGTTGGTCGAAGCAAAAATGAGAGATTTTTTTTTTTCTGAAGGACAAAATGCAGTTGGCCTCAGATGGCCGATGCTGCGTTACCGGACTTTTGGTGAGCGCAGAAGGCGCTCAACCGTTAAAATTAGGTTGGGGCAACTAGCGCAAGGGCACCACTTAGGTACGGACCTCGGCTTGGGCCGTTGCCAGATTGGTAGGAATAGGAAAACGCCCCGGAACATGCTTGTAACGGTTTAGGCGTGTGGTACAGAAGGTACTGAAAAGACTGGAGGATAGGAGCAAACGCCCCGGAACATGCTTGTACCGGTTTAGGCGTGTGGTACTGAAGGTACTTAAGAGAGTCTTCGACCCCGCCGGCGGGGACGCTGTATCTGTGTAGTGTTTACTCTGTCGTAATTGGATGACGACGCCCCCGCATTCGCGGCGGTGATTTCGTCATCCGGGTCACCAAGAACGTGTCTTGGTCGACGAAGGGACTCAAAAATGAGTGAAACTAACACTAACAAGGTTATACTCGAAATTTGAGAGCTTTTGGAAATAGCGTGGCCTACATTGACATCAACATCATTATCAGCCGGTAGAAGTCCACTTCTGGACTCTGTCCAGGAGTGGAAGCCTCCCCCTTCCCTCCCGCGTCGTCCAATTTGTGGTCGCCACTCGAGAACCTTTATTCCCATTGGAACATGGTAAATTTCATAATTTGGTATACATTGAAATGCCTACAGGGAAATAATGTACTACGAAGTTTTACTTATATACCTATTAGGTCCATAGTTCTCTATGGTTGAATTTTACTTTGTCATAGTCTACAACGTACATTTGGTAGAATGCTTCTGTGCCCCAAGAGAATAATAAAATCACGAGAATTTATAAAACGTAGTGATTATAATTATCTTGGAGTAATTAGAAAGCTGCGCAACACGCTGTGTTTTATTTATAGGGGGTTTAATTGGCCCGTGTTTTAGGGATGAGGTGGGCTCTTTATCTCAAGATCGAGATATATTCGGAAAGAACACCTGGGGGCCTTATTACAAAATATGGTTTAAATCTGAATTTAGACCAGGCCTACCAGGTCTAGGCTTAAATATCGACCTTTGGTGTATACGACTGTAATAAAATAGCTGATGGTTTGTTTTCCTAAAGCAACTCTCAAACTATCTAGTTTAGTCCGAGTTTATGTAAAAAATTTCAAAACCTCGGTCTATCTCTAGTTTTTCTTAAAACACTTCTTTAGTGTTCTAAAACTTGTGTGTAAGTGTTTAGTTCTTTAGTTTTTCTTAGTACGGGTTTTGATAGTTTACGAAACTATATAAAGTTTCGTTTCCTTCCATACATTTACTTGCAGCGCCCCTAGCGAAAACGAGAAGAAAACTAAGGACGCTGTCAGTAAATGTATGGAAGGAAACGAAACTTCATATAGTTTCGTAAACTATCAAAACTCGTACCCCCAGGCAGCCCCCTAGTTTAGCAATGGTCTATAAATTACAGTTGATTGCTTGTTGGACGTAAGAATTTCGAGTGATGTGACACTTTCATACAGGAGCCGTCAGTTTGACACTTTGGAAACTTAACATTTTCTTTTTAGTAGCGCGACAATTAATTTCCGAAAACAAACCATCTGCTTTCGTATTAAAGTCGTGTGTGCCTAATGTAGATTTATAAGTCTACACTAATACGCCTGAACTAAATTCATATTTAGGCCATGTTTTGTGACGCCGATGTTTATTTACACCCAGGACAAAGAAAGTGTGACGTAGAATAACAATGACGTATCGCTTTTTTTTTGTGTTGCTAGGTGAAGTTAGCGTTTATATTATGTTATATTATCACATATATTTGATATTATGTGTATACATAATATATTACTGGGTGCAAGTTATACGATTTACTCATCGTTGATAATTTTAGTACTGGTTGTAGAAAAGGTAACAGGCAGTCGGTGGATGGAGGTGGCTCAAGACTATTCAGTATTCAATGTCCAGCAGTGAGCCACAAAAAAGACTGATCAACCATTAGTTGGGTTGGATTTAGAATCGTTTAGCAGAGGTTTGAGGTCAAAAAGAGTTGAAGTTGGTAAAGTTTTTGTTTGGTTTAGTTTGGCACCATCCCCTACCCTTCACCCCCTTTCACGTCACCTCCTTTCCTCTCCACCTCCTGCTAAACAATTCTAAATTTCAATGCTGACAGGCCATCAGTTGGACTATTGGACTATTCAGCTAAAAATAACAACAACACAGGTGACAGGTGACTAGTCCAAAACCCATGGTAGTCTCGACCAGGAACAGGACACCTCCAACTCCTCCTGTGGACGTCATAAAAAAACTGAGGGATTACGGGCAACAGCATCCGCATCAAAATGAATACTGCCATCACCAATCCACCTGCCAAGCGTGGTGATTATGGTAATTCCCTCCAATGTATTTCGGATACACTACGGCACAATGCTTAGTAATGCTACTTAAATATTCACTAGTGGTTCGCCCCGAACTGAGACCTCGCGATAACACCTTTATCAGCCCAACTATATACTGAACTAAGTAATTTCCATATTTTCTATTATTATTTTTGAAAATTTTCACCTCGAGATCTACCAGTAACAGTACAGAATCTATCAGTAACTACTCTAATTTCTTACACATCATCGAAATAACCTTTGAATAAGGCTAAGCAACGGGGCGTAATACTACATAACTGTTAGTACCTATATGAAGTACCTGACAAATTAATTGATAACGTCCTTTTGACGAAAACTATAGAACTCCAACGTCATTCAAATTCCTACAAATGGGAGGTCAACAAAGGATGTTATATTGGATAAAGTTTTATGGAGTACAAGTTTCGAAATTCTTCAATTTCAGACTTTTCCCTGTAGTTGTGACACAAAAGCCACATGCATAACAAATTTCAGCATTGTGAGATTGCTGGAGGTACCCTAGAATTTTTGAGTTTTACGTTATTTATTTTCCCTAATATCTCGAAAACTACTAAGGCTAAATACATATTAAAAACAGTTTTGAAATGTCCAACCAAAGCGCTTTCATTAGATAGCCCACTTGGTCTGACTGTCTCACTTTTATTTTTTTTACCCCCTCTTGGACCCCAATATCTCAGCAAACCCCTGACCGATATAACTCATAACCTTACCTACAAATTGTACCAATACTATCTACTCCCATACCAAATTTCATGAAGATCGGATTAAAGGTTTAGAAGTTTTCATCGGACAAACATACATACATACATACATACATACATACATACATACATACATACAAACGCCGATTCTTCCAACTTGATTCAAGGGACTCGCTTCGCTCGTTCAATAATATATTATGATGACTGCAGTCGCTATATCTCCTAGCAAAAATTATCTCCATCGGTGCGTTCCCCATTGGAATTTGCTACTATAATAGGGGGGCAGGACTATGCACGTGACTGTTGAGTGTTATGTGCGCAAGCAATTTTAGTATCTAACTGAATTTTTGTGTTTTTTTTATGATTTTGGTTGGCATCTTCTACCTTAGACCAAAGTCTAGAACTATTTGACAAAGCACTCTAATTGGATCGACTCGTATCATCGAGATGATTCCCATTCTATTTGATCAGCTAGCAAACTACGCTTCGTTGAGCATTCATATATTATTTTACGTTTTTCTGAATTTATTTGGAAGGAAATAAATAATTATATAAGAATAAACGAACCCTGAGTGAAGTTCATAATTGTATGGAACTCCTTGCCTAAAATGGTATTTAAACTACTTTAACATTATTGTGTTTTTTTATTTTTTTTTTATTGTCATAGCGCGAGCACTTTAACCCTTTTATACTTCATAAACTTCTTAGGTCAGGAGTAAAATACAATTATATGTTTTATCTATTTATTATATTTCACATTTACATACCCTAGCTATTTCTAGGGGTTGTAAGATCAAACGTGATTCTAGGTAAATTAAAGATTTTTCGCTCGTATTCGTGAATAAATGGCAAGAAACATTTGTGTTCCGTCCCAGATTGGAAAAATGGAACACTTTAATGGTCTCACTTCGGTGTCTGGTGTCACTGCCTCCCAGAGCAAAGTGGTACAAACTGAGAGAGTTGATGTTTTGCATTGTTATCTTGTTCGATCAGGTTACGAACATAAAATATTTTGCATTGAGTCAAGGTGAAGGTCACCGGAAACTATCAAAAAGGCGTTTACGCCGTTTTCACCACGGGTCTAGATATTAGTGTACTGATAATGTGTACAAAGTTTCATGGAGTTTGATGAAATAATAGCCAAAATAGAAGCAAACTTCATTCACGTACAAAGGTTGCTTGCTCTTCAGGCCAATATCAGATAGGTTGGCAACACTTAGTATGTACTAATAGTACATTATATAATAAATACGTACTGTTGAAGCCATAAATAGTATATTTCCCAAAAATCTGGACCAATCTTAACCAAACAAATTGCAAAATTCCTTTTGTAAGCAGTCACCGTCTTACAAAAGGAAGGACAATCTTCCGAAGCCATCCATCGTGACCTCTCCACGGGAGTGATTGAGGGTGATCGACGGCGAACCGTGAAGATACCGGAAGTCAGTGATGGATGACACGGTAGCACGCATTTGGTATGGACGAAGAACATAAATATGAAATAGGACAAGTTAATAAGCAGGCGTGCAATTAAACAGGGTCATTTAAAAAAGCCACAATACTTCCCAAACTATGCAAGATATCGAATTGATATAAAAATAATATTTATATACAATTTCATACGGCATAAGCTTTTGTAAAAAAATACGCATTTTTAAAAAAGAGGCTACGATGCCGAATGGGCCTTTGTAAATTTTATTTCGGGTGTCTCAATCGAATCAGCCTGCAATTTTGTACAATTTGGGATAATAATGCCTCCGGCGTTGGGTACCTAGCTGATAATAATACGCTAAAATGTAGGTACATAATTGAGACGGGCTAAGTGAATATTCGTGCTCTATTCTGGTACATCATCATTATCATCAGCCTGTAGAAGTCCACTGCTGGAAGTAGGCCCCCTAGAGTGCCACGAATGGTCCCGGCGCCATCTACCGACTTTCTGTAGCCTTTAAAATTGTATTTGAACCATCGATTGGGGGCCTTCTGCTGTCTGGTTTGTGGCCCATTTGGTACGTACCATTGTTATTTTTAACCGACTTCACATAAACGAGGAGGTCCTCAATTCGGTTGTATTTTTTTTTATATTTTATGTTTGTTACCTCATTATCTCCTTCGTTTATAAACCGATTTGGAAAATTATTTTTTTATTTGAATAGGTATACTTCCAGATTGGTCTCATTTTTTTCAGAATTCAGTTCTGATGATCGAGTCCATGAGGAATTGAGGGAACTTCTAAAATATTATAGGCATACATATTCAGCAACAAACCAAGCATTTGCATTCAGAAATTGGTGATTTAATCCTTTAACCACTCTGGGTTTTTCACTATCAAAATATCTTCCAGATATTAAATACAATGGCGGAAGTTGGTTTTTTTTAAAGCCGTCCCTAACTGACGTGTGGGGAAAGACTATCAAATTCAACAGTCATCAGCCTATAGAAGTTTGCATGTTTGTTTTACTAGATGTTTGTATGTATCACGCCATAACGGCTCATCAACTGATTTTGAATTAATTTTATAATAGTTCTAGGCTACAATATAGGTAAGTAGGTAGGCCAGATGATTCAAAATGATCCTTATGATTTCAATGAATAAAATAATTTCGACTTTGACTTCGACTTTGCTATTTTTTATCAAGAGAACGGAACCGTGGATTGCTGGTAATCATCAAAAATCCTCAAAATCCTAGATACCTGAACTTTGGAGGGTACATTCTGTTTGGGGTCTAAGTGTGTATTAAAAAAGGAATTTTTGAAATTCACCCCCTAAGGGCGCAGCGGTGTGTTGAATGGAAAAACTCAACGCGGACAAAGTAGCAGGCTTTCCACAAGTCTAACATTAACGTAATTCTTACCAACGCTTTCGCTTAGAAAATGCCTCGAGGATAGCGAGTTTTATTGTATTTTTCTGTATAGCCACGGATTTATATTATAGCCATCTCCTTAATTTTATTTTCTATTCTCATTTCCCACTACAAGGCATTATAATAAATTGTTTGCAACTGGGGCTTAGCCAAATAGAAGGTGTAACAGGATATAATGTAGATTAGGCAATGATCGGAGTAGCAACGTTCTACGACGTAGTGTACCATAGAGACGTAGAGTCTCTACAGTATACTACGTCGTAGAATGTTCTACAGCTGTTTTGATCGTATCACTAATCCTTCGTTTAACTACTCAGTATCTTGCAGGTTCTAACATGCCTATTATATTAAAGGCTATACCAAACTTATGAAGCTATTCCATTTCAAACGTAGCCATAGGTTACAATGCGTGCCTTTGAATGTATATAGGCCTAACAGCGACCTGGCACCCAGCCCGTATAATGCTCAACGTAGTACAATTATTTATGTAGCACAACACTAATTGCTATTGTCTGTTGAAGTGTTATAGAAACAATGCCGACGTTCTTCAAGGTAACACAACACTACTAAAGCATGTAAGTACATTGTCCTTGCTACAATTATATTTTGTTCTGAAATTGTGTTCTGCGTTTTTATATTCTTGCTTTTACTGTTGTAAGAAAATTAACATAAATATAAGATAATTCCTTGGCTTCCAATACGACCGTGATGAACTCATAAGCTTAGAAATTTTATCCTATATCTACAAAACATATATGTTTATTTGTCCAAATGTGTGTTGGTTGCTAAGATCAATCATTATCCTCAGCCTCTAGAAGTCCACTGCTGGACATAGGTCTACTCCATAAAATGCCATGACGAACGGTCTTGAGCCGCCTACATTCACCGACTTCCTGCGACGATTATAATATCTAATTTTTTGATGTAATCCAAACTTAAAAAAAAACATCCTCGGGTAATAACAGTAATCCCATAATGCTGAAAAAGAAGTTCAAAATAGCAAAATTTTGTTATACTTGTTTTTAGTTTTTGTGTGGGTTTTTGATTTTAAACTTTTCATTCATTTGTTATTGTTTAATTACTGGATTTTTAATGTCTTAAGTATAAGTTACTTGTTGAAATATTAGTGCTACTGTAGTCAATTAGCTTCCCAAATATTATCGTCTAATTTTCGGGCCTTAAATTTTTAATGTTGTCACGATAATTTCATTAATTTTGCATCCCATTTTACGTAAATGAATGACAGGGCGATGAAAACTTACCCTCCAATAATTGGAAAGCTGTTTCATTTTCAGGACGCATTCGAAATAGCTCGGAATTTCCGGAAATTGGTTCGATCGTTCCGAATGCAGAAGCCATCCATAATCGTTCTGAAATTTAGGTTCGATCAGAATACCTAATTTACAGGGCCAGTTGAAAAATGCGAAATCTGGATAAGGTCCGATTTTGATTTTTAAGAATTTTATTCTTTATTCATTCTTTAAAACAAAATCAAATCAAAAGAATTTGATTCATTGAAATCACAAGGATTTTTTTGAATAGTCTTATTAACTAAAATTACTCCTGTTCCAACGCGACCAAGCCTAGAAGAATCAGGCAACAGACACGGCTTGGACTTGTGCTTTTAATTGTACTCATATATTTTACATAATATGAACACAAGACAGAATGAAAGGACATGTACAAAGGCGAGCTTAACCCTAAAAAGAGTTTTTTTCCAGCAAACCTCTGAGGCTAGAGAGTGGTGGCTATAAAGGTAGGTTTGTGTACACATATAAAAAGAAAAGTGAGATACAAAAAACAAATTAAACATGACATATAAATTAAAATAAACATACTTCAGCATAGACTTATATAATATAATAAATAGCAAATACATACCTTAAATATACTTCTATATATAATTCAGTAAGTACCGTACATAAATAAAAATATAAATACTAACATAGAAACAATTTACAAAGAAAAATACTCTACTTTTCTTACTTTACTTTTTTTTTTTTTCTTCTTTACTCTATTTTTTTAGAGTATTACTTTTTTCTAAAATAAGTGTTTTTTTTAATAAAGCGGCATTCTAGGGGGAGGCCTATGTCCAGCAGTGGACTCTACAGGCTGATGACAATGATGATTACTTTTTACTTGAAAAATTCAAAGACACATGTGCATGAAAGTATAGCCTCTGCGAGGCGACATAGATTCTTCACCGGCCATATTAAAAAATATCACCTATACCAAATACCAAAGTCAACGGTTTTACGGAACATTTTTATGCATTTTTATGGTATCATAAGGTACATAATCAAACAGGATTATGGATTTAGAGATAATGATAATGTCCAAACTCAACTTTCATTTTAACTATAATGGCTTTCATGAAGTCGTTATGTATTTAGGTATTCTGGTATGCTGTAATATACAAGCAGCCAATGCTATTGAAATATAAAATGGTCCTGTTAGTACAGAAATATCTAATTAGATTTGGAACTGGCTATTCCTATTTTGATGTACTTAGGTAAATAAAAGAGAAGTAGCAAAAGGTTTCGCTATTTCGAGATAGTATTGGAAAACATCAGGTAAGGTTCAGAATTTTATTCACTTTAGAGCTACTCTATATTTATTTCTGTACAACATTTATAGAGCTTGGGCAAAATAAAAATGAAGTTAGAAGATGAAGTAAGAAGTTGTAGATAGCCGCCACTGTGTGTCTGGCCTAAGGTGATTCCTCTCGCATGTGGCGCAAAATTCAAATTTTATTGTGTTTTTTGTAAATCACAGCTAATCAACACTTCTTGAGATAGAGAAAACAGATTTTGCGAAAACTAGGAAACCTAGCACACATGTTTTAATTGATAGTATCTCATAAATGTCATTAGTTAAGCTACGCATATATTTAAACCAAGAAAACACTGTAAAAATCATTGAAGAGTATTCGTAGCTGAAGTAATGATCTATATGTGAAACTATAAACTAAAACATGTGTGTTAGGTCTCCTAGTTTTCGCAAAATAGGTTTTTACTATCTCAAGAAGTGTTGATGAGCTGTAATGAGCAAAAACGCAATAAAATTTGAATTTCGCGCCACATGCGAGAGGAATCACCCTAAGAATAAATCCCTCATTCTTCTCCCGTGGATTTAGTAAAAGTCTTCATCATCATCAGCCTATTGAAGTCCACTGCTAGACATAAGCCTGCTCCTTAGAATGCCACGACTAAATGTGTTGAGCCACCTCCATCCATCGACTTCCTGCGACGTTTATAATGTCTTTAGTCCATCGAGTGGAGCTAGGGCCTTCCTCTACCGCGTCGTCCGGTTTTAATTACTTTAGGGGCTAGGCAGCAGCATCCACCTGAGTACTTAAAACCAAACTGTGATCACCAATTTGCCTGTCAAGCATGGTGATTATGACAAATCCCTTCCTTATGTTACATATTATGTATCAGACCTTTCAGCCACAACAATAGGAATACTGCAAAATAATAATGTGTGCCTGTCACGTCTAACTCCCAAACTTTGCCCAAACTGGAAAAATATTATTGGCAAAATATGATGTTGAAGGAAATACCGAAATAGATATATAAAGTTTGGCGACTGTTACATCCATTGTTCGGCAAAAGTGTTCTATTTTTATCGACATCCCAGGAATATGTGGTAGATAAGATACTGAATTCAAACATTAAAGCTACGGCTACACTGGCGCCGGGAGCGTCTGTCAAATGCCACCTTTAAGTTAGTCCTAAACCTAGTAAACTAAGAGGAAACCAATTAAATGAAAAAGAATTTTATCTATGTAATGTATTGTATGAAGTATATCAGTTATCTTAGTACCCATAACACAAGCTCTGCTTAGCTTGGGGCTAGATAATGCTGTGTAAAATGTCCAGCATTTATGTTTTATATGTTATGTATTTTTAGGTATCATCTGATAAAAATCAAAGTAAAGTGTTTGCATGATATTATCATTAATTTGTACCAGAGTAATTTTACAAAAGCTTTTTGATTTGACATAAAACAAGTCAAAGTGACTAAGAAAAGGCTCTTCCTTACTTTACAAAGGTCAAATTGCCTTCACAGAGAATATAATTGGGCTTGAGGAAAGAAGCTTACAAGGGCAACCCTCATTGTGAGGTTAAGTGCACCATAATATCTAATACTTCGACGAGATGAGACCGGTACGGCTAGCAAACAGGCTAGTTAATGTTACTAAGACGCTAGCGAGACGACAGCAAATGTTAATATTGACCAATGACATCGGGGTAGTCAATGTTAATATTGGCCAATCAAATTACAAAGATTTCAAATCTTTGTAATTTGATTGGCCAATACTAGGCGACTCGCTATCGCTACTTAGCACAGACTGACTAATGTTCCCAAGACGCAAGCGAGACGAACGCAAATGTTAATATTGGCCAATGACACCGGGGTTGATTGAAATATTCGTAATTTGATGAATATTTGACATTTAGAGCGGTTTCTCACTACGTCCGATCCGAATCCGATCCGAACCCGTGAAAATATTGTCCGAAGTTGTCATAGAACTATTTCTATGGTAGTTTACGCATTAGATCGGGCTTCCGTCATCCGATTTTTCTGTAGATCCGAATTTTCACGGATACGCATCGGACTCGGATTAGACGTATTGCGAAACCGCTCTAACTATGCCCTCGATAGCGACTCGCTTTCGTCAGCCTGTCCTAGCCGTACGGAAAGGGTTGCAAAATCAAATAAGTGAAGTACTCGTAATACTGAATATTTAATTACTCAACCCTTTAAACATGTTATTGCCACGCAAATAATCAATGATCTAAAAACCAGAACTAAATTAAAAATAAGGTTACAAAAATCAACATGAAAGTTACGCCGTTTTGTAAATAAATAACCCAAACACCATCCAAATAAAAACTAAGAAAGCTAAGCAAAAAGCTGATCAAAAAAATTTTTACTGTACAAATTTTTCATTGAACTGTTAACGCCGTCCCGTTTTCGTCCCGCTGTCGTCTAAAATACTTTTACTCACAGAAATGAGGGCCAAATAGAGTCACAAAAGGAGATAAACCGCTTGGGGACTAACGAATTTAATCAGATGAAAAATGTTCATTACATACCGAAAATGAGCCTACTACCTAGTAGATGAAAAGACTCTCATTTTCTCTCTTGGTTTACGAAAATGGATCTTTTTCCAAGGAACACAAGGACTGGTTTTGACTAGCTTCTTGGTATTATTAGTGTCGACATTTGTACATGTTTTTGGGTACATGTTTTAGGGATGAACTGACTAATGACTTGTTTGATGTTGTATTCTCTCTCCTATTACGTAATAAATCCATGCCTATTACTAAAAGTAGGTACCTACTTTCAGTCTGTCGGCTGTAAACATTTTTAGCCTCCAACTATAAAGTTGTTTTACAAGTTTAAAACCATAATGTGTAGTTTGTCTGTGGCTTCTTAGCTCCGGAACGGGTGTTCTGATTTCTATGCCGTTTTTTCCCTCCGTACCATTAATGGAACAATTGGTACCGATTTGTCCCGCTAGTACCCCGACACAAAATACAAATATGATGATAATAATAATGTTTATTTCTTTAACTTAAATAACATAGTGTTAGCCATAACTGAGACCATATTTAAAGTTTAAAATACTAGTGCTAGGAGGTCTCGCACAAAAAAAAAAAGAAGAAGGGTTTGTTAAGGAAGACCTTAACAAACTCTTCTTCTATTCTTTTTTCTCTTCTTCTTTTTTCTTATTTTAGTTTAAACAAAGGCGTTACAAATAAAACGTTTTTAATGATGGCGTTTGTGATATTATGGTTCTTAGCAATGTTTGGTGGAAATAACATAACATAACACCCAACAGTCACATATGTAATCTTAATCCCGCAGTCCGCACTAGAATTCCCTGTGTCGTGGGTATAACTACAAGTAAAATGGTACTATAACACCTAAACCTGGAACAAATATTTGCATATCATACAAAAATTTGTCCCGCAGCGGGAATCGAACCCAATTTCAAAACCATTCAAGCCGATTACGGTCGCTGGCTCCAGGACTTATCCATTATAGTTATGTAGCTTAGATCATCTCATTGCTAACATTTACGCTAGCTGACACTTAACTGGTTAATATTAATTCAAACGCGTTTCTAGTTTCAAGGATATGCATTAATCTTCAGAGCTTTGACTTTGATAGAGGCCATGACTTGACAGTCATAGAATAATATAGTTAGGCATATATTTCATGCTTCAATAATACGGGCTCTGCTTCAAAATACCTACGTCATCTCGTTGAAAAATCAATTTTAGGTAGCTTCCTCGAAATGAACATTACTAAATAATATAACTTTTCATTCAAAAAACCGACTTCCGACATTATATTCGACTAAATATCTGGATAAAAAAAAAGATGAAAAAACCATAGTGGTGTAAGGGTTATGATACTTTCTGAATGCAAATGCTTGATTTGTTGCTGAAAATATCAAAATCGCTATATGTATGCCTACAATATTTGAGGAGTTTCCTCAATTCCTCATGGATTCCATCATCAGAACTGGATTCTGAAAAAAATTGGACCAATCTGGAAGTATATTAATTCAAACAAAAAATGATTTTTTCAAATCGGTTTATAAATGACGGAGATATGAGGCAACAAACATAAAAAAAATAAAAAATACAACCGAATTGAGAACCTCCTCCTTTTTGTGAAGTCGGTTAAAAATAAAAGTTTAAAACAAAAATCCAAAAAGCACATTTTTTGTCTATGGGAAAGGCCCAATTCACGATTCTATTAGTAAAGGCTTTCAACTTTTTAACCGACTTCCCAAAAAAGGAGGAGGTTCTCAATTCGGTATTTTTTTTTTTTTTTAATTGTTTGTTACCGCATATCTCCAGCGTTTATGAACCGATTTGGAAAATTTTTTTTTTTTTTAATGTATATAGATATACTTCCAGATTGGTCCCATTTTTTTCAGAATCCAGTTTTGATGGTGGAATCCATGAGGAATTGAGGGAACTCCTCAAATATTGTAGGCATACATATGGCGATTTTGATATTTTCTGCAACAAACCAAGCATTTGCATTCAAAAAGTATCATAATCCTTTCACCACTATGGTTCTTTCATCATTTTTTTTCATTCAAATATTTTGTCAAATACTATGGCAGAAGTCGGTTTTTTAAATGAAAAGTTATTTAAATGAAAAGTTATTAGTCGTAAAATCTACGATTTCCACGGATTTTTTTTTCCAAGCCTTTTTGTGCTTAACATTACTGTGATATATTTTGGTACTGTACTTATCAAGCCCTTTAATTTGATACTAAACTTATATTTTTATTAGTTTCCACTCGATTGACTAAATACGTTATAAACGTCGCAGGAAGTCGGTGGATGGAAGCGGCACAAAACCGTTCGTCGTGGCATTCTAAGGGGGAGGCCTATGTCCAGCAGCGGACTTCATAGGCTGTTGATGATGAACCCTACTTTATTTACTAAAAGATATTCAGTCGAAACTTACGCAAAAATGTATAATCTATTATGTATACATGAAAAGCCTTTAACCCATTTGAACTATTTCCGTGAGAGCTGCAAATCGGTTTACCTTTGATCCTCTTTTTAACTGACTTCACAAAAAGGAGGAGGTTCTCAATTCGGTTGTTTTTTTTTTTTTTTTGTATGTTTGTTACCTCATATCTCCGGCGTTTATGAGCCGATTTGGAAAATTCTTTTTTTATTTGAATAGATATACTTCCAGATTGGGCCCATTTTTTTTCAGAATCCTGTTCTGATGATGGGATGCATGAGGAATTGAGGGAACTCCTCAAATATTGTAGGCATACATATGGCGATTTTGATATTTTCAGCAACAAACCAAGCATTTGCATTCAGAAAGTATCATAATCCTTTCACCACTATGGTTCTTTCATCATTTTTTTCATCCAAATATTTAGTCGAATACTATGGCGGAAGTCGGTTTTTTAAATGAAAAGTTATACTGTTTACACCTCAAATAGGTTTTTTTCGAATTCGCTATCTTTTTTATAAGACACAGAAAACACTTCGCAATGGTTTCTCTGTGACAACAAAAAACTTAACATGAAATACATCATAAGTATGTCTTTTTCGTATTTGAGAATTCAAAGGGTCTAAGGTACTGCAAAAAGCGAGAATCAAACCTGTGACTCTAATCTTTATACGGTAATGCCATGAACACTAGACCAACGGTCAGTTCACGTTTAGTGGTGAAAAAATACATAAACACACATAAATACCACTGTGTGTGGCATAAATGCCACTGGTTCTTTCTTGGTAAGGTTGTTTCTGCATTAAGTCAGAGACAAGCTTGAAATAATGGTGGCACTGAAAAGAGCCACCAGCTAGATAGAACATTCTTTATTGTACAAAGGCGAACTTAATGCTATAAAGCATTCTCTTCCAGATTACCTTGATAGTGCACAGAAAAGGAATAGTGACAGTTTAACACAAAATTTTGCAAAAAAAAAAACTACGTTTCTACTAATGAGCCTAAGATATTAAATAAACTAATATATTATTAATAATATTATTATATATACCATTATATATATTAGAGCCTAGTGACAAATTAATGAAGGAACCAGTGTGATGAGAGGATTAAATGCCTCGCAGATGTTCATTTTATGTAGCAGCAGTATTAAAAGTTACATGATACACTTTGCGATTTTATAGTAAAAAAACGGTTGTATGTAAAGTCGGTTTACTGACGATAGTTCAACGTGTCAACGTCGTTATTGTGCTTCTTTGTCGCTCGTTCCGCGCATATATATATATATATATAGCATATATAGCGCATGCGGTGACGCATGACGAGGTAACGACGCATTAGTCATGTTTTTTCGAGCGTGCAGCCGGCTCCATCGATTTATAAGACGTTAACACGTCAAAAACTTATAAAATACTATATTTTGTAGTTTATAGTATATGTATAGTACAAAAATTTTAGCAACACAGATTAAGAGAAGTATATGACTCAAATGTTTGGTTTAAGTTCATTCATTACATCTGGCCTTTGTGATCTAAATGTATGCTAACTAAGTGATAAAAACAAAAACCATTCAATCGGAGGAATGGGAAAAAAAATTCCCGCTTCTCCTACCAATCGGAGTTCCGATCGGAGGACTGGGAATAACCCTGCTAAATGTACTAGAATCGGCAATTTCCTAACGATGTTACACGCTTTGTTGGCAAAGGGGCTTGCTTGCCTAGTTACGGGCTGTTATACTTTAATCAAATATGTAAATTCATAATCTTCCTACTGGTAGAATTGTGTTTCTGTTTTAATTTTAATAACCCCGAAATATTATTCCGTATCTAAGAATAAATTCAACATAATCGTCTGTAGGCAGTTGACATGATATGACTATCCAGCCAGGTGGTGCCGCCAATGAAGGCAGCGTAAGGGGCAACGTTGGCGTGGACGGCTAATTGTTGATAGGTGTGCTGCAGTTTTACTATGCGTTATACCCGGCTTTATGCCTTTAGTTTGTACCCTTGGAGCATAGGTTCCATTCTTGCGGCCACACCGGTCAGCCGGTTAAGGCAAGCCGAGAGTCAAAGGTCTCTGTGTCTCTGTTGATCCCAGGGAGTAATAAAGGCTCCGCGGTGTCACCTCACTCTCGCCACAAGCTTGCCCTGTGGAATTATTGTTATACTCATATTTATTAAATTTATCTTCATCAAAAAAACTCATTACCATCTCATAGGTCACAGCCTGATTGACCTCTATACGATGTGTTACATAATTCACCGTTATGTCATCTTCCCGTTCGTTACAAACCACTTTGTTACACTCAGGTACTCGTACCCTACAGTGTAAAATAGCCTGTAATTTATTACTGAAATTCATAGCCGCAATATTTCAGGGCGAGTGAATATTCTGGATGAAATATTGAACATTTTATTTCTTATTTTTTGTGTGATACAAGCTTCTAATTTATCTGTTCTGAAATGAATGCCATTCTTATTATGATAGTTGAAATATAAAACCTCTTTGGCATGGTGGACGAGTAGCCGGCTGAGATGTGAGAGGTTGCGGATTCGATTCCCGCTGCGGGAATCGCTTATGGTACTATAATGGTACAAGTAGTTTCAGAGACCTATTAAACCCACATAACAGGGAATCCTATAAGTGTGAGATCAAGACGACATATTATGTGACGGTTGGGTGTCATGTTATGTTATGTTATAGGTATAATCTGAATTGAATGCGGTGATGGTGGCGATGAACTTGAAACCAGTGACATGGGATACTTAAACTTTGATACCTACTTACAGTAATTTATAATTATCTACCTAATTATTTTCCTGCAAGTACTGGCGTTGTAAATAGGTAGATAATAATATTATAGAAAACACTTTACTGCACACCATACAAAAAAAAACAATTTCTCAAACAAAACCTAAAACTAACTTTATCTTATGTAAAGGGCGATCTTATGGCTTTGTAGAGATTTCTAGGAGATAACCTTTGGATGGAATGGACTGTATAAAATTTACAAACGTAACTAACTACTCCGGATTTTTTTTCGGGGCCGTTAGAACATTTGGCCATTGGAACCTAACCCGTAAAGAATGGTAGATTTTATTTCTAGATGCGTAATTCTACATTTTTTTAAATATTGTTCACAAATCGTACTTTACTTGCAATACGACTTTGCAACGCCATAGACTGCATTCCCGTGATCTCGCAAAGCTTTATAGAATTCATTTAAATTAAATTTTTGGTTGTTTTTTTATAACAACTTTACTGTCACCGTAACACACTATTTTACTGTCGTAAGCTGTGTAAAGGCTGCACAATGTGGCGTAGTCTGTAAAAAAATGGTAAAACGAGAGAATTTAGAGTAGTTCAAAAAACAAATTACGAAGTCACTTTACTAGTTCAGAAAAGAAGACTGGGGTTTGTTGTTAATTCCTTAAAACAGGTGGTCTAAAAAGGCCACTTTATATGAATCATAATACGACGATTCATATAAAGGAATTGTTAAAGATCTGCTGAGAATTCGGAAAAGGAATTACTACCAGATGAATTTGCCACATTGAGCAAAGTCAAAGTCAAAAAGAACTTTATTAATTGAAATCACAAGGATCATTTTGAAACGTCTTATATAAAATTAAATTACTCCTGTTCCAATTCACCTGGTAGCAATTCGTTTGCCGAATTCTCTGCAGATCCTTAGCAATTCCTTTATATGAATCGTATTATGATTCATATAAAGTGGCCTTTTTAAACCTGCTGTATCTTCGGAAAATATAAAACAAACTTAAACTTTATAGCCACTATATAATAGGCCTTTATAATATGCATCGAGAGTAAACAAGCCAATTTTACAGTGAGTACTAGAGGTCCATAATACGATGAAATATGGAAAATAGTGCTATAAGGTGGAAATGTGTTTATAATGGCTCATTTCTTGCGCTATTTTTGCCCGTGTTTGTGTTGGATCACAGAGACAAATTAATATACGTAACTGGGTCCGAAAAAGTGTTTGATATAGGAATCCGAGTGTGTTTTTAAGTCAGGCTCAATATTCCATATTTGAAGTTTTTTGAAAAATATATTTTTCATAACAAGCTTTTATTAAATTAGTGATTGGAACCGTGAGCTGATCAACATGAGCTCAACTACAGCCAGGCTACTATTAATCATCGAGGAGTTCCGTTGTCCACCTTCCGTCTCCATCATCACATCAGCACGCCGTCACCATATTTTGTATTGTCATCTGAACTTGACCGGTATGAAAAAAATTCAGCTCAATTAAAGATAACTGATTTAAAATTCATTTGCAAGATTCCACCCGGATAAACAAAAACATTGCAAGTTAAAAATAAAAACTTAAAAAAAAATATCTCAGTAGTTTTGGAGATAGGGAATGATAAATTTACGCATATATTCTTTATTTAACCTTAAGCTAAGCATTTAAATAATATTGCTATAATTTTATTGCGTCGTCTGGTTTATTTATGATCGCCACTCAAGAACCTTTATTCCCCAACGGTTGTCAGTTCTGCGAGCTATATGGTCACTTCAACTTGCTGTTTCTGAGAGCTGTCGGTGATATTCGTTCATCAACAAATTTCCTTATTTATTTTAATAGGTACTTTTTTTTAAATAAAAACAACAATGGTGATTATTTTCATTTTTAATTGAATATTAAAAAAGTGAAACCTTAAAACAAACAACGATAATATCCTCCTCCATCGCGACCTCTGTGGCGCAGCGGGCGAGTAGCCGGGTGAGATGCAAATAGGTTACGGGTTCGATTCCCGCTGCGGGACAAATGTTTGTATGATCTGTAAATATTTGTTCCTGGTTCTGGGTGTTATGGAATCGTAGTTCCTGATACCCACGACTCAGGGAATTCTAGTGTGGGATCAAGACTGCGTATGTGATTGTTATGTTATGTGTGTTATCTATTTCATCATTCTAGTCAAGAGTAATCTAATCTTAATTATTCTACAACTGTTAACACTACAACTACACATTCATTTAAACTATCTCTGAATACATATTTACAAGATTTGTTGCTATTATTAGTTGCTATTTACTTTAATTATGGAAATAAATTACCTTGAGTTGATATTTAATCTGTGTACTTATTTACATTGCAGCTTCAATTGCGTATAATAAACATAATAATGGAATAACAACAATAACATCTTTGTTTCTTGAACTAATTGAATTAATAATACGTAATCAAACTTGAAACTCTAGTAAATACGAACAAGTACTTGTAAAACACACGCCCTGAGGCTTCCGTACAACCCAAGAGATACTTTCGACTCCAATTACTAATTGTTATAATTGGTTTCCCACTTACAAAACGTTTCACAACAAAGTACATCTGATGATAGAGATGTATGGGCAGCAGCATCCACCTGAGTATTCAACACAATGTGATCAGCAATCCGCCTGCCAAGCGTGGTGGTTATGGCAAATACCCCCCCATTATATTTGATGGGAGAGGCCTTCTCCCATCTCATCCAGCAGTGGATGTCTAATGGCTACTAATGATGACATCTGATAGTCTGTGAATATATTAATTTGTGTCATATTCAATGACTGATGTTGTCATGAAGATTTGTCATATTCTTAAAATGAAGGTTGAAAACAAAACTATAGAACTCTTGTACATACGCTTGTTGATGTATGTTATGTTATGTTTTTTGTTATTGACCAAGATTAATTTCGCAATAACAGATAATCTGTGAAAATTTCAATTATCTACACATACAACTGCTGTGAAATAACTCTGTGACAGTACAGTCAGACGCACCTTTGGGCACGAAATCCTAAAACATGTTTATTAAGAGAATGAAAACATAAAATTAATAACCCTTTTCCTAGAAAACTCATTGTACGATCAATTTTAAGCTCCCTGTAAACGCTTCACAAAACAATCCAAGTAAAACAAAACAGACGAATAATAAAGTATCATTTTCATATAATAACAAAACAGTATTAACATTTCGAGGGTGAGAATAGGCAAATTTTCAGAACAATGGCTCTGCAAAAGTGTTACACAAAATACCTATATTTCACTTTTATTATAACAGTTTATATAAGCCACGCGACGCGCCCACCCTTTTCTCTTTGCCCGACGTCTTCAGGCGGTGATATGTTGTTGAGCGGAGCGGGTGCACAAGCGGCAGCGGGCGCCTCACTGACGCGACGTCGCGCCAGCGAGCGCACGGGCTCGCGTCATGTAATGTAGTCGATTCGCGCGCATACTGCAGCGCTCAGTAACGTTGCAACGGCGAGAGCGATTTGAACACACGCTATCACCACTAAATCACGTGACGATGGTGTTGAATCTTCTTCGGTTGGCCCATCACTGTGAGAGAAAAGGAAAATGAATCAAATACAGAAATAAGCTCCGGTATCCATGGCATCAACAACTTTAGTCAACTAATGCTCTCTAGTCTCTAGTTTCTAGTTCTTCTTATTCTTTTTAATTGAGGAGAAATACTTTGACTTTTTACTTTTTTTTACTTGAGGTTGAATAGTAAAACTGTTTTTAGTAAAACTGCCACTGTTTTACTAGGATGACCTCTGTAGCGAAGTGGGTGAGTAGCCAGCTGAGATGCAAGAGGGTTGTGGGTTCGATTCCCGCTGCGGGACAAATGTTTGCATAATCTGAAAATATTTGTTCTGGTCTGGGAGTTATGGTACCATGGTACTCGTAGTTCCTGATACCCACAACACAGAGAATACTTGTGTGAGGTCAAGACTACTTATGTGACTGTTGGGTATTATGTTGTTATTTATATATTTTTAGGTGATTAAAATGAGTTGTTTTATCAAGGAAGATAAACAAAATTATAAAAGATACCTATGTTCCAATCCAGGTGGATCCAGTATCGTTCGACAGGATTGTACGACAAGTGCGATCAGTAGACAGGCAGCCGCCGCCCACAGAACGCTCGCCGCGCCCGCTGCCGCTCCCGCTGCGCTCGTGACTGCACCCCAGCCGCGCGATGTGTGTATTGACACGGCTTTATAAAATAAGACACAGTTTATTTATATTGATGACCTTATTATATGGAGTGAGTTACGAAGGGAATTTCAGAACGGGTTAGATTTGCATGGGGTTTTTAATCTACTTCAAAAAAGGAGGAGGTTCTCAATTAGTTGTATTTTTTTAAATGTTTTTTATTCATTTTATCTCATAATTTCGTCATTCATAAACCTATTTGAAAAATTATTATTTTATTTGATTGGATTTACTTCTAGATTGGTATATTTTCAATCCAGTTTTGATGATGGAATCCATGAGGGAACTCCTCAAATATTATAGGCATATATATATATAGCGATTTTAGTATTTTCAGCAACAAGTTATTGTTTTATTTTATTTAAAAAACATGTAGATAGTTTAATTCGATGGCAGAAGTCGGTTTTTTAATGATATGAAGGTAATTTTCTCACCAATTTAAAAGGTGTTCAATTATGCAAGACGCGTGCAGGTTTTGTTTCGAAAAAAGTCGAGCAAAGAGCTATAGTGTATCTGGCCTAAGAATATACTCCGTTTCCTCCCGTAGATGGTCGTAAAAGCTGACTAAATGTTAGCACCAGGGGATGGGCAGACGTTAACAATACATATAAAATGTACTAAAAACATAATAAAAAAATCATCATCATCAGTCCAACAAACGGTCTTAACCACCTACACCCACCGACTTCCTGCGACCTTTATAAAATTTGTAGTCTATAGAGATGAGAGCATTCACTACTGCGTAGCTTGCATGCTCTACTAAAAAAATAAAAATACCTAATCTAAAACATGTAAAAATCACGTGCTTACACTTACTTAGTTGATAGTACTCTCGTGATATGATGTCGGCTTAACGGCTCTACCAAAATGTCATCAAACCGTACAGTAAAGTGCATCACACACGTAGCAGATGCGGTAATATTTTATATGCGTATAAAAACTTATCGCATCTGAAGGTATCACACACGTAGCAGATACGATAATTATACGAAAATGATACATTCACGCGGAAACCTTCAAACTGTATTGTATTTCAATTTGTATACACAGATCTGTCCATCGTTTGATATAATTATGTCGGTGCCTACAGATGATTGACGGTAAAATATAAGTGATCTACTACGTGTGTGTTGCTCCTTGAGTTTAGTATAGAGAGCGATATGGACAGATTCGCGCTCAGATACAGATATCTTACCGCGTCTGCTACGTGTGTGACACACTTAAACCGTATTATTGCCATCACCATTACAACACAGGGTGTAACAGGGAAACCCCGCGCTAATACACTCGAGAGCAATGAATCCGGGTCACTTAAAGAATGTTAAAAATCTCGGAAACTAAAAATGATAGATTAATGCAATAAATTGTATTTAATAGACAATGTAATACTCCTTAAATGAAGGTAAAAAAAATATGAGTCACCATACATTTTATTAACACAAAATTACATAAAGAAAAATACTGCTGATCTCTCCTTAAAACAAAAATAGGAAACATGAAATTTTTGAACTTTATTACGATTTTCTTGAATTTTAATACTTCGTATTGCCTCCTCGTGCTTCCATTACTGCGTTTACGCAGAAAAAAAACAACAAAAAAACAGAAATCAAACAATGATAAATGACAGATTACAAACAAAAGCAAAACCAAATGCTGTAATTTCGTAGTTCCATCTTCGAAAGTGGCCCTTTTTCAAATTTGATTTTTTTATGATATAACTTTACAATAACTAAGAAGTTTTAATACCTTCATTTAAGGAGTATTACATTGTCTATGAAATACAATTTATTGCATTAACCTAGCATTTTTAGTTTCCGAGATTTTTAGGATTCTTTAAGTGACCCGGATTCATTGCTCTCGAGTGTATTTGGACTTTGGCATACTTTACTGTGTTTATTTTGGACCTGGAAATAACGAGAACTCACTTGTTTTTGGAATTTAACTGTTTGTTTTGGGTCTGGGAATAACAGAACTCACTTATTTTTGGTATAAATATGCCGCTGCGAAAAACTATAAATTTAAATTTCATCACAAAACAATTTTTTCCTATATAAAATCGAACCAAATTGTCCCAACGGCACCCTGAATTATTTGCACACTAAGCAAAATGTACTTTGCTGGTTGACGAAGGAAGTGAGTACTAAATTACTACTAAATTCAAGTCTGTTTTAAAGAAGTTTAATTTCTTATACCAACACGTATTTTGCAGTTCAGACTACGTGGCTCGCTTGCCAAAAACGATTTTAATTTAAACTTGACTATGCTCATGAATGAAGCAATTTCAACACAACGACAGGCTACTACTGTCCAATTTGGCTTCGTTTACAATTTCTAAGCAATTACTGTTATTGTACATTTTTATTTAGGTACACGAAAATCGCATTGACCTAATTGGTAAAAGTTATTATGGTATTAATAATTAACTTAGCCAATTGGGGTCAGGCAGAACTATGCTTGTCTGTTAAGTGTACCTATTTTTATGTAAATATCGGAGCTTGCTGATGGTACTCCTGAATCAGTTATGCCATCATCAGAGACCCAATTCAATTTCGTTTCGTTTCGTTTTAATTTTCGTTGCTTCTGCTATTTAAGTGTGTCACACACGTAGCAGATGCGGTAAGATATCTGTATCTGAGCGGGTATCTGTCCATATCGCTCTCTATACTAAACTCAAGGAGCAACACACACGTAGCAGATCACTTATATTTTACCGTCAAGCATCTGTAGGCACCGACATATATCAAAAGATGGACAGATGATATCTGTGTATGCAAATTGAAATACAATACAGTTTGAAGGTTTCCGAGAGAATGTATCATTTTTGTATAATATCGTATCTGCTACGTGTGTGATACCTTCAGATGCGATAAGTTTTTATACGCATATAAAATATTACCGCATTTGCTAAGTGTGTGATGCACTTTACTTTTTTGAAATTCGAATTTCAATTTTACTTAGAAACACCTGTTACTGTGCTGTGCTGTGTGTGTATAAGCGTAAAGTTATTTTACATAACCTATCTACCACCAAGGTAGGTATTCCTGTAATTATTTTATGGTGATTAACGAAGATAACTATGCGGTATCGTAATCTATTCTTCGTTACAGGATAACGTTGAAATAAAGTTCAAACTTGATCACGTCGTACAAAACTGCATTGAAAATGGCAAGTCTACACGCAAAATTGCGTGACCTAGCGACGTATGAACCTATAGGTATAGAGAGCTATGTTTGCCAAGTAAAAATAGACCTTTCCGTTTGGTCGAAGCGTCGACTGAGTTCTACCAAGATCGTCATGGGTACGCGTCTATGTGTGCGTGCGCCATTTATTACTTGTTGTACTGAGCTCGCCTTCTGTACCAATATATTTTAGAAAGTGCTACCAAAAAAAAAAATACGCCATTGCTTTTTAGGGTTCAGTCACATATTTTATTTTTCACTGTTCCAATTCGTCCATAGTTAACGGCAAAGTCTGTTTTTACTTGGCAAACATATCCTGCCCTATTATCGCTTGTTGTACTAAGCTGGCCTTCTGTACCTACAAGTACAACGTAGTCTAGACTAGACAAGTGACAAGTGAAAAG